>CM055959.1:94362273-95562273 GCA_029490685.1 Schizonepeta tenuifolia
CGCCTGTAGTTCTGTAAACTTATTTACTACTTAGCCCATTTTAATTTGTGACTTATTATGTTGATTATAATTTATGCAACTTATAAAGATACTACTATAGGTAAAGTCAAGTCCCAAAAGAATAAGGCAAAATGACCTGAACCCTAAATCGTACATACGCATCAATTAACAGCATACACACAAGAACAAATCAAGGTAAATTTGTCAGCAATCAAATATTGATAGGATTCGAACATAACAGGCAACTTGAAAAAAAAGAATACTACTTCAAATGTAATGTATTACACGCTACAAGCTTGTGAAGCCAAAAAAAAAAAAACATAATTTCATTAAAAAATACATGCTACAGTCCAAGCGCTCTTCACTCTCCTTTCTTGAACTAAGCAGCTAATGCAAGACATTCTAATCCAGTTGGAATCAAACATGCTTCTCTGGTGTTTATGGACGTAATAATACAGCAAGATAGCCTCTCTACAAATGTAACCAGCCGTTTCTCATAAAATGATCAGGATACTATCCTCCAAAAGAGGGAAAGCCAAAGAAAATGTTGGATAGTTCTGCTGATATAATGCCATGAAACCAATGAGAAGGTCCAAAACGCTTTTGATACTCGACTCATATCAAACCTTGACGTTGCAAATCTGTATAAGTCTTCTTGTTGTAAATGTTGCCCTCGTGGTCTTCATATTCTTCTTCAAGATCGGGGCGCCATTTGTTAAAGCCTTGCTTTTCTTGTATTCTCTCCCAAAGGTGTTTTGCTTCCTAGGTTGATGAATATTGTGATACATAAGTAACATGAAATCAAAAGATTTCCAAAAGGACACGTGTAAATTATTGAATCAGTGCGTACGTGGACGCAAAACAGAAGACAATAATAAAAAAATAAAAAAAATTGTGAAAACGTGAGCAGTACACGTGTATATATATGATGAGTACCTCGATTGACGTTATCTCATTAAAGTTCTTGGTGTTTGGTATTCCTAGACATCGCATACCGTGTTGGTGTCTCCATTCCTTGAAATGACGTTCGTAGGCTCTGCGACCCCAGTAACTATGGTTCCCACATATCTCACATTTGAACTCCTGATAACAGTTGCAAGTTGCATGTCAGTAGGATTTTGATTAATGTACTTATGAACATCCATACTGATGAGACATATACATGACCAGAGTATCTCTAATTATGATACGACAAGTCTTTCAAATTGCCATGCTCCGAACTCTCTATTTCCAACCCCCTGCCCCCCACTCTTCCCACAAAGTAAGAGGAACTATATTGTGAATAGCTTGAGACGAAGTAAAAAACTGAAAAATGAGTAAGCGCAGATACTATATTCTTCAACAGCCAATATTAGAAGGGAATTGGCTTGGTGAGCTCCTGTAACCGATTCTTATCAATAATACACGTGAACGCCCTTCCATGTAACTGTTCTAATAAAACTGACGACATGGAAATCAACCCATGAACATAATAAAGTTTACTTCTAGGCATTATATATAATCGACACCAGACTGCACACATAAGTTTAGATTACCTGGCCAAGTCCATGAAGCTTATACAGCCAGTAGGGTATTGGCTTTCCATCCCAACCCATGGGTAACTTCAGGGGATTGTAGATCTGTTGATCTTCATCGTCACTCTCAGACTCAGGTTGTACTTCATCCTGATCATAAGTTTCAAAAAAAAGATGAATTATATACTGTAGACTCAGGACATTAGTGGAACCAATCTGTCTAATAAGAACTTCTAGTATATAGAAAGTAGCTTCCAAAGATTCTTTATGCATGATGACCAGAATACAATTGCACTGTAGTATGAGAATGAATATTATTAGTAGTATGCATGATTCTTTATGCATTATTACCAGCCATATTAAGCAGTTTTACTTCGTATAATGTTTTACCTGATGAAGGCAAGAGTTGCTTTCTTTCCCACACGCACATACATATAGGATAAGTTTACAGAGTTTGAAAAAGTACCTCTTCACGTTCTTGTACCATTTCATCATAAGTCAATGCATGTTTCTTTTCAATATTTTCTTTTGTGCGCACAATCGTCTGCAAAAAGTCAAACAATAAGTAGAGGTCATTGTTCCTACGAGGTGGTAAAAACTTCTATAGCCCAAAAGATGTTCAAAAAATGATATGAGAGAAAACTGGAGAAAGTAAGCAAAATAACTTCCCAAAAAAGAAAATGTAAGTGCATGACATGTCAGCAGGAAAGGGTATGAGCAAGGAGTTGAGTCGACATAGCATGAGCTTACATCATGCAACAGCTCGCACATTTTTTTCATCTTTGCTTCCATCACGGCAATCTCTTTCGCATCTTCACTTGGTTGTGGGGCCACAACACCACCATTTTGTTCATGTCCACGTGAGCCTTTGACAAAATGTTTCCTATCCAATTTGTCAAGCGGTGTATGCTGCAAGGAAAGAAAAACAATAAGATCAGTGGCATGCATGATACTCATGAATTCAAAGCAGAAAATGATTGTTCGTTCAAACAATCCAGCTCTTTGATACAAATCCCTAATCCCTTGAGCTCAGTTTATCAACTTGCCCCGAGTATATGGAGGTAAAGTCAGATAGATAATCAGATTTCTCTTAGACATACAAATATGAACAAGCATAGACCTAAAAGTAAAAACCCAACAAGGACCTATTGGCTATACAGTAATCTGATTATATAGTCAGGGAAAAAAAAATTATGAGGTCAGGAAAACAAACTAAACAGTAAGATTTGAACAATCCATAAAAATCATTACGCGCTAACCTTGGTAAGAAAAAGCCTTTGTGCACGCTGTTGTACAGTACCACCTGTCTTCAGACCAAGAGCAGACAATGCCTACAAACGGTATAGGTCAATCGATCAATATCATCACCATTAATTGGAAACAAAATGCAAATGCCTATTATATTTCAATACAGTGGTAGAAAGAGTTAAAAAGCACATATGCATTACCGGATCCAGGGTGAGCTAGCAAGGCTGAGCCCCAAAATTAGAATAATATTTAATTTCATATATACTATGTAGATATATGAACATATTGATTTGATATAACAAACAGTTTGTATATTAAAGTAGATGCTGCATCAGACACTATCAGCCAATATGTGATGTATATGTGTCCACCCCCCAAAACCACAATTCTGGATTTGCAATTGTATGTATGCAGGTTATATAAATATCAGATAATCATAAACGAAGCATTGTGCATAAAAGTCAAATAGACGCAATCTGCACATTTACTCATGGAACCCACCAGTTCCTTGTTTTGGCTTGTGCAGAAAGCATTACTTTGATATATACATGAACAAATGTTACACCCCAGCATAATTTTTTTTTTTTCTTTCCAGAATTGCATGAAATCAATATCAACCAAAGATGAATGCAATAAAATCTAATGTAATGCAGATGCAGTCACACCTCTTTTAACTTCTCTGGTCCTACTTCCATTAGCTGTTCGACTGTACTATAATAATCAAGATCAATCAATGCCTCAGGCTGTTTGACATTCCCATTTTCATGATTCTCGTTCTGCCATCCCTGAATGAGTCCACTATTCCATAGCTCTTCAAATTCAGCAACAACCTACAAGAGACAAATGCATTCAGTCTTCAGATATTAAGTAAATAAAAGCCATCTGAAGTTAACTAAGAGGTCAATCAAGTACTATTAATCAGTCATCTGCTTCATGACATCTAGCATGAAAACCAATAAAAATAACAAGACAGACGCTCTGAGCCCAAGGTAGCATAGTTCAATGGATCAGTTGGTCAATTTTAAAGGGGAAACCATGATGACATTCAATGTGAAAAGAGAACAGCAGTCAACGTTTAGGACAGAAAAAAGAAATTAATCATAACAAGTTTTGAAGCTAACCTTTGAAAATATTCTTTCAAGATCTTGCAAAGGTTCTGTCCGCTCAAAAAAGTATATAAGATATTCCAGAAGTTTCTGCATATATTCCCTGTATGGTCTGTTCAAAACAACAGAAAGAAATCAACAAGGAACCACAATGGATAAATCAAGGAATTAATAAACACCAAAAGATGCACCAGCCCTAACTAAAAGATCAGAGGAATTTTAGATTGTAGCGGTCATTTTCAGAAAAAGTAAACAGGTGGAATCATACCATTCAGTCAACTAGGCAACTACAATTTCAAATGGAAAGAATCAAAGTGAAACCACAAAAGGGTGAACTTATCTATTCAAGGCAAAGACTCAGGAGAGGTCATCCTCCATTGCTTGAACTAGTGACACCATACAATTTATTTGGTAAACAAAAAGCATGTCCCATGACCTAACCAGCCTAATTATTGCCTAAGTTTTTTTTTTTCCTTACGTTAATTAAATTAATGCAGTACTCTGCGTAACTATCTTTAGTACCAAAGATAGGATCCCTTAGAGGTTTTAATTCAAACCATCCACCTTATCCAGCAGTTTACTATATCATATTGTTAAAATGAAGTGAGCACATATGAACACAAAAGCTTACCTTGATGTTAGCACTTAGCAATAGAGATAACATATTTGTCAGCCGATAACACTGATGTATTGAAAGATGCAAGAAAGTGAAAATCCTTAGACCTAAATATCATATCATTATTACCAACATTTATGAAATGTCCTCAACTGGTTAAACATATGCTAATTGTTGTTGTAACATCATTATTCCGTCATCTTTACGCGAAGTATATGATTAAATGGGTCAGGGGGGTGAGTAGGTTGCACCAAAAGAATTCTAATTTACAGTAATGTCCACGTCAGGCAGAAACTAAAACTTTTTGGATAATACTTTCCTAATATCCAGATAACTTAAAAGGCTGCATATGCAGCACCTAGTCAAAGACAATAGAAAAATGTGGCAAAATAACCGGTGCACAAAGACATTTTGCAAAAGGGAATGACAAAATAACCACTTTACCTAGTCAACTTCAACTTGCTTGGAATCCTCCCCGGTTCTGAAAATACATCGAGATAAGCAGAGTACTCAATTTGCTTTCCGAACTTGGAGTTGATATACTCATTATATAATTCATGTAAATCAAGATAACGTCCAAAGGCTTCCTGAAATACAATCAACAAAATTGATAATTATAAATCTACAACTCTTCTAGCTCAAAAAAATCACAAATGAGATTTTTTAGGGAATAATCTAATGTAATAGATAATGTGTCTCCTCTTTCAAAAACAGAGTCATCAGAAAAAAAATTAAAATCTTTCCTGCAAGATCCTATTACCCGCATCTAGCCTAATGAACAAGTAATGATGATTGGGGGAAGGAAAAAATTCGATTAATCTCAAAATAAGACATCACTCAGAAATCTTAGGAAATACAGTTCCAATGGGATTCTGAAGCAAACAAACCACCTATCAAGATCACCATTCACCGAAACACCAAGCAGCATCACATTGTAAGAAAGTTATCTTTTAACTTTACTACTGAAACAAGATTGAGTCATCAAACCAAACTTATCCTAGAAGGTTAACTCTACTGTTGGAAAACTACGAAGAAAGGAATGCATGATAAAACTATCTTACATTCAGTTATCATCCACATTATCTACACGAAATCTCATAATTCAAACTTCTTCATCAATCATTTCCATTTACAATTTCAGCTATATGCATATAGTGTATTTGTTCTTAAATTACTAAAATAAAATAGAATAAAACAAAAAAGAGTATAACCTCCCCAGTGAACTCAATGACTGGCTCCTCCTTGAGAAGATGTTCGTACTCATCAGTGGTGTCAACGTATCGCGAAGCTGGATGCCGTCTATGGTACTCCCTTATCTGCACACAACCAATACATACCTTGAAAAATCATTCAAAAAAATAGTACAAAACATCAGATAGCCCTAGAATTACACACCTCCTTCAATCTGTCATAAAAAGCGCTAAACACATTGACATTTGCTGACGTCGAACTCTGCCCACCAAGCGCAGCAATCTCATCTTTCCTCGCGTTGTCTTTATCCTCATAAATCTCAACCTAACCAAAAAAAACACAACAAAACACGCGCATAAAGCTCATTCACAACGAATCAACCGCCGAAAATTACTGAAATATCGCACAAACGCATCATAAACCTACGAGTTTGTGAGTGGTTTCTGTAATTTGGTCGATCATGTTGCGAACTCGGTGGCTCTGGTAAAGCCGGTCCTTGGTGGTCGCCGGCTCATTCTGTAGATCCTTCACGACGAGCCGCTCTAGCCGCTCGACCTCTTCGTGCGACGCACGCGTCACCTCCAGCAGCGTCGACGACATGCTTTCTTCTGCGCAGAGCTACTGAGCGACGGAGGGTTTTCTAATTTCTTGGGGTTTTGCGGAGAAGAAGAGGGGCAAAATTGAAAACAAACGCCGTCGTTTGGTCAGCCTTATTTGCGTAGAGAAAATCTTTATTTGAAAGCAGTTAAAATTCAATAATTTTATTTGCGTATATGGATTGTGTGAGTTTAGAGCATCCACCATAGGATTGAGCTAAGACCTAGGTTGATTTTTCCACTATAATGGGATTGAGTAAGACCAAGGTTGAAGCACTGGAAAGTATGATTTTAATGATTGAATAGATTTTATTTTGTTGTTTTTTTATTAGTAATAAATATTATAAAAAATAACTTAATTAAATTCAGAAATTAATAAATGACAATTTTATTGAATTTAAAAAAAAAGACAATAACTAAAAAAAATACAATAATTAAGAAATAAATAAAAACACAACAACTACTCGCGAAGTGGACCAAAACGTGCCCAAATCTCTTCAATTATATCCTCCATAAGGCGGTCGTGGGCACGTGCATCCTGAATCTGAGCTTGTCTCTCAATAACTTGGCGGCGTGGCACTGACGCCCCTTGATGGACTGGTGCCCTGTTCACATTTATATCGCCCCTTGCGCTCGATTCAACATTGAATTCAGTTGCTCTCGGTCCTTCATCTTCAATAATTATATTATGCAAAATGATGCAGGCATACATGACATCACATAAATGTTCCCGATACCACAAGCGAGCACGGCCCTTTATGATTGCCCAACGAGCTTGCAGGACGCCGAAAGCCCTTTCAACGTCTTTACGCGCAGCTTCTTGCATCCGAGCGAATTGTTGTCTCTTCGGATCTGTTAGCGCATGGAGCGTCTTCACGAAAGAGGCCCACTTCGGATAGATGACGTCGGCGAGATAATATCTCATACGGTGCTGGCGGCCGTTTGCAGTGAAAGCAGTTGACAGCGCTCTACCATTGATGACGTCATTAAAGATAGTGGACTGATTGAGCACATTGATGTCGTTCAGAGAACCGGCGACACCGAAAAAAGCATGTCAAATCCACAAATCTTGGGAGGCGACAGCTTCAAGGACGAGGATTGGATATTTATTTCGTCCAGTGTACACTCATCTCCAACCCGTTGGACAATTCTTCCATTGCCAGTGCATACAGTCGATGCTTCCAAGCATTCCGGGAAAGCCGTGCGTCCTCTCGTGCAATGCAGTGATCCGAGCGATGTCAACCTCGTTTGGACGCCTCAAATAGTAGTCGCCGAAAGCAGATCTGATGGCCCGACAGAAATTCTTGAGGATGTTATTGCCCGTTGTTTCTCCACAGTGCAGATATTCGTCATATTGATCGGCTGCTCCACCATTGGCTAGTTGCCTCAGAGCAACGGTGCACTTGACCCAGGGGTGGAACCCCAATCTTCCAGTGGCATTCGGGTGTTGCTGAAAAAAATGCTCCCGATCCTGAAGAGTTTGAGCAAATCTCAAGAATAGGCGCTTGCTCATTCGAAACCGCCGGCGGAAGACAGCATCACCCCATATAGGTTGGTCGACAAAATAATCTCGTCGAAGGCGTTGTTCGGCCTCCTCACGATTCCGGTGCAGGTACGTCCTATTATCCTGGCTCGCTGGCTCGGCCACTATTTGGTAAAACTCCCTGGCTTGTGCATTCGTTGGCGGCGGCGCGCCTCCGCCTCTTCATGATTGTAGCTCGCATCCGGCCAACTCATAATTTTATTATTTTGAAAAAAAAAGTGAATTTGTATGATGAATGAATTGGATATGTGGTGGTGTGGTATGGATGAAGGAATATATATAGTGAAAAAAATGAGAATTTAACCGTTGGAGATCGATATATCCGTTGCTGAATAATTAATTTATTATTTTTTTATCAGGAAAAAAAAATAGGAACGGACCAATGGGGACACGCCACGTGTCCCCATATTGCATCACGCCGGTGTCGAAGGGTGTGTCTAAACTTCGACACTGCCTTCGCCACTACCTTCGACACACCCCTATGTCGAACAGCCACTACGGCTTCGACCCACCCGGTGTCGAGTGGGGGGTGTGTCGAAGGCCTTCGACACTGCCATCGCCACCGCCGAACGAAGCCCGTAGTGGGTGCTCTTAATATGGTATCTCCAACGGGGGTTGACCATCGGTGTCGAGGTGAGGAGTTCGACTTTCGTTCGACCTTGTCGAGGTTGATTTTCATTGTGGGATGTCAATCGATGAGGGTTGATGAGCGTGGTCGATGAAGAAGTCGATTTTCCAACATCGCTCTCGACTCTCTCGTTGCGGAGGAAGGGGATACACGGCGTGTCCTCGTTCATTCATTTTTCTTTTTATTATTTTAAGTAATTTAAACAAATAAATTTAAACTCTCAGTTCGTTCATCCTCTCTCAATTTTCTTTTTATTATTTTCAGTAATTTAATCCTTCTCATCCTATAAATACCTCTTAAATCTCTTCACTCTTCACACCTCTTCCATTCTTCACTATCATTTTCTTTCTTCTTCAAATTCTACTTTCAATTGTTCTTTTTTTTGTATTGAAACATGGATGATAACAAGCGATATGGATCAGGGTCAATTGGAGAAGCACAAAAATGTTTGTGCACAACTCGCCAAAAAAATTGAATGAGATTAGTTATTGTATTTCTCTTCATCTTTTTTATTTTAATTCAATAAAATTATTCGATTTTTTATTTATTTTATTTTATTTTAGTATTATTATTAGTATTATTTATTAAAAATACGAAAAAAAAAAATTATTCAATCATTGTCAATCATCGGATCAACCTATGTCTATATCAACCCCATTGTAAAATTTTCAACCTAATTATATCCAATCATTGGGACCTCACAAAAATTACCAAAAACAAGGATCAACTAAGTCTATATAAGCCCACAAAGAGGATGCTCTAAAGGCTTACCCTAGTATTAATTTAATCATATACTCAACCAATTTATTTTAATTTAAGAGACAAATTTTGAAATAACCATAATGACCATTAAAATATAAATTTTGGCTCACTTTCTTCAAAAATATAAATTTGGCCATTTTTTTTCGGATGAGTCGGGTGTGACGCGGGCTGGCGCGGTTTGGTTTAGGTCGGGTATCAGGTATTTGGTACATCTTATACAAATGTAGTCTTATTAGTACCAACTATTCTAATACATCTGGTGCAAATTTAGCCTTATTAGTGCCAATTGTCCCAGATTTGGTACAATTGAGACGATTGTTGAATTAGTTCCAAATGTTTCAAGTTATGACATGGTACTTTTGAAACGAATATTCCAATTATTCCAAGTTATATTGTTCCAATTTTGCGGCTCTTCCTTCACTCCGATTACTAATATAAGGATAATTGTCGGACAACAATTTAGATTTTTTCGACTTGCTCCGACGCCTTCGGCTCCCCTCGCTCGAATCTTGACCAAAGAATAAAAGGCAAAAAAAAAAAGATGTAAATAAAAAACGAAGAGGCAAACAAAAATTTAGAAATAAAAAAAATTTGGAAAATAAAAAAAAGAAAAAATTCTGGAAATAAAAAAAGAAAAAAAAAGAAAAAAATGGAAAATAGAAAAAGAAAGAAATCTCGAAAATAAAAAAGAAAGGAGAACAAAATAAAGAAAAAGAAATCTGATGAATAAAAAGAAAAAACTGGAAAAAAAAACAGAAAAAAAGAAAGAAAAACCTTGAAAAGGGAAACAAGTGTCAATAAAACGGGTCAAAGAATGATAGATCTAGATAGAAGAAGGAAAGCGATATTTAGTAACTAAGTTCAAAAAAATGCATAATTTATATTTATAAAGAGGCGAGTCAAAATTTATATTTTAATGTTCATTATAATTATATCACATGATATTCTCTTAATTTAATCCTACAATCATACCAAATTGTATTAATTTATTTAATCATCCACCCAACCAATTTACTTTAATTTAATTATCTACCCAATCCAAATGGAACCTTTATTCTCACGCGCCTACATTATTTTTTTTTATTTCAATTTTTTTTTAATTTCCAGAGTTTTTTTTCCGACAAAGCCTTCGGCTTCGATTTTACGGCCCCATCTTCGTTCCGATTACTAATATAAGAATAACCGATGGGCACAATTTGGATTTTTTCGGCTCACTCCGAAGCCTTCGACTCCCCTCGCTCAAATATTGACAACGGAGAAGCGGAAAAAAAAAGTGGTAAACAAAAAAAGAAAGGTTAAAAAAAACTGAAATAAAAAAAAATGGTCAAATGGGGTTGACCCGGGTCAGGCGGGTGTTGCACCGTGGAGAATATCCACGAAAGTTTTTGTCTAAAACTATATAATACATGTGACCCTTATTCAACTCACAAGATACTCAACCAATGTTATTAAATCGCGTACTATTTTAAAATAGATGTCTTTTTCGTGTACGGAGAGAGTATTTTTTGTTTAAACCGGCAAATCCAAAATTTTAGAATTCTGAAAATAAAAAAGGTTTCAATCTAGAAGTCTCATTTAATACATCTCAAAATAAAAAAGGTTTCAATCTAGAAGTCTCATTTGATACATCTCTCTCCGTTCAAGAAATCATGCCTTGTTTCACTCTTATTTGTATTTACCAAATGACGTTTTGTTTCGTTATTTTACCAACATATTCTCTTTATTTTATTAAAATCACTATCCCTTGCCATTGATGACGCCACCTCACATTAACTTTATTTTTTCTAATTTGTCATCCTAACAATTTATTCCTACTTTTTGGTCAATATCACATCTTTTTTGTCATTATCATTAATTTTTTGTCATTATCTTATTGTCTCTTATTTTCTAATTTTTACCTTACTTAAAATAACTTTATCAATTTTTTTAATCTCCATGTCGGACACCAAATAAGACATCATTTCGTGAACGGAGTTACTCTTTTAATTACTTTATGCACTTGAAATTTTATTCTTTTGCAGTTGGTACCCAAATCTGCGAAAGCACCCCATTTTCTTTTCATATTTGACTTTCGGCCCCCTTAAAAAGCTAAACTACAATAATTTGATGAAAGAAAAAAGCTTGAGAAATTTTCGACAATGTGGAGTTCTGCGCAAGATGCAGACGATGAAGAACAAGGAGATTACTTGCTTGAAGGGACTGAAGGTCTCTGCTCTCTCTCTCCTATGCAGGTATAATCATCAAATAACTCATGGATCAACTTATTTACAGTCAATTAATTGTATTAGTTCAATCTGAATTCACTTTTTTTCTCTCCTTTAATTGAGCAGAGGCTATATGGATTTGGTGCCTGTATACTAGCTGGAGTTGTTCTTATGTTCCTGGTATAAAATCCTGCTGAAATTTGTAGTTTATTTAGAAACATTGACTAATCTCAAGATATGATTTTAATTGATGTTCGCTGCAGTCGATGATTGTTTTCGCGGTTCCCATCAAATTCGCGTTATTGTTTACCTTTGGCAATGTGCTAGCAGTTGGGAGGTACATTGTCGTTAATGCATAAATATTACCTTTCTTTTTCTTTTTGATTTGGCCCAGGTGAAAAAAATGTTTTCTTTCTCAGATCATGGTAACAAAATTCAGGACTATCCAATTAGATAAATTGCGATGCTAATAGACGAGGTTCTTGCTGTTTGAATTTAATAGCTCTAGCAAAGATTGGTCTTGTATGTTATCGAAGTAAGTCCGTGGAAGCAAAATGTGGTGGGGTGGATATTCTTTTTGGTAGTATCTACATACTTGTGTCCAAGACTTACTAGCATGAAATGGCCTGTGATGAATATCTTAAAATAGCGATTTATTCATCCTCACCTTGTGGATGCCAGAGTGTAAACAAGAACTTGTTTTCTGACCATTTATGTGAAGACCAATGGGAATAGTACAATAGCATGATTATATATGTATATATATGAATTGGATGAAGTTATGTTTTTTCCTCAGATTTTCTCCCTGAGGTTCTGATCCAGATATTAAACTGGCAGCACAGCTCTCCTCATTGGACCCAGGCAACAGCTTAGCATGATGCTTGATGATGTTCGCCTCTATGCTACCGCAGTTTACGGTGGATGTGTGATCTTGGCTCTAGTTTGTGCTCTTTTGGTAAGTCTACTGGGTTAAATTGGATTCTTTAAGCAAAATTGTAGAAAATATTCCGTAATAAGAGGCACATGATTAATTCTTTTCATAAAGTGGAAGCTCTTATGATATGACATACATTTCCTAATATTGGTGTGAGTAAAAATGGTCTTCTAGACACACAATTCCATTTAAGGATATGCATGCATTTAAAATTAAAAGTACGTGACTAGAATTGAGAATTCTCTTCTTATGCTTTTTACCCTTGCAAACGGAATGTTTAGAACTGTAGATAGCTTTTGGACATAATTGTCATATCTTTTCTGTACGAATGTATCTCATTGTTTCTTGTCAAATCGTTGGTTGGTACATTCATATATTTACCAAGGGTTTCATCCTATATATTGCAGCTCCACAGCAAGCTTCTCACCATAATTGCCGTGATATGTGAAATCTGTGCCCTTATTTGGTACGTGTTGTATTTTACATCTATCTGTCTTTCATTCTGTTGTTACATATTTTTTACTATTTCACATGTGCAACGTCTAATTTTGTTAGCATTGGTACATTTGCTCAAATTGCTGGAAACTTATATGGTTTCGCACCACAAAGTTATATATCCTATAACTTTTAAGTCTTTAACTGATTGATATCTCTTATTATAACTTCCTTCAGCTGATTATAATTCAGTGACAATACATGTTGTATTATGATTTATGCATGTGGAAGGGTGTATATTTGAAAGTAAAAGTCTACATGAGTAAAATGTATCACCTAACGATAAGCTCCAGGAGACTACAACAAATTGTGCTATTGAACCCAATTACAATTGTTTGAACGATTTTATAGGGCAAATTTTCTATTGACAGCAAATAACTTTAAGTGGTATCATGGGAATTTTCAAGATACAGTTTCAACCAATTAAGCCAAGGTCCAAAAAGTATCATTTGAACTGCATGAATTTTCTCTCTATTTCTAACAAGGACAAGTACAGCCATGAAATTCTTGATGCACTAGTGAATTATTATAACGACATTATTGCCAATGACCTTTATGCTAGCCTTTCTTATCTCATATTTTAAATGCTTATTGAGGTAGAATTTTACGTCTAGGCAGGGCCAGTTCGTTCAAGTCTCTTTGAAAAATTGAGCCTCAAATATATCTTAACCTGTTTGTTAATATGTCTATATATATCTAATGAACATTTTGTAGTTCAATGGTAAATGATGCTCAACCGTATTTTACTTTCACGTATACTTTCTTTGTTCATTTTCCTAAACTTCAACTTTACAGTTTCACTTTCTTATTTAATACTATCTTTTTAATTATATTTAACATTATTAACTATATACGATTTTAACAAGCCAACTTTTTTTTTCTTTTTTGTCATCTATGCATGAAACTTAAATAGGCCTCTACTAAATCTACTAAAAGTGTATTCATTCATTATTGTATCTCTTCAATGTTGAAATTATTTGATTGTATTGTTGGTTACTGGAATATATCTTGTGATTCTTAATATTTTTTGGTGTAAAAAATATTAATTTAGATTATTTATGCATCAAAAATACATTTAACTATAACTTTGTTAAAAACTTTGTGCACATTTTAGGAAATTCTAAATAAAAAAATATATTTGTAATTATTAAAAAACAAAAGATCAAAAGAAAAATACAAATGTGTGTAGATGAAAGAATAGTTTGTAATGAAAATTTCTAGAAAGCTAATCAAAATCACACGTAAAGTCCGCAATCAAATGATCACTTGTGAACGCATTAGTATAAAAAGGTTCAATGTCAAGTGACTCAAGTTATATGATAAAGTAAAACAAAGTGAGATTATTACGCACAAAAGTACCATACCATAAAAGATCACAAAAGTACCATAAGAGATTAGAGAGCATCAAAGTCCAGATTGGATTATGGGGTTGTGCAAGTGCAATTGAGAGAAAAGAGAAAAACAACTTTCACAAGAGATTAATTTTTGAAATTGAAGAAATGTTATTGTGATATGACCTTATCTAAGAAAATAAGATATTATGTTTAGTTATTATTTAATATATTTGTTTAGTATTATTTGGTTTTTTGTTCAATAAGTTGTTTATATACTTATATATAGTTCAATGTTTAGGGATTTACATCAAGTGAATTAATCAAATATCTCATTCTATGGTTTTACTTATTCTCCTTATTCTTTTCTATCTTCCTTCTTCTCGATTTCTTGTCTATTTCTCCCGAAATTCTATTCTTTCTTTCTCATTTCTATTCTTTGGAGCAAGCAGATTCTATAGTTGTACTATATTGATATGAGGGTTGTATCACATTCTAGGGGTTGTGCAAGTGTAATTAAGAGAAAAGAGAAAAGTAACTTTCACAAGATATAATTTTTTGAAATTGAAGAAATTAGTATAAACATATAAGTGGTTGTTAAGTGTAGAGATACAAAGATGAGTAATTTTATGAGTTGGGCCGCACTTCTATGCATTTGAGTGTACGGGCTAGACGGGTGTAACCCGACCCGCTGTCCCGCGCACATATTTAAAAAAAACGCGTCAAAGTTATATATATATATAAAAGCGTGCGCTGATTTTTTCTAAAAAATAGGCCTTGGCCTAGCGGTCAAGTCATCAGCCTATCAAAGAAGAGGCGTGGGTTCTCCAGTTTTTTTATTTTTCTTCGTTTTCAGTTTATTTTTCATTTTTTGACAATTGTTATTTTTATTTACGAGAACTTGTATTTTTAGTTATTTTGTAAATTAATTATTATCATAATGAAAGTATATCATTGACATGAAATTCAATGCTCCAAAAATGTTACTTTTCTTCACGACAATATTTAATTTTTGTTTACGACAACTTGTACTTTTAGTTATTTGGTAAAGTAATTATTATCGTAATGTAAATTGAAAAACAATCATTGACATAAACAAAGGCAATGTTTCAAAAATATTACTCTCCCTCCATCCACGAAAAAGTGCTCTATTTACCCATTTATATTTGTCCACAAAGAAGTGTCGTACTTCACTTTTTCAAATCACATCAAGTCACATTCATACCAACTTCCACTCACATTTTACTCTTTTCACTCAAAACAAGTGGGACCCTTATTTAACTTCATTTTACCTTTTCCACTCAAACTCTTATTCCACTCACAACAATTTTAACTTACATTCTACTTCTTCCACTCTCAACAAGTGGGGGTCCTAACTCCACTCACAATAGCTTTACCAATTTTCTTAAAACAAGTGCCGACACCCAAATGGGGCACTTTTTTGTGGACGGAGGGAGTACTTTTTTTCTCGATAATGTTTATTTTTGTACACGAGAACTTGTACTTTTAGTTATTTGGTCAAACAATTATTATCGTAATGAAAGTAATTATTGATATGAATAAAGACTATCTTTCAAAAGAATTCTTTTTTCACAACAATTGTTTTTTTTATTCAAGAGAAGTTGTAAAACATAAATGTAATTTTTAATAAGTGAAAAAGAAAAAGGAAATATAATTAAAAAAAGAGAGGAAAAAAACATGACAAAGTAAAAGGAAATACTCATTGCATTAACAAATATAATTGGAATAAATAATTTTTAAAAAATGAAAAATAAACAAAATGGATAATTGGACACATAATATATGATATTACATTGTTATTAGGACACTTCAAAAGGATTCGAACATGGGACAAAGAAGTGAAAGGTGGGTGCTCTGCCATTGGGCTAGTGGCCCATTTGTAAATACGTTGCTGATACAGTTATTTATTTTTGTCGCCCATATTAAAAAATAAAAATAAAAAATTTGGGCGCGTTACCCCACGCGCCCGACTTATGGCCTGTTTCAGCACGCGCGCACGTCGCGGGTGGCTTTTCCGGGTCGGGTCAACCCGTCTAACCGTACACCCGAGTTTACACAAGTTTTTGTGTTGTGAGTTTGTGTTTCTCTCTTTCTGTTGGGGTTCGATTGCACAATCCAATTTCATTGATCGACTCAGTGTGTTAAAAAGAGGAGAGGGAAAATGTCATTGTATTAATTCTAATAGATGTATACATCGTATTTTATCTTAAGGAGAATGAAATGGAAAAGATTTCGGATAAATATTGTGGATGAAGAAGACTAGGAAATAAGAACTAGTTGAAGGGAAGAAATATTGGTTTGAATGCAAGTATCAAATTTTGTTTTGAGTAGCAGTTGTTTTTTGTGGATCTTTTTATTTGCTCAAAACTGATTGGCGTTAATGTATTGCGGATTTCCTTGTGGACTAAATCCAATACAATCAGCCGTTTTTTCATTAATTCTACGAGGAAACTTTCTAGTCCAGCAAAATAGCAAAATCTCAATTGGTATCACAGGACGAATTCTTAGACGTCTAAACCAGTGCTCTTTGATGAATATCACTTAATATTGGAGATCGATGAATATCACTATAATATTGAGATCGTGTATTTGTGATGTGATTATGTGCAAACGATATAACACTATACTAGAAAGTAAGATCTAGAAAAATAATTAGTATTTATATGAAAATTAGAACATCATCAGAAGTGTTGTATTGAACATTGTGTGGAAAATTAATTTGTGAAAAACCATTGTCCTCTTTCCTTCTAACTTCACACTTCACCATTGCCCTTGAAATATAATTTGTGCTTTGTGGATATATATCACCTTTACTGTCGAATTCAAATCTCGTCAATATACTAATCTACTCCATATATTCAAGACTAGAATGATGTAAGTTTTATCATCCCAGCATAGAAATCTAAAATATGGCTGATTTCCAGTCAGAAACCATTAGTTGCATACCGTTATTTAACATGTTATGTTGCATATAAGGATTTTTGATATTCGGGCCGGAAAAAGTAAAAGAAAGAAGGAAGAAGCAAAAATAACAGATCCATAATTCTTTTAAGATTCTATCTCTGAAGCTAAGACCTTTTGCTATATATCTTTCTTTCAGAAAAAAATTTGCCTTTAATTTATCTTTGCTATGAGTAATAAGTCATGCCTAACTAAAGTATCAAAACAAGACCTGTCTGTTTTGATATTTCTTCTCTCTCTAAATTTATTGCATTGCCATTAATCGCCTGTGTCTGTATCAATGTAAAATTACTTAAGAGAAAAAGTATCCATTCTCAATAGCTCAAAAGGTGCCTTGATACATTATGCATTCTGCAGTTAGCCGTTACCTCCCGATTCTGTATTCTTGCCTAATGTACTCATTATTTCAACCACTTGGGCCATTGCAGGTACAGCTTGAGTTATATACCTTTTGCCCGTAGAATGGTTTCTGATCTGACAATCCGTCTCTGTGACACCGAAATCTAGATGGCTTAATGTGTGGACACCTTCTTACTTGTCGCCTTCAGAAGATTGAAGCATCCTCAATCGGCTTCTTTAATATGGCAATATTCCATTTGATTCTTTTCCAGCAAATAACATCAGGTGTGCCACTCCAACATAGTTGTAGAAAACTGATGTTGTTTATGATTTTATTGATCCTCTTGGCTTCATAGAGTTTCTGTCAAAAATGTTTGAGTGCTACTATATTCTTTAATACTTGTTCCTTTGATATGAATATTCTGCTTGAATAAAATGATAATGTCTTTGAGTTTTTCGTATGCTCTTGGTTGAATCTACCGGCTTTTCTACTCGCCATAATGCCTTTAATTTTAGCTTGAATTCGATCAAATTTCTGTTCGGGGACTTCATTAACAGATGGATAGCAGTTTATTGTACTTGTTGGTGCTCCATATGGAGCAACCAAGCCTACACCGTGTCAATCCGAAGCATCATATTGAGATTTTCCTGGATCGAGGGTAATTTGTATTTATGACACTGTTGTTAAACTTGGCTTTCCTATGGTTTTGGCTGGTGATGTAATATGATAAGTTAGCATTGCACGAGGAAAATGATTTTGAAATGCCTAGTCTAATGTGGGGTTGGTTGGTGGTGGTAGTTGCTCTCAAATCTCAATCTCAACAACCACAGAATTGATAAGTTATCATAGCGTCTCCTTTTAGTATATACTCTTAACGCGTGTTGGAATAAAAGATGAAACATCATACTATACGATAAAGAGTTCAATCCAATGCTGATAAAACAAAAGCTGTGGGTTTTCATCTTTTGGGCTTTTAGCTTTGTGTACAAAGTTTTTAGAAAAAAAAAGAAAAAAAGATGCAGCATAGCTTCGTGTCATTTACCTTTACAACGTCATAGATTTTTAGGATTATTGTTCACTTTAGCAATTTTTTCCAAATCTAACAAGAAAATAAATACAGTTAGTACAATATTGATCAAATCACATCGACTCTACCCTTGCACTTTGCATATTCTACATATTCTTTTCTTCACCTACAAGATCAGAAGAGAGTAATATTAATTGCAAAACCAAATGTTCACTTGACGTTGAGGGCTTGGCGAATCAAAATATTTAAATTTGTTCATAAGTCTCGTTACAGAATCTCGCTGCATTTTTCGTTTGGTCAGAGTATTGATTGATTAAAACTAAAGGTGGTTGATTTTGTTTTATTTTATTTTTATTTTGGAGGGAAAGATGGTTGAATATTGGTAGCCACAGTTTGGTCTCCAACTACCAAGGATCTATCAGATTCGCTCAGTATTCACTTTCCTTATGTTTTCCTGTTTCGTTTTCAAGTCAGGCCGGCCTCTGAAATACTACTATCAAATTTCAAATAATTTACTCTACGTAAACAGAGTAACTAATTGAGTAATAAAATTACTACTTTTTACTTTCTGGCTTCTGGTAAACTACATGGAGGTTTATGACTGTAAACTATATAAATATTGTTCTTAACATATAATGTTTAATTTTATTATCTTGCCTCTAGGTTCGAAAATACATCTATATAAAAATCAAGTTTAAATAAATATTATTTCAGAATATTCTTGGTATAGGTATACTTAAAATATTGAATTAATGTCATGACATGTAAAGCTTAGAAGAAGAAAATTGAAGCTGCAGCTACTAGTTGTAAACGAAAGCCATTTCCTGCAACTAGCTAGTTCCTCGTGGGACCAAATCCAGCACAACTACCTAGTGAATATTCTCTTTGCAATATAAAATGTAATTATATTGAAAAATCAAAGATTCTGAATATCATGAGATTCAACTTGCTCATGTAAAGATTAAAAATTAAATGAAAGTCTTCCAAGATTTAGCCCATACATACATGCATGACACTCAGATTAACTACCCCCCACCCCACCCCCCACAAAGACAAGTCCCTTTCATTTTGAGCAGGAAAGAAAAAACATCATTTGTGTGTGTTTGTGGGTGGGTGTGTATATATATCTTTCTTTATACTCAATGATTGGTCTTTTTAATTTTATTTTATTTTAATGTGAGAAACTGCAAAAGTTGGAAGCAACAACTTGTTTTGTAGTGTATACCCCTTCCTATTCATGATTCATTTCATTAAGTTCATGCGGAGGGTCAGGGATGTTAAGAAAAATAATTTTTTTATGCTAAAATTAGAAAAATAGAGTAACTTTTTGGGGTATTTATATCAAATCAAGTAGGAGAGAAAAGAATTAGTAACTTTTAGTATCATACATATGTTAATTTATGAATTATAGTGAGATATTTATGTATGTTGTAATTTTCATTTGTAAAATAGACTTAATGAAACGAGTACTCAAATAAAGAAAATGAGCTTGTTGAAATGAATCGAATAGAATAGTATATATTTATATGTTAGTAGTGTGTGTGTAGAGTGTTGTTACTGACCCTTTGGGAGCAGAAAGGAGAAGTAGCGTTAGCCACTCGCTTGTTGCAACGGCCAATTACCTTTCTTCACAATTCATTCAAAATACCCCTTTTTGCAAGTTGACTCAATTCCCTTCACCGCTTCACGTCTCTTAAAAGTTTTGTATTTATTAAATACTTATACTAGATCTACCATCATTAATGGGCTTCGGCATTTGTCATTTCATCATACTTCCAAAATTCTAATACATTTACATAATTGTGTTAGCAACTTAGGATATCTATTATTGGATGTACTAAACATTTACGCATTTTCTCGTACATATAGATTTTATTTGTTGAATTAGGGGAAAAAGATTGTTGTGGGATTGTGAAGGTTTTCACTTTTCACCACTTTGATGTCCCCATTGGACTGTACATGTAGATCTTATAAATAAATAAAAATACTATATTTTGTCACAACATTTATCTTTTTTTTTTTCAATAATATCACACATTTTAATTTTATTATTATTTTTTTAATAATGTTACGAGGTTCAAATTCAGACATCGGGATATCTATGTGGCACTCCGGATCTAATTACTTGAGAGAAAATATTATGCAAATTTCAATACTACTCATGTATTTTCACAGCATATCCAATCTGCTGAGGGAAATAATTTCAATTTATACATGTTTACTATGAACGTTTGTTCGAGTACTAGCAACCCTCCCAATAAGATTACTGCCAACATTAGAATGAAATTAAGTCAATATTAAATCAAACAGTTTAGTGTATAAAAGTATTTTCACCAGAAGGGTAGAAAGGATCGTTCAAGAATATCCAATTAATGAATACAGGTCATGCGTAAAAAAAGGTTCAAGATTCAATATCCACCGCTTTCCCTTTCAACCATCTAAAAAATTCTTCCGAAATCAAAATTTATTTATAATTTGACCGACGATCTTTTCTTGCATTACATGGCACTAGACGATGACTTATGGTCCCTTAATTGCCAGACACAGTGCCATCTCCTAATTGAATTTTGCTTCCCAATTTGTTATATTTAATTGTTCAAAACTTCAAATTATAGTTACTGTCATTCCACACGTCAACACTCTTTGTCTTGTTATTTTTGTACAAAACTAACCAATTTGTCTATTCGCCGCATGCATTGAAAAAATGATGTAAGAATTTTATTCAAGTGCTAGTTGTTAACTAACTTTATGCTCAACATTGATGCAACTCAAAACAAGAAATGGCCAAATTAGGCTGTTTGCATCTCAACTTCAATTAAATATGTATTTCAATTTTATACGATTGTTTATGAATGCACCTTGTTTTGTCTGATTAGTTTCATGAAAACCAACTCCATCACCATTCATTTGCCTAGAAAGACAACTAAATTTAGTCTTCTCAAATATCCTTTTTGAAACTGTTTCAAGTGGAGAGGCTCCAAGGAGGAAAAAAGAGACAATCTTTTGTGATTCCATCATCTTGTATGGCTAAATTGGTCATGTGTAGGAGTTGATGAGACCCTTTTAATATGAATGTCGGAACTTGCTAATTGCGTATTTCATTTTATTTTTTGTATGCTACTTATAATTTGTGATATCGACTATCTATTAATTTAAATGAGTGCGTGACAATTAAGTGAAAGTAGTGGATAAAATTGCCATCTCAAATGTCCATAAAAAAGAAGCAAATAAACTCAAATTTATGTAGCAATTGGGCATAGTCATTTTCATAAAACAATTTCTAATTTTACAACGAGAATAATTGTAACTTATCATTCGAAATGTTCACTAAATAAATTTTGCTCCTCATGTGCAACAGTCTACATGCGTAGAGCATAAGCTTTTAATCACATTGGATTTGGGTGGTTGAAGTCTGAAATACTCTTACTTAAAAAAAAAAAAAAAAGAAGGGGGGGGGGGGGGGTTTTCACTTCTAAAAAAACATAGTAAAATGATTTCTTGTATTTTTTAATTTCTTGCCGACTGGGGGAAAGGGAGAGATGGCGCCGATTGGGGAAGGCCATTGTGGTCACTTAATTTAATAATTTTACTATTAAAAAATACGTTATATCTTTGTAATGCAATGGCCAATGGGTCCTCTCATCAGCAATTGCAAATCATATGTATCCTAATTAAATAATAACAAATGGTGCTGGTACATGATGTAATAAATTTAAACTGGGAAAAGATATGCAATATAACACATATAAAGGTCTAGCTACTATATAGTATTATTAATATAATATTAATTAAGTAATAGTTTAATAATACAATAATATATCATTGTTGTTTACTCAGAAGGCTAATTTAAAAATACATTAAAAATCTTGGATCTAGACATGGAATCCCTTATATTATAGTGTATGCATCTATTGAATAATCCCAAGTTTGATTACTGTAGTGTATATATAAAATACTGATAGTGTACGTTTTTTCAGGTGGAAAATGACAAAGTTTCTAGTTTGCAACCAATTAAATTAGTACTTTAGCTGTGGCTTCACAGTTATGAACATCCAACAGCTTCCAACTAATCTACTAAAATTTAATTGGAGCAATCATGGAATCGACATAATCTTTTTCCTTGTTTATAAACAAAACCATAACTTCTATAACTAGAATGAGTTTTATTAGACAGGATTCTCTATGGTACATTTTTTACTTCCGTTTCATGTTTAATTTTATCAGACTAATAATGCATCATGTCATTGCAATTTGCAAACATTCTCTAGTTAATTTTATTGTAATATCAAAAAATGTAAGTATATATGGAATTATTTCTTGTAACGGAGAGAATTCAATACATGTATAATATAAAATTGAAACAGATAAAGATTTTATAAACAAACTTATGAAATCCCTGCAAGCAGAGAACACAGGCAAACTAATGCCTATTGTTGTTAATAAAATTTATTTATTTATTCTATGAAACAATTTCTTTTATTAATTTAATCGAAGATTGTATAATTTCAGAGATACAAAAATAAGGGAGCAGGTATCTGCATCCTTATTATCTTACGACTATAATAAGATTTTTCATTATGAATTCAAGAGTACGTGTATGAACTAAATGAACGGCACGGATAAAATAATTATTTTCTGAAACATGAGAATTTTTTTATTTAACCACAATAAAGAAGCTTTGTTTGCTAGCTGGATTTTCCTGTCAAGTTAATTAATTAAGAAGCCCAATTGCTATTATATTAATTACTCCTCATTAGGAAAAGTACCCCTTGGAATCGATGACAAGAATAAAATAAAAAATAAATAAAAATAAATTAGCAGCAGCTCAGAAAAGACGCCGTCGAGAAATACTATTTAATTTAAATGTTTTTCCCCCATACTAGAATTTTTGCATATTATACACTTCATAAGTTTGTTTTCAAGTGTTCTATTTCAAAATTTGGAAATAAAATTATGGGAATGATCTCCCCTGCGACCTGCTGCTGTGCATACGATCGGATCCGGGTCAGGTTGACCCGATCAATTTTTTCTTTTTTCTTTTTTTTAATTTCAGTTTTTTTTCCTCGTCTTCGGCTCCGATTTAACGGCTCCGCCTTCGCTTCGATTACTAATATAAGGATAATCGACGAACAACAATTTTGACTTTTTCGGTTCGCTCCGAAGCCTTTGGCTCCCCTCGCTCGAATCTTGACCAAAGAATAAGCGGCAAACAAAAAAACGAAGAGGCAAACAAAAAAAATGTGGAAAAAAAAGAACTGAATACAGAAAGCTGAATATTAAAAAAAAATCGAAAAAAGAATACATTACACGCGCCGCGCGTGGGCGGCTGGCGCGTGTAATATTATCATAATTTTCACAAAAGCTTGAATGCGACCATGCCAAGCGACCGGGCGGCTGGCGCGTGTATTACAAGCGCCACGCGCCCGGTCGCTTGGCATGGTCGCATTCAAGCTTTTGTGAAAATTATGATAATATTTCTATTTTATTATTCTTTAATACTTTCTCATAATTAAATAATTAGTTGTGAAATTTGACAGTATAGTATATACATAGTTACATACTACTGGACTGCTAGACTCGTTTCGACGAACCACTTCCAAACCTAGGTTCGGACACGTCAACTTTAAATTTTACTAGGTTCGTATTTTTCTTTACCATTTTTCGCAAATTAACCTTTCTGGCATCAGTATAAGAATGAGAGCTAAAGATAGTGTATACTGTCTGTATAGTTTGTGTTAGGTAATTAAAGGGTTGAAAATTCCATGGTTACATTATTCCATTAGAAAGTAGCCATCTCACCTAACTCAATAAAATGATCACTTCTCTTCTTTTATAATGATCACACTATTTTATTTTCATATATTATAGTAGTTGTTTCATATAAGGATGTATATATTTTACTTTTTGCTAGGGGTGCATACGAGCCAAACCGTGCCGAACACTGGCAGGCTCGAACTCGAGCTCGGCTCAAGCTCGATTCGAGCTTTGTGTTTCGAGTTCGAGCTCGACTCGACTGATATCAACCAAGCTCGAGCTCAGTTTGAGCTCGACTCGCTATATATTTGTTTGGTTCGAGCTCGAGCTCGAACGTTCGAGCTTGGCTCGATAATCTAAAAACTATATATTTATTAATTTTTTGATATTAAAAAGTAATAAAATAAAAAATGTTTATTAAAAGTTTTTTAAAAATTCGTGAACATGTTTGTTTAGAAGATTCGCGAATTTGTTCGCGAGCTAGCTCGTTTAGTATCGAATTCGAACGTGTTCGCGAGCCTCACGAGCCGAACATAGGTAAGCTCGAGTTCGGCTCGAAAAAAATATCGAGCTCGGTTTAAGGCTAGAGTTCAACTCGTTTAGTAAGTGAACAAACTTCGAACGAGCCTTTTCCAAACCGAACTCCGAATAGCTCGCGAATCGTTTGGCTCGTATACAACCCTACTTTTTGCGCGATGCTCATTTATATTATTACGGTTTTACGCTAAGATTGAAATTATTCCCAAGTTAAACATTACTGTGTATTCATTTATGGTGAGGGAATTTCTCTGATGAGAAGGTGCTAGAAGAAATCCACGACAATGTTAACTTTATTCCAAATATTTTTGTCACTCTTCAACGTTACTTAATATGGAAAAATACATAATACTCCCTCCGTCCCGTTCAACTTGTCCCATTTAAAATCGGTACGGAAATTAAGAATAAGAGTATTAAATGATAAATGATGTGTTTAGTGTAGTGAATAAAGTGATATAAAATATTTTTTAATTGATAAAGTGATATAAAATGGTGCTGAAGTGACATAAAATGATATAAAGTGGTGTTGAAGTGATGTAAAGTGAATAAAATAATTTCTTAATTATTTCCTTAAAAGTAAATGGAACAAGTTGAATGAAATACCCAAAATGACAAAATGGGATAAGTTAAACGGAACAGAGGGAGTACATGTGATTACGCTGGCAGTTGTGTAGGCTGTAGTATGATGAATTCTAATTTATTTTTCTTTCAACAAAGTGTCGGCACCTTATAGCTTTCTTTTTTAGAGCTAAAGAAAAGTATTATGCGTTGTTTTTAGAGTCAGTGGTCGATAGGAATTTTCAATTTTAAATACTATTTTAATATTAATTTTGAAAGATAACGATGCTCTGGCTAATCTTAGTAATGAATTATGTGATGAATCATCAAAGTTCAAAATCTTTTTGATGAGTGCATCCATGCATCCATGTGATGGTCTCCATCTCTCTAATGTTTTCATATATTCTATTCCAGACGAACTTATTATTAGTGCCAAAAATAAAATAAAAGACAAAAAATATTCTCCCAACCAAAAAATAAAAGTCAAAAAAGCAAAAGATGAGATAAAAAATGACACATCTCTATTCCCTTGCCCCCTTTTCAATATACAATTTGGTGATAGTCGACGGAAATGGACCCACAAAAAGACTAGTAAAAATAGAGCCATATGTAAGAGCACTTACTACGGGTATTTAGTTAGACCTAGGTTGAAGCATTGGGAAGCGTGATTTTAATGATTGGTGGTATTTAGTTAGACATAAGTTTATTTTCTTACTACAATGGGGTTGAGTAAGACCTATGTCTAAGCACTGGGAAGCGTGATTTTAATGATTGAATAGATTTTATTTTGTTGTTTTTTTTATTTATAATAAATATTATAAAAACTATATTACTTAAATTTAGAAATTAATAAATGACATTTTTATTGAATTTAAAAAAACTAAAACATACACTAATTAAAAAAAAATACATAAATTAAAAACTGCAACATACAATAATTATTTTAAAAAAAAGTAGTACAACTACTCCTCCCAACCGAATTCCTTTGCAAGTTTGCGGCGAACATTTGCGAACCTCGCATTTCGATCGGACTCATATTCGACGTGTCCATGAGATAGACGCCCAACGCCCACTCCTCCCTCGATTGCTGGTTGAGGGATGACAACTCTTGTGCCGCCTGCTCCCGTAGCGCATTTTTACCCTTCCTCCCCTTCTTCGCCGTTTTCATTCCTTCGGGTCGAACCTGCAGAGTGTTTGCATCGCTCGCGGATGTGGTGGATGCGGTGCCGCTAGCAGACGAAGTATACTCGCCGGATTCATTTATCTTCGTCCACTTTGGAGCAGTTGTCTTCGTAGGGTTGGTGAAACTCGGGACATGTCTCAAGAGCTCCCACGCAGCCCTATACTGGAACGGTTTTCCGAACTTGGCGAGAAACAGATCGTGGGCCCTTTTGTACAGGTCGAGGTCGTTCTCCCCGCTTCCGAGCTCCCTTTCTTCTTGGATATAGATGTCGGCGAAGTGCTGGATCTGTTTCTTGGCGCGGCCCCATGCGCTCTTCGTCGCACTCTTTTCTCTTGGGTAGGCGGGAGATATGAACGCGTTGAACTGGTTTATTATTTTGTCCCAAAACGCGTTTGATGTTTGGTAGTTGCTGGTGATCGCGTCCATCCCGTAGTCAATGTATAACTTTGCGAGGTATTCAATCTCACCGGCCGAGTAGTTAGGACCTCGAAGTGGCTTATTTGGCTCTTCGGATGAGGCCGCGGCAGCTTTCCCCTTACGGCGTGGCCTTCCCTTCCCCTTGGCCGGAGAAGTGGCCGTGCTTGAGGTCGCGAAAGCTTTCCCCTTGCGGCGGGGCGGGGGCGGTGGTGTTTGCTCACGTTCGTCCGATTCCTCTTGGTGGGAGTCGCCGTACGCCTCTTCCTCCTCCTCTTCCTCCACCTCAACATGGTCGTCGTCGTCGTTGAGGTTGAATCATCTAAGTCGAGCCGTACCCGCTGGCGGCTGCGAGAATTGGGAGTACTCGGATGTCGCCCGTACTTGAGAGAACCCTGGCGACTGCGAGAAGCCCGGTATAGGCGAGACGCCCAGCAACTGCGAGAAGCCCGGAGCAGGCGAGAACCCCGGCGACTGCGAGAAGCCGTAAGACGTAGGTAATTGACCGTACCCCTGCGGCTGTGAGAACTGCGAGTACCCAGTCGCCGGAGGGAATTGGGAGAAACCCGACGACGGGGGAAATTGGGAGAAACCCGGCGTCTGCGAAAAAGATGCAAACCCTGCAGGGGCCGAGTATTGGCCGAAACCGGGAGAAGAGGAGAATTGGGAGGTTGGATTCGCCGGATTTGAAGATTGGTTCAGTGGGATTGAACCATAAGTTTGCGCGTACCACGAATTGAAATTTTCGTCAGCCATTTTTTTTGCACAAATAAAATTGGAAGAGTGAAATTTTTTGGGGAGAAGATTGGATGAAGAAATATTTTGGTGTAGAGAATGAATGAGATGAAGGGATATATATAGGAAAAAATTTGGATGAACCGTTGCAAATGTATACGTTGGAAATTAAAATACAACCGTTGCTAGCTTTATTTTTTAATTCATAAAATGAAAAAAAAAATAGGTGTGGACCAATGGGGACACGCCACGTGTCCCCATTATTGCGGCTGCTTGAGTCGAAGCTTGGGTCGAAACTACGACACCGCCTTCGCCTCACCACTCAACGCAGAGGGGTGTCGAGTGCCCACTGTGGCATCGACATAGGGTATGTCGAGTGGGGGGGTGAGTCGATCCACTCGACACCGCCGATCGACACCCCCCTTTGCACTCCGTAGTAAGTGCCCTAATGTGTTAATGACCCATCGTGCCTCTCATTAAATACTTCTTCTCTCCGTCCCGAAACAAGTGACTCGTTTAAAATATTAGAATATTTGAAAATAAGTGATTCATTTTCAAATAATAAATATTAATATCTTCAAAAGTTGTGAATCATACAATTTTAATTAATTTTTACCCTTTAGATTAATATTCGTGCTAAAAGAAAATGTGTTGCTCGTTCTGAGGGGGAAAGATGACCTTTAATTATGGGACCCATTTGTTCTCTTTATGATAGTATTTTTTTTTGGAATATATATAAATATTTAAAGAAATGGGAGTAGTATCATTTTTAGGCTAGCCATTAAGGAATTGGAATCTATAATTTGTAAATTAGTAGTATTAAATTGGAAAAACACATATTCTAGCTTTGTGGTTCATCAATACTGTGCACACATGTAAAACACGTTGGGGTAAATTATTACTTCCATCTCGTTTTAACCTCTCATGAGAGGTCTTATAATTAAAAAAATAGATGCATATAGTATAGTCCTTTTCAAATAACTATATTTTTTTTCTTTGGTTAGTATAGGCAAACTTTCTATTCGCAGTCATCGAATAACTAATTAGTTTATAGGCTGCGTATTGACATGCATATAATGATAATCTTCATCAATCATTAAAATAAATTAGCAGCTAGCTAGTTTTGATCATGACTCATTATTTTTTTATTTTTTAATTTTTATTTTTTTTAGAGTTGACATACACGACTTTACTATGTAATACTCCACTTTGTTAAGATAATTATGTCTATTCTTGAAACTTGAGTGAAGACTGTGAAGTAAATACAATGTAGTCCCAATGTCTTTGATAGTGATGTCACAAGGTTTTAATCCGTTTTAGAAATTTTCGCCCTCGCCCTTGTGCGGCATCGAACGCCAAGTTCGATCAGTTTTCATTCAATCCTCACCAACTCTCGTGTTTGATTGTTTGCAAGGATCACGTTTGTGCAAGCATAAGTAAAACACGCACACACACAGCGGAATCAAAGCACATAAGCAATGTACGGGAAAACTCACTCCCAACCTTCGTATTACTCACAATTCATACAAAGGAATGCACCAAGACTCGCACAAACTCGTCTATGTGACTACAAGGCTGCTCACGCCTCATATATGTGATGGACAAATCCCCCATCACTAGAAATAACTAACTCGGGCCGGAAATCGGGTCAGACGGGTCGTACTGGCCGCATCGGGTCGTACGGGTCCATGTGGCGGCAACTCATTTGCTTCAGCACCACTTCATGCACAAAGTGGGTCGTGACGGTTGGGGGCCGTTGTAGCTCGCAAGAGCACCACCTCCCCTATATATGCAACTGCAAGCATAATTGTCGTGCCAGCACCAAACACTGAACTAGCTTTGGAACAACAAGTTCCTGCTAGGCGCACCGGACAGTGCCATGGCACTGCTCCAAGAGTCATCTCCTTGCCAAAACTCGAACCAAGCAGCTTTTCTCGAGACGTGTCGAATAGACACCATCCCGACACGTGATCCGAACCAACTTCTGGACAACCAAAATCCATTCGTGCCAAAGTCTTCCAAACCCATAATTTCCCTGAGCATCTTCAATATCCAACTCATCCAAACATGCCATAATCCAAAACACACATCGAGTCATGCTGACCAGACGTCGCCCATGCCATGGTGCAGTGATGGCTCGCACCATGACACGGAGCTTATCTACGGGGCTAACAAACCTCCCCCACCAGAGATGGGGTAGAACTCTTCTTCCGGAAAGCCTCATAGTACTCTGAAATTTCTTTCTCAAACTGCCACAAGTTCACAGCCTTCTCCCACGAAGCATCCGCCTCCGACTCACCTTCCCACTGGACTAAGTAATTCGTCCTCTGATTTTTCTTACTCTGCCCTTGGGTCCGATGATCAAGGATTTTCTGAATTTTCTTTGAGAACTGTTGCCTTATCACGGGCAGCGCCCGTCGTCTTGCTTCCTCGAAGCCTCCAACACATCTTCACTGAACTTCTTTAAGAAAGAAACATGGAACTTAGGGTGAGTTTTCAACCGATCAGGCAACTTCAGTCGATAAGCCACTCTCCCCACCTTTTTCACAATCTCAAATGGCCCATCGTACTTAGGAATCAACCCTCGATGCACAGACTTAGAAGAAATCTTCTTCCAAATCGGGGAGTAAGAGTTTCAGCAACACTTGTTCCCCCACCTCAAATTCAACATCACGTCAGTGCTTGTCAGCATACTTCTTCATCCGACATTGAGCCTTTGATAAGCTATCCCTTGCTTCATCCAAAAGTTCCTGCTTCTCACGAGCAAAACGGTAGGCAACTGGACAATTACCCCCGCTTCTTTGCACTGCAATTTCATATGGAGCCAACGGCTGCTATCCATACACAATCTCGAATGGGCTCTTTCCCGTTGCTGAAGACCGGTGCAGATTGTAGCAAAATTACGTTGTGTTGAGCTATCCAACCCAATCTTTCTGACTTGCCAATACGTAGTGTCTCAAGTACTCCTTCAACAATTGAATCATTCTCTTGGTTTGGCCTTCAGTTTGAGGATGGTTGGCCGTTGAAAATTTCAGCTCATTTCCCAACATGTTGAACAACAAAGTCCAGAATCGATCTGTGAACCGCGTATCACGATCACTGATTATGTCCTCCGGAATACCAAAATACTTCACAACATTTTTCAGAAAAAAACTAGCGGCAATCTCAGCGGGACATGCATTCGGGCAAGCAATGAAAATTCCATACTTAGAAAATCTGTCCACAACAACAAAAATCGAAGCCATGCCATCAACCTTAGGAAAACCAGAAATGAAATCCATAAATACTGACTGAAGTGGCTTCTCCGGAATAGGCAACGGCTGCAGCAAACCGGCCTCCTTCTTCCTCTCAAGCTTGTCGAGTTGGCACACCAAACAAGTCTTGACATACGCCTCAACGTCATCTTTCATCTTTGGCCAATAGTATCGCCGGGACAGCAAAGCATACATCCGATCAACGCTGGGATGTCCAGCCCATTGAGGGTCATAAGTCTCCCTCAACAGCTCGCGTCTCAAAGATCTGGCAGGCACGTACACCTTGTTCCCTCGCGCGAACAAGAGATTGTTCTCCAGCCAATATTTTTGCAACTCCCCCACCTTTACCTCCTCAACAATTTTAAGATAAGAGGGGTTAGTTTTTGAAAATTCTCAGATTTTCTCCATGAAATTCTTCTCAACAATGGTTAGGGCCGCCACAAATTCTTCCACCCACAACTTCGTTGTTGTGTGTGAGGCGGACCGCCTTGGATTGGATTTGTCTCCGAATAGCTGCATCAAAACTGTCAATTCGGAGTCAAAACCAATTCGTGGAGAAGCTAGTATTGAGTTGCAGGTTGGTCCATGGAAAGGAAGGTGTCCATTGATGGTGGTGCCCTTGGATGATTTCGATATTATTCTTGGGTTGGATTTCCTCACGTGAGCGAAGGTTGTTGTGATGCCGCACTTAGGTGGATTGATGATCCATGATGAGGACTACCCTTCGTTTGTACAAGGGGTGTATCCAAATGCTGAAAAGCCGAAAGTTGAGATGATTTGGGCGTTGCAACTTAAGGCTGGATTGAAGCGTGGGGAGCCCACATTTCTTGCCGCACTAGTTGAAATCAAGCTTGGTGTGTGTCAAGAAGTGTCTGATGTTGTTGCTGATTTGTTGAATGAGTTCGAGGACATGATGCCTCCTGAGTTGCCGAAGAAATTACCTCCAGGGCGGGCGACGGATCATAAGATCGAGTTGGAGCTGAGTGCGAAACCACCTACTCAAGCCCCTTACCAAATGCCGCCTTCGGAGTTGGTCGAGTTGAGAAAACAGCTTGATGAGTTGCTGAGTACTGGATTGGTGGTGCCGTTGAAGGCCCCATACGGCTCATCGGTGTTGTTTTAAAAGAAGGCAGACGGGTCGTTGTGGTTTTGTGTGGACTACCGAACACTGAATAAGGTTACTATAAAAAATAAGTATCCTATTTCGAATGCCTTTGACTTATTTGACAAGCTGACGAGGGCTCGATACTACACGAAGATTGATTTACGGTCGGGTTATTGGCAAGTTAGAATTGCGCTGGGTGATAAGGCCAAGACGACATGTGTGACGAGGTATGGTTCATTCGAGTTTTTGGTAATGCCTTTCGGTTTAACCAATGCCCCTGCTATGTTTTGTAACTTGATGAACGATGTGTTGTATGATTTCCTTGACCGCTTTGTGGTAGTATATCTTTATGACATTGTGATTTATTCTGAGACGTTGGATGATCATTTGTCGCATTTACGAGCTGTGTTTATGAAATTGAAAGAGAACAAGCTCTGTGCAAAGAAAGAAAAGTGTGAATTCTGTTGTGAGTAGATTACATTCCTTGGTCATGTGATTGGTCAAGTGAAGATCATGATGGATCGGAAAAAGGTTCATGACGTGTTGGATTGGGCGGAGCCGTGCAAAGTGACGGAGTTGAGGTCGTTCCTTGGTTTGGCTAACTACTATCGGAGATTCATCAAGGGCTATTCCAAAATCCTTAACTCCTTGACGGATTTGCTGAAGAAAGATTTGAAGTGGGAGTGGACGGATGCTTGCCAAAAAGCATTTGATCGGTTAAAGGAATTGATGTCCTTCGAACCGGTGCTGAAGCTGCCTATTTTCGATGAACCGTTTGAGGTGCAGGTGGACGCCTCAGACAAGGCTATTGGTGGTGTTTTAGTACAAAACAAACACCCCATTGCCTACGAGAGCCGGAAGCTGAAGGATGTCGAGACCCGTTACAGCACTCATGAGAAGAAGATGATCGTTGTAATCTATTGCTTGGAGGTGTGGAAGCACTACTTGTTGGGCACCAAATTCACTGTGGTGACCGACAATGTGACTAACACATACTTCAGAACTTAAAAGAAGTAGTCTCTCAAGCAAGCAAGGTGGCAAGAGTATTTGGGGGAGTTTGATTTCGATTGGATTATAAACTTTAAATATAGTAATAAGGTGATTAAGGTGTGTAATATATATGACATTCTAATTCTCCAAATAACAAAGACAAACATTTATGACATCCTAACAATTTATTTATTTTTACTAACGGGAGTGGTAGAACTTAAACTAGAGGACTATTCGTTCACATACAAAATTTATTACTGTATAAATATTCCCGAAAACACTCCTAATCTATTGTTTGATACTTACAAAAGTACAATCTTTCATAAGATTCAAGCCCACGTGTATTACATCATTTTTTGTTATTATGTGTACTATATACTATTGGCCAGAATACATAATACTGCAACTAACATTCACAAATAAATTATTATAATATCACTCTCCTACAATAATCATATATATATTCTATGCATTACAGAGAATTTAATGCAATATATCACAAATAAAATATTAATTTTTTATATGAATGAGAATTTATATCAGATATATATACCTTTCCCTCATATTGCGAGCAAATAAATTATAGTACTCCCTCTGTCCCACTCCCTCTGTCCCACCAAAGATGAGCCCTTTGGTTTAGGCACGAAGACTAAGAAGAAATGGATTAAGGATAGTGACTGTATTTTATAGAGTATTTTATTGATAGAGGGTAGGGTGTTTACTGTGGCCACTAACTCAATAAAAAATTGAGAAAAATTAAAAAGTGGTCCAAGGCACACAAAAGAAAGGCGGCTGGTACAAGAAAATTAAACAAGTCATTCTTCATTTCAGTTCCATACATCTCATACATAGAGAGTAATCATAGATGCATTAATCCATAAGCAACAACACAAAGGGGTGTTTATATCATTTCAGTTCCATACAAGAAAGACCATCACTGTACTGTACTCCCAACACATTACACAAACATACCAGAAATTCATCCCACAAATTCAACGGGGCCCGAATTCATCACATAGCCAAATTAATCACAGAAATTCAACAGAGCCCATGTATATTCACATAGCCCAAATTCATCACAGAATTTCAGAAACTTAGAAACTCAGAAATTAGAATTGAGCCGGAATTCAATAGAAATTAACCTCAGAATAGCCACCACAAAAACTCAGAAATTACAAACACAAACACAAACACAACGCCCAAGGAACGAAGTCCACATAAATTCATCTCCAGAAACACATAGTGAACCAAGGATAGATCTCACCTGAAACAAGCGCGGAAGTAAAACTTCCATCATCGAGGATGGAGTCACGGAAGCCACATCCTTCCCTTCTTTCTCCGCCGCCGGAACCCTTGCACTCAGAGGATTAGCGCAGCGACTTCTCTTCATCACGGCGTGCAGGTGGCGGTGAATGACTGGTCTCCTCTCCTCCGATTTCCTTGCTCTGTACCGGTCATCTACCTTCATCGCTCCGATCCAGTCGTCGGCGGCGCCTAGCTGATCTTCGGTGTCAGGAACAACCTTCCCGCTCAGATCTACACCTTCTCCGGGCTCTTCATGTTCAAGGGACAGTGGAGAAGAGGGTGGAGTTTCTGGAACAACTGTATCACTGAGGGATTGAAAATCCTCCCAATTAATTTGGGGAGGGAAATCAACATAGGGATTACTCATCACAGCGGGTTGAGAAGGGTGTTTGATCGGCGGCACCACCGGAAGAAAGGGGTGCGAAGAGGGAGACCAGTACAGAGAGAGAGAGAGAGAGAGAGAGAGAGAGAGAGGACGGCGGGTTGAAGAGAGAGAGTGTGATCGTAGGGTTAAGTAGTGGGTAGGGTTTAGGGTTAATGAGGTAAAAATATTAGTATTTATTTAATGGAGTAATGTTAATCAGTCCAGCTAATTATTTTCCAAAATAGAAAGGATTCATATTTCGTAGGACAGCCCAAAAAGAAAAGTGACATCTTTTGCGGGAGAGAGGGAGTATAATAAATTAGATGAGTCGGTTTATATCTTAGCCTTAGGGACCATAACTTGTGGCATCATTACCTCACAATCTTTTTATGTACGTAGACTACATTAAACACGAGAAAATTTTACCCAATTAGTAATGAATATTTACATAAATGAGAAAAAAAAAAATAATGAACTCTGCCTGGAAGTAGGCAGATGAGAAACAAATCGCCTATGAGATCGCGAATCATTTCTAATATTAGTAATTATTTCATTTATGTAACAACAATTTATAGAAATACCTAATTAAAAAAGAATTTTCTAAAAAGCAGCACCTCGACAATATAAAGCAGCAATTTAAAGACAATAAATAAACTTCGACATTTTTCTAACAAAAAAAAATTAAGAAAAATTAAACACGGCGACACCGACATGGCATGGGTAGCAGTTTTGCCTTCGCAACACTTCCTAGATAATTAAAGAAATAAACAAAACCATGGGCAGTATTTTGGAAATTTTGCGAGGTAGAGATGTTCATGGTTCATGAACGTGTATATATTTTGTATATTATAGTAATATTTCTTATATAAAATGTATTTAAATATTAAAAATATAACTTTTTGATAATAATAAATCATACAAAAATCAACCATTCAAATTGACTTCTGATTATTACCATGAGTTAACTTAATAATATTTTTCCTGTGATAATTGTAGATCAATGATTTTAATTGATTGCTAATTAACTCATGTGGAAGAAAATATGTGATCATTCGTTAAAATTATAAAATTAAAATATCATATGTATTTTTTTCCATTTTATCATATCATTTATTTATAATTCTCAATAATATGTGACTGGATGGATATTGATGCTTCATGATTGAAAATTCTAGTACTGTTTAAAGGTTGAAAAAAATTCTTATTATGAAGATAATAGCGTACAATTAAAAAAAATCATATAGTACATAATTTCATTCCAAATTTCCAATCCTATGAGAAACGTTTTTATTACTAATTTTCAATATACATGATCATTGGATTTGGAGCGCTCAACCTTTTTCTACTCGTTATACTCCCTTAGTCTCATTCATCTTATAACATTTTTTCTGTATTAGGTAAGAAAGTATTAAGAGTAAAAATGGTATTTAATATAATAATAAAATGGTATAAAGTGAATAAAGTGATATAAAATATTTTGGTTATGATATAAAGTGATTTTCAAGTAAATAAAGTGATAAAGTCAATTTTTAATTATATTCATAAAAAGAAATGTTACAAAAGAAATGAGACAACTTAAAAAAGAATATGTTACAAGATAAACAGGAGAGTAATTCATTATAAAACACACGCATAAATTTCATTATTTGATAAAGTAATTTTGTTTTGACTATATTTAGGGTTGTCTAAACGGTACGGGTAGGGTATCCTACCCGAAAATATCGGGCACCCGATCCCAATTTTTTCAAAATTTTGATACCCTATTCCGACCCTATATTAAAAATTGGGTATCCAAATATCCGAGCGGGTAATTCCGGTCAGGTATTAGGGTACCCTAATTACCCGAGCATTAGTTCGAACTTGTCACAAATTGCAATAACTATAACAATCAATTGATAAAAAAAATTAATAAAAGACGTAACATCCGTCAATCACATAAAATGTATATGCAACCAGAAACTTAATATTAAAACAAAACCAACACCATTAATCGATAAACATAAAACCATAATTCCATAAGCAACCTAATAAAAAAATATAAACCATAATTAATTCCACAATAAAGTTTTTTTGCCCTACTTTGTGTTTAGTCAAGAGAGAGTTTCATATATTAATATTAGAGAAACTACCGTATATATAAGAGAAACTAGGGTTTAGTTGTACAAATATAATAGATTTATAATATATATAATTAAATATAATATATTAAATTAAAAATTCGGGTTTACTTGGGTACCCGGATCGGATATCGGGTATACCCGATGTCCGAAATTTTAAAAATTCTCATCCCGTATTCCGACCCTTTTACCCGAACATGCAGGTAACGGGTACTCAATACCCGTCAGATTTTGGATCGGTATAATACTACCCATTTAGACAGCCCTAAATACATTAGATATTTAGACCGCTAGTCCATTAATTATTGATCTTCAGATTTCGGAAGATATGATTAATTGATTATGGATTATTTTTTTATTTTTATTTTTTATCATCAATTGCTATTGGCCGCATAAAACTGCTTGGAGTTACAGTTGGCCGCCGCTTCTCTTATTTTATTTTTATTTATTTATTCGGACTAAATACGATGTTTACTATTTCCCACCACCTTTCGTCATCCATTTCATCACACCCCATGCGTAGCTTTCAAAGTTTAAATTAATGCAATTATTTCATATTCAAGATCTTGAATCGATTTTTCAAGAGACCTACAAATACTAATTTAAAACATCCTTGTTCAATTAATTCTCAAGAAAAACATGTGCAAAAATAGAGTACAAGAAAGACTTCCATCAAGAGCTTATATAAATGTATAACTTTCTATTTGAATGTAATTATATAAAGTTTTCATCAATTAACGCTCTATGCTAGTACTACAAGAAAGAAGAAACAAATTTGAACGCGACTTTCAAATTTTAACAGAATTCAAATAAAAGTAGATGTAAATCATACATTATTATTGTACTCTATCTAATTCATTCATGTCTATTTTCATATAGTGTCAACTCAAACAATGTAAGCCAAATGACTGGCTTCAAAATGATATTTTAACTGCTACAAGATTATTTGTCGAATGTCAGATTTTGAGTTTGGATTAATGATTTTATGTTGGGGGTATTGACAGAAAATTGAAGTTTAGCGTTTTTATCAGCTGACCTTTTTTTTTTCTCCTAAGTATCGAATCGATGTAAATGGAACCGAGGTGATAAATATTAAATTTATTAATTACTAAAAGTGTATCATATTAGATAAAACGTGTTAGAATTTTTTTATGAGAATAACTTGGGTGCAACATTTGCACCGTGAAACACCCGTCCACCTGATTCGATCCGGCCCGTTTGACCCGGGTCAATCCCCTTTGACCAGTTTTTTTTCTTATATTTTAAAATTTTCCAGTTTTTTTTGCTGCTTCTTCTTTGGTCAAAATTTGAGCGAGGGGAGCCGAAGGCCTCGGAGATCCAAATTGTTTTCCGCCGATTATTCTTATTTTAGTAATCGGACCGAAGGCGGAGCCGTAAATCGGAGCCGAAGGCTCCATCAGAAAAACAAATCTGGAATTAAATATTAAAAAAAAAACAGGGGGCGCGAGAGATCCACGCGCGGGTCGGACAGCGCGTGGGGCGGGGCAGGGCGGGTCGAGTACTGTGCAGATTGGGTGCTAACTTATGCACCCAAGTCCTACTCTTTTTTTAATTGACTAGAAACTGTCAAGTACCATATTGTTTTTTGAGGGATATAGGTAAAAATTCTACGTCACACAAATATGAGACCACTACACCATCAAATAAGGTTGAAAATTTACACTGTATTTAGGCGGAATTGAACCCAATAAAAAAAGATTATGATACCTCAGCTAGCCAATTAAGCTAGGCCTCATCAGCATAAGGTACTAGATTAATTGGTATGTAATGTTTCATGTCGTTTTCAATCAAAAACATAAACCAACGAAAAATAAATAGAAGAAAACAACTTTTACTTGAAATTTTGGGTACGGATAATTTGGTGTGTTGATTAGTCTATGACTATGTCGTTGGTCACGCGACATTCAGATTTTCATATTTTATTGAACGAAATTCTTTAATTTATATTAAATTTAGTGTATATAACATATTTATTTCCGGAAAAATGTAAATTACCATATTGAAATTAAAAAAGAAGAAGATAAATTTAATAACGGCAGAAAAATGATAGGTTAGTAGTAAGTACTTATGTATCAACCATTAGAACAGAGCACCGTTCACGAATTTTTTTATCTTTATTTTTTTTAAGTGGGTGATCACCAATTTCATGCGTACCTATTTATAGATAGATCTCACTAGTTTCACTTTAATTTTAGTTTTATTCCACTCATAAGAGTCATAATTAATCACAAGTGAGCCTTTTATTTCCTCACAACACATCTAAGTCAATTCATGTATGTCTATATCTATATCTATTTTATATTTATATCTATATGTTATTAAAATTTGTGAGGGTCAATGCTAGATAAGAAACTGTAAACTTATGGAGTATCAAAAAATTATTTTATTTTTTTGAAATAAAAAGATAAAGTTTCGGATGCTCGTAATTGCTACCAACTGTGAGATATAGAATGCAGGATATGATTAAATTTAAAAAACGAATCCTATGTATATTTTGTTGTCTTTAGGAAAAAGAGCTGTACAAACAAATCACATCTCACTTATTTGTGTGAAATATTATAATGAGTTTATTAATAAAAATGGTTCCTCTCTAAATAAAAATAATAAAATTGTACCCCAACTTAAATACAATAAAAAGGTCAAGTTTGAGTTGATGAGACCAAAATATCTTTACTTTTCACCAACCATCCTACTTTATTGCTCTCTCTTTTGTTTTCTCTCTCAAACTCACAACTCCTGTCTTTTCACTCTCTCTTCATCTCACATTTTTTCTCTCATTTTTGCAGCTCAACAATTATTCTTCGTCGATCTCATTTTGTTCATTTCGATTATAATCCGACTTATTTGCCTTGTTTGTTGCTGTGATAATCGGGCTTCTCCGTCTTCGTCTTCGTCGATTTTGTTTTGAACTTTTTTTTTCCGGCGCTGGTAGTTGGACCTTTTTACCCATTTGTAGACGACGATGGAGGTACGACATATTATCCCGACTGTTTTTACGTTATTTTATGTTGAATCTCGCTTAGATTTGAGGTTTTAGATCGTTAACATTTTTGTTCGTCGAAATTATACGATTTACATTCAGTGGTTAAGTCGTACAGTCCTAGCAAATATTTGTTGTGCTCATGCAGGAGTTTATACAAGTGTACGATTCAATATATCGTATCATGTATTTTACAATACATTGTACGATTTTGGTATGTCGTAACTGATTTATGTTACTATATATATATATATATATCGTAACTTATATTTCATGCAGACGAGACATTCTTGTTTAATTGTTGCTCATGGTGGCGTATGGAATCAGAATATCTATGAGGGTGGAAAGAAAGATTATATACCTATACCTGAGGTTGGAGATCTGGAAATTTGTTGTTTATGGTTGTTGTACGATATACTGATGACATGATTTTTGTTGAACTCGCACACTCGTAGCACATGTATACAATGTTACGATATTCATAATATCGTACTTTTATGTCTACGATTTTGTTAAACTCGTACTCAAGACTGACTAATTCATGCATGTTTTGTAGTACTTTTGGGGAATATTGTTACATATTTGGTACGATTTGACAAATTAGTGCATGTATTTTTGCTTAAAATTGATACGATATTACAATTTGTTTGTGTTTCTAGAATTTCAATGTTTGATTGTGGCCATGCATGAGGTTATATTTGTACGATGTGTTGTATATCGTATAAATATATCTCTAATACGAGTGTATGATTGGATATATCGTATCATATATTGTACGACATACATAAAATCGTTGTTTGATATATTGTACGACATACATTATCAGTATATTAAATTGTGGTATTTTAATATATCGTAGCTTGTGTTTGTACGATATACGGTATATCGTAACATCATTAGATTTGTTCGTAATATGATCGTGTCATCGTATCAATGTTTGATTGTGGCCATGCATGAGGTTATGTTTGTACGAAGTTTTGTAGATCGTACAAACATATCTATAATATGAGTGTACAATTGTATATTCAAATCATATATTGTGCTACGAAATAATAACTTCGTGCTATGATATATATTAAACTTGTAGAAATGTGGCTATAAATACACAGTTTTTTTGAATGCATGTACATAGTGTAATATGACATTTGTAATCTCGTACACGAGATTACAAATTGTATGTGTGCATGTTGTTACGATATTTCTAAAATCGTACTTGAATTGTTACGATTTTGCGTAACTCGTACATGATTGCAGATTTGACACCTTTCTTTGTTTCTAATTGTTTTCAAGGTTAAGTATCATGCTTTACACATAAATTAAAATAATTAGTATTGTCGTAGCATAAATTAGTCACCCTCACGTACGAGATTAACAACATCGTATCTAGAAAAGTATAATTTTCACACATGATATCCTCAAATCTCAAACAAATTTCAATTATACATGCAATCACAAACAAATGATATTAAACTTGTAGAAATGTGGCTATAATTATCACTACTTTGTCTGAATTAGGTTTTCATGCTTTTAAACTGTTCCATTGATACTTTCAGCCATCGAACTTTCCCCCAATTCCATAATTCTAGAGCTGAGATCTTGTTTTTGAGCCGAAGGTAGAGGATCTATTGGCTTTCCAATCAACTATGTCATCTTCTTCGGTCGGCCCCTCCCTCTTCCACCACCATGCACCATTTTCTCCGGTCAGCGCACGTTAACTCTTCGCCACTAACTTGCGCCTAGAGAAAAATCCAAAGAAGACTTTTTATAGTTTCGACAATTTGGTTATTAATAAACATAAACTTTTTAAATTTTAATTATAAAGTTTCATCCCAATTTAAATTCACAAGTTTAGGAGTTGGGTATGAATAAGAGTAAAATTTGGGAGCGTATGTGCATAAGATGAATATTTCAGAAGAGAGTCTGAATAGGAAATAAATTTTGAAGACAATCAGACAATTTTTTCCTATTTTAAGCATGTATGTCGAGATATAATATATCTGAATAGAATTATTGTATTGTTATATAATACGCATAGTAAAATGATTATATTGCCATGTCCTCTTTACGAGATTAATAATTCAAATTTTGATGTAATTTTGAGTGAGACGAATCAAAATTTTGGATTCAATTTATTTATTCAAATCCAACATTACTTATTACTATTGTAATTTCTTCAATGAATGCAACCGTAGTTTGTATATAATGAAGTGAATAGTACTGAAAATAGAATTTTTTTCAGACATGTCAAACTGTCCAATATTTTTCTAAAGTATCACATATATTTGGGAGTGAAATGTTAGAATACCCCTTTATGAAAATAAAAGATAAATAATACCTCTTAATAAAGAAAAGATAAAAACTACCCCAAAATCTTGTAAAATGACTAGCATGCCCTTTTCCTTCTTTTCTATTTCTTTTTTAATCTTAATTCTAATTTTTTGTTCTTCCTCTCTCATCTCTCACTTCTAACAACAATATTAATCATTTTTCCCGGTGGCAACAGTCAACTCCGGCGATGACGGTCAACACTGACGGTCAACTCCGGCAAGAATTTTCCGGCAGCCTTCCGACGACTTTTTTTCGACAACATACATGAGAAGTATACATGAATACCATACATGAGAAGCATACATGAAAATAGTTTCATATATGCTACTCATGTATGACCATCATACATGAGTAGCATACATGTATAAGTAGCATACATGATTAACAAATATTAGAAAACATACCAGTAAACCACACATGAATAGGAGATATACATGTATACAAATAACATCATACATGAAAAATACATACATGAACAAACAACATTAGAATACATGAAACTGCTAAACTACCTATCGAAGCATACATGAAAACACTAAACAACCTATTGAAGCATACATGGTAGTCGAACCATACATGAACAACTACATCAACATTAGCATACACGAAATAATAAACAACATATGAAAATATACATGATAGTTGAAAATCATAAATAAATCATACATGAATACCATACATGTGTGTGCATCATGTATGAGTAGCATACATAAAAAAATGCATACATGAACAACTGTATCAACATACATGAAAACAACTGGAAGCATACATGAAAAATACATACTTGAACAACTGTATCAACATATATGAAAACAAATGGAAGCATACATGATAGTAGGAAGCATACATGATAGTATGAAAGCATACATGAAAAATACATAAATGAACAACTGTATCAACATACATGAAAACAACTGGAAGCATATATGATAGTAGGAAAGCATACATGAAAAATACATAAATGTAAGTATGAGTAGCATACATGAAAAATACATACATGAACAACTGTATCAACATACATGAAAACAATTGGAAGCATACATGATAGTATGAAAGCATACATAAAAAATACATAAATGCATTACTTCATCTTCCACGTGAATTCTATTTTCCCATATTTTTCCTTCTCACTTGATTTTCATCACAACTTCTTTTTTCAAAATGGATTTCTTGTCAAACTTAGCAAAAGGCGGCGATTCCAAGAAACCGACCGGCGACGAGAATTCCTCCAACCCGATCTCTTCACGAGCGCCAAGGTGGTGGTGGAGGCAGCTCAAGCCCAGTACAACAATCAGCTAGAAAAGTACGACAATGACAAAGCCGCCAGCGCTGCTGCAGACCTCCTCAACGCCGCCTCAGACTACGGCAAGCTAGACGAGACCAAAGGAGTTGGGAAGTACGCCGATCAAGAGGAGGGATATCTCCGCCAGTATGGCGGCCCCAAGTCCACCCCTGCCGCCGCACCCAAAACTGAAATTCCTTCAGGCGCAGAAGTAGGTGGTTATTTGAAGAAGGCGGAGGAGTTCATGGACAAACCATCGGAAGGCGGTGGCACTGGGGAGTACTCTGAGAAGCCGGAGGAGTTCATTAGCAAGCCGTCTAAAGGCGGTGCAACTGGAGAGAAGGCAGAGAGAAAGAATTTTTCATATTAGAGAGAGAAGTATGAAAGGAGTGAGTATTTTGGTAAATGGGGGTATTATTTATCTTTTAAAACTTATGAAGTATTATTTATCTTCTCTTTTTAAAAAAGAGTATTTTCACCCATTAACTCTATATTTGAATGTATTCCGAGTACAGAATTTTACTTTTCATTCTTGTTTTTTCAAGACTCCTCCAACTATCACAATTTAATCACAAACATATATAAAAAGAAACTACTATAATACTCCAATAAAACATCAAAACCACAAGGCAGTACAGCTAAATATATATATATATATATATAATCATTTTTTTTAAATTATAAGTTGTAACTTGAATTATAGAAAAACTACACTTGTAATTTGAATTTAAGTTTTCGACCAAATATCGGCGTTAATGCGACTCTTAAGAACATTCAATTTTTTTAGGCTATTCCAGCATATCATGTATTGCCACGTCATTCAAAAAAATTGTTCCTCTAGGCACAACAAACGGTTAATTATCAAATAAATCCCGATATTTTATCAAATTCTAATTTTAACATTTACCTTTTAAATCTACCGACAAATACCTCATTTAAAAAAAAAACCTCATTTTTTGTTTAACTAATTCTTCTCCCAATAATAATTTTTCCAAAATTAATGCTGAGATGGACGCCGGAACTGTTGCCATGACAAATCGCTGCGACGACGTTGTATTTTAAAAACTAAACGACGTAGTTTCATGAAAAATAAATACTTATGATATGAGGGTTTAATGATTCTATCTCTATTTTTTGCAGAAATTGCCCTATTTTTTCTTCTATTTGCCCTTCTTTTCCTTCTTGATTCCACTGTGTATCATTACCATTAATCCAAAGCTACTAGTCAGTGGATAATCGTGAAGATGACTTCTTCTTCTTACTTAACCAAAATATTTCCGTAAAAAAATTTAGAAAAAACAAAAGGCAAAATATTTATAAATAAATTTAAAAAATGAGAGTTAACACAAGAATTTATTTGACAATCAACTAAAAAAATATGACAACATTTAATGTAGTTCACGAGTAGGGATGACAATGGGTCGGGTACCCACCCATTAAGCATTTTCCAAACCTAAACCCATGAAAATTTTCAACACCAAAACCCGTCCCAAATCTGATTAAAAATTAATTTTAAAACCCACACCCGACCCGAACCCGTTGGATAATACCCGTTTATTACCGCTAAAAACCTGAATACTAAAAAGTAAACATCAAATACCGAAATATTATAAATATGATTAAAACATAAACATCAGCAAAAAATTTCACTAAAATTAAACTCAAAGTAAAGTACACGAACTTACAAAATCTTAAAACATAACTAGAAGTATGAATTATTGATGTTGTCATTGTGTCGTCATATTTCAGAAGTAGATTTATAAAAGTAGTGGAGAAACATTAAAGACTTGACGGGTTAAGAAAATCAGATATAATCCTAAATCTACTAATATTTATACTAATATTTATAAGGGTAATGATGGTCGGCCACACGCATCAGAAAAGGAAAGTTGACTCTAAAAATGGAAATAATAAATTATACATATAATAATATCTTTTATCTTATATATATAAATGAGTTTGGGTAGCGGGTACCCGAAGGTAATTGTCCAAATCCGACCCAAACCTGTAACGGGTTTGCTTGTTTCAACCCAAACCCGTCCCAAAACTATTTAATATTTCCCAAACCCGTCCCATCAGGATTTAGGAAGTGCTGGTACCCACGAAAACCTGACCCGTTGCCACGAGTCAATTTGATAATTATCAGGCAGTGACGTCAGTCACACTAACCAAATTTACCAGGTACGAGCCATGGAGGCTCGGACCCGAGCCTAGAGGCGGCTAAATGTTCAACATACAATGAAAATGAAATGTAACGAAATTTACCATTATGACCCGGATGATTGTCCCCCCAACTGAACCATAACATGAACCATTACATCACCGTCCGGCTGACCCACCCACGAGCGGTTGTCGCGTGTCGCATATTCACCCCTCCACGTGTTACCATTTCCCTATCTCACCTCTCAACAAATAATTTGTACACATAGATTTTCTTTTTTCTCCACGATTTAGAATAAACATAAGAGTATGTTTTTGGATATCAAATTACTTATACTACTTTCTTTATTTCACCTAGAATTTTAAGGTTAAATTAAAATGTTGTACGTGTCAATAAATGTTTCAAAGTGACGTGGCACTTGAATAGAAGTATATGCCATATGAAAAATCAAAGAAAACATTTTGTACAGAATAATATCCAATCGACTTCTATAAACAGCAAAATCAAGATTCAATTCCACTGCTCTCTTCTTTTTAATAATTTTTTTTTAAATAATAAAGAAAAGTTATGTATTGGGAAAAATCAAATAGTAGAAAAAAATTTCTCCATGTTGTAATTCTAACCAATTGAGATCATCAATTATTGTTAACATATACTATAAGAACATTATATGAAATGTTATTGTATAAAAATAAGTATTATTATAAAAATAAATACTATAATAATGATTTGGTCTTGAGATGAATATTTTGTAATCAATGTTTCAATTTTCAAGTTCGAATTCTATCAACCATTTATGTGAAACTTGCTATATCATAGTAATAAATTTGGTATACCGTTTTCATAAAAAAAAATCCACAATATATTGATTATTAGGAGAATAGGGGAAAAAATTAAAAAAAAAAAATAAGCCACACTCACATATTATTACAAAGATAAAGTTTTTATACGATCTCATCCCTATATCCATAAGGCTAACAATATTTCTTTTGCTTGTTTTATTAAATTTTGTTAGCTAGCATTCTATTTTGGCAATTTATTATCCAGAATATTTTTTCACCTAATCCACAGATCTGATTTTCCATCTTCTGTTGTTGCAACGCAGAAATATAAGGTTAATGACTCAATATTCTTATCCATAAAATTATGTGGCGACAGACAATCATATCTCAAATAGTGAGTATTGTGTTAGGCTAATACATTAGCATAATGGCATTATACTTCATTTTTTTCTTGACTCGTATACTTCATATGTAAAATTGAGTTGGTAAACTTATTTTATTTTGCTTTATTTTGAAGGTTTATGTCGACCCTTCTAATTCTATATGCATTAGAAGAAGTGATTTATTTTATTTTTATCAGCATAAAAATCTGAATACTAAAACTATGTTCGACGCAATTAGTAATTACAAAACCAAAATTTAGTCAGATCCAGTTTTCACGAACAAACTATCGGAAATGTATTAATGGAAAAAATATCCTATAGACCTAATATTTTATTTAATAAAGTAGGACCTAATTACATAATTTTATTCTAAGTTAGCAAGAAACGATGTGCCTTGACTAATTAGTAGGAGTAAAAATCGGACATCTCGATTAACCTGAAAATTGCAAACACCAGAAAAAAAAAAAAAAAACGAGAATGTGGCCCCCACACAAAACCCCACAAGCAGCTATACAAGTAGTAGGTGTTGTGTGTGTGCACACCCCGCGCTCTCTATAAATTCACCACCTCACTTCCTCGCCGAGGCTATATCCATCCAACTCACCACCAGCTCGCGGCGGCGTTTTTCTACTGCGAGCATATCTTATCTTGCCCTAGATATCAACCCATCACTCCTCTCCTCTCTCTCTCTCTCTCTCTCTCTCTTTCCCCTACTTGATATTGAAGTTCTCGCCGTGTTCGTCAATAATAAAGACTCTGCCTCAAAGTTTCGCTTATTTATATTCCAGTCGCCTGCGTTTCAGATTTGCCGTCTTTGTTGCATCGATTTTGTTTACCTCGTCCGTTTACTGAATTTTTTTGGTTAAATTGACCTGAAATCTCACCAGATCTGATCGACGGACGTTTGTAAATTTTGTGTAATTAATTTGATATATTATTATACTGATATAAGATATATATATATAAAGAGGCGTTGTGTTGGTTGATTTGGAATTCGCGAGAACGATGTCGGCGGTGACGGGATCCGGGGTTCATTTGAGAGGCGGCGGCTTGGTGAAGAAGCCGGCCTGCGCGCCGAGCCACCAGCTGAATGCGGTGGCGGCTTTGTCACGGAGGACTAGGGTGTCACGTGCATTCGCATCGAAGCAGAGTAGGGTGAACCTGGAGAACAGTTTCGTTTATGGCACTAAGCTGCAGAGCAGTGCGGGGACGGAGAGGGTGCAGCTTTGGCAGACCGACGGTCTCGGCCGGTCGCCGAAGCTGCGGTTTGTTGTGAAGAATTCGATGTCGCAGGTGCCGGAGAAGCCGCTCGGGCTGTATGATCCGGCATTCGATAAGGATTCGTGTGGAGTCGGGTTCGTGGCAGAACTTTCCGGTGAAAGCAGCCGTAAAACGGTACAGCTCTCAATACATGAACTTGAGGAGTGAATAATAATTCGTATTTATGTATTTGTTCGCGAATAATTGGTAGTTTTGGCTGTGCAGGTGACGGATGCTATAGAGATGTTAGTGCGGATGACCCACAGAGGTGCGTGTGGATGTGAGACAAACACTGGAGATGGTGCTGGAATTCTTGTCGGCCTTCCTCATGAATTCTACAGAGAGGTATCTATTTTGCTTGTATTTACGCACACGTTTATCATTATCAATTGAAAAAAAAAAAAAAAACAATTGTGCTAAAAGAGTTGGCAGGGATATAATTTGGATTTAAGGACTTCTTTCCTTTTTTTTTTCCTGGGAATTTCAAGAATTTATTGAGTTATGAAAGGAAACGTAAAACTGAACTGATTGATTTAGATTAATGACTCGTCTGTTATTGGGTATTGAACATGCCTTTCGGCGTCCTATTTTAATTTCAGGCTGTTAAAGATGCTGGCTTTGAGCTGCCTCCACCTGGTGAATATGCAGTCGGCATGTTTTTCTTACCTACTTCAGACAGTCGGAGAGAACAAAGTAAAATTGTATTCACAAAGGTAAACGACTGCATCTTTGGATACGATCACTGTTCTCCTGGGCTTCATTATTCAATATAAATTTCTGATAAATCTTTGTTTACATTATAGGTGGCCGAATCACTTGGGCACTCAGTTCTTGGGTGGCGTCCTGTCCCCACTGATAACTCAGGGTTGGGCAAGTCTGCGTTGCAGACAGAACCGGTCATTGAGCAAGTTTTTCTTACTGCCACTCCACGGTCAAAGGCTGATTTTGAGCAACAGGTGTCTAATTATTACACTGAAAATAATTTCTTTGCCTCCAGTATAATAATGAAACTGCAACTTTTCTGTTTTAACTGAAGTATAAAAAAAATGTTGCTGTTATGCTATTGCAGATGTACATATTAAGGAGGGTTTCAATGGTAGCAATCCGAGCTGCATTGAACCTTCAACATGGTGGAGTTAAAGATTTCTACATATGTTCTCTGTCTTCCAGGTTTGCCTTCTGTGGAAGTGTGATGTTAAATTGTGTATGTTGTTAAAGGATTATGTTTGACAATATTTTTCTTTTTAACAGGACTGTTGTCTACAAAGGTCAGCTGAAACCTGAACAGCTGAAGGACTATTACTATGCAGATCTTGGCAATGAAAGGTTTACGAGCTACATGGCCCTGGTAAATATTTTATCCATTCTCTATTTTATTTCTCTGCTGACTCCATACTTCAACAACGAACAGCATGGGACCAACCGATTAACTGAAGCAATGCAAGGTTGAGGAATGACTTCTGAGGCATTGACGTATGAATGATCTCTTAAGTTCTTCCACACCCTTGATCACTATTTGATTTTGGATGCTGGAATGGATTCTTGGGGTGAGTTGGTAAGGAAACTCATTATGAAGTAAATAATATTTGCAGAAACTTGGTGTTGTTCTGCTATGATCATTGATCCCCCTATTAAGATCAAACCTGTTATATGGTGGAGAGGAGTTTATGCTCGGACAATGTAGTCTAGGTCATGGTTATTGTTGCAAAGCCCTGCTGTATGTTCAATTTAAAAGCGCTGAGGACAAACTTCATTCCTCAGAGAGTATGTTACTTCATCAATAGAATCTTTAATATGTTTTGGCTTTGGATTCTTATTGCAGATACACTCTAGGTTCTCGACAAACACATTTCCTAGCTGGGATCGAGCTCAGCCAATGCGCGTCCTTGGCCACAATGGAGAGATAAATACTCTTAGAGGCAATGTTAATTGGTAGGTTTAGTTTCTCTTTTAACATGTTTAAATGTAATTGTGTCAACTCTGTAGATATATTTCTTGAGATGGTTATTTATTGCAGTTATTTGGTTGGTCTTCTTGTCCACAAAATCATTTATCAGTCAGATTCTACAGTAATCAGTTAACTTGGTCATTACAAATATCTCCTGAAGTTTATCAAGACACTAGGGATCATTCTATCAACTTCATTTACTCTTTACTAAGTTGAGAAGGGAAACCTGTTGACTTGATGTTTCTATTTAATAGGATGAGGGCACGTGAGGGCCTTCTGAAATGCAAGGAGCTTGGCCTATCAAAGAGTGAGATGAAGAAGCTTCTGCCAATTGTAGATGCAAGCTCTTCTGACTCAGGTTCTTGTTTAACTTAACTTTTGCTTCATGAGCATGCATGGAAGGTCACAAACTTGGGGAAGTGACTAGTGACATAATGGTCTTCAGTTCCAATGGTTTGATACCCCCATCAGGTACTGACAATCATTATTACTGTGGCATTGCGTTCAGGTGCATTTGATGGTGTACTCGAGCTTTTGGTTAGAGCTGGTAGAAGTCTCCCTGAAGCTATGATGATGATGATCCCAGAAGCCTGGCAAAATGACAAAAATATGGATCCTGATCGAAGAGCTCTCTATGAGTATTTCTCAGCTCTGATGGAGCCATGGGATGGCCCTGCTCTTATATCATGTATGTCCTTTAAGAAGATTATAATATAAATACATTTGACTTTATATTTGCTGGTTTTGACATTTAAAGATTCGCAGTTACTGATGGGCACTATCTTGGAGCAACACTGGACAGAAATGGGTTACGTCCTGGTAGGTTTTATGTCACACACAGTGGCAGAGTTATCATGGCAAGTGAAGTAGGTGTTGTTGACATCCCCCCAGAAGACGTAGCCAGAAAAGGAAGACTTAATCCTGGTATGATGCTTCTTGTTGATTTCGAGAAGCATGTTGTGGTTGATGATGAAGCCTTGAAGCAGCAATACTCACTTGCAAGACCTTACGGGGAGTGGCTAAAGAGGCAAAAGCTGGAATTGAAGGACATAGTTGAGTCTGTTCCAGAATCAGACAGAACTCCTCCCACCATAGCTGGTGTATTACCGGTTAGCATTATTCTTAGTCTTTGTCATCTATACCATACTCAATTTCACAAGCTAACAGGTCACAACTTTGTAGGCATCATCTGATGACGAAAATATGGAGAACATGGGAATGCATGGGATATTGTCACCATTGAAGGCGTTTGGGTATGCCACGTCATATTCTTTTCTTTTGCACTTGATGTTTAATTCACTTTTCGTTGCTAATGAGGGAATGATTGTTGTGCCTATGCAGTTACACTGTTGAATCCCTTGAAATGCTATTACTGCCAATGGCAAAAGATGGCATTGAGGCCCTTGGTTCAATGGGGAATGATGCTCCGTTGGCTGTGATGTCTAACAGGGAGAAGCTTACATTCGAATACTTTAAGCAGATGTTTGCACAGGTCACTAACCCTCCAATTGATCCTATTCGGGAGAAGATTGTTACCTCCACAGAATGCATGATTGGTCCAGAAGGTGATCTTACAGAGACCACTGAAGAACAATGCCATCGCCTGTCGCTTAAAGGACCTCTCCTAACTATTGACGAAACTGAAGCAATGAAAAAGATGAACTTTAGAGGTTGGAAAAGCAAAGTTCTTGACATTACCTACTCCAAGTATCGTGGTACGAAGGGCTTGGAGGAGACCTTAGACAGAATATGTAATGAAGCACATAATGCAATCAAGGAAGGATATACAACACTTGTGCTTTCTGATCGAGGTAGCCAATCCTGAACCTTGAAAGACATGATAAGAATCATGTCTTATTTTTTTGGTTTATTCTATCACCAACTTTTAGTTATTAATGTATTATATTTTTGGTATAATGTAGCTTTCTCAGCAAAGCGTGTTGCGGTCAGCTCCCTCTTGGCTGTTGGTGCTGTGCACCATCACTTAGTGAAGAAACTCGAGCGAACCCGTGTTGCATTGATTATTGAATCTGCAGAGCCCCGTGAAGTGCATCATTTTTGTACACTTGTTGGATTTGGTGCAGATGCAATCTGTCCTTACTTGGCTGTGGAAGCCATTTGGAGATTGCAAGTTGATGGAAAAATTCCACCCAAACCAACTGGTGAATTCCACTCAAAGAATGAGCTTGTGAAGAAATATTTTAAAGCAAGCAACTATGGTATGATGAAGGTCCTAGCCAAGATGGGTATTTCAACTCTGGCCTCATACAAGGGTGCTCAGATATTTGAGGCTGTTGGCCTGTCATCGGAGGTGATGGAACGTTGTTTCATAGGAACTCCAAGCAGAGTGGAGGGTGCAACTTTTGAAGCACTTGCACTTGATGCACTTCAGTTGCATGAGCTGGCTTTCCCAACACGTGCCTTACCACCTGGTAGTGCTGAGGCGGTAGCACTTCCTAATCCAGGAGATTATCACTGGAGAAAAGGTGGCGAGATCCACTTAAATGATCCCCTTGCCATTTCAAAGTTACAAGAGGCTACGAGATCCAATAGTGTAGCTGCCTATAAAGAGTACTCTAAACGAGTTCAAGAATTAAACAAGTCTTGTAATTTGAGAGGGCTTCTGAAATTTAAAGAAGGCGAGGTGAAGGTTCCCCTTGAAGAAGTAGAACCAGCTAGCGAAATTGTGAAACGTTTTTGTACTGGAGCAATGAGCTACGGTTCTATTTCATTGGAGGCTCATACAACACTTGCGAAAGCAATGAACAAGATTGGGGGAAAGTCGAACACTGGTAAGCTTTGATTGCTTTATTGATTTACGGTTGCCCCCCCACAAAAGTTGATTGTTATAATCTTCTAAAATGGTATTTTGTGGACTTTATTAATCTAAGCTGCTATAAATTTTCAACCTTTTACAAATAGGTGAAGGAGGTGAAGAACCATCTCGTATGGAGCCTCTTCCAGATGGTTCGCGGAATCCAAAGAGGAGTTCCATAAAGCAGGTTGCCAGTGGAAGATTTGGAGTCTCCAGCTATTATTTAACAAATGCGGATGAATTACAAATAAAAATGGCTCAGGTATGCTTTCATATGTTATCCTTGTTATTTAAAGAGGGATGTTCCATGGTATGTGTTGTTTCGTTGTCATGCCTTTCTTTTATGTTCTCGGCTTGTGTGGGAACAACGGTTTCTTTTGTTTATGAATTTGCGTTCATGGACAGATGATGCCGTGTCAGCAAAGCACCTTGTGGTGTCTTTGCATCATTTAGTGATACCTGCATTTGGCATTTGGTGAGAATGTTGACTTCACATGTTTTATCTGCAAATGATTAGTATGTTTCTAACATTATGAGGTTTTATGATGTAGGGAGCAAAGCCTGGTGAAGGAGGTGAACTTCCAGGGCATAAGGTCATTGGTGACATTGCTGTTACAAGGAATTCTACAGCTGGCGTGGGACTTATCAGTCCTCCACCCCATCATGACATTTATTCAATTGAAGATCTAGCACAATTAATTCATGACCTCAAGGTATATATAGGCCTTGTCAGTTCTGTTCTGTCTTTTTATAATTTACTTGAAAGTGGATATGTTTTTTATGATTGTATATCATGATTGTCCATTTATACATTGGCTACTTATCTGAATTTCATTAAATTTTGCCATTGGGATTCTTGTAGAACGCAAATCCTGATGCTCGTATAAGTGTGAAGTTGGTTTCCGAAGCTGGTGTTGGAGTGATTGCCAGCGGGGTTGTTAAGGGTCATGCTGATCATGTCTTGATCTCTGGTCATGATGGAGGTACAGGAGCTTCAAGATGGACTGGCATCAAAAGTGCTGGTGTTCCTTGGGAACTTGGTCTAGCAGAGACACATCAAACCTTAGTGGCTAATGATCTTCGTGGTCGAACTGTTCTTCAAACCGATGGCCAACTGAAGACAGGACGAGATGTAGCTGTGGCTGCCCTTCTTGGTGCAGAGGAGTTCGGTTTCAGCACTGCTCCCCTCATAACGCTGGGCTGCATCATGATGCGGAAATGCCATAAAAACACATGCCCTGTTGGTATTGCTACTCAAGATCCAGTTCTTAGGGAAAAGTTTGCTGGTGAACCTGAACATGTCATCAACTTCTTCTTCATGCTGGCAGAGGAATTAAGGGAGATTATGTCTGATCTTGGTTTTCGAACATTGAATGAAATGGTGGGCCGTGCAGACATGCTTGAACTGGATAAAGATGTGGCAAAGAACAATGAGAAGCTTAAGAACATTGATCTGTCCCTTCTACTTCGCCCTGCTGCTGATATCAGACCAGATGCTGCACAATATTGTGTGCAGAAACAGGACCATGGTTTAGACATGGCTTTAGACAACAAACTAATAGCCTTAGCCAAGCCAGCATTGGATAAAAGTGTTCCTGTATACATGGAATCTCCTATCTGCAATGTAAACCGAGCAGTTGGAACCATGCTAAGCCATGAAGTGACAAAACGCTATCGAATGGCGGGACTTCCTTCAGATACGATTCATATCAAGCTCAATGGAAGTGCAGGCCAGAGTCTTGGAGCTTTTCTATGTTCTGGCATCACATTGGAGCTTGAAGGGGATAGCAATGATTATGTTGGGAAAGGCCTGTCAGGAGGTAGAATTATTGTCTATCCTCCTACCGGTAGCAATTTTGATCCAAAGGAGAATATTGTTATTGGCAATGTAGCGCTTTATGGAGGCACAAGTGGGGAGGCTTATTTTAATGGCATGGCAGCAGAAAGGTTTGCTGTTCGTAACTCTGGGGTTAAAGCTGTAGTTGAAGGTGTAGGTGACCATGGATGCGAGTACATGACTGGGGGCACTATTGTTGTTCTGGGCAAGACCGGAAGAAATTTTGCTGCTGGCATGAGTGGGGGCATTGCCTATGTTCTTGATGTTGATTCAACTTTCAGATCCCGCTGCAATCAAGAGTTGGTAGATCTAGATCCAGTGGAAGATGAGGACGATATTTTAACGCTCAGAATGATGATACAACAACATCAGCGTCACACCAACAGCCAATTGGCTAGGGATGTCCTTGCAGATTTTGACTCCATGCTCCCAAAGTTTATCAAGGTCTTTCCTCGTGACTATAAACGCATACTAGCAAATAAGAAAGTGGATGAAATTTCAGAAAAGACTGCTGAAGTTGCAGCGAAAGATGCTGAAGTGGAAGAAGAGTTGAATGAGAAAGATGCTTTTGAAGAGCTTAAGAAGCTGGCAGCTGCCTCTCTCAAAGAGTCACCCCAGGTATTTTTCAGGCACTTCCTAACATTCACATATGGCCCTACTTCTAGGACACGGATGACTTGTAGGTGTACAAACATTGAAACAGCATGCCCGTGTCAGGTCAATGCTAACTTTTTTTACGAATTAATTGATTAATTAAGGTCTATTACTTAGTCTTACAACTCACGTGCTTTTAAGTTTGTATGAATCATGGAGATCCTTTTTAAATGTTTAATTCGTTGATAAATATTTAGGAGACTGATGTTCATCTTCCATTGTTGCCTTTTGCAATGTTTGATGCATCTTGATGCATTTTCTTTATCCATCCAGCTTTTAACAAAAGATTTTCTGATTGGTTAGGTTGAGGAAGATAAACCAGAAAAGAGGCCGACCAGGGTTACTGATGCTGTCAAACATCGCGGTTTTGTTGCTTATGAGCGAGAGGGTGTTTCATACAGGGATCCGACTGTTAGGATGAACGACTGGAAAGAAGTTATGGAAGAATCAAAACCAGGACCATTGCTGAAAACACAGTCTGCTCGCTGTATGGATTGTGGTACTCCTTTTTGTCATCAGGTAACAAAAGGTTCAGTAATATTTTAAAGTGGATTTGTAATGGGGACTTGGCCGTAAGTTAATATAATGGGATTATGTCTTGCAGGAGAACTCTGGATGCCCTCTTGGAAATAAGATTCCGGAATTCAATGAGTTGGTATACCAGAACAGATGGCGAGAAGCATTGGACCGGCTCTTGGAAACTAACAACTTCCCAGAGTTCACAGGTCGCGTATGCCCTGCTCCTTGTGAAGGATCTTGTGTACTTGGCATCATAGAAAATCCAGTGTCTATCAAATCTATTGAGTGCTCTATTATAGATAAAGCCTTTGAGGAGGGATGGATGGTGCCCCGACCTCCTCAGATTAGAACTGGGTACGTCCTTTCCTTGTATGCTATCGTTTTGTGTCGTTTCCTTCTGTTTTTCAGTTGGTTGCTTTTAGTCAGATCAATACTTTTATCTCTGGCTTTGCTATTTGGATATAGAGATATATTATTCTAGTACTGCATACATATCTGTTTCAACTATATCTGTTTCATTGATGAAGATGATTTTATTCTCATATCTGGAATTCAACTCTAATTAACATTCATCTATTTCAGAAAAAGAGTTGCTATTGTTGGAAGTGGGCCTGCTGGTTTGGCTGCTGCTGATCAGTTAAATAAAAAGGGACACACTGTGACAGTTTTTGAACGTGCTGATAGAATTGGTGGTCTAATGATGTATGGTGTGCCCAATATGAAAACTGACAAAATTGATGTAGTTCAGAGACGGGTTAATCTCATGGAAGAGGAAGGAGTGAGGTTTGTAGTTAATGCTAATGTAGGAAAAGATCCATCGTACTCGATAGATCGGCTTCGTGAAGAGCATGATGCGATTGTGTTGGCTGTGGGAGCCACGAAACCAAGGTATGCGATAATGATTTTGCGGATCATTGAATAATTATAATTGTTAACATCTTTGCAAACATGAATTAACTTATCAACTAATTTTGCAGGGACCTTCCTGTTCCTGGGAGGGAACTTTCTGGTGTCCATTTCGCAATGGAGTTTCTTCATGCAAATACAAAAAGCCTGCTTGATAGCAATCTTCAGGATGGCAAGTACATCTCTGCCAAGGGCAAAAAAGTAGTGGTGATTGGTGGAGGTGACACTGGCACAGACTGTATTGGGACGTCAATCAGACACGGTTGCACAAACATTGTAAACCTGGAGCTTATGCCTAAGCCACCAGCTACCAGGGCTCCAGGCAACCCTTGGCCTCAGGTATGAATATTATTCTGCTTCTTTCAACTGCATATGAGTTCTATCGTCCAGTTCTATCTATTGTATTTTCATTACATAATTATTACTTAATATTTTTATTTTTATTTTTATTTTTTTAAAGCTGTTGAAGGAAACTATATGCTGGGATTTTGACTGAACTAATAAAATCATTTTTTCTGGCTCAAGTTCCTTTTTTATCTTTGCTTTTCCCATTCTTCATTTGATTCTTATTTTATCTCCTAAATTTCTGGTAAAAAGTATAATGTATTTTTCTTCAACATTGGCAGTGGCCACGAGTATTCCGTGTTGATTATGGGCATCAGGAAGCTGCCACCAAGTTTGGCGAGGATCCAAGGTCTTATGAAGTTTTGACAAAACGTTTTATTGGAGATGAGAATGGAGCGTTGAAAGGACTCGAGGTTGTGCGTGTCAGTTGGGAGAAGGATGCAAGTGGAAGGTTCCAATTTAAGGAAGTTGAGGGTTCAGAGGAGATCATCGAAGCTGATCTCGCTTTGCTAGCCATGGGATTCCTGGGTCCTGAAGAGGTTAGCATTATCTATGAATGTTGCCATTGTCGAATTCCTTCTTGTTCTCTTGCAGATATCGCATATTGTGAATTGCCGTGCAACAGTATTTGGTCTGCAATTCTTTCTGTAGTATCTAGTGTTATCTATGAATGTTGCCATTGTCGAATTCCTTCTTGTTCTCTTGCAGATATCGCATATTGTGAATTGCCGTGCAACAGTATTTGGTCTGCAATTCTTTCTGTAGTATCTAGTGCTGCCAACATGGAGATAGTTATAACACTAATTCCGCTTCAATAACATTTCTGGTCCATATTTTCAGATGATTGCGGACAAACTCGGTGTGGATAAAGACAACCGATCAAACTTCAAAGCTGATTACGGCCACTTCTCAACCAATGTTGACGGTGTGTTTGCTGCTGGGGATTGCCGGCGCGGACAATCTCTGGTGGTTTGGGCAATATCTGAAGGCAGGCAAGCAGCTGCACAAGTCGACAACTATCTGATGAAAGACGAAAACAACGGCAATGGTGAAGGACAGGAAGGGCTTACAAAGCAGCAGCAAGACAACTGGAGGCAAACTGTAAGGACGTAGGCTGGTTCGAGTATCCAGTAAAGCTGAAATGTGTTGTTGGAAGGTTGTCAATTGGGGGAGTCGCCGTACAAATTGAGAAATGCAGGCGACCAGAACCGTCAAGAGGAACAGACGACAGTGGAACGACGGATAGGGTTTCAGAGGAAGGAGGTAGGATTTAGGGGTGTAGTTATGCGGTGTTTATAAGTTGGGAAAGTATTATTGTTGGTGTTGAAAGTGGTGGCAAACTATGCCAGCCAGCTTAATGGAATAAACAAATAATGTACAGGTTGTATGTTCTTCTGTGTTGATCAGTAATCATCAATGTCGTAGTAAATGTTTCTTCCATTATTCTTTTGCCTCAATTTCTTTATCGATTATGAGGTTTTCGACTTAGCAAGAAATACTCATTCCCTTACAACTTTAACTTGGTTTTAATTATATAATTTTATCCTGCAATAGGGATTTGCTATGTCTGTGTAATAATAGCATCTTTTTTCTGTCAATGTCTTTGAACTTTTCCCTGTAGCGGCCTGCATGATTAATTATATATTTAGATTTAATTTAATATAATATCTGAATATTATCTCTGTTTTTGGATCTTATTATTGTCTAAGCATGACTTATGCACTAAATAAAAAAAAAAATATATTTGATTTCCGCTCATACGCTTGTTTTATAGCACAAAACCAGAACACTAAAAGTTATTTTTCGTTGCTATGCATAGAATATTACTACCATAAGTAATAAAAAAAAAACCAAAAAAAAAAAAGGGAAACAGAACATACGACCTGTTTAAATCCTTACTGTTGAAATTTCTGGTTGAGTTCCTTCCCCTCAATCAAGAATGATGATCACTCAAAATCTCCTCTTCTCTCTCTTGTTCTTTCTCTCACTCCAATATTCATTTCAAACATCTGATGCTGCTAGCCCTCACTGCAGCCCCTCTGCCTGCGGCATTATTCCCAATATTAGCTTCCCCTTCCACCTCAAGAATCACCCCAAAAACTGCGGCAATCCCATGTTCGAGTTAGCCTGCGAGAACAATGTCACATTCATTTATCTTAACTCACAAAAATACTATGTCAAAGCAATAAACTACCTCAACCACACCATCAGAGTGGCTGATGCTTCTATAAGCAATGACACCTGCTCTTTCCCCCTCAATTCTGCATCTTTTTATCCTTACCCGTTCTATCATGCTGAAGCACGTCCACGCCCTATTAATTTCATGAGCTGTCCAAATCCGTTGAAGAATTCTTCTCTCTTTACAGATATTACTCATGACTGTGCATCTTCTATTTCTTCATCCTATTCCAGAAGATATACTTATGTAAAGGTGGGCCGCATGAAGGCCTCACAAGTAGTAAAATCATGCGGAGTGGACCTCATAGTGATGACAACGTGGCGGAAATTTAAGGATTTGAACAACGTTTCGCTTTCAGACATCCATCGCTCTCTCCTATATGGAGTCGAACTCAACTTCTGTGGCGACTGCGACCCGTTGGCCACACAGTGGGGTAAGAAGTTAGTTACCAAGATGCCTTAGCTCTTTGTGATAACCTAACAATTTCTCTTTTTATGCTAATTATGCTTTTGTATTCTGGAATATTATGCAGATAGATATAGAGACTTGTTCTTGGGTAAGAATTCTCATTTCTCATTTTCTGTTTGTTTATGAATTTTTTTGACATATGTATAATCCTCATCTATATATATCTGCAGGGATTCTCCCGATTCTTGCGGCCATCGTAGGTGCACATTTAGTTAATGTTTCTATATATGAATTAAAGTCAAGAGAGAAGAAGATGCATGCAACTTGTGGTGTATTACAGAATGGATAAGATTGCAAGAATTCTAATTTTGTGAGAAATTCTATATATGCAGTACTATTAATTGCAGGATTATGCTTTCCTGTGACAATCATGGTTGGATTAGGACTCATATCATATTGTGTATTTGTAGTATTCCTCACCAAACGCATAGGTAAGAATCTATTTTTTCTCTTATTAATTAATGTCTCGTGTTCGCTTACATATCTCCGGTGCTTGCAGGGACCGAGACATTAGTTGTAGGAATTGCTGGTGAGCCTCTTAATTTATGTTATAATGTTTGAAACTTAACATCATATTAGTACCATTTCGTTGACGTTGATAAAATTATATTTACACATCAACTACGTTGCAGCGCATGCATTTTGTTGTTAACAATTTTCCTGTTATTTTGTCATGTGATCAGGCCTCATCATCACTGCACCAAAGTTGATCATTTGTCCTTTGGCAGTGTGGGTTTTGATCTACAAATTCCGAAGAAGGAATTTGTCTATATATGAGGCAATAGAATGCTTCCTACAAGGCGACAACAGGCTCGCCCCAATCAGATACTCATATTCACATATTAAGAAGATGACTCTAAATTTTCAACATAAACTCGGTCAAGGAGGCTATGGCTCTGTTTACAAAGGAAAGCTCCGTAGCGGCCATCACATTGCAGTCAAATTGCTCACGAAACCCGGAGGAAATGGCCAAGACTTCATGAATGAAATTGCAACTATTGGAAGGATCCACCACGTGAATGTGGTGAAACTAGTTGGATATTGTGCTCAAGGCTCCAAACGCGCTCTTGTCTTTGATTTCATGCCCAATGGCTCCCTTGAAAAGTATCTCTTCAATCCAGAAAAGTTGAATTCTTTGAAATGGGATACAAAGTTTGAGATTGCAGTTGGAGTTGCTCGTGGGATTGAGTATTTGCACCGAGGCTGTGATGTTCAGATCCTGCATTTTGACATCAAGCCTCATAATATACTTCTTGATCATAACTTCATCCCTAAAATATCTGATTTTGGGCTAGCGAAGTTTTGCTCCACCGATAAGAAAACAGTGACCTTGACAGCTGCTAGAGGAACAATAGGCTATGTTGCTCCTGAACTAATCAACAGAAGTATTGGTGCAGTCTCGTACAAGGCTGATGTGTATAGTTTCGGGATGTTATTGATTGAAATGGTGGGTTTAAAGAGAGACTTGATAGGAAATAATGATGCTTCTAGCAAGTATTTCCCATATTGGATATATGATTGTTTTAACCAAGGCAAGGACATTGAAATTGGCAATGCTGATGAAAATGACAATGATGATAGTACGAGGAAACTTTGTCGGAAGATGACGATAGTTGCATTATGGTGCATATTGATGTGTCCAGATGATCGTCCATCAATGAACAAAGTGTTGGACATGTTGGAAGGTGATGTCGAACGTTTGAAGATTCCGGATTATCCGTTTCAATCAACCCAAATTGTAGTAGAAGTTGATGAAACTGGGACAACAAGTGCAAGTGATTCTGTATCCTTGCTCCATTGTAGCAATGGTAGCAACATTGAGATTACTATTGCTTAAACCTTGAATCAGTATTCCCCTCTGTTTTTAATTGAAACGAGTTCCTCGTTTATGCACTCGTTTATGAGTTCCTCCACTAAGAGATGGATATACTAATCAAGTGTACTTATTGATAATTTTAATTTTGAAGTCTAGATAAAGGGTCTTAAAAAAGCAAAGAGAACAAAAGAAATATAAGAACTAATATTAGATGACTATTTCAATTGATTTAAGAAAAGTGAGTGATGATTTTAGTTAGTTTTTACAATAATACTATTTATTTACTTTAAGAAAAAGTTAGTTGACTCATGATTCTTCCTCTTATTCTTCTTCTTTCATTTTTTTTGTTGAGAGAGAATTGCTGACTCAAGCTTCATGTCCTTGTGCCATTAGCTTTTAAATATTTTTAAGCATCGAATCCTTTAATAATGCAACTGCAAAGATTTTTGTGTTATTTCCGTTTTAAATATCTACAGAAAAATAACTCAATTGAATTATATGCTGCATACTGTAGTGGCTGTCTCCATGGGTGTCTCGAGACACCCAATTCATGAAGACAACCCTGTGCAACATCCACTGATATATTGACAAAATTAATATTCAAAATTAATAAACTAATTAGATGTAGACACCCCATAGAGCAGCTGACTGTCTCGATCTCTATCACATTCACACCCTATAGAGACACCCCATAGAGACACTACCATTGCGGATAGTTTTAGGTTCGTTTGCTATCAAGATTGATTAGTACTTCTACTGATTATTATTACACATATCCACATTTTTAAAATTGAAAAGTTGGGCAGGTAAAAAATAAATGAATTGAAAAGTGGGCAGGTAAAAAATAAATGAATTGAAAAGTGGGCATTTATGGACCTTCCCCTAGTCAAAATAGGCAACATTAAATGTCCGTTTTTTCAATTTTTTTTTTGGGAAAAAACATGTCTAGTGTTATTGTTATTTAAGAAATGAAGTCTCTGAAAAATAAAAAAACAAATCTGAAGCAAGAATGATGATGAGTCAAAACCTCCTCTTCCTTTTCACTTGTTCATCTCTCTTCATCCTCTCACTCCAATATTTCTTTCAAACTTGTCATGCAAGTTGCACCCCTTCTGCGTGTGGCGTTATTCGCAATATCAGCTACCCTTTCCGCCTCAAAGACGATCCCAACAACTGTGGTGACCGCAGATTCGAATTATCATGCGAGAACGATGTTGCCTTTGTCTATCTTAACCCCCACAAATACTATGTCAAAGAAATTAACTACCAAAACACCAGCATCAGAGTGGTTGATGCTTCTATGAACATTGACAACATCTGCTCTTTTCCCAACTATTCTGCATTTGAGTTTAACTTCTTCGATCCTTATGATTTGGAAACTGATGCAAATCAGCCTATTAGTTTGATGAGCTGCCAGCATCCGTTGCATAATTCTTCTTCTTCACTGGTAACCCAATTAATTAGTGATTGTGAGCAAGGCCAAGGCAGCAGCAAGCACACTTACATAATGGTTGGGGACATGAGCCTCACAGATATCGATTATATGTGCACAATACAGTCCGTAGTTGCAACATCTTGGAATTTTGCAGATCTGAAAAATGTAACAATCTCCGAAATCCATCAATCTCTGCTGTATGGATTTAATCTGTCTTATTTGTGTAGCAGCAAGTGCAACGAAAATAGTTGTTCTTTGTCGCCCGATGGCATAATTTATTGCGGCGAGCACCATTCTGGTCTTTACTACCACTGGGGTAAGAGTAGGACTATTGCTTCACAACTTGACATGTTTCAAATTCCATTTCTCTGTCTCATGTTTGTTTTGTTTTTGGTTTTTGGTGATTGTATTCTGGAAAATGCAGAGCACGTCGTGGAATCTTTCCAAGCACCTGAAGGTAAGATTAATTGATACCCTCCATGTTCATGGAATAAAAACAAGTGGCGAGGGAGGAGGGAGAGAGAGAGAGTTTGTTCTGAATAAGATTTATGAATTGTATTTTCTCTTTCTTCATCAGGTCCATCTGCAGGCCGTCTCATGATTTTTATGCTCCTTGTTGGTGCGTTCTGCTCTTAATTTCATGTTACATATTCACTGATATCAAAATTCTAATTTATTTTGTCGAAAATATTTGCAGCTGTTGTATTTGCAGGGGTAAGCATTCCAGCAAAGATCATCATTGGATTTGGTGCCTCTTATTGGGTTCTTGTGAAAAATTGTATGAATTCTTACACACATTTATTTGTCTCCATCACTTTCTGTGAATAGAATAAATAGAAACAAGTGAAGAGATTTTGAATCAATTTTGTTGTGACGTGCGTGTGGATTACTTGCAGGGTATCTCAAGGATATTGTACGTGTCCTTGGTACGTATACTTCTAAAGATCAAAACCGCATAAGCATGTTAGACATTAAGAACCATTTTTTATTTTATTTTGTTATTGTTTTATGGCAGTTGTTAGCGTTGAAGTAAGATTGATCGTTGGATTTCTTTGCGCTATGTGCTTCCTTATCTACAAGTTCCGAAGAAGGCACTTGTCGATGTACGATGTCATAGAAGGCTTCCTGCAGAGTGACAACAAACTCGCACCAATCAGGTATTCCTATTCTGACATAAAGAAGATGACAAAAGGTTTTCGAGAAAAACTAGGCGAAGGTGGTTTTGGTTCTGTTTACAAAGGAAAGCTCCGAAGTGGCCTTCATGTGGCAGTTAAACTACTGGGAAAATCTGGAGCAAGCGGCCAAGACTTTATGAATGAAATCGCAACTATTGGAAGGATCCACCATGTTAATGTGGTGAAACTAGTTGGATATTGTTCTGAAAGATCCAAGCGTGCCCTCATATTTGATTTCATGCCGAATGGTTCACTTGAGAAGTACATCTTCAAACGGGAAAAAACCTGTTCCTTGGACTGGGACAAGAAATTTGAGATTGCAGTTGGAGTGGCTCGAGGGATTGAGTATTTGCATCGAGGCTGTGATATTCAGATCTTGCATTTTGACATCAAACCACATAATATACTTCTGGATGATAAGTTTGTTCCAAAAGTATGTGATTTTGGGCTGGCAAAGTTATGCTCCATAGAGAAGGACACTGTGACCATGACAGCTGCTAGAGGAACCATAGGCTATGTTGCTCCAGAACTGATTAACAGAAGTATCGGTGCAGTGTCTCACAAGGCTGATGTGTATAGTTTCGGGATGCTGCTGATGGAAATGGTGGGCTTAAACAGAGAATTGAAAGGAAACAATGATGATTCGAGTAAGTATTTCCCATGTTGGATATATGACCGTTTTAATCAAGGCATGGAAATTGAGATTGAAATGACAGAGGAAAGTAATATTAGTAAAGATGAGAATGAGAGTAGCAGAAAGAGTATTGTTAGGAAGATGACGATAGTTGCATTATGGTGCATACAGATGAATCCAAATGATCGTCCATCGATGAATACAGTGTTGGGAATGTTAGAAGGAGATGTCGAATGTTTGCAGATTCCACCTTATCCATTGCAATTAGCATCTCATGTGGCAATAAATATGGAAGAGAGTTGGGCTACAAGTGCGAGTGATTCTGTATCATTGCTCCATAATAAAAAAAATGGTAGCAGCATTGAGATTACTATTGCTTGAAACGAGACCCTCTTGTCTTGTATGTATGTTGTTTCAATAGTTTAGTTCATGGTCTATTGGTCTTTTCTATATGAGTATATGTTTTCACACAATTTCACATAATAAAATATAATACAGTAATTTTTTTTTAAGATATTAAACTTATCTTTCTTTCTCATACGAAGAGCGTTTGTCTTCTACGTTATTTACTCGCGTGTCAACTATTTATTTACTTTAAGAAAAAGTTGGTTGACTCATGTTTCTTCTTCTTATTCTACTTCTTTCATTTTTTTTGAGAGAGAATTGCTTGACTCAAGCTTTATGTCCTTGTGCCATTAGCTTTTAAATATTTTTAAGCTTTGAATCCTTTTAAGCTTCATTTTTTTTTTTTTTTGGAAAAACATGTCATTTTAGTCTTGTTATTTAAGAAGTGAAGTCTCTGAAAAATAAAAAATAAATGAAGCAAGAATGATGATGAGTCAAAACCTTCTCTTCCCCTTCACTTGTTCATCTCTCTTCATCCTCTCACTCCAATATTTCTTTCAAACTTGTCATGCAAGTTGCACCCCTTCTGCGTGTGGCATTATTCGCAATATCAGCTACCCTTTCCGCCTCAAAGACGATCCCAACAACTGTGGTGCTCGCAATCGCAGATTTGAATTATCATGCGAGAACGATGTTGCCTTTGTCTATCTTAACTCCTACAAATACTATGTCAAAGAAATTAACTACCACAACTCCACCATTAGAGTGGTTGATGCTTCCATAAACAATGACATCATCTGCTCTTTTCCCATCTCTTCTGCATTTGAGTTTAACTTCTTCCATCCTTTTTCGGAAGACGTGCATTTCTTCGATCCTTATGATTTGGAAACTGGTGCAAATCAGCCTATTAGTTTAGTGAGCTGCCAGCATCCGTTGCATAATTCTTCTTCTTCTTCTGTCGTAACCCAATTAATTAGTGATTGTGAGCAAGGCCAAGGCAGGCACACTTACATAATGATTGGGCTCATGAGCCTCACAGATATCGAGTATATGTGCACAATAAAGTCCGTAGTTGCAACATCTTCGAATTTTACACATTTGAAAAATGTGACGGTCTCCGAAATCCATCAATCTCTGCTTTATCGGTTTAATCTGTCTTGGATAGGATATTTGTGTCGCAAGTGCAAAGGATCTGGTTGTTCTTCATCGCCCGATGGCATAATTACTTGCGGCGAGCACCATTCTGGTCTTTATTACAACTGGGGTAAGACTACTGCTTTCCAAGTTCAACCAAAAGTATATTTATTGATATGAGTATTATATTTATTCATTTTTTTTTATTATTTTTTTTTTTTATGTATTCTGGAAAATGCAGAGCACATCATGGAATCCTTCCAACCACCTGAAGGTAAGATCTATGTTTATGGAAGTGGTGAGAAATTGTTAATTTGTTATGAACAAGCTTTGTTAATTCTATTTTCTCATTCTTCATCAGGCCCATCTGCTGGCCGTCTCATGATTCTTATGCTTGTAGTTGGTGCGCTCTGCTCTAAATTTCATTATGCCCATTTCAGTATTTACTGATATCAAAATTCTAATTAATTTTGTCGAAAATACTTGTAGCTGTTTTATTTGCAGGGGTAAACATTCCAGCAAAGATCATCATTGGATTTGGTGCCTCTTATTGGGTTCTTGTGAAAAATTGTATGAATTCTTACAAACCTTTGTGTCTCATCAGTTTCTACAAAAACAAGTGAAGAAATTTTGAATTAATTTTTTTTGATGTGTCTGGGATTACTTGCAGGGGATATTCGACGTATCCTTGGTATGCTTCTAATATATGCTTTAATATTTCAATTTGTGGTCTACATATAATAATGATCGTCATAGTATAAGCATGTTAGACATTAAGAATATATTTTTTTAATAATTTATTAATGTTTTCTGGCAGTTGTTAGCTTCGAAGTAAGATTGATCGTTGGATTTCTTTGCGCTTTGTGTTTCCTTATCTACAAGTTTCGAAGAAGGCACTTGTCGATGTACGATGCCATAGAGTGACAACAAACTCGCACCAATCAGGTACTCTTATTTAGACATAAAGAAGATGACAAAAGGTTTTCGAGAAAAACTAGGTGAAGGGGGTTTTGGTTCTGTTTACAAAGGAAAGCTCCGAAGTGGCCATCATGTGGCAGTCAAACTACTGGGAAAATCCGGAGCAAGCGACCAAGACTTTATGAATGAAATCGCAACTATTGGAAGGATCCACCATGTTAATGTTGTTCAATTAGTTGGATATTGTGCTCAAGGCTCAAAGCGTGCCCTCGTCTATGATTATATGCCAAATGGCTCCCTTGATAAGTACCTTTCCAATAGAGCAAAAACGACTTCCTTGAATTGGGATACGAAGTTTGAGGTTGCAGTTGGAGTGGCTCGAGGGATTGAGTATTTGCACCGTGGTTGTGATATTCAGATCCTGCATTTCGACATCAAGCCTCATAATATACTTCTCGATGACAAGTTTGTCCCAAAAGTATCTGATTTTGGGCTGGCAAAGTTATGCTCCATGGAGAAGGAAAGTGTGACCATGACTAAAGTAAGAGGAACCATAGGGTATGTTGCTCCAGAACTGATCAACAGAAGTATTGGTGCAGTGTCTCAAAAAGCTGATGTCTATAGTTTTGGGATGCTGCTGATGGAAATGGTGGGCTTAAACAAAGAATTGAAAGGAAAGAATGATGATTCGAGTAAATATTTCCCATGTTGGATATATGACCGTTTTAATCAAGGAATGGAGATTGAGATTGAAATGATAGAGGAAAGTAATATTAGTAATGATGAAAATGAGAGTAGCAGAAAGAGTATTGTTAGGAAGATGACGATAGTTGCATTATGGTGCATACAGATGAATCCAAATGATCGTCCATCGATGAATACAATGTTGGGAATGTTAGAAGGAGATGTCGAACGTTTGCAGATTCCACCTTATCCATTGCAATTAGCATCTCATGTGGCAGTAAATGTGGAAGAGAGTTGGGCTACAAGTGCGAGTGATTCTGTATCATTGCTCCATAATAAAAAAAATGGTAGCAGCATTTAGATTACTATTGCTTGAAACGAGACCCTCTTGTCTTGTATGTATGTTGTTTCAAGAGTTCATGGTCTATTGGTCTTTTCTATATGAGTATATGTTTTCACACAATTTCACATACTAAAATATAATACAGTAATCTCAAGTCATTGCCGTACTTCTAATTTTTGGTTTGTTATTAGTACTGAAATGTAAGAAATATTTATTTTCTCTTGAGCGATTGATTATAACATGAGCATATCGAGCAATTAATTAGGTAATGGAGAAGCAAGCAATCATTATTAAAATTCCTTGCACCTAACCACTCTCGTTGATCGGTTCGGATCCTCTGAATCTCGTATCCCACTCTGTGCCAAAATCGAAACGTTGCCGTTTTCAAGATAAAACTTACACTCTTATATTTCTCTGGCTTTCAATCGGCTCGGCTCAGCCGATTAATATTTTCCTTCTTTCTTCATCTAGATCTTTCCTTACGCAAAACATGGAACCAATTCGAATCTTTCTCCAATTATGGATATCGATTCATTTCTATTGTGTATCTGTTTTCTCTTCCTTCCATCTTCTTTCCCTGTCGCCGAAGACGGATTACAACCGTGTGTTGCTTGTGTGCTTAATTGTTAATTCTGTCATCTGTGTACTTGCCTTTTGCATTGAATTGCTTGCTGCTGTAGACTGTAGTCTAGATATTCTTCAATGCCACCCTTTTGCTTTATTGGATATTATATTTTTAGGATGAAAAATATAAGAGAGTGTGAGTTTTATCTTTAAAACGACAACGTTTCGATTTTGGCACAGAGTGGGACACGGGATTCGGGACAGAGGATCCGAACCGTGTAAATAACTTGGACCTATATGATCCATTTTTTCTCGATTTTATTAGTTATATTCATAGTTGTAAATGAGCCAAGCTACATACTAGAGAGTTTTTTGAAAGAAATAATAAGTTTTATCGCACTCTTACATGCTGATATTTATAGTTTTGGGATGTTGTTGATGGAAATGGTGGGCTTAAAGAAAGAAGTACAAAGAAATAACGATGAATCTAGTAAGTATTTCACATGGTGGATATACGACCGTTTTAATCAAGAAATGGATATAGAGATTGAAATAACAAAGGAAAGCACAGACGGATCAAGAAACCCTTCAATTGGTATTTTTTCACGAAAAGCTTCCTATAGGGGGGGGAGGGGGGGAGGTCTATCCCAAATCGAATCGTTGCAATTGATGTTCAATCCCGAAGAGAAGGAAAAAATCTTAGAAAGATAAGCTTTTATGATCCAATGAAAAATCAAACTTATTTAAATATTCGTGTTATTCTATATTTCCTTGAAAAAGGTGGTAAAATTAATTCTTGTTCATACATCGGTTTTTGTGGTAGTATCCGGGTGGCCTCGACGATCGCCCGGGTAAAAAGTTTATAATTTGTTATATATATATATACATTAAAACAACTTAGCATTTTTGTTCTCCATCTCTATTTATTGTACATTTTAATGATGTCCTCTCTTCCCTTTTTGACTTTCCACCGCTAGTTTTTTTAATCATTCTTTCTACAAGTAACAACACATATATGCGAAGTAGAATAAAATGGTTTTACCATTTTTGGTGAATAGAGTTCTGTTATATCATTATATATAAAAATAAAAATAAAAATCCCATCCTAAAAGTGAAATTATGTCATGAAAATACATACTCCCTCTGTTTTTCTATAAATGTCCCTAGTTGTCAAAACACACATACCAAGAAAATTGATAAATTACTATTTTTATCTATAATTATTGCCTGAAAAACTTAAAAAGTAAAGAGTCAGCATTTATTACTTAGGTAAGATAGAAAGTTTTACATAATTTTCTTCAAAAGTTGCATCATTTTTATCAAAATTTATGAAATGGGACACTTATAGGGAACAAATCAAATTACATAATAGGATACTTAATAAAAAATAGAGGGAGTAGATCATAACCTAGAATATGCAATTGAATGTGTCATGTAGTCTTTAATATCTAATTTTGTTATCTAATATCTATATCTGTACTAATATAAAAAGAGCCTTGTTTTACAAAATTTGATTTGCCTATTATATTCATATTATAATAATTAATTTAAGGATAAAAGTGTAATATGATATATTATATGTATAGTAAATATTATAATCCATTAGAAAATATAATTGCCTTATATATTGAATGATATTTCATCAAAAGCCATATATATAAAATAATATACTATCAATATCTAATATTACCGATGGTCATTATAAAAACCTAATTTTTTTTTATCGAGAAGCATAAATCTGCATGCAGACTCCTCAATAGATTACTGAATATCTATGGCCTCAATCGTCTTCTCTATCACAAAGGCTCTATGATGGTATGCTGACAAGTAACAAGTGCATGTATACATATATTTATATAATTAATCCAGCAAAATATTAATAGGATTTTGATTTATTATTTAGGGTTTTAGGGTTGAATTACCTCACGATCATAATTTCATAATTTTAGTTTTCGGTAATGTTTCATGATTTGGTTCTATTTATAGTGTTTCATAATTTTGCTCTATTTAGGTATTATATATTTATATAATTAATCCTAGGATTTTGATTTATTCTTTAGGGTTTAGGGTTGAATTATGTCACGATCAGAACTTCATAATTTTAGTTTTCAGTAATGTTTCATGATTTTGTTCTATATTAATTTAGGTAGGCATCTCTGCCCTGTATGAACTTGCGTGGGAAAGAAATTATGAGGGAATACTCTTTCTATTTCAATATTATTTTACACAAGGGCATATATACATATATATGTTTTTTAGCTTCAGACAGCTCCTTTAGTTTATGTTGGAGTAATGTAAATAATCTATTAGAGAAAGAGTAATGCTCCTTATGTGCATGTGTCGAAGGTGGCTTTATTAGTACTGGTTCTGCAATGGTTCGTCTCTTTTGGAATCTTAACAGGGTCTATTTGATGCAATATATATTCTGCAAAAAAAAAAAAAGGAAAAAAAGGAAAAACTTTCAAATGATAGGTATGCACTTACATGTGTGATCTGATAGAGAGGATGGTAACTAAAACATTGGATACTAGCATGACTTCCTTTCTCACTCTCACCATTCTGAGCCACTCTTCCTTTCCTTTCTGTTATCTCACCACGTAGGTTATGCTTTTAATCTTGCTTAGTATGAGTAAATTCTTGATATGTGTTGGCTGCTTCTGTCTCATTCTCCACTGCTGCAAACTCGGAGGTTCTACTCGAGCTTTCAACTTAAGGCTCTCACACTGTCACACATACCATTCCACACAAGCTGTAAATTTGATACTTAGTATTATGATTATGATTAGTCTAGAAGAACTAAAGAAGTGATAATCTCTTTTCATGCTTCATTTGAACACAATAGCAGAAAAAGAATATATATATATATATGATCCTCACGACATAAGAATGAGGTCGGCTGCAGAAAGGAATTCTACTTGGTGAGTGAACATAAAGTATAGCTTTTCCTTGAGAATCCACATCAAACAATCCTGCAAGGTAAAGTAGCCACATTCGATTAAATCCCATAAAGAGGAGTAGTTGATTTATATGCATGAATAGTAGTAGAAGCCACAGTCCATAAAGATTTTAACATTGCGTGGAATAAGATGGATGTACAAACTATGGACCTAACCAAACCTATTTGACAAAAGGATTCAAAGATGAACTAAAAGACAACAAAAGACAGTATCTTAGGAACTACAATAATTTTACCATTTATAAAAACAAAATAGAGAGAAAAGTAATGGATATTCCTGTAGATTATATTCAGATGTTGGGAGTTTTCAATCATCAATTTTTTTTGAGATTATATATATATATATATATATGTATATGTATATATAATAGGTTAAACATTGGAGATACATCAATTGTCAATTGATTCTATAGTTTTACTGCTATAGGTGTTTCACATGTAAATTTGTTGAACGTAGTTTCAATGAAAAATTTGCAGAAAAGGCTATCAATTGTCACTCTCTCTAGATTAGTATAACAACAAACAAACCTTAAAGACTTGTGAGCCTGTGTGAGCATCCACAACACTGAAAGGATCATCAAGAAGATATATCTATTTGAGCATCTTGGTAGACAGCATTCGCAATTTGTATCCTCTACTTTTGGCCAGGCCACCACTAACGTTCATGCCACTCATTTGGGAATTTCTATGAAATAGCTGCTTGTATATAGATGTTCCATCTCTTTCCTTCACAAGATTGTGACATTGATTAAAATCCTGTGATAGAAAAGCTGCGGAACCCTTAAGAAGGTGACAAGCTGGGAGTGTCACTTTTCCATAAGTATTCTCTCTTTTCACTTCCGAAGTCTTATCACTTTTTCAATTAGAAAGGTAGCAATGATGTCCTCCTCTGTTGTCTTGTCTCGGTGTGATAGAATAAGTACACATAGATGCTTCAAGATTGATCATATATCATCACATATGATTCTTTGTAGGAGATGCCATATATTCATCTTTTTTCTCCGTGGTCTTGCATCACATTCTCAACTATTTCTTTGGCCAACTGATCTTGCTCAGTTTTTTCATCAGACTCCTTATAGTATTCAATGGTTGGTGCATCCAAGTCACCACCTTGAGTAGCTACTTCAGCATGGGAGGCTCAGTCTCCATCTGCAATTCCTTGTCAACTCTTTCACCTTCTTCAGTCGGTGGCACAACTTCACCTTCCTCAGTTGCAAACATCCCTTTTTCATTAGAGGCTTCTGCGACATCCGTGGATGGTATATGGATTGAGATTGGTTTAGGGAAGAGGACAATTGATAGAGCCTACTGTTCAAGCCTAGACTCTGGACTGCGTTGAGCTGTCTGTGCCAAAACCTAAGCACGTGTCTAGGTTGAGGAGGAAGAGCTCGATGAGACCACTTGTCTCAGAGCTGCAGATATGGCTGCCTGTCTAACAACTGCGGCTCGGTTAGCTTCAGCCTGGACAACCCTACTTCCGGTGAAGGAGCCGTACTGGTTGAAATCAGTTTCTTCAGGCAGGACTTCTCCTGATTTGAAATGTCTGCTTCTTTTCGTCTGCAGTTGTTGAACAGGGGATTCTTGGGCTTCTTCCTGTTCGATATCTCTGGAAGGGGAGAGAGATGGACTTTTCTTCGGAGAGGGAGAGGGAGATTGACTCGACCTCTTGGACTTCTTGGTTGTCTTCTTCTTCCTGGGAGAAGGAGTTGGAGTCCGCTCTGAATTAGAGTCAGCCTGAGAGTCAACAGGCTATGTTCGATACTTCGTTTTGATAATTGGTTTCTTTCTTTCTTTCTATAATAACAAATATGCTAAAGAAAATCAATAATAACATATAAAGGGGAAAATAAAGATGACATGACATGACCACGTCAGCAACATGCTCTAGGTGTCACCAAAAAACTCAATAATTGGTTTAGAGCCCGAAATAGGAGTGCAAATGCAAAAAATGAAAGTTATAGTCCTTATTTTCAAATTTTGTAACATATAGTCATTTTTCTGAAAACACTGAAAGTTACGTCCTGTTTTAACAATTAGCTCAAATTTTCACACAATTTAACATAATAATGAAAAATAATAATGTACTTATAATTTTTGTTTTGTTATTATTACTGAAATGTAACCAATATTTTTTCTCTCTTCTATGATTATAACATGAGCATCGAGCAATTAGTCAGGAAATGGAGAAGCTATCATTATTTAAAATTCCACTGTCATTGATGGACTAAGACAAAGTCATCTCCGCCTAAAGACTTCTGTTAATTTATAGGGTAAAGTGTGTTCATATTAATGAACGCGCTTAATAAATTTGTACTTATTAATTTGTAGGGACAACTGTTAATTTAAAAGTTACTAGTGTGCAACCCGTCGATTTTCGACGGGAAACTATATCATGCTATAATTTGTAAGTATGTGACCATAAAAACAATAAAATATTATGACTATGAGAGTAATATCATTGCAATAGTTCACTATAAAAAAATGTCTTACAAAGTGATAAAATTATAATAGGATTTGTATCCTTGTTTTATTTGCAAGTAAAATCAATAGAATGTAAATTTTAGTAGGCTCAGTTTTAATGTAGAACCTAAACTTAAGGAGAGAGCTCTAATCCACAATCGTTTTAATAAATAAGATTCAATACTTTATTTTCAAGTAATACTTTTTTTTTCCATAAATCATTGCATATAAGTGTTACTTAAATCGTCTCGTTGTTGTGGCCAAAAAAAGCTTTATTCTTAAAAAGTTTTGGCATTTTACTTTGTAATTTATACATATAAATTTAAAAATGATTCAATACTTTATTTTAAAGTAATATATTTCGATAAATCATTACAAATAAGTGTTATGCGAACCATCTCGTTGTTGGGGTCAAATTAAAGAGCTTTAGATAAATTATTGGAAATAAGTGTCACGTGAATGATCGTCTCGTTGTTGGACCAAATTGTTCATGGAGTGTAAAGTTTGTGAAGTGTACATTTTAAAACAATTGAAAACTATTGTTTACTATTTTGCTCATATTTAGAAAAAAAAAATACTATATAATTATATCTTTTCTTCAATTTATGTCAACTTAATAATTTGTATGTATAACCTCGAATAAAGATTAATGAAACTATTTACTTCCACCTTAATATTAAGTTGAAAAAGCTATTAAATTGCATAATTGTTTCATCTTAATTAAAGTTGCGACAATCTTGAATTCAAGTCTATTGTAGGAAAAGAATCCTATAAATTATATATTTAGATGTTGAATTTAGGAAGTTTTATGAAAAATCAACGTGAGATTTCAATTGTATCTTTTTATTTATGTTTACAATTGGTTAAACCTCATGAAGGATAATAATATTATGGAAGTAATAATGATTGAATATTTCATTGTTGATTGTAATATTACTTTCACCATTTAGGAAATTTTGTTCTTTTTTTTAATTTCGAATTTATTAATCCATTTTAATTATTTATGGCCAATTTGTCATTTCATCATTTCGGAATTTAATTGCTATACTAATATAATATTATTATTTCAAGCGTATTTAAATGTTCTATAAATTTTAAAACAAAATCTGAAAATGAGCTTGTGTGTTCATTATTTTGGATGAAACTTAATATATATAGTCCAGACATATAAAAATGTGAAGAGGTAGTGAGTATAGCATGACCCCACTGCTAAATCAATTACTTCTATTTTTCTTATCAAATTAAATAAAAAATTGTAAAGTAAACTATTTACTTGATCAAATTAACTATTTTTGATTAAATTAAATAAAAAATTAATAATCACATTAAAATCTTCACTGAAGTTAAAACTATTTTTTGGCCAATAAACATCTTGTTTGATCGTCAAAGTGACTATCAACCACGGCGACAAGCACTAAGTGAATAAAAAAGAAGAATAGAGAAAGATAATTTGCTCATTGGGGGAAGAATATAATTGTTTCATTACAATATAGTAATATTTATAGGGTAAGGTGTGTTCATTTGGAGTGAAAAGGAGTTAAAATAAAGTATAAGTTAGATATATGAATTTAATAATGCACAAAATACCGATGGCTCAAATAAACAACTCTATTATATTACATATAAAAAAAATTTAAAACTATGTATTTAACAAATTTAATTATTTGCTATTAGCTAGATTAAATTGGTCATAAAATTAAACTATTTTTTGGCCTATATATTTGACAAATTTGATATTTGCCAAATTAATTTAGCCAAATTAATTAACAATTTTTTGGCCAACTAATTAATTAAATAGCCAAATTAGTAGGGGTGTTCAAAGTTTGGTTTAAACCGCAAACCAAATCGAACCAAACCGTAATTTACGGTTTGGTTCGGTTTTTTGGTTTAAAATATATGGTTTGGTTTAGATTTTTCAAAAATTATGGTTTATGGTTTAGGTTTGGTTTTTAAGAAAATTCAAACCAAACCAAACCGTAAACCAAAAATATTGTATTTGATATACTGATATTAATATTATCATTTTATTTATTATGTGAGGAAATAAAGATTTTCTTGATTGCCTGTCATATCTAAGTGTTATACAAATTTAATTAATGAAATCGTACAACTTAGAATCATTAAACCCTACAATCTACTATACATTTTCAATTAATTGTTACAATGGTTTATCTTCACCTTTGAATACAAGGTACGAATTTTTATTTGTTTTTTTCCTTCTATATCATTTTCAAATTCAAGTTGTTTTCGATAGAAAAAGTACAGAATGAGAAAATATTTTACTATAATTTACTATTTAGCTAAATAATGTTTTCATAGACTCCTAATATATTTATTCTAGCAAAAGAGAAAAATATATATGATCATGATAACAACTTTATTTAATTTGTTTTATTTCTATTATGAAGAAAATGAAAAAATATTGATAAACCGCAAACCAAATCGCACCAAACCGTATTATTACAGTTTGGTTTGGTTTGGTTTTACTACTTAATCAATTCGGTTTGGTTCCAAAAAATTACCAAACCATATTTTACGATTTGGTTTGAGTTTAGTTAACCGCCCCAAACCAGACCGCAAACACCCCTACAAATTAGTGATGCACTGTTGATGAAAAATACCCATTACTTACAGGTATTTATATAGGTCTTCTAATGGATGAAGTCTCATTAAAAAATAATGTGGGATATAAGATTTTATGAAAAATGAAAAAATAAAGATTTTTTTGATATCATTTTAAATTGCCAACAAAAAAATTAAAAATAAAAATTTCCAATAGCATATACAAGGCGTTGATGTAGATATATATGGAGTATTAATTGAGATGGTAATTAGGAAAAGATTTTCATGTGTGTAGATTCTCATTCAATATTCAATTATGGAAATTTTAAAATATTGAATATTGAATATAATAATAAAATATACATGAAAAATGCATAGAATGAGAATTTAAGATAAATAAGAATACTGAATTGTGGTTGCGCCATATATGACCTAAAATTAAGGGAAGGCCTCGAATCCATCACGGTTTTAATAATATATAGATATAACTAGCGTATAACCCGTCGAAAATCGACGGGAAATTATAAAAATTAATAAAATTATTAAATAGTACTAATATATGATAGATTAAAATAAATATTATTTCTTAATTATTTTAGTGTTAAATAATTCGATTATGCAATTTACTAAACTCGCTTAGAATTTATATCCCTTGAACATATCTCAAATTCAATTAAAAAGTAAAGCGACTATGTTCTTCTACAAAACCGATGTGGGCAAAAATATATTTCTCTCCAAAGGAAAGCGACTCTTAAGCTGATTTTTTTAGTTTTTTATGAAGAAAAAGAGCCAAGGGACGGAGCGGATAATGTGTGAGAGAGAGAGAGAGAGATAAGAGATATATAGATAGCGAATAATACTATAGATGTTAAGATTGTCTATAAGATGAAAGTGACCCTAAATACCCCACATTATGAATTCAACACAAGATTAAGAAAAAAAAAGTTAAACCACCGCTTCACAATCATCCCGTCTACCCCGACGGTTTCGACCTGGAACCAACCTATTAACTACAATACTGATTTTAAATTATATAAATAATCATCTTCCAAATATATTCACAAAAAGATATTTTCTTTTTACCTGAAATTAATATTTAATTATATACATAACTATATTCCAAAAATATTCACACAATATTTAATAAATAAAAATTTAATTATAAATTGTAGTATTATATAAATAATTATCTTCCAAATATATTCATAGAAAAATAAATGAGAATAGAACTTCAAGAATTGTTTCACTATGTACTTGGTAGTTTTTCCTTTTTACAAAACTTTATGTATAATGATTGTGATTCATAAAATTATTTAGTCAATGATATAAGATAAAAGTTGACAATAAATATTCTTAATTTTATGAGTTCAAAATCATATAATATATTTAAAAAAAAAGTTGTCACGCAAGTAATGAATTGGTCTATCTACGCGCACGATTATTAGTTGGAATTGATTCGTTGATAAATCGTAAGTAATTTTTCTGTCAATTTTCCTACATATTCTACGTTTTCCAACGGAGACGATTAATCAAACAATTTGAGATGATGTATTTAGGATTATTCAAACTTGTTTGAAATTTATATACTTGTACTTGTTTAAAATCCGATTAAAAAATTAGTCATTTGTGTTCCTTTCTGAAAAAAATCCGCATATTAGTCTACCGCCACAGTTCTGCGTCAGAACTGGCCCATTGACCACGACTTTGATTTATAAGTGCGTAATTATAAATTTTATTTAGAATTTATATAGATCCAAAAATTTAATAAAAATAATGATTGTACTATTCGTTATCATCCTTAATCGTATAGCAATATTCGTTAATTAAAATTATAAATTATGCAAAGCTGGAAACCCAATTATAAATAACGTAAAAATTATTTCATGGATGACGATTATAGATTTTAGAAAATATATGGGGAAAAAGCATAAAATGAAATTTTTTTCGAGTGTCGGTTGGAAATTAGCTCGTCTACCGCCACGGTTCCGGGTCAGAATTAACCCGTTGATCACGATTTTGATTTATAAATGCATAATTTATGACATAACTAGATTTTAGAATATACATGGAAGAAATGAATAAAATGAAAATTTTAGAATTAATAAGAATAAAGAATGAAAATGTGTCACGTGGGATCCCGAGTTGAGGTACACGTCAGTTGGGAATTGGCCCGTCTACCTAATTAATTGAGAAATTAGAATTACTTATTTTTTATCAAATTAAATAGAAAAATATTAGATTATTTCCAAATTTAATTCGGTCAATAAATAAATTATCCAAACTATTTTGGAACCATTTATTCTGTCAACTAATAAATTGGTTCCCTAATAAAAATAATTATCTATTCGTCCAATTAATAAATTAACCAAATTAAATTAAATTAAATTATAAAAATATAGCAGTTATTTATTCAGCCGATTAATAAATAAATTGACCAAATAAAATTCCTACAAAAAATAATTATCAATTCAGCCAATTAATAAATTGACCAAATTAAATTAAATGAAATTAAATTAAACTATAAAAATATAGCAATTATTTATTCTACCGATTAATAAATAAATTGACCAATTAAAATATCTACAAAAATTAATTATCTATTCGGTCAATTAATAAATTGACCAAATTAAATTAAATTAAACTATAAAATAGTAGTTATTTATTCGGTGAGACACAAGATTTTAGTATAGATATTTAAAATCTATTATTTTACATTTAAAAATTCAAAAATTTGATAATTTAGATAAATATGAATGGAAGAATATAAGGGGTGCCACGTAGGATTTTTTCAAAGCAAGAATCGTTTTCCTTTTAATAATATAATATAATGATGATTGGGTTATTATTATTATTATTATTTATTTATTTATTTTATGTTTTTTTGGATTGAGGTGGGGCCGTGGGGGAAGGACGTGAGATTAAACATCTATAAAGGTGTACTATGTAAATAACTTGGACCTATATGATCTATTTTCCCTTTTTTTCGATCGTGTTAGTTATGTTCATAGTGTAGTAAATGAGCCAAGTTACGTACTCGCGAGTTTTTCGAAGTTCGTCTCCATAAAAATTCATAGATCTTTTGGAGAAATTCCTAATTAGTTAAATTAAGTCAAGTTTGAGCATGACGATATTTCAACTCGTCGTCATCCCATGAACAAGCTCGTTAAGTGATTTAACTTTAAATTATAAAATAATTAATCAAATACTATACTTAAAAATATTAAATTAAATGCTTGTTTGGTTCAAGTAGAGGAATGAAAAGGAAATGAAATCAAGTAGAGGAGAGGAATGGAAACAATAACCATTATTTTTATTGAGTGTTTGGTTCAACAAAAGAAATGCATTAGTTGTAAGGAATTCCTTTTTCGGAGATCAAAGGATTTTGTTACCACTTTAATTTGGAGGGTAACAATATGGGGGATTGAATTACCCTCAAGTAAAATTAATGATTAACTCACCACCCAAACCAAACAACAAGTAAGAAATTCAATTAAGTGAATCTATTTCCATGCTCCAAAAATACCCAACTAAACATGGGCTAAGTATGTATCTTGAAATTAAGAACATTACATTAGCGTTTATAAAATAATTTATATATTTATATTTTCCGTCAAAAAATGGACGAGATGAGATATGTTTAGAAGTCAAACAAACACGTTTCATGTCCGCCCAACATGAATCAAATACTCTCTCACCTCACCGGCCCTTTAAATTGTCAAGTGTTGCACTGTTGCTCTGTGCGTAGAAAAACTAACTGTTAGTCGATTCGAGATGGCAGCTGAATCTCAAACCCTCCTCCATACGCGCTGTTCATCATCATCATCATCTCTCTCAATTATTCTCTCTCTCATAGTCATATGCATCTATTTCTTTCAATCTTGTCAGGCCAACACTAACTGCACCCCTTCTTCCTGTGGCATTATCGGCAATATAAGCTACCCTTTCCGTCTCAAGGGCGATCCCAACAACTGCGGTGATCGCAGATACGAATTAGCCTGCGAGAACAACGTCACCTTTATCTATCTTAACTCCCACAAATACTATGTCAAAGAAATCAACTACCACAATTCCTCCATCAGAGTGGTTGATCCTTCCTTAAACAACGACGTCTGCTCTTTTCCGACCTTTTCTGCATATCATATTAACTTCAGTATTATTCTTCGGCATAATTATTATTACAGCAACTATATTAGTCGCAACCTTCCAATTTATTTTGTGAGCTGCCCCAATCCGTTGAAGAATTCTTCCCTGTTTACAAATATTGATCATGATTGTGCATTCCATTCCAGTAGATATACTTATATAAAGGTCGACGACTTGTATGCTTCAAATTTAACAAAAGGGTGCAGATTGGAAATGATAACGTTGACACGTGGGAGTTTAAGGATCTGAACAATGTATCACTTTCAGAAATCCACCTTTCTCTCTTGTATGGATTTGAACTCAACTTTTGCATCGAATGCCGACTATATCAACCCTCGACATGGAGTAAGGATGGGAGATGTGCTTAATTTAATTAAGTTGTGTAAAATTTCTTCCTTTTCTAGATGTATATATTTTTGGTAATGCTTTTGTATATATTTCGAAAATTGCAGAAAAGTTCGTGGACAAAGTTGTCTTACAACAAACGAGTAAGGATTCTCACACAGTCACACTCGTTGTCTTGTCAGTGAATTTGAATATTCATTTGGTGTTTTTGATATACGAAAAATGTCTTATTGAATTCAACATTATTCTTTGATACTTATCTCAGACCCTGTCTCGGTCCTTCTGGTAATTGCAGGTACGCACTTAATTGATGTTTTTCTAAATGCTTTAATTTTCTTTATTTTCAATATGAATACAAAAGATTCAATTTGTGATTAACAAATTGTATAAGATTGTTAAAATTCTAATGTTTTCAGAAACATTTCAGTTCTTTTCAGTGCAGTGATAAGTTCTCCTGTAATGATCATCTTTGCATTCGCTGTTGCATTAGGAATCACATTAAAAATTGCCTTTTCAAGCTACTGTAAGAATGCTCAACCTCCATTGTCTCTTTACGCTTGTTTCTCACATACATCCTTTTTGCTTATCATGCTCAATGTGTTGGCAGGGTCCACATCTGTTCACCTTGGCAATGGTATATACGTTTTGTCTAGTTCTCTGATGATCTATATAAATTGAATAAAGCTTATGTTGTAGTTACAATCTGAAGTTCTGTCCACCTTTTCCTTTTTCCATCTCATCTCAGCAATCATCCCCAGCCTCGTCATGATCTGTGCACCAAGGTTCCTCATTTGCCCCTTGATAGTGTGGCTTTTGATTCACAAATTCCGAACAAGGCATTTGTCGATGTACGAGGGAATTGAATCCTTCCTGCAGAGTGACAACCAACTCGCACCAATCAGATATTCCTATTCAGAATTAAAGAAGATGACAAGAGGTTTTCGAGATAAACTAGGCGAAGGAGGTTTTGGTTCTGTTTACAAAGGAAAGCTACAAAGTGGTCATCATGTGGCAGTCAAAGTGCTTGGGAAATCCGGAGGAAATGGCCAAGATTTTATCAATGAAATTGCAACTATTGGAAGAATTCACCATGTTAATGTTGTTCACCTAGTTGGCTACTGTGCAGAAAGATCCAAGCGTGCTCTCGTCTTTGATTTCATGCCCAATGGTTCCCTTGAAAAGTATCTCTTGAATCGAGAAAAAATGGGTTCCTTGAACTGGGAAACAAAATTTGAGATTGCAGTTGGAGTTGCTCGAGGGATGGAGTATTTGCATCGAGGGTGCAACATCCAGATTCTGCATTTTGACATTAAGCCTCATAATATACTTCTCGATGATAAGTTCATCCCCAAAATAACTGATTTTGGGCTAGCAAAATTTTGCTCGATAGAGAAGAAAACGGTGACTATGACTGCTACAAGAGGAACCATAGGGTATGTTGCTCCAGAATTGATCAGCAGAAGTATTGGTGCAGTCTCTTACAAGGCTGATGTGTATAGTTTCGGGATGTTACTGATGGAAATGGTGGGCTTAAACAGAGAATTAAAAGGTAACAATGATGATTCGAGTAAGTATTTCCCATGTTGGATATACGACCGTTTTAATCAAGGCATGGATATTGAGATTGAGATGACACAGGAAAGCAATGGTAATGATGATGAGAATGGGATCAGTAGTAGAAAGAGTGTTGTTAAGAAGATGAAAATAGTTGCATTATGGTGCATACAGATGAATCCGAATGATCGTCCATCAATGAGTAAAGTGTTGCAAATGTTGGAAGGAGATGTTGAGCGCCTGCAGATTCCTGAATACCCGTCTCAATCAGAAGCACATGTGACTGTAAATGAGGAAGAGAGTTGGGGTACAGAAACATATTCAACTGATTCTGTATCCTGGCTCCGTCATAATGTTGCTTTCTCTAGTGTTGAGATCACTATTGAAGAGTGACCAATATATGTTTGCAACAGCCAACAGCAGTATAGTTAAGAAAATCAAAAAGCAGGCTAGCTTAATTGACTGCATGCTCCCATTACTTCACCTTTACTGTTCGTTTTTTGCATTTTCATCTCAGGTTTCATCATCGTCTACCAAAATTGCAGACAGATGAGTCCAGATGATCGTCCATCAATGAACAAAGTGTTGCAAATGTTGGAAGGTGATGCTGAGTGTTTGAAGATTCCAGATTATCCGTTTCAATCAACCCAAATAGTAGTAGATGTTGATGAAACTGGGACAGCAAGTCAACAAGTGTAAGTGATTTTGTATGCTTGCTCCGTTATAGCAATGCTAGCAGCATTGAGATTACTATTGGTTGAGCTTCAAATCAATAAACTCCTATGTTTTTGCTTGAAAAAGTTCCTCTTTTTATGTATAAGGTCGCTAACAGTCTACTGGAATGAAAAATAGTACAATGATCTTTTGTTAATACTCAGAAGTAACAGAAGCGCTGAATATTTAGTATCTAAGAGGTCTGATTGATTGATCTAATAATGAAGTGAACTAAAATATTGATAATTTTGATATATGCCAAGACTAGTTAAGGGGGCTTACAAAAGCAAACCAAACATAATCTATATCTATATCTATATATATATATATATTTATATTTATACTAATATAAAAAGAATCTTGTTTTACAAAATTTAATTTGCTCAAAATATCCTTATTATAAATCTAATATAGTGGACAATTAGTGTAATATTGTAATATATGTGAGTATCTTTTATGTATCAACAGCCGCAAAACCTTTTTTTTTTCTTTCTAAATTCCTCATTGTTGTGAGCAAACTGTATTGTGATCAGGCCTCATCATCACTGCACCAAAGTTGATCATTTGTCCTTTGGCAGTGTGGTTTTTGATCTGCAAATTCCGAAGAAGGAATTTGTCTATATATGAGGCAATAGAATGCTTCCTACAAGGTGACAACAAACTCGCCCTATTCACACATTAAGAAGATGACTCAATTTTCAACATAAACTCGGCCAAGGAGGCTATGGTTCTGTTTACAAAGGAAAGCTCCGTAGCAGCCATCACGTTGCAGTCAAATTGCTCACAAAATCCGGAGGAAATGGCCAAGACTTCATGAATGAAATTGCAACTATTGGAAGGATCCACCATGTGAATGTGGTGAAACTAGTTGGATATTGTGCTCAAGGCTCCAAACGCGCTCTTGTCTTTGATTTCATGCCCAATGGCTCCCTTGAAAAGTATCTCTTCAATCCAGAAAAGTTGAATGCTTCGAATTGGGATACGAAGTTTGAGATTGCAGTTGGAGTTGCTCAAGGAATTGAGTAATTGCATTGAGGGTGTGATGTTCAGATCCTGCATTTTGACATCAAGCCTCATAATATACTTCTTGATCATAACTTCGTTCCCAAAATATCTGATTTCGGGCTAGCGAAGTTTTGCTCCATGGATAAGAAAACAATGACCTTGACAGCTGCTAGAGGAACAATAGGCTATGTTGCTCCTGAACTAATCAGCAGAAGTATTGGTGCAGTCTCGTACAAGGCTGATGTGTATAGTTTCGGGATGTTATTGATTGAAATGGTGTGCTTAAAGAGAGACTTGATAGGAAATAATGATGCTTTTAGCAAGTATTTCCCTTATTGGATATATGATTGTTTTAACCAAGGCAAGGACATTGAAATTGGAAATACTGATGAAAATGACGATGATGATAGTACGAGGAAACTTTGTCGGAAGATGACGATAGTTTCATTGTGGTGCATACACATGAGTCCAGATGATCGTCCATCAATGAACAAAGTGTTGGAAATGCTGGAAGCTGATGTCGAGTGTTTGAAGATTCCAGATTATCCGTCTCAATCAACCCAAATAGTAGTAGATGTTGATGAAACTTGGACTACAGGTGCAAGTGATTCTGTATTATAGCAATGGTAGCACCTTGGGATTACTATTGCTTGAGCTTCAAATGAGTATAGTCCTCTGTTTTTTCTTGAAACGAGTTCCTCTTTTACGTACGCGTTTGAAGCATTCATCCTCCACTGATCTCTTGTTAATACACTAGAATAGAAAAATAAAAATAAAAATACAACGATCCTTTGTTAATATACTCAGATGTAACAGAAGCACTAAATATTTAATATCTAAGCGGTCTGATTAATGGATCTAATAATCCGGTGAACATAAATATTGATAATTTTGATTTCCAGGTCTAGTTAAAGGCTTACAAAAGCAAACCAAACACATAAAGGAAATATACAAAAATTTATACATAAGTTAGCAGTGAGTAATTTCCTTTTATATATTGCAACTCTAGTTTTGCCGGCTCAATTGATTGCTACACATCCACATTTTTAAGAGTGAAAAATTTGGCATTTTATGCTCTTCCCTCCCTGGTCAAAATAGGCAACATGGACCTCCAAACTAAAATTTAAAGAATGTTAGTTTGACATTGCTGTTAACTTGTTATATAAGAAGTGAAGTCTCTGATGGAAAAAATAAAAAATAAAAATTGAAGCAAGAATGATGATGACTCAAAACCTCCTCTTCTTCCTCACTTGTTCATCTCTCTTGATTCTCTCACTCCAATATTTCGTTCAAACTTGTCATGCCGAATCTAACTGCACCCCTTCTGCATGTGGCATTATTCACAATATAAAGTTCCCTTTCCGCCTCAAGAATGATCCCAACAACTGCGGTGATGGCAGATTTGAATTAGTCCGTGAAAACGAGGATGCCTTAATTTATGTAAAATCCAAGAAACACTATGTGAAAGCAATCAACTACCACGACTTCACTATAAGGATTGCTGATGCTTTCATAAACAACAGCAGCAACAGCTGCTCTTATCCTACGTCTTCTGCATTTGATTATTCCAGACCTTATACCTCTTTCGATCCTTATTTCTTTGATAGTGATGCAAATCAGCTTATTAGTTTCATGAGCTGCCAGCATCCGTTGCATAACTCTTCTTCCTTCTTACTTACTGATTGCGAGCAAGGCGGCAAATATAGTTACATAAAGGTTGGGAAGATACTCCTCACAGATGTGGAGTATATGTGCACTCTAGATGCTTTGGTTGCAACATCATGGAATTTTACACATTTGAATAATGTAACGCTCTCCGAAATCCATCAATCTCTTCTATATGGATTCAATATATCTTGGAAGGGTTATGTGTGTGACCTCAAGTGCAAAGGAACATCTGGTTGTTTTGTCTCACCCGATGGCCTAATTACTTGCGGATATCGCTATAACTATTCCACTCTCTTTTACATGTCGGGTAAGACTAAGGACTGCTTAATTGCTTTATTTTTGAGTTATGTTCAACTAAAGTTTATAGTTCCAATTCTGTGCTGATGTTTTCTTTTCTTTTTTTCTTTTTTTATAGCTTGGACCTATATGATCCATTTTCCATTTTTCTAGATTTTTTAGTTATATTCATAGTAGTAAATGATCCTAGCTACAGATTAGAGATGATTATGTTGACACCATGGGAATTTAAGGATCTCAATAATGCATCACTTTCTGAAATCCACCTCTCTTTCTTGTATGGATTTGAACTCATCTTCTGCTTCGAGTGCCCATCAATGATATATCCCTCAACACGGGGTAAGGATGGTGATAGATCATGCCTGTGTAAATCATATCCTTCTCAAATTCATTAGCTTTCTTAAACTTCATCTTGTAAACCATATCCTTCTCAAATCTAATCTCTATCATCAAAGTCATCAAGGGGCACTTCCCCAATAATCCTTCATCCTATATAGCTTTGTGATAGATCAAGAATTAATTGCTTTTTTTAAATACTATATATTTGCTAATGCTTTTGTATATATTTGGAAAATGCAGAAAAGATCGTGGACATCGTTGTCTATAAACAAACGAGCAAGGGCTCTCACATTGGTTGTGTAGTCAATATTGATTTTGTGGTTTTGATATGCCAAGAATGTCTTATTTGAATGCAACATATTCTCTTGATACTTATCATCTATATCTACAGAATTCATCTCGGTCCTTCTGGTACTTGTAGGTACGCACTTAATTAATGTTCTACTACTAAATATGTTTTAGTTAGTCAATTTTCTAATATCAATATGAGCACAAAAGATTCAATTTATGATGAACAACAGATTGTATAAGATTGTTAGAATTCTAATTTTGTGGGGAACATTTCAGTTCTTTGTAGTGCAGTGATAAGTAGCCCTGTAATGATCATCTTTGCATTCGTCGTTGCATTAGGAATCTCATTAAAAATTGCCGTTTCCAGCTACTGTAAGAATGCTCAACTTTCATTGCCTTTTTACAGTTGTTTCTCACATACTTCGTTTTTGCTTATCATACTCAATGTGCTTGCAGGGCGGTCCACATCTGTTCACCTTGGCATTGGTGTGTTTTGCCAAGTTCTGTGATGATCTATATAAATTGAATAAAGCTTATGTTGTAGTTACAATCTGAAGTTCTGTTCACCTTATCCCTTTTCAATCTCATTTCAGCAATCCTCCCCAGCCTCGTCATGATCTGTGCACCAAGGTTCCTCATTTGCCCCGTGATAGTATGGCTTTTGATTCACAAATTCCAAACAAGGCATTTGTCGATGTACGAGGGAATTGAATCCTTCCTGCAGAGTGACAACCAACTCGCACCAATCAGATATTCCTATTCAGATTTAAAGAAGATGACAAGAGGCTTTCGAGATAAACTAGGTGAAGGAGGTTTTGGTTCTGTTTACAAGGGAAAGCTCCGAAGTGGCCATCATGTGGCAGTCAAACTACTGGGAAAATCCGGAGCAAGCGGCCAAGACTTTATGAATGAAATTACAACTATTGGAAGGATCCACCATGTGAATGTGGTGAAACTAGTTGGATATTGTGCTGAACGATCCAAGCGTGCCCTCATATTTGATTTCATGCCCAATGGTTCACTTGAGAAGTATATCTTCAACGGGGAAAAAAATTCCTTGGACTGGGACAAGAAATTTGAGATTGCAGTTGGAGTGGCTCGAGGGATTCAGTATTTGCACTGTGGTTGCGATGTTCAGATCTTGCATTTTGACATCAAGCCTCATAATATACTTCTTGATGATAAGTTTGTTCCAAAAGTATCTGATTTTGGGCTGGCAAAGTTATGCTCCATAGAGAAGGACACCGTGACCATGACTGCTGCTAGAGGAACCATAGGCTATGTTGCTCCAGAACTAATCAACAGAGGTATTGGTGCAGTGTCTCAAAAAGCTGATGTGTATAGTTTCGGGATGCTATTGATGGAAATGGTGGGCTTAAACAGAGAATTCAAAGGAAAGAATGATGATTCGAGTAAGTATTTCCCATGTTGGATATATGACTGTTTTAATCAAGGCATGGAGATTGAGATGGAAATGACAGAGGAAAGTAATGGTAACGAGGAGAATGGGAGTAGTAGAAAGAGTGTTGCACGGAAGATGACAATAGTGGGGTTATGGTGCATACAGATGAATCCAAATGATCGTCCATCAATGGGTAATGTATTGCATATGTTGGAAGGAGATATTGCGCGTCTGCAGATTCCAGCTTATCCGTTGCAATCAGCAGCACCTGTGGCAGTAAATGTGGATGAGGAGAGCTGGGGTACAAGTGCAAGTGATTCTAAATCGTTGCTCCATTATAAAAATTGTAGCAGCATTGATATTACTATTGCTTGAATCTGCTGTTTATGCTTGAAATATAGTACAGTGATGAATATTTTAGTAGCAATTGTACTGATTGTTGTACTTTGTAGTAGGAGTATTTGTTAGTAATCAGAAATGACAGTATTTGTTTGAACTTTTAATTTTATCACTGCTGTTAGATAACTATTTCAATTGAATTGAGAAAGTTGGGTGATGATTTTAGTTAGGTTAAGAAAGTTGGTAGACTCATGTTTCTTCTTCTTATTTTCTTTAATTTTTTTTTTTTGAGAAAGTTGTTGACTCATGTGGCCTAGTTCCATTACCTTTTAAATATTTTTTAAGCATTGAATCCTTATATAATGCAACTGCAAAGATTTTGGTATTATTTCCGTTTTAAACATCTACCGAAAAATAACTCAATTGAATTATATCCTGCATAAGGTTTTGTGTGCTATCAAGATTGGTTACTAGAGGTGACAAATACATGGAGGCCGAAAAATCAATTCGGGCCAGAAAAAAAAGTGACGCCCCTCAAATATTGTCTATAATCTAAATCTATACTAATATAAAAAGAGTTTTGTTTTACAAAATTTACTTTGCCAAAAATATCCCTATTTATATATCAAATTTAAGGGCAATAAATCAAAGCATTAGAAGCAGAGATGATGAAGATATTATCTACAGTCATCAAAATAAAGAAAAGAGTCGACGACGTCTTTTTGTTAATGCTTATCTTACAGAAGCATTAACAACCTTGATGGACCAAGAACATCAATTCCATAATTGATGTCTCAACAAATCCTGAAGGAGAAGGGAATAGCCAATGTTCCCGACTACCGAGATATCATCCCCGATACCTTCGAGATTTCGAAGGATTTAAGGGAGATACAGAAGACAGTGCAACATTTTGGCAATGGCATTTATGGTGTACCAAGGGACTTGTACATGATATCAAATATATTAGAGGAAAATAAAAACATCCTCGTTGATATCTAGTCCACGATTGAGAAGCTAGAACAGCAACCCCGTTCTGGTCGACTCAGAAGGAATCCTTTTATCAATGAACCCACCTACCCAACAACAACGGTGGAAGAAGTGAAGAAGGATCCACAGAAGGAAGCTCTCTCAAGAATGCTTCGAGGAGAAAAATCATGAATTACCCCGAAAGACTCAATCTTGATGATTTACAGGAGTTGGCAGAATCTTTTGCCAATATGAAGGTGGTCGATTTAAAAATGAACGACCAAATAGTTGCAGCTCAGGGACAACAAGGACCACAGATGGTTATCCCAGAGAGGCAACAATCTGACGATGAATAGATGAGAGATGCTCGTGACTATCATGCTGGAGTAAGATTTGACCCAGTTACACCAGATGATACCCAGCTGACGGTCAGAAGAACAAGAAGAAGGCAACCTAAATTGCAGGATACACCTGTTGGAAAGATTACCTTGGATCCTATTCATCCATATAGAGTAATGCTCGATATCGATGAAGTCAATTTCATAGATCGAGAATCTGTAATTGATGAATGGGTTTCAGCCATGAGGATCGCAACAGCAACGCTCGATCTTGATCATGATGGATTTATTAAAATCCTAGAGACAAGTCTCGCATGAGTTGTAAAGATTGCTTGGGAAGGGATCTCGTCAGATCCTAGAAAGCAATGCTTCGACGTGATCAATTCCTTCACGGAAATGGTTAGGAAGATGACATTACTCATCAAAAATCATTTCCTCGAAGAAGGATATTTCGAAGGATATGATGAAGAGAAAAGAAAAAAATATTTGATGGCGTTATATAATTTAAGACTTGCTGTCTTAAATCAACAAACGCTCAACAAGTTTCTGCAGCTCTTCACCATTTATCAGCATCAATCAAAAGCTGATGATAAAATTTCCAAGCCCATGGAAGGAGATGTTAATTCGAGATTACAAACCAGGAGATCTCGACAACGTAGCCAAAAGGATGTCATATGTGCATCAAAAGCTCTCAAAGTGGTGTCAGCAAGCCACAACTTTGAGAAACATGAAAAAGTTGAGAAGGATCAACAAGGCAACCCCTTTAGGCTGTGATGACAATGATCTACCAACGATCATTGGAGGAGAACCACCAAGGCTGAAAAGAAATAGAAAACAAAGATTTCAGCCCTACCACAAAGGTTGAAATTCAAGAAGAAGTTCTTGGAAACCAAGAACGATGTGGAGACGACAGAAGGCTAGGTTATACAAATCTGGCCAAAGAAGCGGTCCGAACAGGTTCTCATCCCAAGGATCAAATAGATCTCAGGGACGAATACCAGTTAAGAAGACTTTCAGACGAACTCACACCAGAGTTAATGAAAGCTTCAAGGATTGCAACTGTTGGACGTGCGGAGCAAAGGGACATATCTCAACAAATTGTCCTGACAACGAGAGAAGGGGTATCCGGAGGTTCGAGTCAACACCAGACATCGAGGATGCCATCTACTACCAAGAACTGATACCAGTATATCAGTTCGAAGATATACCTTCAGACGAGAGTATATACGAGCAAGAGAAAATTTTCAGTGAAGAAGATTCGGATTGGTCGGATGGATCTTTACAAACTGAATCCAACTAACGCCGAGGTTGTTCATCAAGAAAGCGAAGATAGAACCGGCTTTTCAAGCCAGACACTTATCTCGCCAGATATGATGGATAAAATCATGAAAAGAAGCTTGAATATACAAAAATATCAAGGCTTCACGGCAGGAGCTTTAGACCAAGTCCTTAGGAACTTCAGTCTAAGAAGTAGGAGACAACACACCGTCTATGGTATTTACTAGACGAGAAATGTCTCTCCTAATCGAGCTAACTGGAAATCAAGTGGAGATGCAGCTGATTCCAGCTGAAGACATTAGAGCAGTCTGGCTAAGATGAAGCCAGAAATTGCTGAGAAGATGAACTGGATTCACATCGGAACAATCCAGTTAGTTCTCAAATCTACTCTATTTCTAGGAGTAGATGCACCAATCGATATCGCGATATGCGATAGAAGAGTCAGAAGTTTAAAAGATTCCGTTATGGGAACAATCGTCGGGAATCTTTTTGCTGGACATGTCGTGTCGTGGGGATTATATATCCCAAGGTTGCATACAATCTTAATGACGCCAGTTTGAGCAAGACCCTGACTCTGTATCAGGATTTTAAGTGTAAGAATTTATTGGAAGATGGAAATAGACCTTATTCTATTACATATCAGGTGTCATATGCACTTTTCAACTCACATCATACCGAGTTATTTTTAGGAAAGCAGTTCATTGAGATATCAGATATATTCGAGAAGGTGACAACGGCAGTTTGTCCCGATAAAATGGAAATCCCTCGATTAAGAGAGGTTGACATTCAAATAGGAGATAGGGAAGTCATGAGACACGATCAGAGTCTCAAACTAAATGCAGGAAGACTATCTTTCCAAGGTGACAGAATCATGTCGCAACCATTTGGAAGGAATCTAATCCAAGATTCTTATCCTCAAACATCCCAGAGAAAAGAGGTGGTAGTAAATCTGCAATGCCCTGAAGGATGGAGAGGAGTTACAGTTAGATTCGACACTACAAGATGGGAAACTAATTTTCCTTGTAATGTCTTGTACTATTAGCAGCAATCGGAGATCAACCATTATAGAGGAACCCTTGAAATGGGGGGAATCAGATTGGAGATCAAAGGAAGAGCTGGACAAGAACCAAACATTCTGGTATTGGGACTTGATTTCCTCGAGAAATACAAGCCATGGAGAAGGATGGGAGAAGGAATGGAAATCATGATTAATAATACACTATTATTAATCGAATGACGAGTCTATTCTCCATATACATCTCTGTTGGAATGTTATATGATAAATATAAAGCAGAATATGTTGCTGCTTATATTGATTCGGGAGCAGGAATCTGCACAACAAAGCGAGAAGTCTTTCCAGACGAAGTAGAAGATGATCTGCCTCGTATTGCAGGAAGAGATTTCTCAAAAAAGATCAAAAGGAGTAAAAGAAACGGAGATCTTGATTGGAGGAGCTGAAAATACGCCATGGTATAAGGTGAAAACTCCACCAATCTATTTCCACGATACAGGCGCAGACATTCTATTAGGAAACAACTTCCTACAGATGTTTAAGAGATTTACTTAGGATAATGAAAATAGACGATTAGTGTTCACAACCAATTGTGATCATAAGATCATTGTCCAGAGGATGCGAAGGGCATTTAACAGACAAATGCCACTGATATTCCGCAGCAAGCTTGGTGATGAAGGAAAACTTTGTCATCCAAAAATGAAGGATCAAAAGAGATTCAATGAGGCAGTCCTAAGTTGCATCAGAGAAGAGGATCTCAAGGATGAAGAAATTCAGATCCTTAAAGTATCCTTAATATCCAATCAAGATATTAGGGAAAAAACACAAGTGTCCTTGGAAGATGTCAAAAAGAAGATCAGAAGAAGTTACAATGAGAATCCTTTGGCATGGTGGGACAAAAACAAACTCAAAGCAACTTTGAAGATAAAACCGGGCAAGGAATATGAGTTTGTCAGATACAGACCAATCTTGATGAATCTTAAAGATCAACAGGATATAAAGGAAATAATCAAGGAACACCTTGATTTGGGATTAATCGAACCAGGGAACTCGCCTTACAGCAGCCCCGGATTTCTGGTAAGAAATCATGGTGAGATCAAACGAGGTAAACCCAGACTTGTCATAAACTATAAAGGGATTAATGATATTCTGGAGTTTGATGGATATTTATCCCAAGTAGGGAACACCTTATTAATTGCATTAGGAATGCTAAGGTTTTCTCTAAGTTTGATTGCAAGTCAGGATTCTACCAGATTCACATGGAAGAAAGCAACAGAAAGTTTACAGCTTTCTCTACTCCACAAGGGCATTATGTTTGGATCGTGATGCCAATGGGTTTAGCCAATGCACCCCAAATATTCCAGAGAAAAATGGATAATCTTTTTAAAGATTATTTTTCTTTCATGTTTGTCTATATTGATGATATTTTAATAGCATCAAAAAATATGGAGGAGCATGCCAAACATCTAGATATCTTTGCAGATGTTTGTCACAGGGAAGGTCTTGTACTATCAGAAAAGAAGGCAGTCATTGCAACCAGAAAAATAGAATTTCTGGGCATTGAGATCGATGAATCAGGAATTATATTACAAGATCATATTGTGCAAAAGATCCAGACTTTTCCTGAAGATCTAAAAGAGAAGAAACAACTTCAAAGTTTCTTGGGAGTTGTTAATTTTGCAAGAGCATTTATTAAGAATCTTGCAAAATATAGGAAGGTATTTAGTCCTCTACTGAAGAAGGATGTTCCGTTCATGTGGACAGATGAACATAAAAAAGGAATGAGGGAGTTAAAAGAGGTTTGCAGAAATCTCCCAAAACTCTCGATACCTCAGGGCGAAGATGACTTAGTCCTATATACGGATGCAAGTGATTATTGGTGGGCAGCAGTCTTAACCAAGATCACTCCCAACGGAGAAGAGCCCTGCAGATATTGAAGTGGTTTATTTCAAGAAAGTGAGGCTGTGAGACGGCATATCAACGAGAAGAAGTTCTTTGCAGTGCGAAAGGCGTTTAAAAAATGGCATTTATTTTTATTAGCAAAGAAATTTACTTTGAAAGTTGATAATACACAGGTTAAAGCTTTCTTAAGAAACAAGATGGAATCTAAACCTGAGAAGGCTAGATTAATTAGATGGTAGGCTGAATGTCAATATTATATTTTTGATATTGTCATTATAAAATCTCATGAAAATGTTCTTGCAGATTTTTTAACAAGAGATGGAGCCAGCTGAAGCAAGATCCATCTTAACAACTTAAAGACATTTCAGAGATAATCTGGAACTGTTTTTTGAGGAATGGAAAGAGTGCGTTCTTCATGCTAAACAAGCAGGGAGATTGCAAGCTGCTGATGAGATAAAAGTCACCCGCAGAATACAGGCATGCTTGCTTACTCAGTACCAACTCTGGAAAGCAATGCAACCGGCCCTCCTTCGGGCTTCCAAGGAACCCTTGGAAAAAAGAGAGTTTCAAGTACAGGGTTCTAAACCTGTAGCAGGGGATTCCAATATCCTTTGCCCAAGTCCTAAGTTGGTGGTTTCTTCTGAACCATTGGCCCAAGGAAAAGATGAGCTTCAGGGGTCAAACCCTAAAACTTCATGTCAACCTAGCACCTCTGGGGTTAAAGAGGGAGAGATTAATCTTAGGCCAATGACTGACACCTCTAAGATTAATACTGACAAGATTGAAGTTTCTTCTTCATGGCAGGTCTATCAAGACAATTTGGAGAAGCTTGTTACCAGGAAGAATATCAACCCAGAAAAAATAAAGGTTGATGTTTCGGGGAAATATCCTCGAGTGTGGACGATGCCAGGCGCCGATTCACACGAAATCAGAAGGTGGTATGATTTTAGGGCTTTAGCCTCAGTTTATACTACAACACCATCATTCACGGAGATCAAGGGTCTACCAAAATGGATCCATGAAGCTGTGTATGATTCCTGGTTTAACTATTCATCGTTTAGTTGAGGAGATATATTGGAGTTATACTTCATTAGTGCAGCTTCAGAACCAGCAGGAAAAGGTAACCATGAAGCCTTTCATTACATAAGGCTCAGGAGACCTGATACCAGTGCCTTGGGACGAATCAAGGCACCAATGGAGGAAGGGACTACACTAGTCTCAACAATGCCGGAGGATCTCATCTCTACCAGAAGAGCATGGGGTCTATGGATCTGTCTCACGGAGATGGACAAAGTTAAGTTTCCATTCAAATTCTTTTAGAATTCGTCGAATGGATCTTTCCTGTTAAATACAATGACAGGAAAATCAACCAACTACTCAGAAGAAGCTTTCGAAAGAAAGAGGATTTTGCTTTGGGAAAACAGGATTGCAGGGAGCAAGGAGACTCATCGCAAATATTGCAATATGGCTCATTTTGGGCATTGGACTGAGCACATCTGCTTGGAGTGTCTGAACCAGAAGGAGCCAGAATTCGGAAAAGGTTTTCTTCCCAGAAAAGGGAAACAGAAGGCTCGTTCCGACGAATACACAGAACGCAAGGAAGCGCCAAAGGTAAGGATGCCAAAGGCCCCGGGGAAAAAAGTAGATTCCCGACACAGATAAAAGAGTCATGTGATTCTAAGCTGGAAGACCACTCACCAAAAAGAAAAAAGACATAGGTGGGTGGATGAACATGAATTACCCACTAAAATACAAATGGGTAAAACTACAGGAGAAGGACCACTACCATAAAACAGTGATCCATAAATCACGAGTTTCTTGTCTTCATGCAATAATAGGAGACAAGATGGACCAGCTTCATAAGAGGTCGGTTGTCCTCAAGCAATAATGCAGGTCCCGCTTCACGTGAAGAAAATGAGCCAAGGATAAGGAATCCAAGGCAATAATAAAGTGTGGGAGGTCACCTTAAGACCTCTATATAAGCAGGCATAAGTAGGAGGAAGGGGGATCATCGAACACGAACACAACCAAAATCCTCTCTGCTCATCCAAAATAATCCTAGCATAGTTCTTTTCTTTCTTTCTTTTATGTATCCAAGAACCGCTACCATAGGTAGCTAAAAGAGTATGTTTCCTCCCTAAAGGAGATATACTCATGTTGTAATAAGTTTTATATAATTCCTAAATAAAGATTTGGGCTTTTGCTCATCCCTTCCCATATTTAAGATTTTCTTTGTATGTCAACGAAGTGCTGTACGCCCTTGGTAGGAAATGAAATAGGGCTGTGCTGAGTGTTGCTGAAGGGGTCCGTTTTAAGTTCACAGGAGCTTTGGAATACCTCGGATTGCGATCTTGACGGTTGGGAACGCGTTTGCCCGTAAAACTCCGACGGATATCTACCCGACAATATATTGGTAAAAAAGGTATGAAGTTGATATACTCAGAATTTATTTTTTACGGAAGTGTGATGGGCCTGATAAGAATCGAATTGTTTATCTCCAAATTGAAAATGGATTTAGTACGCGAAGTATATAATAGAGAAATTCAATAGAAGGATATAAAAAAAAAAATTGCATACATGTACAATCTGCATGTTTATACGGATAATGGTTTGTATTTATCCCCACAAAAATACTTTATATAATATTTTATTTGCTAATAAATAATGAGTGGGACTTAGTGTAAAAACATTGATTTTGAGAGGGTGGTGTATTTCTCATTTTTTCATTGCCAAAAAAAGTATAATGAATTCTTTCCCTATGCGATATATACGACACTACCTTTTTTGAAGCGACTAAAGGGTAAATACGTGGTGTGACAAAAATTTGGAGTTAACCCTAATTAGAAAGACTAAAGAATGATATATCAAAATTGTATAAAAATATATATATTTATATTTATAGGTAATCCGAACCGATCCGAATCCAACAAAAATTTTCAATTTCTTATCGAGTCAACCCAATAATCATATCAATTCCTATCGAATTATCGTGTAATGTCAACAATTGTCACTCCTACCCATGGTAAAAAAGTCGTGAAGCCCGACCCCTTTTATTTTAATGGGATCGAACCGCATGGAATTCTATACTTCTATAGATAGATTATTATTACACACATCCACATTTTCAAAATTGAAAAGTTGGCCAGGTCAAAAATAAATAAAGAAATTGAAAAGTGGGCAATTAAAGTCAAAATAGGCAACATGAAATGTCCCTTTCATTTTTTTATTTTTATTTTTTTTCCTGAAAAACATGTCATTTTAGTCTTCTTGTTATTTAAGAAGTGAAGTCTCTGAAAAATAAAAAAATAAAAATCTGAAACAAGAATGATGATGAGTCAAAACCTCCACTCCCTCTTCACTTGTTCATCTCTCTTGATTCTCTCGCTCCAGTATATCTTTCAAACTTGCCATGCAAGTTGCATCCCTTCTTCTTCTTATTCTGCGTGTGGCGTTAATAATTTAATATTAGCACCCCTTTCCAACTCAAGAATGACCACAACCACTGTGGTGATCACGATCCCACATACGAACTAGCATGCGAAAACGACGTCGCCTCAGTCTATCTGAACTCCCAGAAATACCATGTGAAAGCAATCGACTACCCGACCTACACCATCAGGCTCTCAATTGTTTCCATAAGCAACAGTTGCTGCTCGTTTCCTATCTCTTCTGCATTTGAGCTTAACTTCTTCGATCCTTATATTTTGGAAACTGCTGCAAATCAGCCTATCAGGTTGATGAGCTGCCAACATCCGTTGCATAATTCTTCTTCACTCGTAACACAATTAATTAGTGATTGTGAGCAGCAAGGCAGGCTTACTTACATAATGGTTGGGCACATGAGCCTCACAGATATGGAGTATATGTGCACAATAAGGTCGGCAGTTGCAACATCTTGGAATTTTACACATTTGAAAAATGCAACACTTTCCGAAATCCATCAATCTCTGCTATATGTGTTTAATCTGTCTTGGTGCGGTTATTTGTGTAGCAAGTGCAACGGAAATAGTTGTAATTTGTCACCCGACGGCATAATTACTTGCGGCAAGCACCATTCTGGTCTTTACTACCACTGGGGTAAGGGTGAGACTAATAATGCTTTACAACTTAGCATGTTTCAAATTCCATTTCTCTGTCTCATGTTTTTATTTTTCTTTGATTGCATTCTGAAAAATGCAGAGCACGTCATGCAATCCTTCCAACCACCTGAAGGTAAGATTCATTGATACCCTTTGATAGAGCCGGGTTAGAGCTCTGTCAACAAAGGGAATTTTCACTACGAACACAGAGCAGAAACGAGGATTTCCGAGTGATGAAGCTGACTACCTTCTTCGTCTTACTTGAATGCAGATTATACTCCATGAAAATCCTGCAGAGAAGACAAAAAGAAGCCTCACAAAGGGGTTGTGGTCCGGTGAAGACCCTCTAACGCTCAAGTCAGATATCGGAGGAAGAAAAGGGGACAAGGGAAGAAAAGGGAAAAACAATAAGAAAAGTGGAAAAAAATCTACCTCCTTCTGCAAGATATCTCGTTTTTATAGGATGTAGAGGATCCAAGGGTAGGATAGACATTTCAGGAATGATAAAAAGGGGGCTTGGGTCAGCTTTGATTCACTTATCATGGGCTTATACAACATTGGGCCAAGGTTGTATAAATAATAATATTCATTTTAGGCCCAAGAGAGTGTGGCCCATATCAACCTCCCCCCCCCCCTACTCTCAGTGACATGGTATTATCAAGTCACTTAGAGTAAGAAAAAGAAAATTGGGATGCCCATATTCTTTTAATCTCAGACGTTCTTTAAGGGATTCTTGAACTTCCTTCATCTGATCTTCTTTCGGCAGTTTTTACCTTATTTCCTATGGAATATAAAAGGCTTTTTATTCCATCGTAACCATTTCAAATTTGCATTTTATCTCTTTTTTCTACTCGTATTTCCGCTCCAGTAACTATATTCCTTCGTCGTCGAACACTTCGTTCATCTTCCCTCATTTAATTTTCCGTCTTCCTTTCATAGAGAAAAAACTCCAGGTATTTTCTCCCTTTATTGAAACTATTCCTCTGTTATTTTTCCATTATTTCGTTCTTCGAGTGTGTTGCTTTCATTTCGATTTTCTGTACTTCTTCTTCGTTGTAGTCGTGTTTCGGTGTCGATTATGTCTGATTCTGAAGCCACTATCGATTTTGGAGTAGCGCATAGTATGATGGGTGACGATTCTCCGTCTGAGTCTTCTCGATCGGAGACTAAACCCGATTCCCCTCTTTCTGATTTGGGGGATGCAGACATTAGGGCTAGGATTGAGCAAGGGGAGGCAAAATTGAAAAATTTGCTGCAATATAGGGTTAATGCTGATGATAAGCCTTCTAATGAATTTTCCTTGTTGCTGGATGATGAATTCCAAAAAATTAGACGATTTTTGTGGTCGGAGGAGTTCGTTTTTGCCCTAACCCTTCCTCAGAATTGTGTGAACCAAGTAGCTTTCCTGCTCTACTTTTTTCTGAGAATCACTTAGGTGCCGAGCTTAGGTTTCCTATTCACCCCTTTCTAGCTGAGATCTGCTCTGACCTTAAGATTCTACCCAATCAGTTGACCCCTTCGGCCATCCAAACAGTTTTTGGCTTTTATATTCTAGTGTCCACCTATTTGTACATTCCCAGCCCTTCTCTCTTTCTTTGCTGCTTTGACATTCAGAAGGTAGGCGCCTTTTACTGCTTCCGCAATCGCCGCGAAGGCGTTGCTCATTTCGCCATTTCTCCCGATAGCACAGACAAGCAGTGGCATCGCGAGCTTTTGCTGTGATGCCACAAGGTACCTCTTGGAATTTTTCCCCGAATAAGTGGAACAACTCTCCAAGTAATCCAAAAGGGCGAGAATCTGTTCATCATATTTCCCCTAATGATTTCAAAATAATGCGAGCCTTGAGTGCTTTGGCTGAGAGCAATAACAAGAGGGGAGATAAGAAAAGCAATAGGTTTAACATCGTCAACATGCTGCTGAACAAAAAGGTCCTGACTGATCTGGTAGTTTTAGCTTATTGTTATTATTACTCATTTTTCCTTAACCTGCTAGAGCTGCCTGGGATAAATGCTTATTTGTCTATCTTTGTCGCAGAGATGGCTGATGAAGAATGGGTTGACGAATTCAACCTAAACTTAACAAAAGATGAGCTATTGTCTTATGTGCCTGCCTCTGAAGGTGAGGGACCTCCTCTTGTAGAAGGAAATGCCGCAAATATTCGTGACGTTTTCAAGGCTGCCGAGCTGGCGGAGAAAACTAAGAAAATGTCTTCAGCTCTTGTTATTCGTGACACTTCTTCTCCTATAGCCCCTGCAGACGACTCTGATCAGGCCTCGGCCCAGCTCATCCCTAGGAAGGGCAAGACAGAGAAAAATCCCATTACTTCTTCCTCCTTCGGAGAAGTCAAAGAAAAGTAAAATTGCTTCATCTCCTTTAGAAAAATCCAAGAAGAGTAAAACTGCACCTTCTCACGGGCACACATCCTCTCATCATTCTCATGAAGAGCGTCCGAAGAGAGCTCATGACGTGGTTGTTAAACCATTGACAGCTACTACTCCTCATTCCGATCTGCTAACGTTAGATGGTGCTATTTCATATGCTAATCAGTCATCAGTACCCAAGCTAGAGAGGAGTGGATCTACTCCTCCCCATCCCTTGGTATTCCTTACGGAACTTCAAAATATGATAAAGGAGAATACATCTGGCGTCCCTCAACGACGACTGATTTCCGAGGTCAACTTCATTTCTCCCCTTATGGAGAAAAACCCAGTCTCTTGAGATTGCCGCATTCTTGCTGCTCTGAATTTGTCAGAGGATCTTTGAGTACTGCCGAAGATCGCCGCCTGCTTCATACGACAAATGTGGAGAAAAGCCATGATGAACTCAATTATTACTTGGTTCAGGTATATAAACAAGCACCATCTTTCATTTTTTTTAGGTATTTGTTAGGACAAAACACTTTACATCTTTTCTATTACTTTTGACACATATGTACATGTGCGCAGTTTTTAATTCGCTTTAGTGCGGAAGAATGGAGAGGCGAATGAGCCTTTTCTCGCCAACTAAATATGAGCGAACGAGAGTTGTCTGAGCTAAAAATGTCATCCCGGGCTGCTTTAGAGGATATGAAGAGTAAGATGACTAAGATGGAGAAATACAGAGAGGATCTGGAGAAATCCAAAAGAGGACTGGAACAACGCATAAAAGAGCTGGAGCAAAACTTTGCAGAGCTTCAATTCTCTTGCAAAGCTCACTCGGCCTAGAAGGGCCGGCTAGAAACGACCATCGGCAGTCTTGACACTAAGGTAAAAGACTTGGAGTCTCAGGTGCAGAGGGAAAGGAAAATAGCAGGAGAAAAAATGGCACTGGCTGAGAAGAAAGGGTATACTGCGGGCATCAGGGATTGTTGTCAACGCCTATTTCTTTCTATTCAAGGGCAAGAGCTGTTACTACAGCTTCATGATGGCATTTTTGCTAGCTACAAGTCAAGTGCTCTATTTTACGTGGATATCTACCCAGATGTGAAACAGTTCTTCCTCGCCGGGGTTAAGTAGAGGTATGATCACGGAAAAATGCACTCATGCTCCTCTTCGGCTGGGTCCAATATGACCACTCAAATGCCTAAGTTTCCCGCTCATTGGCCCCTGTAGAGCTCAAAGGCCATTAATGATCCTGAGGCCAGGTGCTTCCTTTGGTGGAAAGAGAAAATGGTCGCAGCAGTGCTAGAGTTTATATCCAGCTCCAAATCTCGAGTAGATCTCACGCCCAGATCTGCACCATTCCTCCCATTTTTCTTGCGAGCCATCCAGCTCCTCTACTGTGCTCGGCTAGCAGGGCGATTCTAAAAGCGATACCTCTGGCCCAACCCTTTGTGCTGACAAAACTGCTACTCAAAGGAAAAAAAGGACTGACGCTACTACTGCTGCTGGAACTAACACCAAAGCTTAGGATAGGATTTATCATTGTTTTGCTATTTTGGTCCCATTGCATTATAAATCTTTTTTATTGTATATGTGAAATGTCTACTCTTTTGAGATGGGGATTGCTTTGTAACTCTTGGGTTTCTTTTCCTTACTCTATATTTTGTCTCTTATTTCTCTATTTCGGTCTCTGTGTTGTTTTTTTTGTGTATACTGTATGCTGCTACTGCGTTTGGTGGGGCTTTTACCACTTTCTCCTTTTATTATAGTATAATTCCAACTCTGTGGACCTGTGGAAAGGACATTGTCGCATTATTATTTTCCTTTTTTACCTTTTTTTTTGTGCTAGTATTATTGCCAACTACCCTTCTCTCAACTACCCCTCTTTAATGCTTAGTTGGGATTCTATAAAAGATGGTGTCCTCCGTTCCTTTATTCAACCATGGCATCCGAACTTACTTTTTTTGCCTTTACTTTTTCTATTTTTAAATTCAACCTTAATCCCCTGCTCATGGGGTGTGCTTTTTGTAACAGTCATACATCTAAATGGTTAAGTAGACTAAAACCTCTTCTTTCCCCTGATTTTTGGTAGTGCGTGTACACGCATATTTAACCTGCTCGGTCTGCTGGGCGTTACTAGGACTGCTCGCCATCCAAGTCGGCACTAAGCTCCTCATCATCCCATGGGAAAGGGCACGACGCTATCTTCTCCCTTTTTTCTATCTTTTATTTGTTTTATTTTAGTAGGGAAGTACTGGCATGTATAGGGCTAGATTAGTTTATGAGGGGCCTTTTGAGCATATCTGTAATATTAGACTGCAACATGACCTAGGTTTATTACTTACTTGTTTATTTTAACTTTCCTTGTAACGTTCCATGTTTAAAGTTCGATATAGCATCAAATACTTACAAATTTCAGGGCCAAACTTAATCATTTCAGATCTAAATTTGTCAATTCTGAGCTGAGCTTAACCTCTGCCCCTGCTTTTAGGTCTGGCAAAGTTATCTTTGTAACCTTAATTTCATATTATTATTTTAAATTATTTCAGCTTTTGTGCAACAACACTTCCCCTGATCCACGTGTGGGTCCACACCCCCTTTTTCACGCCAAGCTTTCTTGATTTCCGTATCCATAAATGGAATACCTGGTCAGAGCGCTTTTAATGCGGTAACTGACAGTCTTTTCACTTGACTACTCACTGGTAAACGTCATAACGCTTTTTTTTTTGCCTATAAAAATGGCACTTTTGTTTTTTTTCCTTATTCCGCTGATTGTTGTTATCGATTCATTCTTTCTCTTCTTCAGAAAATTTGTATTGTTCCCTCGCATTTCCGACCTCCTGCAATGCCTTACAGTTTTATCCCATTATTCATTTTTCGCCCTCTTTCTAAGAAACCTCTTGACTTTTCTTTTGCATATTTTTTTGTTATAGTCAGACATCTGAACAGCAACCTTTGTGACAGACAGACATCTAATATGGAAAATCAATGTTTGGCAGCTTACATCTTGAGTTTTTGATTTACCCTACCAGTTTTTCGTCCGTTGACCGTCAACTGGGGGGTGGATCAGAATGTCTCATGGGAGGTGTGTCTTGAATCATGTTTCTCCCTGCATGGTTATAACCACCTTCAGGTCAACTTCTTCCCACAAAGTGTTCGAGCTGGCGTTTTCTCCTGGTATAACCATTATGGTTGTTGGGAGTTAGGGCCATGCTCCGAGCATGGGGCCTTAAAGCCATGCTCGGGTGTCATCAGATTGCAGATGGCAGTTCTTGCTGGCAGGGTGCAAAATACCATCCCTGACGACAGACTTTTGCAAATCGGCATGAGCAGGCATGGTTTGGACAACATCCTTGGCGATAAGGAAAAAACCAGAAGGGTGGATTCATGCCCCTCGATGATCAATTGGGCTGGAGATGTTTGCACTTTATTGTGTCTAACTCTCACACGCCCTTTGTGCCAATTATCAATTAGGTCTATTAGGGCTGCTCCGAGAGCTACTATCAATAAGGTCTGCCAGGGCAGCCCTTATTTATAAGTTCTGCAAGGGCATTTTCGGACGACTTTTATTGACTAATTCTATCTTAACCCTTCTTAATAGCAGTTCAATCAATCATTTGTATCTTTTTATTATTTTAAACTTCTTCAGATGTAATGCTCATTTGCCTTGACTATACAAGTGGAAAATTTCTCATACTGTTGTTTGTTATTTTATTTGACTACTTGAATGTCAGACCTCAAAACTGGCGTAAGCAAACTTTTCATTCATCACTAAATTCGATACTCGACCATACACTTTTCAACTGAAAGTTGCAAATACAATGGAAGCAAAAAGAGAAAACTGATTATAAATTCATTACGATTCAAAATAGGAAGACAAAGATATGCTTGCTGCAGGCTAGACAAGTCAGAGATAAAATTTTAAATATAGTATTTCTTTAAGTTATTGATATTCCAAGGTCTAAGCAGTTTCTTTCCATCCGGCTCTGCTAACTCATAAGCCCCCCCTCTCAACACTTTCACCACTCTATATGGCCCTTCTTATGCCAGTTCCAATTTCCTGATTGGTTGGTGGGCATCAGCCCTTCGTAATACCAGATCTCCTTCTTTGAATCTCATTTCTCGAATTCTGAGATCATGCCGAACTTTGACTGCTTCTTTATAGGATTTAGACCTTATCTTTGCTATGCTCCTTACTTCTTCGAGCAAGACCAGTTCTTCTCTTCGGCTATGATTATTGGCATCTTCGTTGTAATTCAGCACTCGCCATGATCCTGCTCCAATCTCAACTAGGGTAACCGGGGCAGTTCCATATATCAGCTGGCTTGGGAATTCTCCCGTGGCAGTCTTAACTCATGTTCGGTATGACCATAGCACCGAGTCGAGCGCATCTGTCCAATCACATTCATGACTTTCAAGACGTGCTTTAATTCCACTCACTAGGGTACGATTTGTTACTTCTACTTGACCATTTGCTTCACGGTGCCTAACCACTGCAAACCTTTGTATAATTCCCAAACTTGCACACCAATCTTGCATATCTTGTCCATTGAATTGAGCCCCGTTATCAGAAACGAGTATTCTTGGCACCCTAAATCGGCATACGATATTTTTCCAGAGAAAAGTCAGGACTGCTTCAGTAGTTATCGTCGTTACCGCTTCGGCTTCTGCCCACTTGCTGAAGTAATCCACTGCTACTATCACATACCTTTTTCCTTTGTCAACTTTGGGAAAAGGACCTACTACGTCTATTCCCCACTTGTCAAACAGGCAGGAGGCATATAATCCTCCAAGTCTTTCTGCCGGCACGTGTATGGCGTTTGCGTTTTTTTGACACATGACACACTTTTGGACATATTCTTTAGCATCCCTTGCCAAGGTAGGCCAGTAAAAACAAGCCCTGATTTTATTTCTGACCGTATCCCGGTATCCAGAATGACTTCCAGCCTAGTGCACTTCCCTAATGGTGTATTCTGCTTCGTCCTTCCCTATGCACTTTAGGTATGGATGAGTGAAAGATCTTTTCATGAGGCAATCTCCAACTAGACAATATTGCCTATAGTTAATTTTCACCGACTTGTCGAGCCCTTCCATCTTTTCCCGTTCTCAAAAAATGTATGATGGGGAGTCTCCAATCTTCCTTTTTCTCTATTACCAACAGTTCTAAAGTCTGTAACTTCCTTTCCGCCGTCATCATATTGATAGCTCCCTCCCTGGGAACATTGATCGTGCTGGCCAATTTGGCTAGTTGATCCGCTCTGGAATTCTCTTTCCGGAGAATTTGTTCAATTCGCATTTTGCTAAATCGGCTTTTCAGGTCTTTTGCCATTTCAATGTATTTCATTATTCTCTCATCTTTGGCCTCGAAAGTTCATTCTAACTGTTGCGTGACTAACTGCGAGTCAGACCTTATGAGCACTACTCGAGCTCCCATCTCCCACAATATTTTAATGCCTCTAATAAAGGCCTCATATTCTGCTTTGTTATTGGAAACACAAAATTGAAAAGAGACAACAAATCTTAACTCTTCTCCATGAGGCTTGATGACAATAATACCTGCTCCGCATCCTCCAATATTCGTTGCTCCATCTACTTCGGCAACTCATTCTTTCTCTTCCTCGTCAGTTCTTGTGGATTCCTGTATGAAGTCTGCCAGAGCTTGCGCTTTTATTGCAGCTCTGGGCTCAAACTCCACGTTATACTCACCCAGTTCTACCATCCATTTAACCATTCTCCCCGACAAGTCAGGCCTGCTCAAGACTTGATTGAATGGCCAGTTGCTTCTGACAATGACTTTGTGAGACAAAAAATAGTAGTTTTTTCATATCATCATCATTTTTTTTGGTTTATAAGAGGACTTAATTAAAGTGTCTCCACGCTCACAAGTTTTCGCTAGTTACCTTAAGAGTTTTGCCGCAAACATAACCGCCAGCGCTGCCTTTTCAATTTTTGCATATCTCTCCTCCGGTCCCTAAAACAAACACTTATTGCTTTAGTTTTTAACTTTTGTATATTACGCCATTACTGAATATATTAATGTGAATTATTCTTACTTGAAGCATTCTGCTGACATAATATATTGGACATTGCTTTGACCCTTGTTCCTTGATCAGGACGGAGCTCAGGGCTTGCTTGCCATGGCAATATATAGATATAACACTTCTTTCGGGTTTGGTTTAGCTAACAAGGGCAACTCTGCCAGATGTTTCTTCAGATCTTCGAAAGATTGTTGACATTCCTGTGACAATTCTAATCTCGTACCCTTTTTTAAGATCTGGAAAAAATGATAACTTTTGTCTGCAGATCTAGATATGAATCGGCTTAATGCCGTCACTTTACCATTCAGGCTTTGGACATCTTTGATGCTCCGGGGCGGCTTCATTTCAAGGATGGCTTATACTTTTGCTTCATTGACCTTGATTCCTTCTAGTGTAACAACATATCCCAGAAACTTTCCCTGAGTTACTCCGAATACACATTTAGCCGGATTGAGCTTAAGCCTGTTAGCTCGGGCCACAGCGAACACCTCCTCCAGGTCCTTTGCATGAAAAAGGGCCTTGGTGCTGTGTATCAATATATCAACCACGTTCACTTTGGTATGTGAATTTAGCAAATCTGCAAAAATGGTATCCATAATTCTTTGGTATGTCGCTCCAACATTCTTCAAACCAAAAGGCATTCTAATGAAACCGAAAGTGCCTATGAATGTGATAAAGCAGATTTTTACTACATCGTTGGCATCCATCTGAATCTGATAGTAACCTTGATAAGCGTCCATCATGGACAAAAGCTCAGCTCCAGTTGTAACATCGACCAGTTGGTCTATTCGCAGCAGAGGGTAATGGTCCTTCGGGCATGCTTTGTTCAGGTCTCGAAAGTCATTACACATTCGCCATTTTCCATCTGGTTTCTTAATCATCACAGCGTTACACAACCAATTCGGGAATTTTATCCGCACTATATATCAAGCTTGTAATAGCTTCCTGACTTGCTCCCTGAGAGCTTGGTTTTTTTCTTCATCGAAGTGTCTCAGCTTCTACTTAATTGGCCTGACCTTGGGATTTATATTCAATTTATGTGTAGCAACATGGGGGTATATCTCGGGCATTTTGTCAATATCGAAGGTGAAAACATCTGTATTTCGCCTCAGACATGCGATTATGCGCTCCTGCTCTTCCAGCCTCATTTTCACTCCAACTCGAGTAGTGAACCCTACTCGGTCTTCAAATAATTCTATTTTCATAGTTTCTTCAGCGGGTCTCATACTTGGTTTGGCCTCTTCATCAATTTCCAATTCTTCCAATTCTCCTTCTTCAAACTTAACATTAGCTTTATTTAGCCCCTCTTGGTTTCTTGAGCTCTGACCTACACTGTTTATTCGAGGGATTTTAAAATCAACCTCCTCTTCTTCATCCCTTGACCTTTTTCCTTTCTGACTCCTTGCTCTCTTTAACTTATTGGCATATCAAGATCTAGATTCAATCCGATCCCCTTTAATTTTGGCCACGAACCTTCCTACCAGGAATTTGACCTTTATGTGGTAAGTAGAGGCCACTTCCTGGAAAGCATTCAAAGATGGTCTTCCCAAGATTATGTTATAGGAACTCGGTGTGTCAACTACTAAGAACTGTACCATTTTCATTTTCTTCAGTTCTCCGTTTGCCAGGACGACAAGCAGTCGAATAATTCCTACTGGAGCTACTACTCCTCCCAAAAAATCTGCCAACATTGTTGAGACTGGGATTAATTATTTATTTATATCCATGAGCTGAAAATATCCTAGAAAGATGTATCGGCAGAGCTTCCAATATCAATCAGGATTCGAGCGACATCATGCCCAGCTACCTTTGCTGTAATGACAAGTGCATCGTCCTGAGGAGTAATTATACCACGCAGGTCTTGGTCACCAAAATTTAAATCGGGCGTTCTCGCTCTGGGCTGAATGGCCTCTATATCCCATACGATTGGGTCTCTGACAGCCCTTTGGGCCCTATTATGTGCTTGACCTTAATTTTTTCTAAGCAAGCCTCCTACTATCATCATAATAGATTTTTGCTTTTCAGGGTAGGGTATCTTCTCCTCCTCCACTCGCTGTCCCTCGATGGCTAGCGGGGGTGGGTCATTATTGGGCGCGTCAGAGGTGTCCCTTCTCTTTTCTGGTGTGTATTCTCTCCGGTCTTGTCTCATCCATGCACAATCCCTTCTACCCCTAGATTGCCTGATATAGTGTTGAAAATTTCCTGCCCTTATGAGCTTCTCAATGGCATTCTTAAGGTGTCTGCACTCATCTGTGTCATGACCATAATCCTTATGAAAACGACAATAAAGGTCTAAGAGTGGATTTCTTGGCCCTGATTCAGCTGATGGAGAAGGGTTGAATAACTTTGGATCTATGCTTAAAATTTCAGATAGAGAAACTGTCAGCTCTGTGTAAGGGTGAGATCCCCTGTCCCATGCCTTGTTAGGATAACTACTTCGAGGTAAAGGGGCTAATGGCTTCCTGAAAGGTCTTGACCTCTTTCTAGACCTGGCAGACTTTCCTGCCTCGAGGAATGCCCTATCCTTAGATCTTTCTCTAGAGCTCTCAGATCTTCGGCCTTGTTCTGTGGTATCACCTCTTTGATCCCTGTCTTTTATCTTATCTTCCGCGCATTTGGAGTTCCAGGCCTCTTTGCTAATAATTCTACTATCCGTCCATTTCATCACTTTATCGTATCCTTGTTTGCTCCTCTCTCCCATTGCATGGAAGATATCTTTGTCTCTTAACCCCTTTATCAGGGCATGAACCTTAACATCCTCTGTAGAATTTGGCAACTTTAGGGCTGCGGCATTACATCGGGTTACATAGCTATAGGAACCGGTTTTTGATAACCAATCCATTCTTTACCCATGGATCAATTATGGATATCTAACAAACACATACAAATTCCATACCTAGCATGCTCCTATGAATTTAATTACAATCATAGGATGTTTATACGATATACCTGCAAATTTGATGCACAACGACTCCAGAGTTGATCTTCTGAACTGTTCCCGGCTAGAATACGACGATGGATGGGATCGACCTCGTACTCTCTTTCTCACAGTGGGGCGGCGCCAGTTCTCTCTCTCTCTAGGGTTTTATTGCTTAGAATGCAAGTAAGTAATGAGTCTTATGAGCCTTGTATTTATAGATAAATAACTGCTCACATTCATTGAACCTAGACAACCCTCACGGGCCGTAGGAAACAGGCGCCTAGCCCACTAGAAACACAGGCCATTGGGCCAGTTCAGGGATCTACTAGCTTAAATAAGATTGGCCCGATAATATCTGATTTAATCTATTCAGTCCAGAAATATAAATCAGATATAAATATTAATTCATTCCACTAAAGAATTAATACTGACTTACCCTCTTATTTAATTAATTGAGTCGGGGCTAGTATTAGACTTAATTAATCTCCGTGTTTAAGATTCTCAAATATCCATTAATTAATTAAATACTTCTGACAGTAAATTAATTAATCAATTAATTATTCACTAATAAATAATTATTTCGAGTGCTACCACTTAAACTTATTATCGTATCGGAACTAATTCCACCTGCAGGGTTTAATACGATAAACTTATTAAGTTCCTCGAGAGGATATCATCATCCCATTATTCATAGGACACGGATCCTTATTGCAGCTCTATCAATATCAAATAAGAACTGCTACCGCCCAAAATACAAAATTCTTAACCACGATTAAGTTCTCATTTATAATAGATCAAAGCAATAGTCAGACACTTATTCATACTGATAAGCCCAATTAAGGTTAAGACTATTTAAGTCACCGAGATCTTTAATTCTCAATAATTCAGAACAGAGAATTAATCTCACTGTGATCCTTTCAATACGATTAACGTACTAGCATAAATAAATAGTCAAGATAAACTATTTAATACTATTATGCTACAATCTAAACCAACAACTCGTCCAAGTTGTCTCGATTGTGAATAGTAGCTTATATCTCATAAAATGCCGATTATATAATCTTCTGTGATCTACAACACACTATATAATCTATGATATTAAGATAACTGGACAAATAATAATTATGCAATAATAAACATTTCAGATAGGAGAATAATAGTGAAATAAATATCAATTGTATATAAACAAAAGTCTTGCTTTCGTATACAACCCTTCAATTCTCCCACTTATACTAAAGCAAACTTTTAGTATACAATGAGACTAATATTCATCTAGCCATCTATTACAACTTCTCCCACTTATACTCAAAGTTTAACTTAGTGTGGGAGGAAACACAGTCCCATGCCTTCAACGTGCTTCTCAAAGACAACAGCTGGCAGACTCTTTGTAAATGGATCAGCCAGATTGTCAACTCCTGCAACCTTTTGCACATCCACATCACCATCTTGGACAAGCAGCCGAATGTAGTGATATCTTGCATCAATATGCTTAGTCGTCTGATGAAACCTTGACTCCTTGCAATTTGCAATTGCTGCCTCATTATCAGAATAAATCGTGATACTTCTCGGCAAATCAGGAATCACATCAAGCTCCGCTAAGAAGTTCCTAAGCCAAACAGCCTCTTTAGCAGCCTCAGTGATAGCCACATATTCAGCTTCCATAGTAGATAATGCAATGCATTTCTGCTTCACACTTCTCCACACAATGGCTCCACCTCCTAGCTTGAACACATAGCCAGAAGTAGAAAACCGCTGATCTTTATCTCCTTGATAATCAGCATCTACATATGCTACCGGAAACAGATCACCGGATCGATATACCAGTCCATACTCTCTAGTCCGTTTAAGGTACTTGAGTATGCACTTTACAGCAATCCAATGACCCTGACCTGGATTAACCTGATATCTAGACACCATGCCAACGGCCTGGTAGATATCGGGCCTGGTACACTGCATTGCATACATGAGACTTCCCACAGCCGAAGCATAAGGAACTGTCTTCATGTCAGCTACCTCCTTAGGCGACGTAGGACACGTCGCCTTAGATAGATGAACGCCATGTCTGAAAGGCAAGAAACATTTCTTAGCATTCTGCATGCTGAAACGCGACAATACAGTATCAATGTAGGCTGTTTGAGACAAACTCAACATTCTCTTAGATCGATCACGGTCGACCTTAATTACAAGAATGTATGCTGCCTCTCCCAAATCCTTCATTTGAAACTGCTGGGATAACCATGCCTTAATCTTAGCCAATACACTCACATTATCACTAATGAGCAGAATGTCATCGACATAAAGCACGAGAAATACTAAACTTCCATCAATACACACCCTGTAAACACAACTTTCATGTTCACATTGTACAAAGCCATAGCTCTGGACAACATCATTGAAACGTTTGTTCCAGGATCGTGAAGCCTGCTTAAGTCCATAAATGGACTTCTTTAGCTTCCACACGAGATGCTCTTCACCTTTCTTAATGAATCCTTCAGGCTGTAGCATGTAGATGTCTCTATCTTGCTCAAGATACCCGTTCAGAAACGCGGTTTTGACATCCATTTGCCAGACCTCGAGATTCATGTGAGCGGCCATTGCCATAAGAATTCGAATGGATTTAAGCATGGCTACTGGCGAAAATGTTTCATCGTAATCGATTCCCTCTCTTTGGGTGAAACCTTTTGCCACTAGTCTTGCCTTAAAGGCCGTAACCTTTCCATCCGGTCCTCTCTTTCTCTTGTACACCCACTTGCATCCTATGGCTTCACAGCCCTTAGGAAGTTCGCATTTCTGGTATACATCCATGGCAGTGATAGATTCCAATTCGGCAATCATACACGCCTCCCACTCAAGAGCATCCGGATCTGCTAACGCTTCGGAGTAAGTCCAGGGATCCTCTTCGATCACACCTAATTCCGATGAATCCGTAAATTCATTAAGTAGAGTGTATCGACTAAGCAAATTTCCCTGAGCTATCCTCCCACTACGACGAAGCTTTACAGCAGATTCAGTATTAACGGTTTGTGCAGGTTCCGACGATTTCTCGTCTTGCACAACTGGAGCACTAGTTACCTCCTCCCCTCTAACTTCCTGAAGCATGATATCGCTTCTCTTTTTATGCTCAATCATATAGTCCTCTTCCAAGAATCTCGCGTTAGTGCTAATAACGATTTTCTGATCCTTAGGACAATAGAAATAGCCACCTTTCATTCCTCTAGGATAGCCTACAAACAGCATCACCTTGGTTCTCGGACTCAATTTGTCAGCATCTTTATTCAAGACGTGTGCAGGACTACCCCAAATCCGGATGTGGTTAAGACTAGGCTTGCGCCCGGACCACAGCTCGGACGGGGTCTTAGGCACTGACTTTGAAGGAACCAAATTTAGCGTGTGAGCCGCTGTTTCCAAAGCATATCCCTAAAACGATATAGGCAGAGATGCATAACACATCATGGATCGAACCATCTCTAGAAGTGTTCGATTTCTTCTCTCCGACACACCATTCTGTTGGGGCGTTCCAGGTGTAGTCAGTTGGGATGTAATCCCACTTTCCAACAAGTACTCTTTGAACTCGTTGCTGAGGTATTCGCCACCGCGGTCAGATCGCAACGACTTGATACTCTTACCATGTCGCTTCTGTACTTCCGCTTTGAATAGTTTGAACTTTTCAAAGCACTCGGACTTGTAGCGCAACAGATAAATGTACCCGTACCTTGAGTAATCGTCAATGAAAGTGACAAAATACTCGTACCCTCCACGAGCTTGGGTTGACATAGGTCCACACAAGTCGGAATGAATCAATTCCAACACTTCTTTGGCTCTATACCCCTTGGCCTTGAAAGGCCGAGTCGTCATCTTTCCCTCTATGCAGGATTCGCAGATTGGGATAGAATCAACTTGGAATGAATCCAAGACTCCATCGGAAACCAATCTTTGGATCCTCCTTAGACCAATGTGACCCAATCTTAAGTGCCAAAGAAGAGTTTGATTTATTTGAGAAGAATTCGATTTCTTCTTTTGGTTAACAGTTAAAGCATTACTTGAAGAACTCGCAGCATGTGAATAGTAAATAGTATAAAGAGAATCAACAACATGTGCATAACCAATAATCTTATCATCCTTCATAAAAGTCGCAAAACCTTCAAAAAGAATAGAATATCCGTCTTTCCACAACTTAACAATAGAAATCAAGTTCCGCCGAAAGTCTGGCACATATAAAACATCTCTTAAAACTAAAACTGAATTCTCAAAAGATAAATGAACATCGCCTATGGCCGCAACATCTGCTTTCGCTTCCGTTCCCATGGCAACGCTCAACTCCCCTCTACTCACTTCCCTTGTCCGCAGGAACCCCTGCAAGGAATAACAAATATGGTCAGTTGCGCCCGTATCTACTACCCACTTATGGATAGAACTTGAACTTAAACATATTTCATTAACAAGAGCAGAAGACATACCTTGAGCCTTCTTCAACAGGGGGCAGTTAGCCTTCCAATGTCCCGATTTCTTGCACTTGAAGCATTTTCCACCCTTCTCCTTTGGCTTTTTAATGCCGCCGGTAGGGCCAAGCCTCTTGCTCCCACTACTTCCTTCGCCCTTCTTGCCTTTCGCGGGGCCCTTCCATTTCTTTCCACCTTTTGGTGAAACATGGAAACCCCTTGAGGAAGATGCAAGAGCTTGCGGACTCTTTCCCATAACCCCTTCCGCCGCAACAAGTTCATTGAGCAGTTCATTGAGAGTGAACACTTTCTTGCTCATTATTGCATTAAGGCGGAAGTTCTCATAGGACTTGGGAAGAGTGTGGAGTATCATGTCGACCTTAGCTTCATCCATGATACCTCCACCGAGCACGTCCAACTCGTTGAAATGATTAATCATTCCAAGCACGTGCTCGCGCACAGACGCGCCCTCCGTCATCTTCGAGCTCATGATTTGCCTCATGATCTCGAATCGGGTAGAACGGTCACTCTCGCCGAACAACTCTTCAAGATTTGTCATGATTGTAGCAGCCGTGTCCAAGGACTGATGCTGCTGCTGCAACCCTGAGGTCATAGTGGTCATCATGTAGGCTTTCGCCATACAATTGGCCTTATGCCACCTCTTAGACTCCTCTTTCTGAATCTCGGTAGAGTCTGCAGTGAGAACTGCAGGCGCAGGGGTAGTGAGCACGAAGTGATAATCTTCGGCATCTAGGACATATCCCAAATTGAGCTTCCATTCCAAGAAATTTGGTCCGGTAAGCGGCTTAGCAGTAAGCACATTCAACAACGGAGTAACAGTCATATCTGAAAAATTTAAACATACAAAATGCACATAAGTCACAATTATTGCATAAAACGTTCGTAACATTTATATTGTAACCTTTTGATAAAACAATATTAAATGAAACCTTCATTAGCTCAAGTGACTTACACGCAAGCCACGATAGTGTGGACGTTTACGTGCGCATCACTCAACCAAACACCCAGTTTTTAATTTTATCTCATGCCAAATTAACCTTATGACAAATAAAATTAATAAATGAACCTTACTAGACCATATCGTCTCGAAAAGGGACTCCGATGGGGAGTTGTATTCGAGACAATATCTAAGCACAGACCACAATTTAACTAATCCAAAATTGTCCCACATATTGATGCAATTACTAGAACAACATCTCCTTGTAAACAATTTCATTAATTATCTTATTCTAATCTCTCCTAGAATAAACTGTGAGAATTAATACGTGCAAGTCACGGTAGTGTGGACGTTTACACGCAAACTCCCACTATTCACGAGACTAAAATACTTTTAGAAGTTTTACTCGAAAAAATCTATAAGTCAATAGCACCCATGCAAGCCACGATCGTGTGGACGTTTACACGAGCCTACTAACTCAATTCGTCTAAAACCAATTGTGGAGGTCTAATTTGATTATTAAAATCAAGTTAACATGCTTAGTCATTTTAATTCAAAAGGTTTTTCGCATGCAAATCACGTAAAACACGGAATTACTAAACATGCTTTTTCTAGAACTCACATAATAAATCATGCTCGCTTGAATTCATAACATGCTTAGAATAATACGATAAATTCCTAGCATGCAATTTCTAAACGCAAATAATTTCAAATAATTACAAATTATATCATGCTTTCAGAAATAATAACACCTTAACGGTGATTAAACCCCACGACATGCAATTTATAATAAAATTAATAAAAGGTTGTCTCGACGTGGATAATTTGTACCTGCCTAAATTATTACAAAATAATAAAGGAAATAAACAAACTATCTATTACAAGAGATCTTCGTCTTCAAGTCTTTCCAAAACCGTCGCCTTGAAGCATCGCCCAAGAAGGAAACGAGATCAATAGCGTCTCGTTTTTCCATCACGACCCGATCCACGTAAAAAAAAAAGACCTTACCGTGTGGCTGCCCATACGGCCAAACCCTAGGTTTTTAAACCTAGGGTTTCGCATGGTGTAAACCCCACGCCGGCAGCCCCTTTTTCACGTCGCCGGAGACGCGATCCGGCGAGAGGACAACCTCATCGCCACCGCTGCCCCTCACCACCATCCACCTTGCCGTCGGAACAGCAAGGCGGAAGGAGGAACAACCGCTTGCCGCCGTTGGAGTCGCGACAGCGTCGCGACGAGTCGCACGGCTGGGAGCCGTTCCAGCGCTCATCGCCGGCGCCGCCTTGACCCCCTGCTCTCCTGCTGAGTCGCTGTTGCTGCTCCTGTTCGTCGCTCGCCGCCGCTGCTGCTGGTTCGTGCGCCGCCGCTGCTGTTGGATTTCGTCACCATCGCCGGAGAAGAAGACGGCGTGGGAGATGAATGGTGGTCAAACCCTTGTCTCCCACTGCTCTGATCAGACCCACGCCAAGGGACCCACCCTCAGCCGTTGATCGGAGCCAACGACGCCCAGCGAAGACGCGAAGAAAACACGCCTCCGCCGTCACGGCGTCCCGCGCGTGCCAAGCACGCGCCGCCGTGCGCCGCCGTCCACCGCCGCCAGCCTTCATCCCATGAAATTGATCCGTTTCTCGACCCGTACAAAAATTACAAATCGAAATAACAATTTACAACTGAAATCCTATTCTAACCACGGATTTTCTCGTGGTAAAAACGGCCAAAACGGCAAACCAATAGAAAATAAAACGAATCCACGACGAGACAACGAACATACATGCATAAACGTACGTAAATAAAATTAGATTTTATTTAATTATGGATTTACTGTTCGTTAATCCGACAGAGCCATAATATACAGACCAGGGCTCTGATACCAACTGTAGGAACCGGTTTTTGATAACCAATCCATTCTTTACCCATGGATCAATTATGGATATCTAACAAACACATACAAATTCCATACCTAGCATGCTCCTATGAATTTAATTACAATCATAGGATGTTTATATGATATACCTGCAAATTTGATGCACAACGACTCCAGAGTTGATCTTCTGAACTGTTCCCGGCTAGAATACGACGATGGATGGGATCGACCTCGTACTCTCTTTCTCACAGTGGGGCGGCGCCAATTCTCTCTCTCTCTAGGGTTTTATTGCTTAGAATGCAAGTAAGTAATGAGTCTTATGAGCCTTGTATTTATAGATAAATAACTGCTCACATTCATTGAACCTAGACAACCCTCACGGGCCGTAGGAAACAGGCGCCTAGCCCACTAGAAACACAGGCCATTGGGCCAGTTCAGGGATCTACTAGCTTAAATAAGATTGACCCGATAATATCTGATTTAATCTATTCAGCCCAGAAATATAAATCAGATATAAATATTAATTCATTCCACTAAAGAATTAATACTGACTTACCCTCTTATTTAATTAATTGAGTCGGGGCTAGTATTAGACTTAATTAATCTCCGTGTTTAAGATTCTCAAATATCCATTAATTAATTAAATACTTCTGACAGTAAATTAATTAATCAATTAATTATTCACTAATAAATAATTATCTCGAGTGCTACCACTTAAACTTATTATCGTATCGGAACTAATTCCACCTGCAGGGTTTAATACGATAAACTTATTAAGTTCCTCGAGAGGATATCATCATCCCATTATTCATAGGACACGGATCCTTATTGCAGCTCTATCAATATCAAATAAGAACTGCTACCGCCCAAAATACGAAATTCTGAACCACGATTAAGTTCTCATTTATAATAGATTAAAGCAATAGTCAGACACTTATTCCTACTGATAAACCCAATTAAGGTTAAGACTATTTAAGTCACCGAGATCTTTAATTCTCAATAATTCAGAACAGAGAATTAATCTCACTGTGATCCTTTCAATACGATTAACGTACTAGCATAAATAAATAGTCAAGATAAACTATTTAATACTATTATGCTACAATCTAAACCAACAACTCGTCCAAGTTGTCTCGATTGTGAATAGTAGCTTATATCTCATAAAATACCGATTATATAATCTTCTGTGATCTACAACACACTATATAATTTATGATATGAGGATAACTGGACAAATAATAATTATGCAATAATAAACATTTCAGATAGGAGAATAATAGTGAAATAAATATCAATTGTATATAAACAAAAGTCTTGCTTTCGTATACAACCCTTCAATAGCATCTAAGACTCTCCTTCTCTTGCTGTTGAAAATTCATTAAAGTCATGATCGATTAAGTCTGCCTTCGGGCACTAGCAAACTGATTTTCTAACTGGGATACGAAATCATCAAAAGTTTCTATGCTCCCCGACTTCAGCTAATTGAACCATCTCTGAGCCAGGCCTTTCAGGGTGGCTAGCAACACTTTGCACTTGATTGCATCTGAATATCCTTGCAGCATGGCTACATTTTCAAACCTATCCAAGTGATCTTGGGGATCTGTCGTTCCATCATATACCAACTCTCCAGGGAGCCTGAAATTTGCAAGCAACGACTCTGCCATAATGTAGTCATTGAAAGGAGAAATTCTACTTCTATGAGATCCTGTGGGGCGTCCTTCCAATTGTTCCTTCATAGCTGCTAGCTCGTGAGCTATCATAGACTGCCAGCCCTTGTCGGTAGTGGGTGCATGGCCCTCACCTTCTCTTCGATTTCACAATTTTATGGTACGATGAGGCTCATAATCCTCGTCATATGAAGATTCTTGCTTACTTTCATGGTTCTCTTCTTCTTGGCCTCCCTCTCGGGATCCATTAGTGTTTTTAGCTTTGAGGTGTTGCTGCTGTGTGGCAATAAATTTAGCTACAACATCCTTTGTCGCCTTTTGCATCATGTCATGTACTTGCTTTGCTGAAAATGATAGCCTCTCTTCGCCTTCTTGGTCTATTTTTCCCTTTCCTTTAGATGGCTAGGAAATATCTCCCTCCACTTGGGCATCATTATCAGCACTGGCATCTCCTCCATCACGAGGATTGGTTTCTTCCCTATTATCTTCTATGCTTCTGCATTCATTGGAAGCAATAATATTCATTTAGAAGTTGGAGTTATAATGAGATAACAACATGAAGAGTTAACGAGATATACGAATCCAGGAGTTAATGCAATCCTTTCATATAAGTACATGCTACACTTAATTTAAAATGCTCAAGGTTGTGCAAGGCGTGCCGGTTTAATGTCAGCGCTTAAAACAGTGTTCACATTCGGCATTCATCAGTATTTTAAGACAACAGGGACAAGTAGCTTATGGCCGACACTTTTTAGGTTAGCGAAAATATGTAACTTCCTGCAGTGCTTCAAGCCTACAAGAGTGCACAACTTTTGATGTCAGCGCTTGGATGTAGCAGCGACGCATGGCTTCCAGCAGCGCTTTAGGCCTGCAGGAGGGCACCGCTTAAGGCGTCAGCACTTTAGGCTGGTACGATGCGTGGCTCATCGCAGCGCTTTAGGCCTGTAGAAATGCAGGGCTTAAACATCAGCGTTTTATACTGACAAAGATGTATGGCCTTCCGTAGCCCTTTAGGCCTGCAGAGGTGCACGGCTTAACCGTCAGCACTTTAGGCTGGTACGACGTGTGGCTCCTCACAGCGCCTTAGGCCTGTAGGAGTGCACGGCTTAAACATCAGCGCTTTAGGCTTGCAAAGATGCGTGGCCTCCTGTAACGCTTTAGGTGTACAGGGGTGTACGGCTTAACCGTTAGCACTTTAGGCTGGTACGATGCATGGCTACTCGCAGTGCTTTAGGCCTGTAGGAGTGCAGGGAGTTAAACATCAGTGCTTTATGCTGGCAAAGACGCGTGGCCTCCCATAGCGCTTTAAGCCTGCAGGGGTGCACGGCTTAACCGTCAGCACTTTAGGCTGGTACGACGCGTGGCTCCTCGCATCGCTTTAAGCCTGCAGGAGGGCACGGCTTAAGGTGCCATCACTTTAGGCTGGTACGATACGTGGCTCCTCACAGCGGTTTAGGCCTGCAGGGGTGCACGGCTTAACCGTCAGCACTTTAGGCTGGTACAATGCGTGGCTCCTTGCAGCGCTTTAGGCCTGTAGGAGTGCAGGGCTTAAACATTAGTGCTTTATGCTGGAAAAGATGTGTGGCCTTCCATAGCACTTTAGGCCTGTAGGGGTGCACGGCTTAACGATCAACACTTTAGGCTGGTACGACGCGTGGCTCCTCGCAGCGCCTTAGGCATGTAGGATTGCATGGCTTAAACATCAGTGCTTTAGGCTGGTTATTAATAAGATCGTTTTCGAGATGGTTACTTTACGTCAGAGTTTAGTTGAGCTTGTTAAATAGCATGTCGTTCTACCTTAATTGTTCCGATTTTATACTTTGGTATTTTATTTATTCTAACCATGTGTATTAAATCATATCATACCATCAATTAATGAAATAATTAGAGATCCCCCAATACGATATTTTCGTTTCCTAAAGAGCATATTTAAGTACCAGCGCTCCTTAACTTTTACGCCAAAGCTTTATTAATTCGATTCTTAGTTCAGATATGTAAGAATTAACAAAAAAATGATAGCAAAATAATCAAAATAAACATTTAACTTGCTTCATAACTCGCTTTAATCAGATCGGGAGTATACAATGCTACTCATGAGGAGTAGATTACGTTCCCATCATTTCTCAACTAAATCTCACGCAATCAACGAAGAAAGGGGAAAAAAGAATGAGAAACACGAAACTATGAATAAATTCAAAGGAAATAAAATCAACATCCTAGCTCATGTTTCCCACAGACGGTGCCAGTTGATAGAACCGGGTTAGAGCTCTGCCAACAAAGGAAATTTTCACTACGAACATAGAGTAGAAACGAGGATTTTCGACTGAGGAAGCTGACTACCTTCTTCTTCTTACTTGAATGCAGAACTATACTCCTTGGAAATCCTACAGAGAAGACAAAAAGAAGCCTCACATCGGAGTTGTGGTCCGTTGAAGACCCTCCGATGCTTAAGTCAGATATCGGAGGAAGAAAAGGGGACAAGGGAAGAAAAGGGAAAAATAATAAGAAAAGTGGAAAAAAATCTACCTCCTTCTGCAAGATATCTCATTTTTATAGGATTTAGAGGATCCAAGGGTAGGATAGACATTTCAAGTATGATAAAAAGAGTGCCTGGGCCAGCTTTGATTCACTTATCATGGGCTTATACAACATTGGGCCAAAGATGTATAAATAATAATATTCATTTTAGGCCCAAGAGAGTGTGGCCCATATCACCCTCCATGTTTATGGAATAGAAACAAATAGAGAGAGAGAGAGAGAGAGAGAGAGAGAGAGAGAGAGAGAGAGAGAGATGGAGAGAGAGAGGTTGTTCTGAACAAGATTTATTAATTGTATTTTCTCATTCTTTATTACGTCCATCTGCAGGCCATCTCATGATTTTTATGCTCCTTGTTGGTGCGCTCTGCTCTTGATTTCATGCCTATTTAAATATATACTAATTATAAATTTACAAAGATAAATTCTGATTAATTTTATCGATAATACTTGTAGTTGTTTGTAAGATTAATGACAAATTAATCGCCAACTTAACTCAGCAACAAAACCAAAACTCGAAAAACTATACATAATCGATTTGCAGAAACGAATAACTCATGCATGGACGTGAACAGTAAAACACTCAACAGATTTACGTGGTTCAATCTCTTGCAAGATCTACATCCATGGAGGATCAATGGAGAAATCTTATTCATGATTCAAAACCTTCAACCTCGATTACAAGATGGAATTCAAAAGCAAGAAATGTGCAGAATATTCCTAATTCTACCCCCCTTCTTTTCTTCTCTCTATCGCTCTTTTGTAACTAATTACAACATGAATCTCACACACAATACTGCTAAAACCAAGCTTATATCCCAGCTATCAGACTAATCTCAGCCGTAGAAATAAACGGTAGCGATCACAAGCTCGACAGCTTCTAGAATTGAACGCAATTGTAATGCTTCCTCTCCAAGCTCTCTTAACAGATTTTGGAATGCAGATCACCTCATTACTGAGGTAGAAGCTTTGCCAACTCCATGCAGTATTTAAACTTAGAAGCTGGCAACGATTTAGTCAACATATCTGCAGCATTATCATTTGTAGAAATCTTCAAAACTTTCACAACTCCTTTGTTGACAAGATCTCTAATGAAATGCTTCCTCACATCTATATGCTTGCTTCTCTCGTGAAAAACTTGGTGCTTGCACAAATGTATAGCACTCTGATTATCATAAAACACAGTAACAGATTCTTGTTGAACTCCAAATTCCTCAAGAATTCCCTTAAGCCACACACCTCCTTTAATAGCTTCTGTTGCAACCATGTATTCAGCTTCTGTAGTGGATAAAGCTACCACACTTTGCAAAGCTAACCCCAACTAATATCAGATCCAAACAAAGTAAAAATGTAACCAGATTGCAACCTCATGTTGTCTAAATTAGTTGCATAATCTGAATCAACAAAACCCAAAAGAGGTTCCTTCCCAGCATCTGTTACTCTCTCAAACTTAATGCTCCTGCTATTCTCCTTCTTTAGATATCTCAGTATCCATTTCAGAGCTTCCCAATGGTAATTTCGTGGATCAGACATATACCTACTAGCAACACTAATGGAGTGTGCCAAATCAGGCCTTGTACACACCATAGTATACATCACACTTCCAACTACACTTGCATAAGGCAATCTGTTTATAGCTCTCCTTTCTTCAACAGTTTGAGGCTTTTGTTCTTCTGATAACTCTGAAGAACTTTATTGGTATAATCAGCTTGTCCCAACCACAACTGATCATTCTCAATGTTTCTTTGAATATCCATACCAAGAATTCTTCTTGCACCTCCCAACTCCTTCATTTCAAACCTATATTTAAGACTTGCCTTCAATTCACTCATCTCTGTCTTGCTTTTGCTTGCAATCAACATATCATCAACATATAGTAGAAGATATGATATTGGAGCTCCATTAACAACTTTCATATACACACAACTGTCATGAGAAGACTTGTTGTATCCTATATTCATCATATGCTAATCAAACTTCTTATACCACTGTCCGCTACTCTGCTTTAATCCATAAAGACTTTTCTTTAATAGATAAACCTTTTCTTCATTTCCTGAACTCACAAAACCCTCAGGTTGAGACATATAAATGGATTCTTCTAAATCTCCATTCTAGAAAAGCAGTCTTCACATCAAGTTGCTCCAAGATCATGTCATACTGAGAAACAAGAGATAAAAGAATTCTTATTGAGCAGTGCTTAACAACAGGTGAGAATACCTCATTGAAATCAATTCCTTCCTTCTGAGTATATCCTTTTGCCACCAGTCTTGCTTTGAATGTTATCTGCTCTTCTCCAGATTCTAAAACTTCAATCTTTCTCTTGAAGATCCACTTGCATCCAACAGTTTTCTGCTTCTTTGGTTTATCAACTAGTAACCAAGTTGTATTCCTTATCAGAGAATCCATTTCTTCATGCATTGCTGTAATCCATTTCTCTTTGTCTCTACTTCTCATTGCTTCAGTATATGTCTTTGGCTCATGGTACTCGATTTCTTCTGCAACATTTAGAGCATGTGCTACTAGATCAACTTCACCACATCTCATTGGTGGTCTACTTGTCCTTCTAGCTCTGTCCCTTGTAAGCCAGTAGTCATCATTACCATGAATTCCTTCTGATTCATCATTTGATGAACTAGAACTACCATCTGCATGATTATCTGATCTCTGCAGCTCCACCTCAACTTGTGCATCCTCTGAAACCTTTGCATTTCCTTTCTTATTATGATCTGAACTACTCAGGAATGGCATCAAGTCTTCTCTGAACACCACATCTCTGCTTATAAGCACCTTGTTGTATCCAGACTCATAACACCATAGCTTATGCCCCTTGACTCCTTTTGGATATCCCAACATCACACACTTCAGTGCCCTTGGATCAAGTTTATCTTGCTTGACATGGGCATAAGCTTGGCAACCAAATAGCCTGAGATATGAGTAATCTGCAGGCTTTCCATTCCATAGTTCTTCCGGTTTTAAATTTTCTAGCCTTTGATGGACATCTGTTAATGAGATAACATGCATTAGACATTGCATCTCCCCAAAACTTTTTGCTGAGACCTGAACTTGAAAGAATACACCTTGCCCTTTCAAAGAGAGTTCTATTCATTCTCTCTATCACACCATTTTGTTGGGGATTTGCAGGGACTGTCCTATGCCTTTTAATTCCCTTATCTCTACAAAATTGATTGAACTCTTCTACTACAAACTCAAGCCCATTGTCAGTTCTTAGACATTTTAGAGTTGAATCCTTCTCATTTTCAACAGCTACACACCATTTCTTAAAACTGGAGAATGCATCATTCTTGTTCTTCAAAACATACAACCAAAGTTTTCTGAAATAATCATCAATGATGCTGAGAAACCATCTCTCTCCACCTAGATTTCCAGTTCTAGATGGACCCCATAAATCTGCATGAGCATATTCAGGAGGTTTTTCTGCACTATATGAACTCTTGCCATAAGGCAGCTTTGTGCTCTTTCCTAAAATACACTGCTCACATGTCTTGATCTTGAAGACAGTAGGATTTGAGAGAACTCCTTATTTCTGTAGCTCCATCAGTCCCTTTTCACCAACATGATCAAGCCTCTCATGCCACAGATTTGAATCATCTCTTGTGCTAACTTCTACATTTCCAATTATAGTTTTGGAATCCAGATAATACAAACCTCTATGCTTATTCTCTCATCACCAGCTTATTGTCTTTGACTACCACAATCTTGGCATCTTTTGACATCCATCTATTACCCTTTCCTCTAAAGTTCCCAAGGAGATCAGATCGATTTCTTTTAAGAAAGGGAATGTACCTTACTTCAATGAGTATCATGATAGATCCATCATGCATCTTCAACTTGATTGTTCCTATCCCTTGGACCTTGCCCTGATGATCACTTCCTAGCATTACTGATCCTCTTTGCATCTCCTCTAATTTAAAAATCCAATCCTTATGAGGACACATGTGGAAAGAACAACCTGAATCTATCACCCACTCTTTTCAATGTGAGAGTTTGTCACATTTGGGAACACGGCATCTTCACAATTTTCTGTAATCTCTGCAGAATTTTTCCCTTTTTCTTCCTTGGCTTGTAGTTTCTTCCACTCGAAACAGTTCTTCTTGATATGGCCAGGCTTCTCACAATGGAAACATTTCCTTGTTTCTTTACTCTCCTTGCCACTTCCTTTAGTCTGCGGAAATTTCTTCTTGCCTTGATGAGATTTCTTGGACTTATTTTTCTGGAATTTGGCCTTTACATTTAGTCCATCTGCCATGGAATCACCACCTCCATTCACATGGATCTTTTGCAACTCCTTTGATCTGAGAGCAGCTTGCACTTCATCCAAAGAGATCTTTATTTCTCTTCCAAAGGGCATTACATCTTTGAGATGCTCATACGATTTAGGCAGAGCATTGAGAAGAATAATGGCCTTATCTTCATCCTCAATTGTGACATCAATATTTGCCAAGTCATCAAGAGCTTTGTTGAATTCCTCCAATTGATCAGCGATGCTCTTCTCATCTGTGATCTTGTACACATACAGTCGTTGCTTCATGTAGAGGCGATTGGCCAGTGACCTCGCCATGTATAGCTTCTCAAGCTTCTTCCATACTGCCGCTGCACTCTCACATGTTGCAACTTCTCGAAGAACTTTGTCCCCCAAACAAAGAATGATCGCACTATGAGCTTTATTCATCATCTATGCTCGCTTTGTCTTGTCTTCACCCTCATTGATGAGGAGATCCTCTTTTAGAGCATCCACAAGACCTTGCTGCGTCAAGATCGTCTGCATCTTGATTCGCCAGAGACCAAAATCGTTTTGGCCAGTAAACTTCTCCATTTCAAACTTTGTTGTAGCCATCTCCTTCAGATGCGACTACTTCTTCAGTCTCCTTATCGATTTCTGCAACTCTGGTGAGTTCGCTTCCGATGGACGGTGCCAATTGTAAGATTAATGGCAAATTAATCGCCAACTTAACTCAACAACAAAACTAAAACTCGAAAAACTATACAGAATCGAAGAACTCATGCATGGACGTGAATAGTAAAACACTCAACAGATTTACATGGTTCAATCTCTTGCGAGATCTACATCCACGGAGGGTCAACGGAGAAATCTTATTCACGATTCAAAACCTTCAACCTCGATTACAAGATGGAATTCAGAAGCAAGAAATGTGCAAAATATTCCTAATTCTACCCCCCTTCTTCTCTTCTCTCTATCGCTCTTTTGTAACTGATTACAGCGTGATTCTCACACACAATAACTGCTAAAACCAAGCTTATATCCCGGCTATCAGACTAATCTAAGCCGTAGAAATAAAAGGTAGCGATCACAGGCTCGACAGCTTCTAGAATTGAACGCAACTGTATTGCTTCCTCTCCAAGCTCTCTTAACAGATTTTGGAATGTGTTATTTCTTTGCACTTTGATCCCTCTTGTCTATTTGCTGAATAACCCTCCAACTTCAAAGCTTTCCAGTCATCCCCATACTGTTTTATTTGCAGGGGCAAACATTCCAGCAAAGATCATCATTGGATGTGGTGCCTCTTATTGGGTTATTGTGAAACAGTACTGTAAGAATTCTTACATATTTGTCTCCATTAGTTTCTGTGAATACAGTAAATAAAAACAGGTGTATAGATTATGATCTTATTTTGGTGACTTGTGTGTGGATACTTGCCGGGTATCGCAAGGATATTCAACGTATCCTTGGTGGACTTCTAATATATGCTTTAATATTTCAATTTGTGGTCTATATATTTATAAAGATCAAATCTGTATAAGCATGTTAGATATTAAGAATTTTTATTTATTTATTTGAGTTTTTTTTATAGTTTAGCTAAAATTGCTAAACTATGAAAACCTCAGTTGGTAGAGTCAGCTGAACTTCAAGTATAGGAGCTAATTTGTGTGCCCAAGTGTGTGATTGGCTCCAATTGAGCAACTCACTTGTAGAGCCAGTCCAATTGACTTTTCCAGTTGTTGAGCAAACTGACTTGAGCAGTATAACTCAGTGAAAAGATTTCATAACAAAACGAAAATTGCTATTGGTGTATTCCTCCATACAACACATACTCGTTATCGGGACCATCAGGTGAGCTTAAAGAAAGAATTACATGGAAATAATGATGAATCTAGTAAGTATTTCCCAAGGTGGATATACGACCGTTTTAATCCAGAGATGATATAGAGATTGAAATACCAGAGGAAAGTAAGGGTAATGATGAGGATGAGAGTAGTAGAAAGAGTGTTGCTAGAAATATGACAATAGTGGGGTTATGGTGCAGATGAATCCAAAGGATCAGCCATCAATCTTTTCTACATATATAAGTTCTACTGGATTGAAAAACCGTACAGTGATCTTATGTGGCAATTGAACTGATTGTTGTGCTTGAGTTGTAAATAATCAGATTTAACAAATATATTTTTTTTCTCTTGAGCAATTAACTGAGCCAAACTAACACAATCCAACTTAATCCAAGCCCACTATGGTCTTTCCATGATTGACCCGCTTGAATAGATGGGTTAGTTAGGCCGGACTAACCCCTCCAAAATGGGTTTATCTTGAACAAATGGTCAAACAAAAGACAAGGCCATATGGAATATTTTTATTTTTGAACGAGACCTTCCCTATGGGGACAGGTAAAAAAACAAAGATGAACTTTGCTATGAGGTCCGGGGCATTACTTAAATATGAAGAATACGATAATTATACTGATGAATATTAAAACAGGTGAAGTCATGAAGACAATCAAAAGTGAAATAAGCTTTCCGCCTCAAGGACGATCCCAACAATTGTGGTGATTGCAAATTTGAATTAGTGTTGTTGACTTGGTCTACCTCACCATTCAAATATTTTACTTGTAAATATTATTCTATTTTAATATTTTATAAACTACTCTCTCCGACCCATTGATAATGTCATTCTTTCCTTTTTCTTCCGTCCCATTGATAATGTTCTCTTACCATAAGTAGAAACATTTAACCTTTCAAAATGGATGGGGCCTACCATTTTCTCGCCTTTTACTCTTGCTACTTAATAACCATGCCCATAAAATAGGGGACATTTCAATGGGTCGAAGGGAGTAATATTTGAGATCATCAATTTTTTAAATTACATAAAAATTAACAATGATTTACTTTTTTACCCCCTAACTTCAACCAGATGAATAGAAAATATAAATAAGATTTCGATTTTTACGTAATATGCGAGATATTAGAATAAAAAGTATTAACAATAAATACAAAAGACTAGGGTGGACTAAACATCAATTGTGCTCATAGAAGTTTCTCACAATTAGAAAGCGTCATATCGGTCTTTCTAGTTTGAGTTGCTAATAGAATTTTCATAAATATATCCTGTGAGAAAGTAACTAAAAATTATATAGTGTGGAACTTTTTTTTTTTTTTTTTTGATTGTGTGTGGAAGTGTGGAATAATCTTTTGGAGTCGAAATATCGAATTTCTTTGGAGCGGTGTGGGAGCGTTGGAGCAGATATATATAGTTAACTAACGTATAATCCGTCGAAAATTGACGGGAAATTATAAAAATTAATAAAATTATTAAATAATACTAATATGCGATAGATTAAAAATAATATTATCTGTTAATTATTTTAGCGTTAAATAATTCGATTATGCAATCTACTAAACTCGCTTAGAATTTATATCCTTTGAACACATCTCAAATTTAATTAAAAAGTAATTTTACCACATGTTTACGTCTCAAATCCATATAGTTATGATTGTTAAAAATTATAACTAATATACTCTCATTACTTTCGATAATTGTTAAAACTATGTTCTTCTATAAAACCGATGTGGGTAAAAATATATTTCTCTCTAAAAGGAAAGCTACTCTTAAGCTAAATTTTTAGCTTTTTATGAAGAAAAAGAGACAAAGGAAGGAGCGGGTAGCGAGAGAGAGAGTGAGAAGAGATATATAGATAGCGAATAATACTATAGATGTTATTGTCTATAAGATAAAAGTGACCCTAAATACCCCATATTATGAATTCAACACAAGATTAAGAAAAAAAAAAAAGTTAAACCACCGCTTCACAATCATCCTGTCTACCCCGACGGTTCCGACCTGGAACCGACCTATTGACTACAATACTGATTTTAAATTATATAATTAATCATCTTCCAAATATATTCACAAAAAAATTAATGATGACATTTGTTTTCTTTTTACCTAAAATTAATATTTAATTATATACATAACTATATTCCAAAAATATTCACACAATATTTAATAAATAAAAATTTAATTATAAATTGTAGTATTATATAAATAATCATCTTCCAAATATATTCATAGAAAAATAAATTATGACATTCGTTTTCTTTTTTACCAGCTTCGAGAATGACTTTTTTAACTGAGAATAGAACTTAGAGAATTGTTTCACTATGTACTTGGTAGTTTTTCATTTTTACAAAATTTTATGTGGGATGATTGTGATTCATAAAATTATTTAGTCAATGATATAAGATAAAAGTTGACCACAAATATTCTTAATTTTATGAGTTAAAAGTTATATAATATATTTTAAAAAAAAGTTGCCCCGCAAGTACTGAATTGGCCTATCTACGCGTATTGGTCGAAATTGACTCGTTGATGAATCGTTAGTAATTTTCTGCCAATTTTCCTACATATTATACGGTTTGCAACAAAGACGATTAATCAAACAATTTGAGATGATGTGTTTAGAATTATTCAAACTTGTTTGAAACTTATATACTCATACTTGTTTAAAATTCGATTAAAAAATTAGTAATTTGTGTTTCTTTCTGAAAAAAAATCTTATATTAGTCTATCGCCACAGTTCTGCGTCGGAACTAGCCCGTTGACCCGACTCTGATTTATAAGTGTGTAATTTATAAAATTTATTTAGAATTTATATACATCCAAAAATTTAATAAAAATAATGATCGTACTATTCATTATCGTCCTTAATCATAAAATAATATTCGTTAATTAAAATTATAAATTATGCAAAGCTGGAAACCCAACTACAAATAACATAAAAATTATTTCATGGATGACGATTATAGATTTTAGAAAATACATGAAAAAAAAAGCATAAAATGAAAATTTTCTCGAGTGTCGGTTGGGAATTGTAAAATTCCGGGTCAGAATTGACCCGTTGACCACGATTTTGATTTATAAATTCACAATTTACGATGATTCTAGATTTTAGAAAATACATGAGAAAAATGAATAAAATAAAAATTATAAAATTAATAAGAATAAATAATGAAAATGTGTCACGTGGAATCCCGAATTGAGGTACCCGTGAGTTGGAAATTGGCTCGTCTACCTAATTAATTGACAAATTAGAAATTACTTATTTTTTATCAAATTAAATAAAAAAATAGACTATTTCCAAATTTAATTCGGTAAACCAATAAATTATCAAAACTATTTTGGAGCCATTTATTCTATCAACTAATAAATTGGTTCCTTAATAAAAATAATTATCTATTCGGCCAATTAATAAATTGACCAAATTAAATTAAATTAAATTAAAAAAATATAGCAGTTACTTATTCAACCGATTAATAAATAAATTGACCAAATAAAACTCCTATAAAAAATAATTATCTATTCGGCCAATTAATAAATTGATCAAATTAAATTAAATTAAACTATAAAATATAGTATTTATTCGGCCAATTAATAAATAAATTGACCAAATAAAACTGGTGGAGCAAAAGATGATAAAATACACATTGATTCTAGGTATTTATCCCGTCAGTGTCGCGCTGCTGCCTCACGTCGCCTAACCACCACCCAATCGTCCCGCCACCTCACCCACCCCATCTCTCTCATTTGCAATCCACAACTTTATTTTCTTACACACCTTCTGCCACCACATCTCTCACTGGTTGTGTCTAATTCTTCAAAATGAGTGGAAGTAGAGATGTTTTGATGTTGGAGAGAGAGAGAGAGAGAGAGAGAGAGAGAGAGAGAGGGAATATAGAGATGAGAGTTGCAAATATTGAAGGTTAAAATTGGTATTAGGCTCGAGACAATTTTTGATGGAGGGGTAAGGCTCCGACTCACTATCACAAGACTACTTGAATTAGTACCGGGCCGTCAAATATGGTATTGAGTATTGGGCTTGAGTCTTATAAACCAAACACAAGATTGAGTCTCATTTGCCCAATAGTCATGACTAATCTAGGAAACCAAACAGGCCCTTCATGTATAGCTATATCATCTGAAAGAGAAACGACTATAAATTTAGAACTGTATAGATATGAGAAATATAAGTGATTTTTTAAGACAAATAATAAAATTATAACATTTGAATTAAAAATAACTATTACTAAATATTAAATAACATCATCATAAATAAATAATTTTTATATTTTATTAATTATATAGAAACTTTATATTTGATCAATTTACATATGTTACTTTTATGTTATATTAAAATTACAAGTCAATTGGCACAAAATGGAGACTTTAAAAGAACTTAAAGAAATTTGGCATAAACTATTATATGTACATGTACCATCTGTATCTATATCTTCTTGAACGTTTTGGATATATAAATATGAATTTTTATTGGGATAGGATTTTTACAATTAATTAATATCCTCTATCTCTTTAGAGAGGAGTATATATATATATATATATATATATATATATATATATATATATATATTTTAACTTGTCAACTCCATTATACTCACTGGCCACACCCCCCCCCCATCCCCCCCAACAAACTACCCTGGTAGGTTGATGGGGAGGGGTGGTTAATGATGTTTAAGGATATAATAATAAAATAAGATTATAAAAAAATCGACGAATTTAATTAATATCGATGGGTCCGATTTTCAAACTTAAAACCCGTAGTTGTTTAAACAACAGTTGCCCGATTATCATTACCCTTTAGTATTTTGTAATAAAAATGGGTTATGTGCCAAAAGAGGAAAACTTACCTTTTGTTTTTCTTTAGCGTCTCATACTCTCATTACGTGTCTTCTCGTGTTTTCCTTTTTAACTATCATATATCAATATTCCCTCAAAAAACTATCATATATCAATATATGTGGCGTTTTTTGCAGGGCCTCAACCGGATGCGCTAAGTTCCGGTAAGTTTTATTTTTTGTTGTTATTATTTTAAGTTGTAATCTATTGACACAGACTCCTGTACATTTCATCGCATGTACAATTAGTTAATTATACCTATGTCCATTTTTGCAACTCCGATAAAAGAACAGGCAATAAAGTATATATATATATATATATATATATATATATATATATATATATATATATATATATATATATATATAGGGATTGGATCATATAAATCCTTTGCCTCATGTGGGAATTAGGAACAAATCCTATCCCTTGAATTTAATATATCAATGGCTGAAATTAAATAACCCATGAGGATATTGAATGACCCACTTACTTGATGTTTTATTTATTTTGACGTAAGTTATATAAAAAATGGGCAAATTAGTACTTTTAATTTTCTCCATCTAATCCACTTTCCATATTTTTTGGGATTTCTTTGTGGTGTAGTCAATTACGGTTGATTTTGCTTTTGTTTTGGGATTTTATTTTGCAAAGTATCATTTGTTGCAGAGTGTATGTTACGGTTTAGATTTTATCTCTTCATATCTCCAGTTTTAGTCTCTTCATTTCTCCAGTTTTAGTTGCAGACGATGAACTGGTGATGTAACTTTAAGCTTCAAATAATTTATAAGCATGACAACATAGAATTAAGCATCAAATAATTTTAAGCTCCAGTTTTAGTCTCTTCATTTCTCCAATTTTAGTTGCAGATGATGAACTCTTCAAATAATTTATAAGCATGATATATCCTGAGATGCTTTAATCAGTTTATAGGATTGTGAGATGCTTCGTTCAAACATTTTATTACTCTTATAAGCACTGTATAAATCCGTTTTTTTGATTTCCAGATGTTCATCGTCCTACTCAAGATATCGATCCATTGGCAGATTGCTCAAGATCATTTGTTCCACAATGTGATATAAGTTTGAAACTTACATTGGTCAACATTTTCCGAGTCTCGATGATGGTGTTAAGTTTTATAAATCATACGGATTGGCATGTGGTTTCGATGTCCGTTTCGCTACAGAGAGAAAATCTAATGATGGAACTATTACTGTAAAGTATCTTCTCTGCAATCGTGAGGGTAAGAAGAATTCAGCAAATGTCGATGTAGACGATAATGAAGAGATTTCTAAGGTGAAACGTCGTAGGATTTCGAGGCGGTTTTCATGTATGGCACGTATGGTGTTGAAGTACAAAGCATCTTTAGGGTATGTTGTGACAAAATTTATTGCTGATCATACTCATCCTCTTGTTCCATATGCGTATAAACATTTCATGAAAATGAATCGAAATTTAGATTTTGGCCACAAAGAATTCATCCTCAATTGTGCTAGGGCAAACATAGGCCCTGTGAAATCTTACAGACTTTTCAAAGAAATTGTTGGAGGTTACTCAAAAGTGGGATGCAATATTTCTGACTTTAAAAACTTTTCTCGCGACTTGCATGCTTATGCTATTGGAAAAGATGCACAAATGATATTGGATAAATTCTATATGCGGCGTGAGCTTTGTTCTGCGTTCAGTTTTGAATATTGTGTGGATCAAAATAAAGAATTGACGCGAATATTTTGGGCTGACGCTATATCAAGGCGTAATTTTCACGTGTTCGGAGACGTAGTAGCGTTCGATGCTACTTATGGGATGAATAGGTATTTCTCTGTGTGATATAAATTTATCAATTATTTATCATTGATCAAATATAATATATGTGTTTATTTGGCTTATATAACTGTTACTAAATTCACTACGTATATTTCATAGGTATAACATGATTTTTGCTCCTTTCATGGGGAAGGATAATCATGGAAAATGTGTAACATTCGGTGCAACACTTTTGTCAAGTGAAGATGTAGAGTCGTACAGTTGGTTATTTGAGAAGTTTGTAGCATGCATGAGTAAAGCTCCAAAAATGATCATTACTGATCAAGATCCGGCCATGAAAATAGCCGTGGAACGTACTCTTCCAGGTTCCTATTATAAATTATAGAAACATTACTTTTAAGCATCGATATATAATATTCAAACTTCAAGGTTTTATGGATATTACAGTAGCATGCAATTAGTTGTTGGCGTTGGATATCAACTATAATTGCTTTTTTATTCATGTGTTGTTGCTCAGTAAAGTTTCTAACTAATTTAGTTTTTAAATAATTTTAAAAATTAGTCTTCACATGTAACCAAAAGAACTCAGAGCAGCTTGAACAATATTATTGGAAATATTGGATCATATTTTAAAATGTATTATCATAATTTTCAGGTACAAAACATCGTCTTTGCATGTGGCATATTATGAAGAAGGTGAATGAAAAGTTTCCAGCTTTAAAGAACGATGCAACATTCACACAGGCACTCAAGAGAAATGTATGGTCTGAGATGATTGAGCCGTCAGAATTTGAGAACAATTGGAATGAGTTAATGTCTTCGTTTGGTCTGTCTGGTTGTAATTGGTTTGCTTCCATGTACGAGATTAGGCAATCATGGGTCCCTGCATATTTCCGTGACTTCCCCATGAGCGGACTTCTCAAGACAACTTCAATAGCTGAATGCGAGAATAGTTTCTTTGGGAGATATGCAGACAAGCATGCAAATTTAGTGGAGTTTGTAATGCATTTTGATAGTGCAATTGACACTCAAAGGCATACATATGAACGCTTAAGTAGCGAAGATTAGTCCTACTTCCCCGAGATGAAGAGTGATTTGTTAATTGAAAAACATGTTGCCTCCGTGTTTACTGCCATCAAGTTTATTGAATTGCAGGATGAAATATTGATAGCTTGTTACAAGTGCAGCATTAGAAACATTACAGTTGGGGAGTCTAAAAAACAGAATTTGATGTTGATGGCTTTTCTGTATTGTTTGACAGAACAAACAACTCACTTATATGCTCATGCAAGAAGTTTGTTCGATTGGGTTTGGTGTGTTCTCACATGTTTTTGGTATTCAAGAACTTACATATCGAGCGTATTCCAGAACAATATGTTGTTACTCGGTGGACTAAGAATGCTTGTGCAATGCCTTCACGGGATATTCCTACTGTTATATTGCAAGATGCAGCACGTGTGGATTGCAATAGGATCTCTCTAAATATTGTTTACTCAGAAGTGTATAAGATAGTTGGAATGGTGGATGGCAATGCAGACAAAACGAATGCATTTCTACGGTGTCTTTTGAATTTTAAGGAGGCTCTGGATAATGAAGAAGAAGTTCTTACTGGTTCTCGCAATAAAGAACAATTGTTTGATGATTTTTATGGATCTTCTGTACCGTCTATTGTTTCCGTCTTTCCATCGGATCAAGTGAAGACAAAAGGTAGCGGTAGTAGATTAATTTCAAGAAGGGAGAAGGCAATTCGAGTTATGAATAAACCTTTGCGAAAGTGTGACAAGTGTAAACAAATGGCACGTCACGACTCAAGGAATTGTGGAAAACAGAAGGATAAGTGAGAATGGCGTATACGATGAGGATTTTTCAAATGTTATATTTGTTGCATTAGTGAATAGTTGAAAGATGTGGGAGTATGTTTCGTTTTTAAGACAGTGGCTTGAATTAATAATATTATTTCATCATTAGTTTAATGAGTTTAAGCATATCAGCATCCTATGTTAATTATGCTTACATTGGTGATTTTGTTGTTGCACTATAACAATTATTGTCGAAATATCATTCAACTATCTTTACTGTACATATTAAAATCATCAACATCATTCTGTTTTATGTAAGCAATACTACCAGCAACACAATTAATTCTCGATGATAAATGATACAAATAAAATAATCACTTTAAGCATGCAATAGAATTGGAAAAAGTATACCCTTACAATGCAAACACACACAATAAGAACAAAAAATGAATACTTTAAGCATGTAATCGAATTGTAAAAGCATGGAATTATATTGTAAATGAATGAAATAAATACACAAAACTACAAAATACTAACAACCACAAAGAATTGATTAAAGGTACACCAACAAGCAAAAAAAATTAACCAAACAGATTAAACGATCACCAACCTCAACGATGTCTATAAACACCAGAGTACAAAAATATGCAAAAATATACTGTAATTGATCTATAAAACAAAATCCAAGTACTGATTAAATGATCTCAGATTTCCTTAAACATGTCATCACGTGCTTAATGTATAAAGATAGGGAAAGTAAAACACTTATTATCAGTATGACAGAAACACCATCTCAATATCCAAATAATGCAATTGCTGAAGTAATTAGTCTAAATCCATAAAGCAAATTCATAATTCCTAACCAATACGATGCTAATCTATCAAACTATTCTAGTTTCCGACTAGAAGCTTATCCAGATCAGCAGCACCACATAAGCACATCTGTTTGTGGTAAGTTGTTGCCATTTCTAAACTTTGCTCCTTGTTCTTATTCATTACAGAAAGAATGATAGCAGCACAGTATTTGATGCGCAGGTACCGCAAGCGTAGTTTGATATTTGAATTCAATCCAACTTCTTTCCTAAAAATTGAACTCCCAAGATACGTTTCCATGTGCCTCGTTGTGAATAAGCCAGAGTTGTATTTGTTAATTGAATCTGCCCAGTGCACGATCTCAACGTACGGAAATGCATCTTTCAAAATTTTCCCCTTCATTAATTGCTTTTTGTTCTGAAGGAATTGAGCTAGGAATATTTTCTGCATAGTTTATAAAATTGTGAGAATATTGCATAACTTATCTAAAAACCGAAACACCATGAAGAAGGGAGTACTCACCAGATTGGTTGGTACATCACCATATAATGAAACATTTTGGGCACTTGTATTGGTCTGTGTACTATCAAGTACATCGACGGTGAAGTTTTTGACATCAACACATATTGAGTAGACATGTTCACTTCCAACTATTGGGAAGAAAAACTGCAATAACATGTAATTTCTCAAATAAATATTTTAAACTGATCATATTTTATAGGGATTGCAAATAAAAGACCACGTAAATTATGATTTAAAAATTCATTTACCAAAGCAATGTTCTTAAGTGACATGTCTGGATTATAAGCCAATTCTTCAGCAAGCTTATCATGAAAACATTTCTCTCTTTGTTCCTGTCACAGCCCCAAATCCCGAGGGACGGTAGAAGCCGGGGTGTGACTGGGGTTGGATTAAAGAAGCGGGGAAGAAGGGGGGCTAACTGATTAAACATACATGAAAAAGGCATCATTAAACCATGAATAAGACTTGAATATAATAGAAAGAGTTAATCCCTAAGGATTTCTCGACAAAAGAACAAAAAGAAGCTAAGTTCATATTACAGACTTAGACTACAAAGTATTGTTCAAAAATACATCTCAAAAAGAAATTCAAAGCTTGACAGCGGAAGGGTTCTAACTAAACATCCTATCCTTTAACTCAACATCAACCGTCGCCGCTCACCGTCGCTTCAACCTGCACATTTAGAAAACAATGCAGGGCTAAGTACAAACGTACTTAGTGGGCACGATGCCGAAATCATAATCATAAATATAGATAAAAATGGCATTTCATAAACGTAGCACATCGGAGTTTTATTGAAAGAATCCGTGTCTACTAAACATTTTCTGACTTTTTCTCATAAATCACTCGCGCGAGCATTTTCTGACTAATGTTACTTTCAATCTTGACCAATTCTAATTCACCGTGGCTGGTACCCTTCAACAGGATATCACATACACCACCGGTTACAAAGTGCACTAACTCTGGAAAGCACTTAGCAGCTACCTCAGAGCCGATCGTTAGTTAATCTAAAAAGACTAACTCTAAATCTGGAAAACATGAATGTTGACTCAGATAGGTACAAGAGAACTCACATAAAAACATAAAACAGTTCATGCCATAATATCACTTTGAAAACACAAGATATCAAAGCGATAAAGAAAGATTTTCCGAGCATTGCTCGTTTTATTTGTATATAAAAGCCCACCTTGTAAAAACAGAACTTATAAGTCAAAAGCTTCCAACTTCGGATCTTTCGTCCTTTCTTTATAGTTGGCTTCCTCCTTCATCGTAAAATAAACATACTTAAAAATGGGTCGTAAAGATAATCGAAGAAAGAGAATCGAAGAAAGATTTAGTTGTTTCATTCTTTAGGCATTTGCACGCTTACTAGATTCGTTTTACTTAAACGGGAAACGAGACTCGTACCAATCTCGTTTAGAACTCGGAAGATCTCATACTCGACTCTTGGGTCAGTAGAGAAGGTAGTCGATATCTTAATACGACTTTAAAGATTTAAAAGAAACTAAGTTGGAAAGAAACCAACTTAGGCGATTTACATTTTAGTTCATTAAATGCTTTATGAAATTTCTCGTCTATTACTTCTTTAATGAAAGGATAAGATATAAGATCTCGACTGGTTTTCATCACTCAAGGTTCTATACTTGACTCTAAGGTCAGTAGGGAGATGTTCGTTAGATAAAAACGGCTTAATCGATCAAAAGAAACTAAGTTGTGAACTAAACAACTTAGAAAACAAGAAACTAAAATTTCACTGCACAGTCCAGTAACTCTGGAGGCTGTCCAGAACAGAGGATTTGGAAACAGGGGGTGAGCCCTGTACCATTAGAAAGCTTAAGAAGTCTAGTTGGCGCTCCAATTTACGGATCACAAATCCGATAAACGAGCTGGAAGATATTACAGTTTCCGGCGAGGGTCGAAAAACTGCCGCGAAAACCCTAATTGCTTGATAAGTTCGCCGCATAACGTTTTAGGTTCGTTTAAGCTCTCGTATTCATTTTTTTTAGGAACTGGACTCTTAAGGCAGTCATCACGTACCTCCGTACGTGACAAACTCCTTCTCAAAACTCACTCAAAGGCACGACGTTCTAACGTCGGATTTCAACTAACAAGTACTATACCAACAAAGACTTCAAAACGCGTTCTAGTTCTCGATTATAACTATAGCCCATATTATATCAACTCGAAAGCTTATGACGCCAACTAGAAAGATGTTCTAAATTTCATCATAAACAATAATATCATATTAGAATTTTCATCCGACTTCTCGATTATTAGATACAACTAAATGTTCGTCTCTTATACGATTTTCAAAAGTTGTCGGTTTTTGTTCAAATTTTACGACGTTAAACTACGTCTAACGTGAATCATTTTCATGCATGCAAACACATCTTAACATCATTATAACTCAGTTTATAAAGTGATCTTTGCCTCTTATGTTTCATTAAACATTTTTTAGAAAATTCTCATTTAATTTCTATTACCAACTAACACTATTTGCAACATAAATCAACTAACAAATCATCACTTAACAACAACACATGGAAACCCCTAATCACTTAATAAATTTCTGGTTTTATACATATGTTAAGGGGATGATTTTCTTCTCCAATTAACAACATATATTCACTAATCAACCTATTATAACAACCATTAATCCATTGCAATTCCATTATCAATTAACATACAAAAATCCCTAATTTCAACTCAAATTCTAATTGAAATTTCACAAACACACATAGGGCTTTTGATCCCTTTTCATTCCATACACTAATTAAACATCTATTAAGCATGAATCCATCATCAAAAGAAGAAAAACAAAAATCCTACCATTTTCCCAAAAAATTCTGCATTTACATAGGATTTAGGATTCTTGGTTTTGATCATTTTTAATCCCTAATTATCATATCTAACACATCCAATTTCATTATTCTAAGATCAAAATATCTATTCCAAAACCTTAAAATTTCGAACAAGAAGGAAAAAGAAAAGAAAAGAAAACTAAATGGATAGAATTGTGGAGGATGGAAATACCTTAAGATTTAATGAAGAACTTAAGAGGTTGAATGGATGGATTGATGACTTGTGTGAGTTCTTCAAGCTTTGAAGGTGTCTTCAATGGTGAATGGAGAAGTGAAGAAGATGAAGATGGATGATGGAAATGGTGGTGCAGCCGAGAGTGAGAGAGAGAGAGAGAGAGAGAAATTGGTTTTGTCTATGTGTTTGTCATAATGAAAGGTTTGAAAGATGTATAAAGTATAGGTTAAGGTGTCATTAAGCTAAATAAGGTCAACATGCATGTCTCCACTTAGGAGATGAGGTGTCGGCTGCATGGAGAAGATTTTAGAGGGTTACGGGTTTTTCCGGCGTGATCCGACGTTACAGAAAAACGAACGACGAAAAACGTTGGTCGGTACAAAATCGTCGCGACTCGATTTGACTTAAAAAAATTCTAACGTATGAACTTAATTGGAAAATAAATTTACAAAATTTATTTTGACAAAAACTCGGGACGACATAGTCCGAGTTTCGTCCGGAAAAACATAAAAACAAACTTTCTCGGCGTGTTCGTATCGCAATTTTGTAAACGTAAAAATTAAACGGTTTTCCGTTCTTAGTTTACAAACTAAGAACTTTTCGTACACGCTATCCCTAACTACAGTAGCCGTCTAGCTGACTCTGTAATTTACTTTTAATAACGGATTCGACCGTTAGCCTTAGAATTCAACAAATATAAACTTAGGCGTGCAAAGCCATTTATTTAATTAACTTTAAAATTTTTAGAACGTAAGGAATTTACGGGGCATTACAGTTCCAAATCCCAGTCAACTAGAACATCTATCAGTGAATGCATTTGGTAGACAAAAACTAATTATAATAATTGAAACAAATAAATTATTGAATTTTCAACATGTATAGAAAAATATTTCTTACACAAACTTTCGTAGTTGCATAGAAACGCCCTGCTGAATTACGAGTACTCAATTTCTGACTTTTGGTTGTGATCCTACTCCATGCATCCAGTACTTTGATGCTTAGAGACTGTTCTTGACACAGAGTCCGAAGGTCATGTCTTGTAAGCCTCAAATCCTCATCAATTGAAACAATGACATCACTGACATATTTCATACAATATATTGTGTTATACAACAACGATATTATTCAGTCAAATCAATCATAACATTAATATAAGCACAAACATACTTATTTATCTGCATATTTTCCAGCACCCAAAAGCCCAACACTCTTTCATCCTTGGTAAACCTCTCCAAAGGATTGATTATACTTGATAGATATGGTGTCGAGAAAAATTCAGTCTTTCTAATCATATCTTTACTTCTCTTAACCATATGATGTGACGCCGGTACAACCAGTTTCTGCAAATTTGATTACTTTTGTAAATTTTACTCAGAAACTATTTGTTTTAAAATTTTAGAATGTTTGTAAAACTAAAAATCACCACTCGTACCTCTTTGCCTTTTTTCCCCTTTTGAGGGCAACTGACCAACTTGTGATCAGCAGGATCACCAACCACGATGATCTGTAAAAAAAAAATCTCTAATAAGATTACCAAATATATATAATGCTTAAAAAATAATAGCAATAAACTCTCAAACCATTTCATTCATATACTAAATGTTATGTATTCCATATATATCACGCTTAAAATGTGTCACAGCCCCAAATCCCGAGGGACGGCAGAAGTCGGGGTGCGACTGGGGTTGGATTAAAGAAGCGGGGAAGAAGGGGGCTAACTGACTAAACATACATGAAAGGCATCAATAACCATGAACAAGACTTGAACATAAATAAGAAAGAGTTAATCGCTGAGGATTACTCGACAGAAGTACACAGAAGATACTAAGTTCATATTTACAGACTTAGACTACAGAGTATTGTTTCAAAGATACATCTCAAAAGATTATTCAGAGTTTGGCAACGGAAGGGTTCTAACTAAGCATCCTATCCTTTAACTCAACATCAACCGTCGCCGCTCACCGTCGCTTCAACCTGCACATTTAGAAAATAATGCAGGGCTAAGTACAAACGTATTTAGTGGCACGATGCCGAAATCATAATCATAAGTATAGATAAATATGGCATTTCATGAATCGTAGCATGTCGGGGTTTTATTAAAACGGGCCCGCATCTACTAAACATTTTCTGACTCTTTTCTCAAATTAGCTTGCAAGCATTTTTCTGGTATGTTACGTTCAATCTTGACCAAATCTCATTCACCGTGGCTGGTACCCCTCAACAGGATATCACATACACCACAGGTTATAAAGTGCACTAACTCTGGAAAGCACTTAACAGCTAACTCAGAGCCGATCGTTAGTTAACCTAGTTAGGTTAACTCTAAATCTGGAAAACACGAATGTTGACTCAGATGGGTATAAGAGAACTCACATAAAACATAAAACAGTTCATGCCATAATATCACTTTGAAAATACAGATATCAAAGCGATAAAGAAAGATTTTCCGAGCATTGCTCGTTTTATTTTGTATATAAAAGCCCATCTCGATATACAGAACTAAAAGCAAAAGCTTCCAAACTTCCGATCTTCCGTCCTTTCTTCACAGTTGGCTTCCTCCTTCATCGTAAAATAATAATACTTAATAACGGGTCGTAAAAGATAATCGATCAAAAGAATCGAAATAAGTTTTAGTTGTTTCATTCTTTTGGGCATTTGCACGCTTACTAGATTCGTTTTACTTAAACGGGAACGAGACTCGTTCAAATCTCGTTAGAACTCGGAAGGTCTCATACTCGACTCTCGGGTCAGTAGAGAGGGTAGTCGGTAACTTAATACGACTTTAAAGATTATAAGGAGCTAAGTTGGAAAGAATCAACTTAGGCGATTTACGTTTTAGTTCATTTCATGACTTATGAAATTCTCACTTAACTACTTCTTTACTTGAACGAATAAAAGATAAGATCTCGACTGGTTTTATCATTCAAGGCTCCATACTTGACTCTAGGATCAGTAGGAAGATATTCGTTAGCTATTACGGCTTAAACGATCGAAGGAAACTAAGTTGCGAACAAAACAACTTAGAAGGATGGAAACTGAAATTTTACTGCGCAATTCAGTAACTCTGGAGACTGTCCAGAACAGAGGATTTAGAAACAGGGGATGAGCCCTATACTACTGGAAAGATTGGGATGTCTAGTTCGTGCTCCAATTTACGGATCACAAATCCGATAAACGAGCTGGAAATTATTACAGTTTCCGGCGAGGGTCGCAAAACTGCCGCGAAAACCCTAATTGCTTGATAGGTTCGACGTATAACGTCTTAGGTTCGTTCTAAGTTCTCGAATTCAATTTCTTTGGAAACTGGGCCCTCAAGGCAGTCATCACGTACTCCCGTACATGACGAACTCCTTCTCAAAACTCGTCCATAAGCACGACGTTCTAAACGTCGGATTTCAACTAACAATTACTAAACCAACAAAAAAATTCAAAACGCGTTCTAGTTCTCGATTATAACTATAGCTCATATTATAACAACTCGAAAGCTTATGACATCAACTAGAAAGTTGTTCTCAAGTCCATCATGAACAATAATATCAAATTAGAATTCTCATTCGACTTCTTGGTTATTAGTTACGACTAAAAGTTCGTCTCTTACGCGATTTTTAAAGTTGTTGGATTCCGTTCAAAATTTACGACGTCAATCTACATCTAACGAGAATCACTTCTATGCATGCAAGCATTTCATAACATCATTATATTTCAACTTATAAGGTGTTCTTCGTCTCTTACATTACGTTAAATATTTTTAGAAAATTCTCACTTTAATTCTATAATCCATTAACATCAATTACTTCATAATTCCATCAACAGTTCATCAATTAAATCAAACATGTGGAAACCCCTAATTACTCCAACAATTTCGGTTTTCATACATATATTAAGAGGATGTTTTTCTTCTCCAATTAACATTATTTATTCACTAATCAACCTCTTATAACAACTATTAATCAATTGCAAACCTAAAATCAACTAACATGCAAAAACCCCTAAATTCAACATTCAAACCCTAATTGAATTTCACAAAAACATAGGGCTTTCGATTCCTCTTCGTTCTAATCACCAATTAAACATCTATTAAGCATGGATCAATCATCAATTGAAGAAATCCCAAAATTCTACTATAAACCCTAATATTTTCAGTATTAATGCATAAATTAGGGTTCTTGGTTTTGTCAAATTTTAAACCCTAATTATCCTATCTAATATATCCAATTTCATTATTCCAAGATCAATTCATCTAATCCAATGTTCTAAATTTCGATCAAAGAAGAAAAGAAAAGAAGAAAGGGATGGATGGATAGAAGTTAAGAGGAGGGAATTACCTTAAGAATTAATGAAAGATGTATGAAGTTTGAATGGAAGGATTGAGACTTGTGATTCTCTTCTTGTTCTTGGAGCTTCTCTTCAATGGAGATGGAAGAAATGAAGAAGGAGATGGAATAGGAGGGTTGCCGATTTGTGTGGTGTGGGAGGGAAGAAATGAATTTGATTTTTGCATTAACATAATGATATAAAGTGTTAAGGTGTAAAGTGTGAATAGTGAATGCATTAGGTGTAAAGTTTCAATAGTAACTAGCATAGGTGTCACCTTATAAAACTAATTAAAACACAAAAATCTAACTAAAAAGGAGAAGATGTCGGTCATGGTAAGAAAATTAAGAAAACTACGCGCTTTTCCGGCGCGATCCGACGTTACGGAAATCGAACGACGAAAAACATCGCTCGGCACAAAATCGTCGCGATCCGATTTGACCGCAAATTCTAACGTCCGATACTTAATCGGAAAAATAAATTTACAAAATTTATTTTGACAAAAACTCGGGACGACACAGTCCGAGTTTCGTCCGGAAAATCACAAAAAGGAACTCTCTCGGGCGAGTTCGTATCGCGATTTCGTGAATGTAGAAATCAGACGGTTTTCCGTTCTGAGTTCACGAACTAAAAACTTTTCGTACGCGCTAACCCTAAATACAGTAGTCGTCTAGCTGACTTCTGTAATTTATTTTCAGAAACGGATTCGACCGTTAATCTTAGAATTCGAAATCGTAAACTTAGGCGTGCAAAGCCATTTATTTAATTAACTTTAAAATTTTAAGAACGTAAGGAATTTACGGGGCATTACATCCTACCCCCCTTACGAAAAATTTCGTCCCGAAATTTGCTTACCTTCTGCAAAAAGATGAGGATATCGCTCCTTCATCTTCTCCTCGAGTTCCCACGTGGCTTGTTCTTGCCCGTGGTGGTTCCAAAGCACTTTAACTATTGGTATCGATTTGGTTCTCAATTCTTGAACTTTTCTATCCAAAATCGATATCGGCTTCTCTTCATAACTTAGGTCAGATTCAAGAACTACGTCTTCCTGACTAATGACGTGCTTAGGATCGTAAACATATTTTCTCAACTGAGACACGTGAAAAATATTATGAACGCTTCCTAGACTTGGCGGTAAGGCCAATCTATAAGCGACGGGTCCTATTCTCTCGAGGATTTCATAAGGTTCTCTATAAACCTGGGTCTTAGCTTACCCTTAACTCCGAACCTAATGATTCCTTTGGTCGGGGATATCTTAAGAAAAACTTTGTCTCCTATTTCAAACTCAAGGTTGGTTCGACGATCATCGGCATAAGACTTCTGTCGGCTCTGGGCCTCTTTCATTCTATCTCGAATCTGCCGAACTATCTCAATCATCTCATTTATCGCATCTGGGCCTAGGTTCTTTCTCTCGCCTACTTCGTCCCAATAAAGCGGTGATCTACACTTTCTCCCATACAAAGCCTCAAACGGCGCCATTCCTATCGTGGCCTGATAGCTGTTGTTGTAGGCGAATTCGACTAAGTGTAGAATTTCTTCCCAATTCGCTCCTCGGTCCAAAACTACTGTCCTCAGCATATCGACCAAAATCTGAATAGTTCTCTCAGACTGCCCATCTGTCTGTGGGTGAAATGCTGTACTGAAATTAAGCTCTGTTCCCAACTCTTTCTGCATCGTAATCCAAAATCTCGAGGTGAATTTGGCATCTCTATCTGATATTATGACCTTCGGTATTCCATGCAGACGTACAATCTCTTTCACATATAACTGAGCTAGTTTCTCTGATCCGTACGTAATCTTAATCGGTAAGAAGTGTGCTGACTTTGTGAGTCTATCTATTATCACCCAAATTGCTGTGTTTCCTCTTCTCGACTTAGGCAAGCCTGTGACAAAGTCCATAGCTATGCCTTCCCATTTCCAATCTGGGACATCCAACGGTTGTAGCAATCCATACGGTCGTCGGTGTAAAGCCTTGACTTGCTGACATGCTAGGCATCTTTCTACAAACGAGGCAACGTCTCGTTTCATTCCATTCCACCAAAAGTTTCTTCTCAAATCTTGGTACATCTTTGTACTTCCTGGATGTGCTGTGTAAGGCGTATCGTGAGCCTCACTCAAAATCTCGTTCTTCAATTCGCTGTCGTTGTCGGGAATACAAATCCTGCCTTCATAAAGTATCGCATTGTCTGGAGCTTCCGAATATCCGTCTGGCTTATCTGTTCTTATCCTCACTCGTAACTTTTCCATTGACTCGTCTTTTCTCTGAGCACTGATGATCCTTTCTCTCAAATCTGGTGTAGCTTCCAATGCTGCTATCTGACTTGTTATCGTAGCTGGCGTGTCAAGCACTCTGATATCCATCTTCTCGAATTCTCGTACTAAGGTTTCTTCTTCTACGAAAAGGCATCCTAACTTCGTTGGAGCCTTGCGACTCAATGCGTCTGCTACCACATTAGCCTTTCCTGGATGGTAGTTAATTCCACAGTCATAATCTTTGACTAATTCGAGCCATCGTCTTTGTCTCATGTTCAGTTCTTTTTGCTCGAAAAAGTACTTCAGGCTCTTGTGATCAGTGAATATCTCAACTCTTACACCATAGAGATGGTGTCTCCAAATCTTTAACGCATGCACTACGGCTGCGAGTTCCAAATCATGGGTTGGGTACTCAACTTCGTGAGGTCGAAGTTGTCGTGAAGCATAAGCTATCACTCGTCCATCTTGCATTAAGACACAACCTAATCCATTTTTCGATGCGTCAGTGTATACCACATACTCTTTTTTTACGTCTGGAAGTGCTAGTACTGGCGATGTGGTTAACTTCTCCTTAAGAGTTTGGAAACTCTTCTCACACTCATCCGTCCACTTAAACTTGGTATCCTTCCTGAGTAGCTGCATCATCGGGCGAGCGATCGTAGAGAATCCCTCGATAAACCTTCTGTAATAGCCGGCTAAACCCAAGAAACTTCTGATCTCATTCTGACTTGTTGGTGACTTCCAGTTGTGCACTGCTTCTACCTTGGCTGGATCCACCTTGATTCCTTCTGCCGATACTATGTGTCCAAGGAACATAACTTCCTTCAGCCACAATTCGCATTTACTGAATTTGGCGTAGAGTTTCTCAGTTCTTAGTGTTTCCAACATTATCCGTAGATGTTCCTCGTGCTCCTTTTCATTCTTAGAGTAAACGAGGATGTCGTCGATGAATACTAAAACAAATTTGTCCAAGTAGGGGTGGAAAACTCTATTCATAAGGTCCATGAATACGGCTGGAGCGTTGGTTAAACCAAATGGCATCACTAAAAATTCGTAATGGCCATATCGGGTTCTAAAGGCGGTCTTCGGTACATCTTCGGGTTTGATCTTGAGCTGATGGTACCCTGACCTCAAATCTATCTTGGAGAAGACTCCTGCACCCTTAAGTTGATCAAACAGATCCTCGATCCTTGGCAAAGGATATTTATTCTTGAGCGTTATCTTGTTCAGTTCTCTGTAATCGATGCACATTCTCATCGATCCGTCCTTTTTCCTAACAAACAGCACGGGTGCTCCCCAAGGTGAGACGCTTGGCCTGATAAAACCAAGATCTAGTAATTCTTGTAACTGGATTTTGAGCTCTTCCAGTTCCTTCGGTGCCATTCTGTAAGGGGCTTTAGATTTAGGAGCTGCTCCTGGTTCTAAGTCGATTGTGAAGTCCACATGACGATCTGGTGGCAATCCCGGTAGCACTTCCGGAAAAACATCTTCATATTCATTCACGACTTTTACGTCCTGAATGGTCTTCTCGGCTCCTAGCTCTCCGACTAAGTACACAAGATAAGCTGTGGTACCTTTCTTCTTCATAAGTTTCGTGGCTTGAAGGGCTGATATAATCGGTACGCCTCTACCCATTGAAATTCCGTGAAATTCGGTTGGTTCTTTACCCGGTGGCTGAAAAGAGATTTTTCTCTCGTTGCAGAGAATTGTGGCGTAATTCTCTGACAACCAATCCATTCCTAGGATTATATCTACGTCCCACATTATCATAACATTTAAGTTGTTCGCTATAACCTTATGAGTTCCGATTTCTAGTTCTAGGTTAGAGCAAACATGCGTGGAAGTAGTGATCTCTCCTGAAGGTGTGGCTACTCTCATAGATTGTGCAGCTCTTACAGGTCTGATGTCTAAGTTATCGGCACACGAGCCAGCAATGAAAGAATGCGATGCGCCAGTATCAAACAGTATCTTAATGGGGATGTTGTGGAGGTTTCCCGTACCTGCTAGATTGCCTTTTCCTTTGCGCTGACCGCCCTGTTTGATAGCGCATGCCCTCGCATTCTGTTGCTGTTGTGCATGCTGCTAAAACTGCTGCTGGTTCATTGGCGGCTGCTGCGGTTGTGCTTGGATGGCTCGGAGAGGTACGGCTTGAAGCGGTTTAGGGCAGTCCTTTTTCATGTGCCCCTTCTGTCCACAGTTGAAACAGTTAGGGGTGCCTATCTGGCAGACTCCGGGATGGGCTCGGTTGCACTTTGGGCAGACAGGGATGGTAACCCTCCCTGGGTTATTCACTCCCTGGTTGAAGTTTCTTTGTTGCCCCTGCGGCTGGTTCTGCTGATTATTGCCCTTCCACGGCGAGTTCTGCTTGTTCCCCTGAATGAACAACCCCGATTGGTTGTTTCCCTGCCACGGCCTCTTGCCATTGTTGTTGTTGTTGTTGTTGTTGTTGCCAGGCTGCTGATAGCCCCTTTTCTGTCCTCCCTGGTTGTTGTAACCCTGACTGTAGCCTCCGCTACCTCCTCCGTTCCATTTTCTCTTCCCCTGGTAGTTGCTACTGTTGTTGTTGTAGTAGCCTCGGTTCTGACTCTGCGCTGGTGCTGACGCAGTTGGTACAATCTTTTTCTCATCAGGCACGACGGCCTCCATTTCCAGTGCTCTTCCCAGTATGTCTGTATAGCCTAGTCCTCCATGACTAGCCAAAGCAATTCCCAATTCGTGTCTTAAACCTCCCTGAAATTTTTTGGACAACTTTTCCTCCGTGTCGACCAATGTCGGCGCATACCTCGACAACTCGCAGAACTTGGCGTCATATTCCGTCACAGTCAGCTTTCCCTGCTTCAGATTATAAAATTCGGCCTCCTTCTGTGCCCTATACGTCTTGGGGACGTACTTGTCAAAGAAAATCTCCTTAAACTCTTCCCATGAAAAACGAGCCAGATGCTCTGCAGGAATCACCTTCTGTCTTGCTTCCCACCAGTAATCTGCCGATCCCGTTAGTTGGAATGCGACACACAACATTCTCTCCTCATCAGTGCATCTGAGGAGCTTGAAAATTTTCTCAGTCGACCTCACCCATAGCTCAGCATCGCTAGGGCTACCAGTTCCATTAAACAGTGGAGGGTTCCTTTTGAGGAAAAGATCCTCAATATCTCTACGGGGCGGTGGTGGAGGTGGTGGTGATGGTGACGGGGGTGGAGATGGGGATGGGGTGATATTCCGCTCATATTCCTATTCTTGGTTATTTTCTGGCTGACGTCTACCACGTCCTCTAGGCCTTCCAGGTCCTCGACCTCTTCTGTTGTTAACATTTCTCGGCGGCATTTTCTTTAGTCTAAGGAAAAATTGAAATTCTCATTAGTTTTCTTCTGTTAATTACACTTAGTACTTACATTCTCGTTCTCAACTTAATCAGGTTCACAGAACAACATATCGAACATAGCTCCGATATTATTTCCTTAATCTTTTAACTTTCGAGTTAAACTCATTTCCTCGTTACACGAGTTCATTTGACGTTCTGATTTTAATTACTCAATTCATAAGAAATTTTGCTTGTGATTAAAAACCCTCTTCACGGGTCATGTATATATATATACATCAAAAAGAATATTAATTTTGCCTCCAACGAGGACTTATACAAAAAGGGGTTAGACTACTATTAGTCTAAACTAGGCTGACTGCCTACTATTTACCGGGTGCACTAACAAGTTGCATCTCCGTATCTACTAAAGTACTAGAACGGAAACGATTCATAAAATTTCGTATCCACTAGAGTACTACAAAAACTAACTAGTTACTGATCCGACTCTATACAGGACAAAGAGCTAATACTACTACTGATATTTACCCGCGTCTACAACGCACTGCTTAACTAAACTGCAGCCGAGTCCAAAAACTACTCCCTATGATCTGCAAAACCCTAACAACCCTCCTCTGGGTCCTCCTCCGGATCCTCATCCGGATCCTCCTCGGGGTCCTCCTCCGGATCCTCCTCCGGGTCCTCCTCCTCGGACTCCGAACCAAAAACCAGCTAAAGTGCCTCGTCCACCCTCAGAGTAGAACCGTCGTCAAGTGTAAGCAGGGTGGGTGAGGGTGTCTCTGAAATGGTCTCCTCCAAGTCGGAAACCAAGTAGTCCTCGCTGACCTCTACCGCACGCTTCTTCAGGGGAAAAAGGTGCTCGGGAACTGAACCTGGACCTGACTCAAACTCCTCCCTAGAACGGACCCTGGACGGTCCTGCCTCCATCTGCTCTCGTACTACTCCCCACTTCGCACAGATCTCCTCGAGTGGCGTAAGTGGAGAAGGCAGCTCTAACATGGCGGCGAGCTCCGCGTCGATCTCTCGATGGTCTGGCCCCTCCCTGTACAATCTCGTCTCTAACGGTCCCCTGACCCTAACACAAATGTCTGGCACAAACGGTGAAGACAACCCCAACAGCGCGGCTGTCTCAGCGTCAACCTCTACAAATCCCGGGCCTGGGATCAACTCCTCGATCTGCTGTCCTACTGGTGGTGACTCAGGTGTAACTACTGTCTCCTCGTCCTCCTCTGGCTGCTCTAACTCAGCGTCAGACTCCTCAACCAGTACACCGTCTGGTGGCAACTCCAACAGAGCAGAGTACTCAGGGTCTAAGTCAAGCTACTCAAGCTCCGTCTCGGCTGGAAAGTGGCTGTAGGGAATGTGTGGCTCTAACGGGAGGGGAAACATAAACCTGCTCTCAAAGAAACGCCTGTGCACACACAGGGCGAATCCGGCATAGTTGCCGGTCGGCTCAGTGTCGTCGCCTAGGATCCCTAAAAAGTACCACGCCGCACGGTGCGCCCATCCGCACCACTCGTCCGGTAGGTGTACGATCAAGTCTAGTATCGCCTGACTCTCCCGGATTAGGTGTCGCACTGGGTAGTAGGCTGAAGAAAAGTTACTAACAATCTGTCCTACATCCTCCTCTCCATAGTCTACCTCGAACTCGTAGTACTCGTCCTGCAACATGTCAACTATGGTGCGCTCGCACGAGGCCAAAGGTTGGCTCTTCCGAGCCGTAACGCGAACCCTAGCCATCCTACAAAAGTTTTAAGGTAACATGGATCAGTAACAGGTAGGGAAAAATAACTTATCTCAACGAAACATAAATTACAAAATGAATATCCCTTATTCAATTGTAACATCATCACTTAAGTCAACCACTTATTAAGACTTTTAGCAATTCAAGAAATTGCACTCAACAACATATATATATATATATATATATATACCTTCATAAAATAAAAGATTTAATTTTCATTCTTTTTGTTTCACCATATTATTACTCATTTTAATTCTTCTTTATTTCTTAACTCATTACTTCTAAACGACTTTCACTTATTAAAACAAAGTATATTTACTTCGTTCATATTACTTATTCAAAAGTAACATCCATTTACAAGAAATTTTGTCGTTTACGACTCTTAATATTCATACTAATTGTAGTCGTCGCTCAAGACGAAATATGGAATTAAATTCCATAAGAAAAATGAAATATAACTTAAGAATAATTTCCTGGAAAACTAAGTTCCATTTGTCGTCGCTAGAATCGGGCGATCGATGGAAAAAAAAATCAAGCTTCGTGCTCGACTCCTAATAATCTCTACGATTTTTTTTTTCTTTTTTTTTCTTTATAAAGTTCGATCAAGCGAACCCTATTGAAACACGAAACGAGAAGAAAAGAAATGACGTGTCACAAATCGACGTCATTTACATTACTTATACGCAAGTAATGTTCACTTATTTCGCTTAACTTTGATTCCAATTTACTCGATCTTCGTTGTCTCGTTCATATTTTTCTTAACTCGAAGGCGAAAGCTTCTCAAACGTCTAATCGCTCCCTTCAATTACTAACACGATTTATCGAATCACTTTTATTCATTTTCCTCGCAGGAAATTCTCAGAAAACAAGTTCGACTTTGCCGAACCTTTGTTCATGTCACTTAACGCATGTGACATTCATCAATAGAAGTCCTTCTTGCGTTGGGGATCTCCTTTCGAAATCATTCTAAAACAACGTTTCTTAAAAACGTCTAAATTCTCGAAGAACCGGAAAGTCCTTAGGTTTCAAGTCTACGTTCTCATTGAACCGGGAAAAATTCCTAAAATCCGACTATATTCTTGTATCCGCATAATTTTTGATAAAAAGGAAATCATTGCGCAAATAATTTCACATAAGATAGTACTTGTACTATCGCATAATCACATAGAGTATAAAAATTATACTTCTGAAAAATTCTTTTTTTTTTTTAAACATAACTAATTCTCATTCTCAATCTTTATTGAATACTTGTTCAATAAATTTCTTATTTAAAAGAAATCTCATCATAAAATTCTTTCCTTTTCCTCGTTGAGTCGACGTAGCGGGCGGTTGAGTTGACATCTATGTTCTCAGTCTTAGTATTAGAGTCTAACTCTTATCTCATACTTGGAAAGACGACTATGATCCAGAGTATATACAAATACCGTGTCTCACAATTTGAAAAAAGACTCGATATAGAGTACGAATGAATACTCTATACTTTTATTCGAAGGAAGACTTGCATAAAAATACCACTCTGTGATATTACTTAAAGGAATGACTCGTACTAGAAAGAATGATTCACACTAACTCATACTAGAAGATTGACTCAGAAGCAGAGCAGAAAATGAGCACGACTCTTATACCACTCTGTCACAACCCCAAATCCCGAGGGACGGCAGAAGCCGGGGTGTGACTGGGGTTGGATTAAAGAAGCGGGGAAGAAGGGGGCTAACTGACTAAACATACATGAAAGGCATCAATAACCATGAACAAGACTTGAACATAAATAAGAAAGAGTTAATCGCTGAGGATTACTCGACAGAAGTACACAGAAGATACTAAGTTCATATTTACAGACTTAGACTACAGAGTATTGTTTCAAAGATACATCTCAAAAGATTATTCAGAGTTTGGCAACGGAAGGGTTCTAACTAAGCATCCTATCCTTTAACTCAACATCAACCGTCGCCGCTCACCGTCGCTTCAACCTGCACATTTAGAAAATAATGTAGGGCTAAGTACAAACGTACTTAGTGGGCACGATGCCGAAATCATAATCATAAGTATAGATAAATATGGCATTTCATAAATTGTAGCACGTCGGGGTTTTATTAAAACGGGCCCGCGTCTACTAAACATTTTCTGACTATTTTCTCAAATTAGCTTGCAAGCATTTTTCTGGTATGTTACGTTCAATCTTGACCAAATCTCATTCACCGTGGCTGGTACCCCTCAACAGGATATCACATACACCACAGGTTACAAAGTACACTAACTCTGGAAAGCACTTAGCAGCTAACTCAGAGCCGATCGTTAGTTAACCTAGTTAGGTTAACTCTAAATCTGGAAAACACGAATGTTGACTCAGATGGGTACAAGAGAACTCACATAAAACATAAAACAGTTCATGCCATAATATCACTTTCAAAACACAGATATCAAAGCGATAAAGAAAGATTTTCCCAGCATTGCTCGTTTTATTTTGTATATAAAAGCCCACCTCGATATACAGAACTAAAAGCAAAAGCTTCCAAACTTCGGATCTTCCGTCCTTTCTTCACAGTTGACTTCCTCCTTCATCGTAGAATAATAATACCTAATAACGGGTCGTAAAAGATAATCGATCAAAAGAATCGAAATAAGTTTTAGTTATTTCATTCTTTTGGGCATTTGCATGCTTACTAGATTCGTTTTACTTAAATGGGAACGAGACTCGTTCAAATCTCGTTAGAACTCGGAAGGTCTCATATTCGACTCTCGGGTCAGTAGAGAGGGTAGTCGGTAACTTAATACGACTTTAAAGATTATAAGGAGCTAAGTTGGAAAGAATCAACTTAGGCGATTTACGTTTTAGTTCATTTCACGACTTATGAAATTCTCACTTAACTACTTCTTTACTTGAACGAATAAAAGATAAGATCTCGACTGGTTTTATCATTCAAGGCTCCATACTTGACTCTAGGGTCAGTAGGAAGATATTCGTTAGCTATTACGGCTTAAACGATCGAAGGAAACTAAGTTGCGAACAAAACAACTTAGAAGGATGGAAACTGAAATTTCACTGCGCAATCCAGTAACTCTGGAGACTGTCCAGAACAGAGGATTTGGAAACAGGGGATGAGCCCTGTACTACTGGAAAGATTGGTATGTCTAGTTCGTGCTCCAATTTACGGATCACAAATCCGATAAACGAGCTGGAAGTTATTACAGTTTCCGGCGAGGGTCGCAAAACTGCCGCGAAAACCCTAATTGCTCGATAGGTTCGACGTATAACGTCTTAGGTTCGTTCTAAGTTCTCGAATTCAATTTCTTTGGAAACTGGGCCCTCAAGGCAGTCATCACGTACTCCCGTACGTGAAGAACTCCTTCTCAAAACTCGTCCATAAGCACGACGTTCTAAACGTCGGATTTCAACTAACAATTACTAAACCAACAAAAAAATTCAAAACGCGTTCTAGTTCTCGATTATAACTATAGCTCATATTATAACAACTCGAAAGCTTATGACATCAACTAGAAAGTTGTTCTCAAGTCCATCATGAACAATAATATCAAATTAGAATTCTCATTCGACTTCTTGGTTATTAGTTACGACTAAAAGTTCGTCTCTTACGCGATTTTCAAAGTTGTCGGATTCCGTTCAAATTTTACGACGTCAATCTACATCTAACGAGAATCACTTCTATGCATGCAAACATTTCATAACATCATTATATTTCAACTTATAAGGTGTTCTTCGTCTCTTACATTACGTTAAATATTTTTAGAAAATTCTCACTTTAATTCTATAATCCATTAACATCAATTACTTCATAATTCCATCAACAGTTCATCAATTAAATCAAACATGTGGAAACCCCTAATTACTCCAACAATTTCGGTTTTCATACATATATTAAGAGGATATTTTTCTTCTCCAATTAACATTATTTATTCACTAATCAACCTCTTATAACAACTATTAATCAATTGCAAACCTAAAATCAACTAACATGCAAAAACCCCTAAATTCAACATTCAAACCCTAATTGAATTTCACAAAAACATAGGGCTTTCGATTCCTCTTCGTTCTAATCACCAATTAAACATCTATTAAGCATGGATCAATCATCAATTGAAGAAATCCCAAAATCCTACTATAAACCCTAATATTTTCGGTATTAATCCATAAATTAGGGTTCTTGGTTTTGTCAAATTTTAAACCCTAATTATCCTATCTAATATATCCAATTTCATTATTCCAAGATCAATTCATCTAATCCAATGTTCTAAATTTCGATCAAAGAAGAAAAGAAAAGAAGAAAGGGATGGATGGATAGAAGTTAAGAGGAGGGAATTACCTTAAGAATTAAAGAAAGATGTATGTAGTTTGAATGGAAGGATTGAGACTTGTGATTCTCTTCTTGTTCTTGGAGCTTCTCTTCAATGGAGATGGAAGAAATGAAGAAGGAGATGGAATAGGAGGGCTGCCGATTTGTGTGGTGTGGGAGGGAAGAAATGAATTTGATTTTTGCATTAACATAATGATATAAAGTGTTAAGGTGTAAAGTGTGAATAGTGAATGCATTAGGTGTAAAGTTTCAATAGTAACTAGCATAGGTGTCACCTTATAAAACTAATTAAAACACAAAAATCTAACTAAAAAGGAGAAGATGTCGGTCATGGTAAGAAAATTAAGAAAACTACGCGCTTTTCCGGCGCGATCCGAAGTTACGGAAATCGAACGACGAAAAACGTCGCTCGGCACAAAATCGTCGCGATCCGATTTGACCGCAAATTCTAACGTACGAAACTTAATAGGAAAAATAAATTTACAAAATTTATTTTGATAAAAATTCGGGACGACACAGTCCGAGTTTCATCCGGAAAATCATAAAAACGAACTTTCTCGAGCGAGTTCGTATCGCGATTTCGTAAATGTAGAAATCAGACGGTTTTCCGTTATGAGTTCACGAACTAAAAACTTTTCGTACGCGCTAACCCTAAATACAGTAGTCGTCTAGCTGACTTCTGTAATTTATTTTCAGAAACGGATTCGACCATTAATCTTAGAATTCGAAATCGTAAACTTAGGCGTGCAAAGCCATTTATTTAATTAACTTTAAAATTTTAAGAACGTAAGGAATTTACGGGGCATTACAAAATGCAAGTTAAAATGCTTAAACCATTAGTACTTAATGCTTCAACTTTTGAGTTTGCCATAATTATCATAAAACACACATTCTAAGATTTATTGCTTAAACTAGCAAATTAAAACGCTTAAACCATTACTACTTAATGCTTCAACTTTTGATTTTGACATAATGATCATACCTCATTTCCAACTATGGGAACAGATTCCTCATCCATATGCATCTCATCATCCTCTAAGCGTTTATCACCATCAAAGTCCTTTGTTACTCCAAAGCTGAAGCTTGAATCGTCACCCTATTAAAACATTCGTGGATGTATATAATAATAGCCCAACTTGCCATAATTATATATATACAACTCTAATTTATTCTAATATTATAATCTATGAAGAATCACCGAGGCATAAAAACGCAATGAATTAAACATAAATACCCAATTACAAAAAATAAAATTAAAAAAAAAAAGCCTTCATAATTTCATCACAACTACCCCTAGTACAAACAGTACCTGTTGTTGTGGCCTTGAGTTTGTATAAATTCAAATAACATATTTTAATAGAATAAAATGTTCCTTAAACCAGGAAGTCATAATGCTTAAACCCTGTTTCGAACTTTTGGAACAACTAGCCACCCTGTTTTGAATTATTGGAACAGAACCATCGTCCATATGCATGCGCAGTGGTTTATCATCTTTTAAGCCTTGATCACCACCAAAGTTGAAGCTCGGATAATCATCAACCTATGCAAATTAACTCAATAAATTTACCTAAGTAGCGAATTCAAAATAAAATTGAAGAACCTTTTGATTTCATTAGTAGCCCACTAAACAACTTTAATTGCTTGTTCTGTTGTTGTTGACTTTGATTTGTACAAAGTCAAATTAAAAAATTAATTAGAACAAGTACTTGCTTAAATTGGGATGAGATTATGCTTTAACCGACAACATATAATGCTTATAATTTATCATAATTAACATACCTTGTCGTTTTTACGAATGCCCCACATGGGATCACCACCAAACTCTTGTGTCAAACCAAAGCTGAAACTTGGATAATCATCGACCTATGAAAACATTCATTGATTTATATACCAATATACAAATTTTCCATAAGTATATCTACAGCTCAAAATTTATTCTAATATTAGAATCTACAAAGAATAATTGAGGCAAAAGAACGCATTGAATTAACTATACATACCTATTTACAAAAACCTAAATATCGTCTTCTTGATTTCACCACAACTACCCTCAATACAATAGTAACTGTTGTTGTAGCATTCATTTTGTGCAAATTCGAGTAATATATTTCAATTGACTAAATTATTGCTTAAACTAGCAAGTCGTAATGCTTAAACCTACATTTTATAAATCTTAAACCTACATACTTGGCACAACTAACAAACCTCGTTTTGAATTATTGGAACAGAATCATCGTTCATATCACCACCAAATCTAATGCTCAGACAATCATCAACCTATGAAAACATTTAGCGGATGTCAGATAAGTCACAATATGCCAATTTATTATAATCATATATTTAACTAAAATTTAATCCCATATTATAATTTACAATAAATCAGCCATATTCAATATTTTTTTTTTTTAAAAAGACCTTTTTGGTTTCATTCACAACATCCTCTAGCACATCTTCATTTCTTTGTTCTGCTGTCGTTGCCTTCAATTTGTTCTAAGTCCAAAAAAAAAAATTATTAGACTAAGTTTTTGCTTAAAGTAGAACAAATAATGCTTAAACCATTCAAAATAATATGATGACTCATAATTTTCGCTTTAAATAATAGAAGTAATTGATACAGAACTTATGCTTACTTTATCACCATTTTCTATTACACCGACTGAAATGTCGTTCTGAACCTGCTTGCCATTATCACCATTGTCTCCTAAATCCACTATGGTGTCGTCTTGTGCTTCATGAACAGTGCCAGTCTGAACCAATAATGAGAGACATACCAAATCAATCAATTATGAAAAAAAAAACAAAAAAAAACCATTCGAATAGCATTTATATGCCATACTTCCAATACCTCATTTTCAATGATTGGGACTGTACCGCCGTCCATCTTAATGCATCGCATTTGATTATCCTTATACCCTTCATCATCGTATCTTTGCGTTAAACCAGATCTTAAGATTGCATGCTGAGTAGTTGATCTAATGAAATCATTACGCCGAATTATTGCATTTTCAATTTCAGCAATCGCAGCCATTCTATATGCCTCTCTCCAGAAATGGTTATCAGCAATGAAAAAACTGAATTGTGATTGTGTCGGCTCATTGGAAGTGGAAACAACATTTGGTTTAAAAGCGCAAAGTTGTAGAGTTGCATCCATTATCTGCTGGAAACTTTTACTCTGAGCAATATCTGGCGGCGCTTCTTCAATCATACCCACCAACTCAAGCATCAAATTAGCTACATTCTTTGCCTTGGAAATGAAGTTGTCTGTATATTTCTCTATATCATCAACAACGTTGTGATATTCAGACTTCTTAGTGTGTTCTCCTACAATGAGTGGATCCATTATCACTGGCACTTTATTTGTTTTGTATGGGAATCCAGCTCCAAAACCACCAGCCTCAATTTTCAATTTCTGACGCTTTTTCATATCACCGAGCATCCAATTACTAGTAGTTGGAAATGCCCTAGTCACATTCGTGCCAAATAGCTCAACTCTGTCCACATATAGTGCCTACATGAAAATTTTAATTAGAAACGTAAAAACATGTTCAACACAAATTGATAAAATAAATGGGTCTGAAAATTACCGTTAAAAAAAGGATTGGACCACGAAAACCATTACGATTAGATTTCTGCCACTTCATTCTATGATGCACGAGACGACTTATAAGATAATCACACCAGTCCCAATCACACAAATTTGCAACATCATCAAAACAGTCCATTATTTGCGGCTTCACATAACCGGTTGAACAACTCTCAATCAAACAATTGTTAAGAAGTACCATGAAATGTCGCCTAAATAGTGGACCACATTCACCAAGTTTAAGCATCTCTTTTTTAACATCACTAGGTTTAACACCATACTTCTTCTGACCGTACTCACCCTCAGGGAATTCACTAATCCATCTCTTATATGACTCCACCTGCTCATTATTTCCTTTTCTAACTATAGATTTATGACCCTTGGGAAGCCCAAAAACACGGTACACATCCTCAGAGGTGATACGCATTCTCCTATTATTTTGTAGCTTGATCTCACAACTTACATAATCAAAATTTTCCAACACCCAAAATCCAAATTGTGTGGGAATGTCCTTCACTTTAATTGTTAGAATGTTACCGAATCCCATCTCTGTAATATCATTCTTGTGTTATTCTGTCATATCTGCAATGGCTTCCACTAAAACTTGAGGACAAGTCCTATAATTCAACCGAGGATAGAACACATCAGAAACTTCTCTGTTCCGATACTTCACCCCTTTGGTGGGTGATTTTATAGTCAATGGCTTCCTAATATGCATCCCTTTGATTATTGTTCTACTACTTTCTCCTAGACCAGATTTTAAGCATGTACGCTTAAGTGGAGGGGTACCATCAAAATCATTATCACCACAATCATCTGCATTCCTTCTTGTTTTCGTCCCTGGTAGAAGCATTAATAACACAATCATAATGTTAAAGTCCTTAAAATAAAATCACTTTAACCATGGAATCTCAATGATAATGCAAATGGCTAAAGTATTTACAACAAAATATAACTAACGCTTTAAGCATTCAATCGAATGCATAAAAGCATGAAAGTATAATGTAAAAGACTGAAATAATATATAAAAAATATAAAAAAAAATCACTTTAAGCATGCAATATAATTGAATAAAGAATAGACTTACACTGCAAATACACACAATTATGAAATTATAAAAATCACTTAAACCATATAATAGAATTCATACAATCATGAAAGTATACAGCAAATGATAATTCATAAAAGCATGAAATAAGAAATTCAATTAAAAACAATATAAATACTTTAAGCATGTAATAGAATTGAAAAAAGAAAACCAGAACACTGCAAATACACCCAATAATATCAAATAAAGAATACTTTAAGCATGTAATCGGATTGTGAAATCATGGAAATTATACTGTAAATGAATGAAATAATGGAACTCAGAATTGGATTGTAAAAGCATGTAATAGAAATGTAAAAAGAACACTGCAAATACACACAATTCTGATTAAAGGAACTCAGAAATCATAAAAGCATAAAATTATACTATAAATGAATGAAATAAATACACATAAGAAATTAAACGGAACCTTTTTCTTTCATCTTCTTCTTCTGGGGTGTCAACATAATCCTTCATCAGCACAAACTATGTTGAATCAATCAATCCAGAACTGGTATTTATAGGATGTTTAAGCTATAACAAATAGAAAATTCCAAATCATATCTGATTGAGAGTGTATCGTAACCCTCAATCCAAAACAAAAAATTAAAAAAGTCAATTGATATCATAGAATTAAGCATCAAATTGATTGAGAGAGTGAAACCAGGAAGAAAGATTTGGAGGTTTCGATTGAGAGAATGAACGAGAATCACGGGATTCACAACGCTGGAGATTTCGATTTTTTCTTGTTGTTCTCCATAATACCCTTATCCCTATTAAACAAGTAATAAAATTAGCAAAATCTTATATATCATTAAGTAATCTCATCCGCACAAATTTATTGGATGAACGGATACGATTTGTTCCTAATTCCCACAGGGGGATAGTTTCTACAATAACCCAACCCTATATATATATATATATATATATATATATATATATATATATTTCAAATCACTAAGAAAATTAGTTGTGACTCATGAATTGATGAATTGTTTTTACATTTTCCATCTCATCTCAGGCTTCGTCTCAAGCATCATGTTTGTCTGTGCGCCAAGAATCGTCATTTATCCTTTTGTTTTGTTGCTTTTAATCTATAAATATCGAAGAAGGCACTTGTCAATGTACGAGGGAATTGAATCCTTCCTACAAAGTGACAACAAACTCGTGCCAATCAGGTATTCCTACTCACAAATAAAGAAGATGACCAGAGGCTTTCGAGATAAACTAGGCGAAGCTGGTTTTGGTTCTGTTTACAAAGGAAAGCTTCGAAGTGGCCATCACGTTGCAGTCAAACTGCTCAAAACATCCGAAACAAATGGCCAAGACTTTATGAATGAAATTGCAACTATTGGGAGGATCCACCATGTGAATGTGGTGAAACTAGTTGGATATTGTGCTGAAAGATCCAAACGTGCCCTCATATTTGATTTCATGCCCAATGGTTCACTTGAGAAGTACATCTTCAATCGGGGAAAAAACTATTCTTTGGATTGGGATATGAAGTTTGAGATTGCAGTTGGAGTGGCTCGAGGGATTGAGTATTTGCACCGCGGTTGTGATATTCCGATCTTGCATTTTGACATCAAGCCTCATAATATACTTCTAGATGATAAGTTTGTCCCAAAAGTATCGGATTTTGGGCTAGCAAACTTATGCTCCATAGAGAACGACACCTTGACGATGACTGCTGCGAGAGGAAGTGAGGAACCATAGGGTATGTTGCTCCAGAACTGATCAACAGAAGTATTGGGGCAGTGTCTCACAAGGCTGATGTCTATAGTTTTGGGATGTTGTTGATGAAAATGGTGGGCTTAAAAAGAGAATTGAAAGGAAAGAATGATGATTCGAGTAAGTATTTCCCATGTTGGATATATGACCGTTTTAATCAAGGCATGGAGATTGAGTTTGAAATGACAGAGGAAAGTAATATTAGTAATGATGAGAGTGAGAGTAGTAGAAAGAGTATTGTGAGGAAGATGACGATAGTTGCATTATGGTGCATACAAATGAGTCCTGACGATCGTCCATCAATGAATAAAGTGTTGGGAATGTTGGAAGGAGATGTCGAACATCTCCAGATTCCCCATTATCCATCTCAATCAGCAGCGCATGTGGCGGTGAATGTGGAAGAGAGTTGGGTTACAAGTGAAAGTGATTCTGACTCGTTGCTCCATAATAAAACTGGTAGCAACATTGAGATTACTATTGCTTGAAACGAGACCTTCTTGTCTTGTATGTGTGTTGCTTCAAGAGTTCATTCTCTATTGGTCTCTTCTACATGAGTATAAGTTTTCACACAATTTAACATAATGAAAAAATATAATACTCTCAAGTTATTGACGTAATTGTAATTTTTGTTTTGTTAGTACAGAGATGGGACCAATATTTCTTTACTCATCAGTGATTGATAATAACATGAGCATCGAGCAATTAATCAGCTATCATTATTTAAAATTCGTAGCACCTAACCACTCTCATTGATGGACAAAGACCAAGTCACCGAAAGACTTTTGACTGACTGAAGAGAGATGGTGATCACTCATGGATAAAACGCTCATAATAAATTTGTACTATAAATTTGTAGGGACAACTGTTAATTTGCATATTATTATTATTATTATTATTATTATTATTATTATTATTATTATTATTATTATTATTTATGTTTTATTTTATTTGTTTTTTGGATTAAGGTGGAGTCGTGGGGGAACAAATCGGATCTTCTATTGCATCTTCATATGCATCTTCTATTGCTTTAATAAGGAGATGACACATGACATGACTAAGGGTTCAAGATTTAGAGTATATATTATCCTTATATATTTCCTAAATTTTACACCATTAATTACTCCACCTGTCATATAAAGCAATAGGAGATGCCACATGGAGTGGAGATTGTTTAAATCCTAGTAAGTACTACTTTCAATTGCTTTCCTCTATTTCTAGACTCTGAACTTTAGTTTTGAATTAGTATTAATCTAAAACTTAACAAATAAAGCAAACAATAAGAAAGGCAAATAGCAAAAATATTCAAAGATTCAAATATGATTAAAGATATCCTAAGGCTTCAATTTCAATGGATAATTAAACTTAAACTCTCATCAATCGACCAATTTACAAGGGACTCAACTATTTTTAAGACAATCACAAATCTAGTTTAAACCTGCTCTCGTAGTGCCTAAACCGTGGATTACTCACTAGGGTTTTCGTCTCCGATAAATATCATAAGCAAGTAATTCCAAAAAGATCCTAAGATTAAAACCCCTCACACAAAGCCTTTTCCTCTCGGTAATTATGCAGTGTGTCCTATATTCCAGTTCACATGTTAATCCTCATTTCTCGAATTTCGAATTACCACAACTAATTATGCTACATTGGTGATCAATCAACTAGCATGCAAAACAAAACAAGAATATAAGAAAGAAAAGAGGGACAAAAATTGGTCAATTGATTAACAATTAAAGTAATTATCCATTTACTCTCTAACCCAAAGATATATAAACAGATTAGCTACTCATAATTAAAGCAAACACCAAATCAAAATAACAGAAATTCATAATCATCAAATAAGAAAAATTGTAGTCGAAACAAATAATCTTGAACTCTTGAATCAAATCTCCAAAAGCTCCAAGACAAAGCTAAAATTTGCTAAAACTATGAAAAATAATAAAAGGTGTGTAAGATGTCTCTTCTATGCAATAAAAGGAATATTTATAGTAGGAAAAACTACCACAATTTGTCTAGAAAGTAAAAAATCAAACTAGGAAAAGAGTTTATGTTGAAAAACGAAAGATTTTGGGGAAAAACAGCCCTACCATGCTGTCGCATGCAAGACCGCATGCGAAATGCGAAGAAAATTCGAAAATGGGAAGCTCCATGCGGTTGTCCATGCGGCCGCATGCTGGATCGTATGGAACTGAATCGGCTTGTTCTCCCTTGCATAATATTAACTCCAATGTTCTACAAAATCAAACAAAGTACGAACGAGCATCATATTTCACAAAATAACAGTACTTAAGCACAAAACTCATTACAAACATGATTTCTCTATACAAATTAACATCAATTAAGCTTATAAAGATGACAAAATCCATTTTTATCAACCCCAAACTTAAAGAGTTGTATGTTCTCAAACAACATTAAGGAAAAAAAAAACATGGATTTTAAGCGAAATAGTGACTCGATTGGCTTCAAAAAATTTCAAAGACAAGACTCATGCAAAAATCTAATCGAGATCAAAGATAAATAAATAAACCAATCATTCTAACCTCATTTAAACTCCTCACGACATAGGAAATATTTAAACGAACTCTCAACTCTCAAGTGTATAAGGTAGGAAGTATATACGCTCAAATCAAAACATAACATGCAACCTATCATAAGCTTGCCAATTATCTTATCTCGCCATCTTTCAAACGTGTGCTTCGAAAAAGGATAAAAAATAACTTTCTTTTGGTTGTAATGTTGGATGTTTGGTAAGGTAGAGAAATTTAGGCTAAGTGACTCAAATTAAACAAAAACCCAACTTTCAAAGATAACACAAGCTTTTTGTAATTTTACACAAACTTCTACCTTTTTTCAAACTCACAACCTCAACACCACAATCTTTACTAGCACCACTCTATCAATCTTTTGTCCTTTTATACTCTTTTTTGTCTTTTTTTTAAAATCTTTCTTTTTCAAACACTTTTTTTTTAGACAAAAGTCTAAATAGCCATTTTCAAAAAGAAAAGATAAATAATGTCCCTTTGACCAAAAAGTTGTTCAAATAGCCCTTACTTTTTATTTATGACTTTTCTACCCCTAGTGTTTATACACTCTACTATTAGTTTGAATTACTATCTTAAAACATGGACCGTTGCATACATGAAACGAACATACAAGAAGGGTGACATATTACCTCTCAATGCCATCTCTTCCCCTCTCCCAAAATATTACCTTCGCCGGTCACCTCCCACCCGACACTACATCTCCTCCGCCGGTCGTCTTCTCCAGCGATGGCGGTCGTCTTCTACCCCCGTCGCTCCATCTCCTCCGCCGCCGTCGGTCGGTTTCTTCTGGCAGCGCTCCATCTCCGCCGGCCCTCCATCTCCTCCGCTGGTTAGCTTCTCCATCGCCGTCGGTCGGCTTTTTCCGGCGCAGCTCCATCTCCATCCCCTCCATCTCCTCCATCCCTCCATCTCCTCCATCTCCGCCGATGCCATACATCACCGTCGCTGCCCACCACGTCCGCTTTAGGCACAGATCTGCTTACAAGGACAATCCATTGAGGCCGCCGAACCAAGGTTCCGGCGGAGTAATTGTTTGTCGGCGCCGGTGCGATACCTCTGCGTTTTTTTTTCTTGTATGTGTGTATATGTCGAGCTAGGGTTCACTAAATTCGTGTATGCAATTTTTCTTGTATGCTTGATTGTTCGTGTATGGACGGTGTGGGTAGATAGAAATTCATCTATGTTATTGTTCATGTATGCTTGACTTGTTCGTGTATGCAATTGTTCTTGTATGCTTGATTTGTTCGTGTATGCACGGTGTGGGTAGCTAGAAATTCGTATGTGTAATTGTTCATGTTTGCTTGAGGCGTTCTTGTATGTCAATCTTCATGTATGCTCCACAATCTTCATCTATGTCAATCTTCATGTATGTCACTCTTCCTGTATGCTCCACAATCTTCATGTATGTCGCATTTCTTGTATGCAACAGTTCATATATGTTAATCTTCATGTATGCTCCACTCTTCTTGTATGCAACGGTTCATGTATGTTACTCTTCTTGTATGCTCCACTCTTCATATATGTCTCATTTATTGTTCTTGTGTGCACTGTGTTGGAAGCCAGAAATTCGTGTATGTAATGGTGTATTTAACCCAAATTGATGTACAGATAATGCAATTAATTAGTAGTTATATCCTATTATTTCTTATAATATTTCGTGTATGTTTTTGTTCTTGTATGCGTATACTTTTCGTGTATGTTTGATTAGGCTGCATACAATTTCGTGTATGATGTTGTTCTTGTATGGTTAAATCGTGTAGTAGGTGACAAAAAAATTCATGTATACAACTGGTCTTGTATGATTCATTTGTTCGTGTATGATTGTATTGTTCGTGTATAAAAATTTCCTTGCATGATGATTTCGTGTATGAAACTTTTCCTGTTTGCACTATGTACTCCACCAACAAATTCTTGAACAGATAAAAGAAAGAAGGAAAGTAGAAATCGACAGATAAAAGAAAGAAGAAAAGTAGAAAGTGGAGTAGGTGGATAAAAGTAAGAGAGAGAAGTAACAAAATTCAAATTAAAGGTGGTCAAAGGGTAATTAAGTCATTTTCAAAATTAAAAGGCTATTGTGTATCTTTTAAAATGTGGGTGACATTTTAGCCTTTTTCTTTAGAAAAATGGCTATTTTACCACATTACCTCTTTTTTTTTCATGAGCTTATAAGGGCTAAAAACAACTAAAAACTTTCAAGTAAAGGTGCTCTTTCTATTCTTCCTTGCATTTATTCTTTCAAGCTCAACCAATTTCCTATAAAGATCTAACCCAATTCACCAATAGTTTATCAAAGAAAAAGGCTCTAAAGCTCAAAGTGGCAAACTAGGATAAATTTAGCAATTTGGACAACAAAGAGGGAAAAATTGGCTAACAAAGATGGCCTTCATCTCGTAACTCTTAGCACACTAACACAACCTTGAGGAAAATGACAAGTTGTAGAGATTATCATGCATGCTTGACAAATCACACAAGAATGAAATAGACTATAGCCAAGGCTCAAATCTCACATAGGCTATTATCGAGTTAAAGAGGCAAAAACAATCAATCTATCAATTTATGTTCAATCCATCATGAAAAATTCACAATCATCAATTTTCAATTCAAAGTAACAAAATCTCATCATTAGCCAAGTCACACATTCACCAAAATCATGCTTTTTTTTAGAAAAACTTAAAAACAATTAACTAAACTAAAGCACATAATTAGCAACAAAATTAACTAACTAAGAACTCCATCCTCCAAACTTATTTAACAACAAGGAAGAATAAGTTTGTAAGTAGAAGCGGATGTTGATTAGAACAAATTCACCAATTCAATATGAAGGAAAACAACGCAAAGAGCTATCTCTTCCCCCACTCTCTCGCCCCTTTTTTCTTTTTGTTTTTGTTTATACCTACAAAGAAATAAAGACAAAGAAAACAAAAATAACAAAAACAAAAAAATAAATCTAACCTTGTTTGGTTGCCTCCCAACTAGCGCTTAGTTTACCGTCGTTAGCTCGACATAGCCTCATAATCACAACTCATCAACAAGGATGATGCATCAACGGCCGATCATAGACTTTGTGGAATTAACACTTCGGCAAAGATTCCTTTGTAGTATAATGATTACCCTTATCAATGAGAGGGTCTAAATCCAAAACTTTATGTTCTTCAAAATGTTTGAAACCTTCATCTTCATGGATCTTTAAAGTTTGATAGATGGAGAAAGTGTACATCTTATCATTGTTTCAAATTAAACAATTAGGGTGTGTTCACTTGGAAGTATAAATTTATACCTTCATTTAGAGGTAAATGGAGGGATAAACAAAAAATTTATCCTTTAAATCATTCTTTTTTTTTTTAATCTCTCCTTTCCACCACCACAAGGAGGGATAATATTATCCACCCTAAATTGGAGTGATAATATTATCCCTCCTTGTGGTGGTGGAAATGAGAGATGTAATAATATCATTCCTCCTTGTGGTGGTGGAAAAGAGAGATTTAAAAAAAAGAAATAATTTAAAGGGTGAGATTTTTGTTTATCCCTCAATTTACCTTTATCCCTCAATTTACCTAAAAAGACTAGCTTTAGGCTAAAGTTAGATGGTGATCACTAGGAAGTTTCTCAAGAAAAGCGTGTAATTCCTTAAAAAAAAGGAAAAAAAAAAGGAGCGTGTAAACTAAGGATAAAATGCACCGACAACACTCGTGTTAATTAATATGTAGGGACAATCGAAAATTTAAAAGTTAATTGGGTTGTTATTATTGCCTACTATGAGACTGTACATTTTGTAAGCTTTCTCTCTTAAAATATCTTATAAGCTAACTAAATCTTATAAATTGTCTCCCTAAAAAAAACATAAGATGCTTCATGTAGCTTATAAGATATATTGTCTTAGAGCTTATTAGTTGTCTAAATGCTCGGATAATTGAGCTTATCAGTTAAAAAGAGAGAAAAAAAAAATATTTTTTTGAAACAATAATAGAAATCTATAATCTAAAAAAAATAAGAAAAAGAGCATAAAAGATTCAGATTTTTTTTTAAAATTTAAAAAGTCGAAATCTATAATCTAAGGATATACATATTTTATTTTTCTTTCTTTATATATATGTATGTCTCGGATCGTCAGAGAACTAATCCTCATGTGAGAATATGTAACATCTTTTTCTATATATATAGGGTTTGAAAAAGAAAATATATCCTAATTAGTAAATCATAAACCCTAAGAAGGAAATGTGAATATTTTCGTTTTTACGGTTAATTTTCATTTTTTAACGCGTGTAGCCGAATAGAATTTTTATATTTTTTATTACCCTCGGAACCATATTTTTTATTATTGAAAAGAGAAACTCGTACACCATATTAATGTATATAAAATAATTATAATCAAAAGAAATAATTAGTATCATAAATGTAGGTTTATAAATAGAAAGCTCGCGAACATCGAAGTTTTCAATAAATAAAGCTCGATGCTCGACTTGATAATAAACGAGAGCATGATAATTATTCGACTGATTCGGACCGATTACAACCCTAGTGGTAAATGAAGAATTGAAGCATTTCATTAGTGTCAAACACGTTCCTTTAAATTGTGTAGTGTGCGAGGAAAATTGAACTGTTTTGATTAGAGCCGAGATGGCACCTCAAACTCAAACCCTCTTCCATAGAAAATGTTCATCATCATCCGCATCCCTCTTAACTCTCTCTCTCATAAGCATCTATTTCTTTCAATCTTGTAATGCCAACTCTAACTGCAGTCCTTCTACGTGTGGCATTTTTCGCAACATAAGCTTCCCTTTTCGCCTCAAAGACGATCCCAGAAACTGTGGTGATTACAGATATGAATTAGCATGCGAGAACAACGTCACCTTCGTCTATCTAAACTCCCATAAATTCTATGTCAAAACAATCAACTACGACAACTCCATCATCAGACTAGTTGATGCTTCCTTAAGCAATGACACCTGCTCTTTCCCACTCTATTCTGGATCCTTTTATCCTTATCCTTTGTCGCACTATCATTATTTTGCAAGCCCTATTTATTTTATTAGCTGTGCAAATCCGTTGCAGAATTCTCCCTTCTTCACAGACATTACTAGTTGTGGCTCCAATTCGTCCCATCACAGTAGATATACTTATACGAAGATCGACTTCTTGTATGCCTCAAATTTGACAGAAGGATGCAGATTAGAGATGACAATGATGTCGTCGTCGGAGTTCAAGTATCTGGAGAACATATCACTCTCTGAAATCCACCAAGCTCTCTTGTATGGATTTGAACTCATCTGGTGCTTTGAATGCCCAACACCAGATGGTATGTATCAAACCTCAACTTGGGGTAAGTAAGCATGGGAGAGGTGTGTTTAATTTTAATTATTTGTGTCGAATTTCCTCTGCATCTTGTTTATTGATGATGATGATGATTACAATTCTAAACATGTGGAAACCATATCTTTCTCAAATCTAATCTATATTATTAAAATCAAGAAGGGACACTTCCCCAATCCTTCGTGATATAGATATATTTCTAAAAATTTCGACAGGTTTGCAATTTAATAAATAATACTGATCTAGTACTATAAATTTTATTCATCCATATTTCGGATTATTATTATTATTATTATTATTATTATTATTATTATTTGGTCAATTCATTAGGCAAATTAATGATAAAATGATTATGAAGAAAAGGTTAATGGCCTCTAAATTTCCAAAGTTTTGTCACATTCTCATTTTGCAACTCAAAAAAAAAAAAAAAAATATGCCTCAAAATATCCGAACTTTTAGTTTCGTTGGTTTGCAACCCGAGTCCAATTTTCAAAATATGTGATGACATGGCGACTTAAAAAATCCTATGTGGCAATTTCGTTTGACTCAAAATGACTTCCTTCCATCCTACATCAACAACGTCGTTTTGTAACTAATAATAATAATAATAATAATAATAATAATAATAATAATAATAATAAATAATAAAACTCACCTCGTTATATCTTCCCTCTCTGTCATCTCTATAGTAACACTCCTACGCCACCATTGTCTACCATTACCACCGGCGGCCACCTAAGTGGATATGGTGGAGGCGGTGGTTGACAGCGATGGAAAGAGACAATGTAGTAGATGGTGGCTGCAGAAAGAGAGGTAGCAGACCAAGAAGGAGAGATAGGGTTAGATTAGGTAGATTTTTTTATTTATTTTATAATCAACATAATATAAAAAACAACGTTGTTTTAATACCATCCAAGTTATTAGTTTTCTATGTAGTCGATATCTCAAATTTAATTTCGCTGGAAACCGACGCGGGTTGTCAAATCAGATAAAATTAAAAGTTCGGATATTCTAAGGCATATTTTTTTTTTACGCGTTACAAAATGAGAATATGACAAAAGTTTGTAAATTTATAGGTTATTTACCCTATAAAAAAAATACTCCATCCGTTCTGTTCAACATGTCTTGTTTCTTTTCGGCACGAAAATTAAGAAAAGAAGGATTAGATGTAAATTGTGTGTTTAGTGTAGTGAATAAAGTGATATAAAATATTTTTTAATTGATCAAGTGATATAAAGTGTTTTGAAGTGACATAAAATGATATAAAGTGGTTTTGAAGTAATATAAAGTGAATAAAGTGATTTCTTAATTATTTCCTTAAAGGGAAATAAGACTTGTTGAACGGGACACCCAAAAAAGAAAGTGAGACATGCTGAACGCGACAGAGGGAGTATTACATTAACTCCCACAATATTTAACTTAACAATGGTTGACTTGGTTATGGTTGGGAGGAGCATGTATTCGATATAAATTTGTAACATTTTTCCGAAAAGAAAATTCCATTAATAGAATCACGAAACATTTACCATAGTTAAATCCCAAAAATCATTAGTCCAAATTAACGGACTAGATATATGCGCTCCAAATTCAGCTAAGAAATGAGCTGCTTTAAATATTATTTAACATCACTAGTGTGTACGCGCGGTGAGAAAATCAGAAAAATATGCGAGGCTTGTTTGATATATATATATATATATATATATATATATATATATATATATATCACAATATGGGAGGCTTATTTGAGATGGTGATGATACCTTAGGAAGTTTGTCAAGAAGCGTGTAATGAAACGATAAATAGCACTGAAAATACTCGTGTTAATTAATTTGTAGGGACACAATAGTCAATTTGAAATTTTGGATTATTGTTGCATTATTTTAGAGTTTGTTATTCTTAATTTTTTTGAATTTCGATACAAAAAAAAATTATTTCTTATAAGAAATTGAGTTAATATATTATATTAGTGTAAATAAAATAATTTATATTTAAAAGAAAATAAATAGCATTTTAAATGTAAGTTTGTAGAAAGTTTGAATAAGTTGGCGGCGGGCATTAAAAACTAGTCAAATTTGATCATAAGAAGCATTATTGTTAGCTGACTAGGATCGGTTACTCCATTATAGAGACGAAGAATCGAAGACGAGATGAGATGTGTAAAAGTGAGAAAACGTTAACATGAATCACGCTAGAGTCGAGATGTCACCTCAATCTCAAAACCTCTTCCATAAACGATGTTCATCATCATCATCATCTCTCATAGTCATATGCATCTACTTCTTTCAATCTTGTCACGCCAACTCTCATTGCGCCCCTTCTTCCTGTGGCATCTTTTCCAATATTAGCTACCCTTTCCGCCTCAAGGGCGATCCCAACAACTGTGGTGATCGCAGATTCGAATTAGCCTGCGAGAACAACGTTACCTTCGTCTACCTAGACTCCCATAAATACCATGTCAAAGAGATCAACTACCACAACTCCACCATAAGGGTGGCGGATGCTTCCGTCGAAAATGCCACTTGCGCTTTTCCCCTCTATTCTGTTTCTCTTTATAATCTTGATCTTCATATGCACTTCTATCTTCATTCTGCAATCGCTATTAATTTTTTGAGCTGTCCAAATCCGTTAAAGAATTCTTCACTCTTTCTAGATATCACTCATGATTGTGCTAGCTCTAATTCATCCCATCCCACTAGACCATATACTTATATAAAAGTCGGCCGCATGAAGGCCTCAAATTTATCACAAGGGGGCTGCAGTTTAGAGATAATAGTGCCGACATCGTGGGAGTTTAAGGATCTGAACAACATATCACTGTCAGAAATCCGCCTCTCTCACTTGTATGGATTTGAACTCAACGTCTGCATCGAATGCGTAACATATCAACCCTCAACATGGGGTAAGGATGGGAGATGTCTTTAATAATTAATTACTTGTTTATGATTAGAGTATACTAAACTACTCCATGTGGAAACAATATTCTTTTCAAATTTAATCTCTATCATCAAAAACAACAAGGGGCACTTCCCACAATCCTTCATGCTAGATCTGTCACAGATGATCAACTTAAGAATTGTTTTTGCATATATTTTTGCTAATGATTTTGTATATAAATTGAAAATGCAGATAAGTTTGTGGACTTTGTTGTCTTACAACAAAAGAGTAAGGACTCTTGCACTGGATGTCTAGTCAACATTAATATTCGTTTTGTGTTTTTGATATACGAAAGATGTCATATTTGAATTCAACATTTTCTTTCATAACTATCTACAGACCCTGTCTCGGTCCTTCTGGTAATGGCAGGTGCGCACTTAATTTATGTTTTTCTAAATATTTCACTTTCTCTATCATCAATTTTTTTTTATCAATATGAACACAAAAGATTCAATTTGTGATGAACAGATTGTATAACAGTATAAGATTGTCAGATTTCTAATTTTGTGCGGAACATTTCAGTTCTTTGTAGTGCAGTGATAAGTAGCCCTGTAATGATCATCTTTGCAATCGTCGTTGCAGTAGGAATCGCATTAAAAATTGTCTATTCCAGCTACTGTAAGAATGCTCAAGTTCCATTTTGTTTTTACAGTTGTTTCTCATCTACTTCCTTTTTGCTTATCATGTTCAACGTGTTTGCAGGGTCAACATCTGTTCACATTGGCAATGGTACGTTTGTTTATTTATTTCTGCTGCAGTTGCTATTTCAAGTTATGTGATGATCTATATAAATTGAATAAGCTTATGTTGTAGTTACTGTTTCAAGTTCTGTTCAACTTTTCCATTTTCCATCTCATCTCAGTAATCATCCCCAGCCTCGTCATGATCGGTGCACCAAGGTTCCTCATTTGCCCCTTGATAGTGTGGCTTTTGATTCACAAATTCCGAACAAGGCATTCGTCGATGTACGAGGCAATTGAATCCTTCCTACAAAGTGACAACAAACTCGCACCAATCAGATACTCCTATTCAGATTTAAAGAAGATGACAAGAGGTTTTCGAGATAAACTAGGCGAAGGAGGTTTTGGTTCTGTTTACAAAGGAAAGCTACGGAGTGGTCATCATGTAGCAGTCAAAGTGCTTGGGGAAACCGGAGGAAATGGCCAAGACTTTATCAATGAAATTGCAACTATTGGAAGGATTCACCATGTTAATGTTGTTCAACTAGTTGGCTACTGTGCAGAAAGATCCAAGCGTGGTCTCGTCTTTGATTTCATGCCCAATGGCTCCCTTGAAAAGTATCTCTTCAATAGAGAAAAACTGAGTTCCTTGAACTGGGAAACAAAATTGGAGATTGCAGTTGGAGTTGCTCGAGGTATTGAGTATTTGCATCGAGGCTGTGACATCCAGATTTTGCATTTTGACATCAAGCCTCATAATATACTTCTCGATGATAAGTTCATCCCCAAAATAACTGATTTCGGGCTAGCAAAATTTTGCTCGATAGAGAAGAAAACGGTGACTATGACTGCTGCAAGAGGAACCATAGGGTATGTTGCTCCAGAATTGATTAGCAGAAGTATTGGTGCAGTCTCGTACAAGGTGGATGTGTATAGCTTTGGGATGTTACTGATTGAAATGGTGGGTTTAAATAGGGAAATACAAGGAAACAGTGATGAATCTAGTAAGTATTTCCCAGGTTGGATATATGACCGTTTTAATCAAGGGATGGATATTGAGGTTGAAGTGAGAGAGGAAACCAATGGTATTGAAGAGAATGAGAGTGGTAGAAAGAGTGTTGTTAGGAAGATGACAATAGTTGCATTATGGTGCATACAGATGAATCCAGATGATCGTCCATCAATGAATAAAGTGTTGCAAATGTTGGAAGGAGATGTTGACCGTCTGCAGATTCCCAAATATCCGTCTCAATCAGCAGCGCATGTGGCAGTAAATGAGGAAGAGAGTTGGGGTACAGATTCAACTTATTCTGTATCATTGCTTCGTCATAATGTTGCTTTCTCTAGGGTTGAGATCACTATTGAAGAGTGACCAAATATGTTTTCCTCTGTTTTCGCTTCAAACAATTCCCTCTTTCCTTTACTGTATTTCTAATACCTCATAATCCACCAATAATCTTTCCATGGATGCAGATGCAAAAAGCTACTTATTTATATATATGTGACGTTTAAATATCCACATGATATATCTGACAAGTTGTGTCAACATCTGGTAGCCCCAAGTGAAAAGGTAGGTACTTTTTCAACAATTTCTCAAATTTTAGAATTTGTAAAAAATAATCATATATGAAAACCGTTCAAAGTTGATGCTACAAATTGCGAATAATCTATATTGTTGTGACTACGACTACTAATTCAAAGTGATTGACCGCGCTATGAATTTCTAATTAATCCCTTGGAACCGGCAAATTGAATGGTGGCACTACTACCGAAGGTTCATCCTTCTAGTATCCACCGTAAATGTGGAAATTAATTTTTATTTTGAATTAATTATAACTTGGTAGATTTTTATTATTTTCTAATAGTTAGACTTCAATCATGGTAAAGTTAGAGATCTTAGCTGACACAAAATTTCTTTTTTCCTTTCTTTTGCTCTTTCTTTTCAATGTATTTATTTATGTCATTTTATTCTTTTTAACTGAACTAGCAGAGAAACACGTGCTATAGCACGTGGTTTGCTTTCATTTATTTTGTACAAGATAAAGAATAATTTATTAATGAATAATATATTGTTTTTCTCCAATATATATTTTTTAAGATGTAACAAAAAAAATTATATTTATTTGGAATAAACTTAGATTTTACAAAATAAGAGACAATGGGTGATAATGAGAAAGGTAAATGTGTTAGTTTCAGCGTAATAAAGGAGAGTGGGATATGTAAAATAGTACTAATATAAGTAGGGTCATTTTCATTTATGGAAAGGTTACACTTATTATAGACGGTCGAGAAAGAAAACATGGCCACACTTATCGTGGACGGAGGGTGTAACATATATATGTAATTTATGTATATGACATTATTATGTACAACTAATTTATATCAAAGTCAAACACGGTATTAATTAGGAAATTGACAATGAAAACAAAATAACTAACAAAATAATGTTGTTAATGTTAAATTGTGATGTATCATAGTATTAAAAATCGTTGAGTTTATTAAGCTATAAGAGTTAGATATTTTTAGTTGAATTTTGTATGCTCCAACATCTATAGTCTACATAATCATTTTCGCTGAACTTTCTAAAATTAAAAATTATTCAAAGCTCCACTGTAATTTTAAAGTAGATAATGTAAAAAAGTTACTATTTGTAATAAAAAATTTACATGTGTCATTCATCGAACATTATATATATTGTAATAACAAATAGATTTTTCAAGAAATAAAATTGAGTCAAATTTTTTATAATTTAATGAAATATATAATATGTCTCTAAGGTCTTGCATGAATGATATCAATATATTGATTCTCTTTAGGAATGGCTTGCATGTAGAAATAAAATTCACTAGAAAATGAATAAACCTTGTCATCGAATAAAGATGTCGATTCATCAAATTTGACATATTTATCATGTCGATTAATCAAATTTGTATGATACGTTATGAAATAAGTATGAATTTGACAATGTCGATTCATCCAATTTGACAAATTTATCGTGCACGTGAATTTAAATTTTTCTTCAATTTATATTATAGGTTTTATTAAATTTATTACAGGATTTTATTTGCAGGGTTTTTACACGTGATAAATTTTAATCAGGCAGGACATGAATGAGGCGGAGAGAAGAATGAGGCTGGACAGGAATGAGGCGGGAGAAGAAATTATTCCACCAATTAATCAGAGAATGCCAACGGAATAATGACGGAAGCCAGCCGTCGCCGTAATTCCATCCTAATACCGTTGCTAAATAATTAAAAATAAAATAAATTGAAAGATTACGACGGTAACTATTCCGTCGTTGATTAACCGCCGTGGTTCCGTCGTAATTCCGCCGTAAAGTTCAGCGCCACTTCATCGCGCCAAAGAATGTCGTCTCCGTCCTAATATTAACAGCAGATCCTGTTCCGTCGTAGATTACTGTGTTTTTTTGTAGTGTCATTCATAATTTTATTGTTAAAACTACATATCAATCATTCCCCAAATACCTATACCGGAAGATTTGATCTTCATTCGGTGAAGATTTTAAGCTCCACTTGTATAGTGTATGGCAATAATGTACCTTATTATATTATCCAATAATTTATTTTAAAAAAATTACTTATAGACCATCTTGTTAAATTTTACTGGATGAACACAATCTCATTTTCATTTGTCGATAAAAAAGGGATAAGTATAATTAGATTAGTGAATCCAAATAATAATTATATAATTGCACAAAATGCAAGATATTTGAATTTAATAAATTTGAAAAATCACAAGATAAAGTTGACGCTGAGTGGGACATTTTGATGTGGACACCAAAAGTGAAATATTCAAATCTATACTTATTATAAAAATGTTATGTTTACAAAATTTAATTTATCTAATACGCCCCTATTATATATCTAATTTACGATAATGTAAAATTATTATTATTATTATTATTATTATTATTATTATTATTATTATTATTATTATTATTATTATTATTATTATTAACGAATAAAATACATGAATTTCACTCCAACCACAATTCTAATAAAAGTGTTTTTGTTTAAAAAATTTGATTTCCCTAATATGTTCCTATTATATAACAATAATGTAAAATTTTGTTATTATTATTATTATTATTATTAGACACGAATAAAATACATGAATTTCCTCCAACCACAATTCTAAACTAACGTGAACTCTGATCACCTAATTATCTAAGCAATTTATCCGCACTTTAATCAGGTTATTGAAGCAATAGGGATCGAGTATCGTATCCACGAAAACTATTTAGCCAAGTTTCTAGTGGAAATAAAATTCATGTGAATTCCTACTATTCAAGCTTTGCACAAACAATGTTCGGGAATCATTCAAACTCTTAAACTCAAATTCAAAACTAAATAAACAAATAAGAGACAAGATCGCGCAAAATCAACAAACAAAAGATCAAACAAACGAATAAGGAACAATAAAGAGAAAGAGTTGGTCCTAGGGATTTATTTCGATTCTAGATAGCTTGATTATAACTTCCTAAATCATGCAAACTATTTTTAATCCTCTTAATAAGAAGCAATCCAGATAGATATTCACTAATCTCTCTCGACAATTAGGAAAAGCGGATCATTCAATCGACTATCTCTATTACGACTCAAGCCAATCAAACAACTCCAAAAAGCATAAGAATCATAACCTTCCATGCATTGAACAATCACCTACTAAGTCTCAAGCCAAAACATGAAGTGAAATTGGAATTTCATGCATGCAAAAACCTATTAGGAGTTTTCACAAACACTAGACATGCAAGAAAGGTGATCAACAATTCCCACATGAATGAAAGCACCAAATCCACAACTAAGAAGAGGAAGAATAGGAGAAATAGCAAGATATGATCAAACTATCATCAAATCCACATAAACCCCTAAAACCAACAAGAAATCTAGCTAGACATAATGTAAATTAACATAAAGCAAAAGAGAAATGATAGCATAGATGAAAAACTAGGAACCCAATGTTGAAATCTTCACAAAGTCTTCAAATCCAACCTTAATCACTATTACAATGAAGTAAAATGTGTTTAGAACCCTAATTGGAAACTATTTGAAATGGAATCTATGCTAAAGGAGGTAGGTTCCTCGTTTTGGGGCTGCCAAGTAATATATATAGGGAGGAAAAAGTGCTACTCCAAGTAAAAATCGCGAAAAGGGGGAGAAAATCCGCTTTTAAGCGGATACAGTGAAAACCGGCGGTTCAGGGGCATTTTTCGGCGGTCTGGCACCGGAAATCGGCGGTTTGAGTCCAAACCGCCGAGTGGACCGCCGATTTCGGGTTTCTTCTTCGGAAGCGAATCCAGTGAGTTTCGGAGGGTTGATCGGCGATCCGGGCAGCTTTTTGGCGGTTTGGCCACAAACCGCCGGTTTTCTTCTTCCAACCGCCGATTTTCTCTGGTTCGTGCCTTCACGTCCCGTTTTCCATTTTTCCTTCCCGTTTCTTCGTCTCCGTCCTTCTATGGCCTTTCCATCTCGACTTCAAGTCCCTAGCTCACACTACACAAATGCATAAACTCCACCAAAACGTGAAACTAATCCAAAATAGTGAAAACAATACAAAAACCAATCACGTTTAGAGGTAGAGCAATGAAATTAGCGACATTAAAACATGTTTAGTTGCTACAAAATGGATGTTTATCAAACTCATTAAATTTTCTCTCTGTTTTTTTTATGTCATGGGAAGCTGCAACCTCTACCTTCGGTGCACACTGGGTAAATCCCCGTTCCTTGTGCAGTAGCCTGTAAATCAAGGCCGGTAAACTATATTTTCCAAGTACAAGTGTGATAGGCTCGAGGTTCGAACCTGAGACCTCTCAGTCTCAGGCGCTTCTAGTATCCACCGTAAATGTGGAAATTAATTTTTATTTTTAATTAATTATAACTTGGTAGATTTTTATTATTTTCTAATAGTAAGACTTCAATCATAGTAAAGTTAGAGATCTTAGCTGACACAAAATTTCTTTTTTCCTTTCTTTTGTTGTTTTTTTTCAATGTATTTATTTGTGTCATTTTGTTCTTTGTAATTGAACTAGCAGAGAAACACGTGCTAACGCACGTGGTTTGCCTTCATTTCTTTTGTACAAGATAAAGAATAATGTATTGTTTTTCTCCAATATATATTTTTTAAGATGTAACAAAAAAAACTTATATTTATTTGGAATAAACTTAGGTTTTACGAAATAACAGAGAGTGGGTGACAGTGAGAAAGGTAAATGTGTTAATTTCAGCATAATAAAAGAGAGTGGGGTATGTAAAATAGTACTAATATAAGTGGAGTCATTTTCATTTATGGAAATGTTACACTTGTTGTAGACGGTTGAGAAAGGAAAAATAGTCACACTTATCGTGGACGGAGGGTGTAATATATATATGTAATTTATGTATATGACATTATTATGTACAACTAATTTATATCAAAGTCAAACACGGTATTAATTAGGAAATTGACAATGAAAATAAAATAACTAACAAAATAATGTTGTTAATGTTAAATTGTGATGTATCATAGTATTAAAAATCATTGAGTTATTGAGCTGTAAGAGTTAGATATTTTTAGTTGAATTTTGTATGATCCAACCTCTATAGTCTACATAATCATTTTCGTTGAACTTTTTAAAATTAAAAATTATTCAAAGCTCCACTGTAATTTCAAAGTAGATAATGTAAAAAAAGGTTACTATTTGTAATAAAAATTTACATGTGTAATTCATCGAACATTATATATATTGTAATCACAAATAGATTTTTCAAGAAATAAAACTGAGTCAAATTTTTTATAATTTATTGAAATATATAATATGTCTCTAAGGTCTTGCATGAATTATATCAATATATTGATTCTCTTTAGGAATAGCTTGCATGTAGAAATAAAATTCAGTAGAAAATGAATAAACATTGTCATTAAATAAAGATGTCGATTCATCAAATTTGACAAATTTATCATGTCGATTAATCAAATTTGTATGATACGTTATGAAATAAGTATGAATTTGACAATGTCGATTCATCCAATTTGACAAATTTATCGTGCACGTGAATTTAAATTTTTCTTCTATTTATATTATAGGGTTTATTAAATTTATTACAGGATTTTATTTACAGGATTTGTACACTTGATAAATTTTAATGGCCATGATATTGATTATACTTAGTTCATATTGTGTTACATCCGGTTCTTATGCCGTTGCTCCAATATATGTAATGTAACTTAATCAAACTTCATTGAACTACTCATCGACTAAAGGTACTAAGAGGAGTTTATGTTATATTAGTTAATCATCCTTGTAATTTAAAGCATCACGTCTCCTAAATTAGAGGTACTAAAATAAAAAATACGAAATGACACATAAATTATTGAGGTTATTAATTATTTAATAAATTAAATTATTATGCGGTGAGCAATAGGATAACCTTGTGTTTATAACATGATCATGTAAAATTCTACGTATATCCTTATTTGACCTTATTTGATATTTTTTGAAAGGATCCGTATTTGATATTTGATATATCATTTTATATAGAGACATGTTTATAATTACTCTTTAATTTTCCTTTTCTTTTTCTTTTCTTCTTCGATATAATCCTAATATAATTAGAATTCTCCAAACAAGCTTCACTTCATGTATTTTTGTTGGGCTTTTCATAAATTATTTTTCGGCTATCGTCATAGTATTCCAATTAAATATAATAAAAGGGTATAATAGGCAAATCAAATTTTGTAAGAATATACCTTTTTATAATAGGTATAGCTGTATAGATAGATATAGATAGATTATTCTTAATATATTTGATTATCAATAGCTTGTAATTTTACCAGCGAATTTTAATCGCACTGAATTCAACAAAGCTTATCCTCTGCTTGGGATGAGATTAAATAAAACATACTAGTGGTATGGATCCATGGAATGTGATTAAAAGATAAAGATAAAATTAAATAAATGAGAAACTCTTCAATGCTACATTCAATCATCAAGATCGACGTATCCTGGCAACGTCCCTTTTTTTTTAAGGGAATACTAGCAAATGGCACGTGCATTCATTCGTGTAGCTTATATTTTAGCACAAGTAAATTTAATTATATGCTTAATAACGTGGATTAGTAAGTGAGCTATGCAACTAGATGACCTTTTTCCTCAAATCAATTTTTAATCATTTAACTCATAACATCTGCGACGGAAAATACCGTCGTTATCAAAGAAATTTCTGTCGTTAAAAATGTCATACGATGGAATAACGACGGAACAATTTCGTCTTTGAAATCAACGTCGTAAAATAGATTAACGATGGAAATATTCCGTAGTAATATTTTATGACGGTATCACGACGCGAACTTTCGCCGTTAACCGCAGCGTTGCCGGAAACGTCGTCTGCCGAATACCGACGGAATAGCGACGGAAATAATATGTCACGGATCTGCGACGCCCACATTCCGTCGTTTCGTGGAGAAGAGCGACCCTTGTTTCCGTCGCAAACTGAACAAACTGCATGAAACCATATGTACTTTCCAATTTGACCAACAAATATACGCAATCAACTAAAGAAGCATGCAGAAAAAGGACAATAAAACAAATCCCATGTCAAGTAAAACAAGAAATTTACCTTTGAAACCAACAAAGCAGCTAGCTGCCTCTGCTCAAACTCTTCATTTCAAAGCTTTCTCTGCAACCAAAAGAATGAGCAATTTTATTGTCACTAAAAAACAGTTATAACTCAATATGATGGAAATTGCTAATTAATAGAAAGTTTGGTTACAATTTATAACAAGCTTATCACCATTTAGTCAACATAACCAAGAAATATTCCACAAAAGATCTCAGGATAGACGAGTTATTATTTCAGAGAGCACAAATAGCCAAAACAAACTTGAAAGCATAATCAAGAATTCCTAAAACAAGTGAAAACAGGCAAGCAATAGCTCAACAATTTTAAGTTGGCTTGAATTAAATAAACAGAAAACCCAATTATATTTATGATTCAAGAAGCATCAATATAAATTATGCCTTTTTCTACAGAAAGCAGGCAAAGGTATAATACAATCAATAATACAACTTTGTGTTCACCACGTTTTCAAATGTGAACGTGATTGATTTTTCTGGTGCCAAATAATCGTGTTTACTACTCCAAAATTAGTAAGTGGCTATTTACTGAGAAATCAGACACCGTAAGTGGTTTGAATATAATACTGAAGCAAGAGATAAACAAAGCATGCTATTGCTGGTTCAATACATGCAATGAATTGGTTTGAAAATGGAAAAGCAATATTAAAGTTTGAAAAAAAGAAACATTGAAGCCCATCATCATGCTAGTAATTTAAATGCAAAATAATATCTACTCAGCATGGTAAAAAAAGGGCAAAACAATATAACAGAGTAAACAAATGGAACACAACATAGAATGTTTTGATAAACCAATTACTCCATGTTTTACAAAACAAGAAAACAGATATCACTAAATTTCTTCAGTCAATTGGAATATCAACACAAAATATAACAACAAAAATCAGTAATGAAGTTCCTAACAAGTACAGTTTGGAAACCAAAGGTGTAAATATAGTAGAAAGAATTCGAAAAATATGGCAAACAATAGAGTTTTGTTGGTTATATTCTTAAACATGGAACACATGAAAATTACTACTATCTAAGATCTCAGAAGGATTGATGCCAAAATGCAATGGAATATTAATAAATTGGCAGCATCAGATCCAACTACAAACATTAGTTGAACAAGAACAACAACTGTAAAAAGGTACACATACCTAGGGCTCGCGACGTGGTCGACCCCCTCAACACGCCGGCGGGCGGCGGGCGGCGAGCAGCGTGCGGCGGGGGCTCTACCATTAATCCCGTTAAGATTAGCTAGGCAAGCAGAGTAAGATAGAGAGAAATTGGAAGGGAGAAGACAAATAGGAGAAGAAGAAATACTTAGCGGCAGACGACAAGCTGACGGCGAGTGGCGCCGGAAACTGAGACAAGCCTGCGCACGGGGGCGACAATTTTCAATTTTAGAAAATAGGGCAAAAATACGGAGAGAAGAATGAGGCGGGAGAGGAAATTATTCCGCCAATTAATCAGAGAACGCCGACGGAATAACGACGGAAGCCAGCCGTCACCGAAATTCCGTCGTAACACCGTCGTTAAATAATTAAAAATAAAATAAATTGAAAGATTACGATGGTAACTATTCCGTCGTTGATTAACCGTCGTGGCTCCGTCGTAATTCCGCTGTAAAGTTCAGCGCCACTTCATCGCACCAAAGAATGTCGTCTCCGTCGTAATATTAACGGCGATCCTGTTCCGTCGCAGTTTCCCTCGTAGATTACTGTATTTTTTTTGTAGTGTCATTCATAATTTTATTGTTAAAACTACATTTCAATCATCCCCTAAATACCTATACCGGAAGATTTGATCTTCATTCGGTGAAGATTTTAAGCTCCACTTGTATAATGTATGGCAATAATGTACCTTATTATATTATCCAATAATTTATTTTAAAAAAATTACTTATAGACCATCATGTTTAATTTTACTGGATGAACACAATCTCATTTTCATTTGTCTAGAAAAAAGAGATAAGTATAATTGGATTAGTGAATCCAAATAATAATTATATAATTGAACAAAATGCAAGATATTTGAAATTAAAGTTGACGCTGAGTGGGACATTTTGATGTGGATACCAAAAGTGGAATATTCAAATCTATACTTATTATAAAAATATCATGTTTACAAAATTTAATTTACCTAATACGCTCCTATTATATATCTAATTTACGATAATGTAAAATTATGCTATTATTATTATTATTATTATTATTATTATTATTATTATTAACAAATAAAATACATGAATTTCACTCCAACTACAATTCTAATAGAAATGTCTTTGTTTAAAAAATTTGATTTCCCTAATATGTCCCCATTATATACTATCTAGTTTAAGAACAATTTTGTTATTATTATTATTATTATTATTATTATTATTATTATTATTATTATTATTATTATTATTATTAACGAATAAAATATATGAATTTCACTCCAACCACAATTCTAAACTAACGTGGAACCCGCAGCCGCTACCTTCGGTGCGCAATGGGTAAATCTCCGTTTCTTGTGCAGTAGCCTGCAAACCAGGGCAGGTAAACTACATTTTCCAAGTACAACTGTGACAGACTCGACCTATATAGGCGTTTCAGGAGGTTCGAACCTGAGACCTCTCAGTCTCAGGCGCTCACTTTTTACCACTAAGTCATGCCCAAGGAGACCTTAAATTTTCTCTCTATATATAGATACATCAACGTGTATATGTAAATAACTACAACTGAGAAAAAAAAATAGATAATATGTATATAAATTTAAATTTAAATTATTTTATTTTGAAAATAAAAGGTTGTTCTACATGTATTATAAGTAAAATAACGAGATACACTGAACCAATTAGTAGAAATTAAATTTGAGTGATACTAAACGAGCACTAGCGAATTTTTGTGGACTTAAAATAATCATAATTGACAATTTTAGATATACATAAACAACCATTTTTTTCTAATTACTAGTATTATGAAGGGTTAAGTGCTGCTAAATACCTCAATTTTTATTCAATTCTGGTATTACACCTTAACTGAAGATTCTACCTGACAAAACCCAAACATTAAATTCTTTCTAAATTTGCATCCCGACGAACCGCTTTGGCCAAGAATTTCCTGACTTGTCATATACGTGTCATTTTTTGCGTACATGGAACTAACGTGGATGAAATAGACTATGTGGCAATTATAATGACAAAAACGACGTTGTTTTTATTGAATAAAATAGTTAAATAAATAAATAAATAATAGAATTAAACATCAATAATGATCAAGTCATCAAACCATTGCCATGTATGTCGGTCAACTCTCTTTCTCTCTCCCCTTCTTCTGCACTGAAACATGAACTCTCCACTCCAGCCAACATCAATTCACATCAAATTCGAGTGAAAGAAACAGAACAATTGCAACATATAACTCGAATCACCCTTAATCGACATTATTCACATCATCACTTCAATAAAGTCAAGTGTATGATAATCTCATCGTCGTCGTTCTTCCCACCGCCACCATTGTAATTTCCATCCATGCCGGCAGGAGAAACACGCATACGGGTTCCTTAAATTCAAAGATTTGCTCATCTGTAGGCATCGGCCTCGAAAACGAGAGGAGACTCCAAGTAGAAAAAGCTTTTTCCCCTCTGTATTTCGTGATTGAATCGAGGATTGGGGAGAGGGTCGTCGACTCGTCGTCGACGTCCTCAAGAAGTGGTCGGGCTGAATTTGGGGACGGCAGCTATGCAGCTTCGATCAAACAAAAAGAGGTCGGTGGTCGTGTAAGTAACTGGTGGCTGTGGAGGCTGTGTGGCGGTAGAGAAAACTAAGAGATGACAGGAGAGATTAGAGGATGGTGGTGGTGGCGGCGACGGCGGTGGTTTGGATCTGGACTAACAGTGGCGGCGGGTCTGGGCTGGTTGTGGCTGTGGTGGTGGTGATAACGATGATGGTTAGGGTTTGGGCTGGTGGCGGATGCAGTGGGGGTGGCGATGATGGCAGTTAGGGTTTGGGCCGGAGATGGTGACGAGGGAGGAGAGAGATTGGAGATGGTTGAATATTAGGTTTTTTTCTATTTTCTATTCATTTTAGTTTTAGTTTTATTTTTCATTTTTTTTAATTTTATATAATTATTAAAATGACGTCGTTTGGTTCGCCGAAAAATATAGCTATGTAAGCATTCCGGCTTGCCAACTCAGCAATATTAGGGGTTTTTTTGGCTCGAACATGCAAATTGAGAAAGAATTTAAAAGTTTGGGTATTGTCAGACACAATCTTTAATTGAGGTGCAATAACAGAATTGAATAAAAGTTGGGGTATTTTGCGACAATCAATCCTATTATTAGAAAATCGTGGAATAAAAATATAAACAATAGTTAACAAATTAAAAAAAATATACATCAATCTCGATTATATTTTGTAAGATTATATCATACACCAATTGACTTACAATAAACTTTGACATTCTAAGAAAAATGTCCCATATTTCATTATAAAATATATCGATACTAAAATAGTGGAATAAACATAAAATACAATATGAAATACACATGCCTAAGACGATCGAATGGATTATTATCTTGTTATATCCAATGTTTAATGATATTAATACTTCTTTTTAAGTCTTTAAAATTTGAATTTAAGGAACCCGTTTTATAAGAAAAATTACTCCTAGCTAAGTGTTTGTGTACATTAAAATTAGTCAGAGCCATAGAAAAGATTCTTTTGGATCCCTTCGCCTTTCAACTTCTTACACTGAAAATACAACACCGTATGTAGAAGGCACCACAAGATCCTTCCCAACGACAACGAGTTGAGAAGAAGCAGGCCACGCTTCAAACCAATCAGGGGGTCTCCTGTATCACCAAATGCAAGTATCAAACAACAAACTAATACCGACACACAGTAAAGCGAACTCTGCATGAAGCCATGCACTCTCTGCCCTTCAACAAGCCGCTCAGCTCTCTCAGCCGCCTCGCCACCGTCAGAGCTCTTCTCCATTACCGAAACGACACTCGACAACGGCCAAACAGAGGACGCCGACGCCATGAAAATAAAAGAGGGACTGAAGTCGACCGCCATCAAACAGACTGCCACGTCGGACGCTGCCCCTAGTGCCAGCTGGAAGCGTGTGGGGTCGCTTGATCTGCTGAAGTTGTTGCTCAGTTGCTTTCTCCACGTTGCTTTGATTCTTGAGATGAGATTTTGTAATGATAATTTGTCTTGGTCCGTGTATGAAGCGGCTGACACGAGTATCGTGGCGAGCTCAGAGAATTGGAAGATTACGCTGCAGGAGAGAAAGAAAGCCACCATGTTTAAGGGAAAGAGAAAAGCTATGCGTATTATCATTTGCAGAATAAGCAGGGAAGAATGATGAATGAGAGATGTAGCCATGCAATCTATTAGGAATTGGGAAGAGTATCTGAATAATGAGAATAGGACTGATGGAAGAAGAAGGGAAATTATAGTAACTAATCCCATGGTTTTCCCATTTTTGGAGAGGATTTCGATCGATTCGTTCAGAATCTTCAAAAAATGGAGAAATATTTGGGAGAATTCCATGGCGACTTCAGATTTTAGAAATTTATAGAAGAAAGCCCTTCCAAAGAAGGTGAAAAGGCTTAGGATTAATTAGAGACGAGAGTGTAGAAGAAGAAGAAGATGCCAGAATTGTAAAGTTTGATGAGAATGATGGCTTGTATTGTAAATATGTAATATATGTTGAGATTTTGTATGATTTGATCCGTTCTTTCAAATTAGTATGCAATGTAATTATATCTAGACCTTATGTACATTAATTTTGGATAGTCAATACCCAATACATCGACTTAACTTAGTTCTGTTTTAATAAACACATATGACTTGATTGATTATTTAAAAATATATATCAAATAAAGAATATACATGATTAAATTAAATAAGTTCATCATGGTGCGATATCAATCGTTGAAGAATCTTCTAATGAATTTGTAGTCATTACTTGAGGTTAAATTAGAACTACATGGGGGAATAGTTTTACATATTTTCAACTCTAATCTGATTTAAAATTTCATAATGCTTATTTAATAATTAATGACTAGTGAGATTAAGGAAGGTGGTGCAAATAGTTTAACTAATTCAGTTTATTTTCACACAATTCGACCTAAAATGCTACCTACCCTGGGCTGGCCCTATATGTTTTCAATTCACAATTTTGCCAATAAATAAGAGATTTTAGCCTCCTAATGTGATTCATTGTTTTTCTCATTGGCGGTCTCTGCTGTTATTTTTGGTGCACATTAATCTCCCCTCATCTGCAATAACCTATAAACCATAGTACAAGTTTAGATTGTTAAGGTGTTGCTCTCACTATTTGAATGCATCTACAAAATATTGATCATACATATTAGATTTTTAGTGACTTAGGTACTCCACCAATCAGATAATCCAAAAAGTTTCTTTAGTTGGGAGAACATGTAGTTTCATTCATATTTTTGGCCGCTTAACTTGTTTTTCTTGTTTTAAATTTGTGTGTGTGTAAACTCAAAAATCAAGCATCAACATTAATATTGAGAGAGAGCCTTAATGAAAAAACGTTTCACCTCAGATTTACGACGGAAATAATATTTAATTTTACACCTGTTGGAGAAGTAGAATCTTCAAGCTTATTTGATGGAGGCCCCACAACAAATTGGAAGCAATAAAATAAAGTTTTGACTTTAACATGCCATGTCGAAAATAAACTAAACCACGTTTCTGAGTTAATATCTTTCAAAAATAATAAAAAAGCTACAAAAAAAGTTAATTTGAAATTCGACCACTTTCCATGTGTATGACTGATGGGTCCTGGTTTCAAGTATCACGGTTGAATGATACAACTGTTTGGGAAATTTCCCCAGCTAGCGCAGTGTAATGTACTGAAAATTCCCAAACAGTTGTATCATTCGACCGTGATACTTGACGCAGTAAAAGTAGTACACTATGTATATTACACTCCAAAAGGATGGCTGACATTGAAATACAGTTAGTGAGAAATAGGCCGTACACAATGAGACTAAACCTCCCTACATCTCCGACATTCCACCAGAAAATCAAACAAATCACTCCGACCACTAAACAACAAATTCAACATGAAAGCATGGACTCTCCGCCCTTCAACAACCGATTCCGCTGCCCCGCATCCGTCTTCCTTAACCGCAATAACCGCCGCAGAGCTGCCTAGGAATACGAAAAACGAAATTCCAACAATACCCGCAACCGCAATCGTAATGGGATTCGGATTGAGCATCACTATAGAAAGAGCCACCGCCATCTCAATCATCCACAACAAAAGCATCGGATTTCTCGATCGACATCGTAGCTTGATCGCGAATGGGTTACTAGTCCATTTAGATTTGTGTAAGGAAAGCAGATATATATATATTTTTTTTTTGAATTCGTGGGATTCCGCAGATCTTGTAATGATAATATGTTGTCGGTGTATGTCGTGGCAGATACTAGCTAGCACCGTTGCTAGCCCGGATGCACGGATGACTACGACATATGCAATCGAGAAAGTAATATGAGTAGTAGATAGGAGGAGATGAAATAATTGTCATTCATCATGATGGAATGTGTGAGTTGGTAGCAGTGAGTGAATAACAAGATTATAGAGGAGGAGAGGAGTAGGGAAAGTGTGGTCATCAAAGCTATTGATTTTCCATTTTTCAAAACAAGATTCATGGATTTACTCAAGATTTTGAATAATGCCATGGTGCTTTTGATGTTCGAGTTTTGAGATTTGGACAACCTGAGATATATATGTTGATAATGTAAGTATTTTGTTGAGTGATTTTTGTTGATCGGAAAACTCTTCGAATTCATCTGGGGTCGACGTTTTATTTTATTTTATTTTATTTTTTGAGATAAAAATAATTGAACGCTAACGCGTTTGCTTCTTGAACTTTTGAATCTTTCAAATGTAGCTTGGTGATATATTTATCTTGTTTATTCAACATAATTTGTAAAAGAAATTACAAACAATAAAAACCATTTTATATTTTGTGGGTTGATTGGGATTTTGGGCCATGTAACTTGATTAAAGGTCTTCTCTACGAAAAAAAATGATTTATCTTTATACCTGAAATATTATAAGATATCATGTCTTGTAATTTTCTATATTTTGGTGCTATTTTGGATAGCTCGATTACGTAGAATTAAATTGTTATAATTATAAGATCACTCGGTCCATTTTTTTAAAGGTATCATGCACGCAGTCCATTAATTAAAGGAGATTATAGACTTTCCTTACAGTTGAGCTCAGGGATAATAATTTTTAAGAAGTTGTACGCTATTTTTTCGAACACAAAAGTAAAGATATTACATCTGTATAGAAGATAAATGAAGTGGACCGAAGTTGATTATCAAGCTTCAAGTTCAAGACTAATTCGTAGCATTTATGAGACATTATATAGTCTTTCATTATTTATACAGTGAAAGTTCACAAGTTACAACTTGAATTCCAATCTAAAGCCCAAAAGTAAAACAAAGCGGATAGAATGAACAGATTATCAAAGACTTTTTTACAATAAAGATACTAGCTAGATCCATATTAAGGAATATCATGAATCAATTTAGTGTGAATGGAATTCCCAAATGGTTGTATCTGCTCGCCGTGGTACTCTTTGCATCGGAAGTAGTACACCGTGTAAACTACGCTCAGAAATATCCTCGTCAACAAAGCCAAGTCAAAGAAGAACAGTCCGTACACCGTGAAATTGAGTCTCCCTCGATCGCCCACAATCATCCAGAAACCCACGAAAACAATCACAGCCACAATGTTAGTAAACAAGTTCACCATGAATCCATGGGATCTCTGCCCCTCAACAAGTTTCTCAGCTTTCTCCGCCGCTTCCGCCTCCTCACAGCCGTCTTCCACCACCGGGATAACAGCGGCGAGGGCACGGATAACCGAGGCGTAGAGATTGTAGATGAGGATCGCAACCCCACCCACACTCACAACCGTAATCGTTGCCGGATTCGGATAGAATATCACTAAATAAACCGCCACCGCCACCGCGACGAAACACAGAAAATACAACGGATTTCCCGATCTACGGATGTTGTACCTGAACAGGGTTTTCCGTTTGGTTTTGACGGCGGAGAATAGATCCTGCAGCGATAATTTCGCATCGGTGTAAGACGCGGCTGTTGTTATTACCATTGCGATGCCGGTGGCGTTGGCGATTGTGATGTAGGAGAACAGGAAGGTGAGTTCGACGGCGACAACAAGCGCGAAGAAGATTATGATTAGTGGGATGAGGATGCCGCCGGAGGTGGAGTCGGAGGGGAAGGAATTGTTCATGTAAGTGATGGCGGATTTGTAAGAGAAACTGAATAGCAAGAAGAGGATGGAGCAGAGGAGAAGAGAAAGTGTGGTGATTGATGCTATCAGTTTTACATTTTTGAGGAAAATTTTGATGGTTTCGCTCAAGATTTTGAAGAAGCCCCAAATGTGAGAGAATTCCATAGCGCTTTGGGTTTCAGAGATTTGAAATATGATCTCAGATGTGGTGTGATCCCTGTAGTGTGGTGCAAATAGGATAGAGATTTGAAATATGATCTCAGATATGGTGTGGTCCCTGTAGTGTGGTGCAAATAGGATAGTGTTGAAGCTAGATATTATAAGTAGCATAATATTATTAGTAGAATAAATTATGTTGAGCGTGTTGACTGAGACAAAACCAATTATGGTGGATTTTTTCTCATTGAAGGACGGATTCTTCATAAAAAAAAAATTTACTCCCTTGTAACTTTTCATTAATTCATTTTACCTTATTTAGATACATCATTTCATTAAGTCTATTTCCTAAAATAGAAATACACTATATGATAAATACCTCACTATAACTTATAAATTACAATATATGTCACTAAAAAGCTATTAACTCAATTTTATCTTCTACTTGCTGTGACAAAAAATATCCTCCAAAAATTACTTTATCTTTTCAATTTTATTATAAACAACTCATTTTCTTAACATGCGTATCCGACCAAATGATCTTAATGGAAAGATACGATGGAATTAGGATTTATCTTTTTAATTAGTGGGTATAGACGATTTTTATATACATTCGAGCGAATGCATACCTGTATTTACAAAGTATAATGATATATAATTATATTGTCATCGCTGTATAAGATTAGCATGATTATTGACTTTGATCTACAATGCGCCGAATATTTAAATATTACTAAGATGTTATTGATACACCAACCCTAGACCCTAAACCCAAGAGAAAAAATGATTACTACCTCATCCGTTCAGGAAAAGTGTAAATTTATTTTCTTTTTGGATCGTTCCCAATAAATGTGATATTTTCATAAATGAAAATCATTCCACTAATAAATTAATACCTTTTTATCTTCATCACTATTACTGACTCATCTTCATTTCACTAAAATTAACATTTCTATCATCCTTATTCTCATCCACGCTTTTATAATTCTTAAAACAGGTGCTGCTTCCTAGGGGTGAAAGTATGGAAAACGGATTTCCGGGTTACCCATACTCTACCCGTATCCGGCTGGGTATTGGGTACCCAATACCCGTAATTTATGGGTATTGGATGGGTATGGGTATGAGAGTTTTAGAAAATACCCTAACGGGTATACCTGTTAGAGTATTGGGTACCCGATCAAACACCCGGTCAACATTATACAATTATTTATTATATATAATTACTAATTTTATACTATAAATTATAAATATATTCATAATATATATTCATTTTTAAGTTAAAACCTAAACTTAAATATAACTCTAGACATAGCCTATGAATAATATATATATATATATATATATATATATATTCATAATAGTATTTTATTTGTTGAACTTAAATGTTTAAACTACGTTTAGTATTGATTTGTTGTTGCCGTCTAGTTGTTGTTACATAGTTGATTATTAATTTGTAGTTGAAAATTATCGAAAAATCGAGCGGGTGAAAAATTACCATATTTTTATTTTTTTTTTATTTTTCCAAACGGGTGCACCGGGTACCCTATACCCGGGTCGGGTATACCGGCCGGGTATTGGGTACCCGTTCGGCTAAAATAGAAAGGATATGGGTATTCATTTTTTCCTTATTTGAATACGGATACCCACAAATACGGGTATGAGTATCCATGGATATCCGTTTATTCACCCCTACTGCTTCCTACGGGTCATGCTCAGCTATTATGCGTGTCTTATATTTCGTGAAAATAATATTCTAATCCACAAAAATCTAATGGGCCACGCTGCCATCCTGATTGGCTTGAATGGAAATTTTGAAAATTTAGTTCACTATGCTTTATTTATCAAGTGTAGTTTATATAGTCCGGCGCAAGATGATGGGAATTTTATTCAATGTGAAAAAAAAAAAAAAAAAAAAAAGTAGCTGTGGATTGGATTCCCACGATATTCAAAAGAAAGTCTGTAAGATTTAACTATAAAATCATTTGTATCCTTTTCGGAATTTTATAATTGAAATATTCAAAGACAATGTTACGTATAGTTTTCAGTCAAAGATCATGACTTATATGAATAAAAACATCGATGATTACACCAAATTCTTTAGCACAAGAATACAGAGTTCAACTTATAGGTTTCTCATTATATTAGTATTTTTTTTTTAAAAACAAAATCTCCATACAGAAGTTAATATTAGGGATCAATTCTAACCACAAAACCAAGTGACGAAAATGATGTAAATAATTTAAATTAGCTAAGAATGATCTTCAAACGTAGCTCGAGCTGCGTTGAGTTTTCCAATTGGAAAGAAGTTGCAGATCCGCAAGAAGGAACCGGATGGGATCCTCCAGGGTAAAGTCTCCCATGCTAATTCAAAGATGAATGAAAGATGTTCAAAATGTCTTGTTATTCCAAATGAAGGTAACCAATTTTCTTGCTAAAATATAGGCTCGGAGTAAATTCAACATATTTTGCATTTATACCTCCAAAAACTTGTTCCCCTGTTTTTAGCTCTAAGCCTCTAATATTAATCATAAATGCGAGAAGAACTAATTGTGATTTGTTCTGTCTCTCTGAATCTAATTTAATAATCTTCAGCAAATGCAATCAATGAAGGCTTGTATACGAAAGCAAGACTTTTTGCTTATATACAATTAATATTTATTTCACTATAATTCTTCTATCTGAAATGTTTATTATTGCATATTAATTATTTGTCCAATTATCTCAATATTAAAGATTATATAGTGTGTTGTTGATCACAGAAGATTATATAATCGGCATCTTATGAGATATAAACTAATATTCACAATCGAGACAACTTGGACGAGTTGTTGGTTTAGATTGTAGCATAATAGTATTAAATAGTTTATCTTGACTATTTATTTATGCCAGTACGTTAATCGTATTGAAAGGATCACAGTGAGATTACTTCTCTGTTCTGACTTATTGAGAATTAAGGATCTCGGTGTCTGAAATAGTCTTAACCTTAATTGGGCTTATCAGTATGAATAAGTGTGTGACTATTGCTTTGATCTATTATAAATGAGAACTTGATAGTTGTTCGAAATTTCGTATTTTGGACAATGACAGCTCTTATTTGATATTGATAAAGCTGCAATAAGGATCCGTGTCCTATGAATAATAGGATGATGATATCCTCTCGAGAAACTTAATAAGTTTATTATACTAAACCGTGCAGGTGAAATTATGTGGTACATCTCCTTATACATGGTGGTACATCTCCTTATACATGGTGGTACATCTCCTTATACTATGTGGTACATCTTTAAAAAGTAGCGAAAAAGAATATTAATAACAATTAAAAACTGGTGCATCTCGATTCACTTAGTGGTGCATCTCATTACACAGTATAATGCATATCAATACCTTTTGTGGTGCATATCATCTGACTATAAAAAAGAAATAAAACCGAAAAATTATATATTCTCGAGTATTCTCAGATCTTTTTTTTGAGCATGAGTATTCTCAGATCTTAAACATATGACCATATAACTTATTGTAAAAGAACGGATGTTTACAATTATTATAAAATTTGGTTTACCTAATATATCCTTCTTACTATAATTTTAATGAAAATCTCCCTCTTATTATAACTAGTATAATTAACATGCACTCGCACGTTAAAAACAATAATTATTATAAAATTCAATATAAAGCTCATAACTCATACTAATTAACCATTTGATTTTAAAGTTCAAAGTTTAATACACAAATCTTATCAAGTGCTTACTCTGAGAAAGAAATTATTTCTCCAAGTAGATTGATATTCATGTTTTGCATTCATTGCATGAAGAAAACACATTATAAAAAAATTTACATTATTGTCATTGTCTAATTTTTAAATCTTTTATATATGTCAATTCATAGTTCTATTAATTAAGAATATACAATTAGTTTCAATCTCTTCATGTCGTAGTAGCTGATTTTAACTACGACACAATGTAAACTATAAAATGCATGCTTATATTAATGTGAAAGAAGAATGTAGAGCAAATTAAATTCCATCTATATCTTTAAGCAGAAGAATACTTGTTGCCAACTTATGATACTCACACAATTATTTTGTTTCTATCTCGGTTTATAAGAATGTTTATAAAATTATCAAGTCATGTAAAACAACAAAATATGGTGTCATATAATCATATATTGTAAACTTCTAATAACATAGAACAAAAGAAAAATGTAGCTATCTCCATAATCTTTAGACATAAATAAATCATTCATCTCATACAATGAATAACATGTTGATCTTCCTAAAGTAAAAAAAGAATAAATCCTAAAGATTTCACTTTTTTTTGTTCTTTCAAACTTGAACTCATTAAATCAAATTTTGAACGATCATACAATACTATCCAAAAGAAAAAGAGTTCTCAATAACAAACAAAATCGAGAAAAGAAAAAAAAAAGCAACTTATCTTAAAAAAAAAAAACTGAACAATTCGATCCTAAAGATATATAACTGTTTGTTTAAATTGTTGCTCTCTTTGAATTAAGAAATTGTGTTAAGAAATTTGGTGAAATTTTTTAATTTTTTTTTAATAAAATGGCTTTTTTTTCATTGTTGCTTTCTTTGCATTAATAAAGTGGCTTCTTCTTGCTTCTGTCGAGAATAAAAAGAATATATTAACAAAAAAATAGTTAAATATACCACACAAGTATATGTATTGAGAAATTACCTTAATATGGTTTATCATGAATATATACTACTATATGTTTACGTTTTGAAATATGCAGATGCAGTAGACCTTTTTGATGGACCATGAGTGTGAATAGAATTAGTGTCAATTTTTGGCACCTTGGAAAGATTAAATAATTCACACGGATTGATTGAGCCTAAAAAATATTTTAGAATTTTAAGTTGCCCAACTGGAAGATTGGATGCAACTTGAAGTTACAAAAGTAAAGAAAAAAGGTTGCACAATAACGTGAGTAAAATCACGTATGGACGAAATAATAAGATTTGTATCACATATTAACAAGGATATAAATACATGATAGGTATATTAATAATATATTTCTTTCACATCATAATATAATATAAGGTAAATAATATATATTATCAATAAAGTAAGTTTGTATTTCTTATAGCATATTATATATTATATCTTGTATTACGTTATTGCCCTTAATTTTGATAAGTAGTAAGGATATTTTAGGGATTCAAATTTTGTAAAACAAGACTCTTTTTATATAAGTATAGATTATTTTAGAGGAAATGTGGTCAAATACCACTTTTATAAAACAAAAGATGTAAAATGTCCACTTGAGTTTAAAAAATGCAAAATAACACTTGGAGATGTTAAATGTCTTATATACCCTTAGTGTCAACCTTTAATTTGAATGTTTTTTAATATTTACTTCCCACTCTTATTTCTCTCTCTTAACTCATTTTCCTCCATTTCTCTCTCTTCCATTCCTTCATTTTTTTTCTCTGTTGCAGCAGACTTTTGTGATTAGTATTTTGGAGCATTTTCCGGCACGGCGGAGCGATTTGCTGGCAAGGCGGCAAATCATGGAGCATACAAGATCAGTTTTATACACGATATTCTTTCCGCCCACAACGTGGATACACGCACGACTCAATCATACATGAACAAATCGATCGTACAAGAACAAAAGCGTGCATACATGGAAAAAAGCATACAAGAATCACATATGTAAACATTGAAAAAAGCATACATGGAAAAAATCATACAAGAACAAATTGATCATACAAGAACAAATCGATCATACAAGAACAAAAGTATACAACGTAGATACACGCACGACCCAATCATAAATGAACAAATCGATCATACAAGAACAAAAGCGTGCATACATGGAAAAAAACATACAAGAATCAGATTTGTAAACATAGAAAAAAACATACATGGAAAAAAGCATACAGGAAACAATACGAGCATACAAGAACATATCATATAAGATAAGTTTAACACACGAAGAAGTTCCATACAAGATCAGATTCATACACGATATTCTTTCCGCCCACAACGTGGATACACGCACGACTCAATCATACATGAACAAATCGATCATACAAGAACAAAAGCGTGCATACATGGAAAAAAGCATACAGGAATCACATCTGTAAACATTGAAAAAAGCATACATGGAAAAAATCATACAAGAACAAATTGATCATACAAGAACAAATCGATCATACAAGAACAAAAGTATACAACGTGGGTACACGCACGACCCAATCATACATGAACAAATGGATCATACAAGAACAAAAGCGTGCATACATGGAAAAAAGCATACAAGAATCATATTTGTAAACATGGAAAAAAGCATACATGAAAAAAAGCAGGAAACAATACGAGTATACAAGAACATATCATACAAGATAAGTTTAACACACGAAGAAGTTTCATACAAGAACAAAATTCGTTCATATCATACAATAACATATCATCCAAGAACTTATCATACACGAAAAAATGTTCATAAAATAACATATCATACAGGAAAAAGTGTCATACACGACAAGTTAGTTCATACAAGAATAAAAGCGTCATTACAGGAAAAAAACCCTAGATCGGCGGCGCCCTAAATCGTTCATACAAGAACTAAATCGTGCATACACGAAAAAAAACCCGTGCATACACAACAAAGTTAGTAAAGCCTAGATCGGCGGCGCCCTACAACAAACAAGACAATTTCAATACAAGAAAATACCAAAATAAGAGATTTTGTATGCAAGGAGAAATTTAGCAAATAGATTTTAAACCAAAAACTGATAAGATATTTTCTTCCAAACAGTTGGTGTGCATAATTACATCAAAGATTAAGATCAAACTCTATGAAACTAAAAAACGACGCCGCCGATAACTCAAACCTAATTCGCCGCCGGCAACGAAAAAAAAAACCTAAATTTGGACCCGTAAATGAACCCTAACTCGGCGGCGTCGAATATGAAACAAAATAATTTATACAAAAAATGAAGATGTAATGCCCCGTAATTTCCTTACGTCTTAAAATTTTAAAGTTAATTAAATAAATGGCTTTGCATGCCTAAGTTTACAATTTTGGATTCTAAGACTAACGGTCGAATCCGTTTCTGAAAATAAATTACAGAAGTCAGCTAGACGACTACTGTATTTAGGGTTAGCGCGTACGAAAAGTTTTTAGTTCGTGAACTCAGAACGGAAAACCGTCTGATTTTTACATTCACGAAATCGCGTTACGAACTCGCCCGAGAAAGTTCGTTTTTATGATTTTCCGGACGAAACTCGGACTGTGTCGTCCCAAGTTTTTGTCAAAATAAATTTTTGTAAATTTATTTTCCGATTAGGTTTCGTACGTTAAAAATTGCGGTCGAATCGGATAGCGACGATTTTGTACCGAGCGACGTTTTTCGTCGAACGTTTTCCGTAACCTCGGATCGCGCCGGAAAAAGCGCGTATTTCTTCCTTTTCCCTCACCCCAACCGACATCATCACCTCTAATAAGAGGATATTTATGTTTTATATTGTATTTTAGAGGACACCTAATGCACCACTATTCACTACTTTACACCTTAGCTAGTTACTATTCCTACTTTACACATATTCACCTTATATCATTTTGTTTAATTCAAACTTAATCCTCCTTCCCTCCCAACTCCAAAATCTCGGCAGCCCTCCCTCTCTATTCTCCCATCTTTCATTTCATCATCTCCATTGAAGAACCTTCAAGATCTAGAAGAAGAAATAGCACAAGTCTTCATCCAACCATTAGAACTTAATTCCCTCTTCATTAATTATCAAGGTAATTATCCCCTCTATATTTCTATCCAACCATCTTCTTTTTCTTTTCATTTTCTTCTTTGGATCGAAAATTAGAGTGTTGTTTTAGATGAATTGATCTTGATTTAATGAAATTGGATATGCTAGATAGGTTAATTAGGGTTTAAAATTGATCAAAATTTAAGAACCCTAACTCTTGATCAATACCGAAATTTTAGGGTAAATTAGTAGGATTTTGGTTTTCTTCAATTGATGATAGATTCATGCTTAAGAGATGTTTAATTAGTGATTAGAACAAAGAGGAATCGAAAGCCCCATGTTTTTGTGAAATTCGATTAGGGTTTGAATATGATTTGGGGTTTTGTGCATGATAGTATGTAATTGGATTGCAATTGATTAATAGTTGTTATAATAGGTTGTTTAATGAATAAATGGTGTTAATTGGAGAAGAAAATCACCCTCTTATCCATAGTATGAAAACCGAAAATTATTGAGTAATTAGGGGTTTTCATATGTTTGATTTAATTGATGAATTGATGATGGAATTATGTTGCAAATGATGTTAATTGATTATAGAATTAAATTGAGAATTTTCTAAAAATATTTTTCGTAATGTAAGAGACGAAGAACACTTTATAAGTTGAAATATAGTGATGGTATGAATTGATTGCATGCATGGAAGTAATTCTCGTTAGATGTAGTTTAATGTCGTAAAATTTGAACTGAATCCGACAACTTTGAAAATCGCGTAAGAGACGAACATTTAGTCGTAACTAATAACCGAGAAGTCGAATGAGAATTCTAATTTGATATTATTGTCTATGATGAGCTTGAGAACAAATTTGTAGTTGATGTCATGAGCTTTCGAGCTATTATAATATGAGCTATAGTTATAGTCGAGAACTAGAACGCGTTTTGCATAATTTGTTGGTTTAGTAATTGTTAGTTGAAAGCCGACGTTAGAACGTCGTGCTATTGGACGAGTTTTGAGAAGGAGTTCACCATGTACGGGAATACGTGATGACTGCCTTGAGGGTCCAGTTTCTAAAGAAATCGAATACGAGAGCTTAGAACGAACCTAAGACGTTTTACGTCGAATCTATCGAGCAACTAGGGTTTTCGCGGCAGTTTTGCGACCCTCGCCGGAAACTGTTATAACTTTCAGCTCGTTTATCGGATTTGTGATCCGTAAATTGGAGCGTAAACTAGACATCCCAAACTTTCCAGTAGTACAGGGCTCATCCCCTGTTTCCAAATCCTCTGTTCTGGACAGTCTCCAGAGTTACTGGATTGCACAGTGAAATTTCAGTTTCAATTCTTCTAAGTTGTTTTGTTCGCAACTTAGTTTCTTTCGATCGTTTAAGCCGTAATAGCTAACGAATATCTCCCTACTGACCTTAGAGTCAAGTACAGGAGCTTTGAGTGTTAAAACCAGTCGAGATCTTATCTCTTAATTCGTTCAAGTAAAGAAGTAGTTAAGTGAGAATTTCATAAGTCGTGAAATGAACTAAAACGTAAATCGCCTAAGTTGATTCTTTCCAACTTAGTTCCTTATAATATTTTAAGTCGTATTAAGTTATCGACTACCCTCTCTACTGACCTAAGAGTCGAGTATGAGACCTTCCGAGTTCTAAACGGGATTAGTTCGAGTCTCGTTCCCGTTTTAGTAAAATAAAACTAGTAAGCGTGCAGATGCCTAAAGAATGAAACGACTAAAACTTTTTTCAATTCTCTTTGATCGATTATCTTTTTACGACCCGTTATTAAGTATTATTATTTTATGATGAAGGAGGAAGCCAGCTGTAGAGAAAGGACGGAAGATCCGAAGTTTGGAAGCTAGTGCTTTTAGTTCTGTATATAGAGGTGGGCTTTTATATACAAATAAAACGAGCAATGCTCGGAAAATCTTTCTTTATCGCTTTGATATCTGTGTTTTCAAAGTGATATTATGGCATGAACTGTTTTATGTTTTATGTGAGTTCTCTTGTACCTATCTGAGTCAACATTCGTGTTTTCCAGATTAAAGTTAATCTAACTAGGTTAACTAACGACCGACTCTGAGTTAGCTGCTAAGTGCTTTCCAGAGTTAGTGCACTTTGTAACCTGTGGTGTATGTGATATCCTGTTGAGGGGTACCAGCCACGGTGAATTAGAATTGGTCAAGATTGAACATAGCATACCTGAAAATACTCGGCCGAGTAAATTGTGAAAATCAGTCAGAAAATGTTTAGTAGACACGGGTTCTTTCAATAAAACAACCAAGAACAAGAATATGAGCGAAATGCCACCCCATCCCCATCTCCATCCTCATCTCCACCCCCGTCACCATCACCACCACCTCCACCACCGCCCCATAGAGATATTGAGGATCTCTTCCTCAAGAGGAACCCTCCATTGTTCAATGGAACTAGTAGCCCTAGCGATGCTGAGCTATGGGTGAGATCTACTGAGAAAATTTTCAAGCTGCTCAGATGCACTGATGAGGAGAGAATGCTGTGTGTCGCATTTCAGCTGACGGGATCGGCTGATTACTGGTGGGAAGCAAGACAGAAGGTGATACCTGCAGAGCATCTGGCTCATTTTTCATGGGAAGAGTTTAAGGAGATCTTCTTTGACTAGTACATCCCCAAGACGTATAGGGCACAGAAGGAGGCCGAGTTTTATAATCTGAAGCAGGGAAAGCTGACTGTGACAGAATATGATGCCAAGTTCTACGAGCTATCAAGGTATGCGCCGGCATTGGTGGATACTGAGGAGAAATTGTCTAAGAAATTTCAGGGAGGTTTACGACATGAATTGGGAATCGCTTTAGCTAGTCATGGAGGACTAGGCTATACGGATATACTGGGAAGAGCACTGGAAATGGAGGCCGTCGTGCCTGATGAGAAAAAGATTGTACCAACTGCGTCAGCACCAGCGCAGAGTCAGAACCGAGGCTACTATAACAACAATAGTAGCAACTACCAAGGCAAGAGGAAATGGAACGGAGGAGGTAGCGGAGGCTACAATCAAGGTTACAACAACAACCAGGGAGGTCCGAGGAAGGGCTATCAGCAGCCTGGCAACAACAACAACAACAACAACAACAACAACAAGAGGCCATGGCAGGGAAACAACCAATCGGGGTTGTTCATTCAGGGGAACAAGCAGAACTCGCCGTGGAAGGGCAACAATCAGCAAAACCAGCCGCAGGGGCAACAGAGAAACTTCAACCAGGGAGCGAATAACCCAGGGAGGGTTACCATTCCTGTCTGCCCGAAGTGCAACCGAGCCCATCCCGGAGTCTGCCAGATAGGCACCCTAACTGTTTCAACTGTGGACAGAAGGGGCACATGAAAAAGGACTGCCCTAAACCGCTTCAAGCAGTACCCCTCCGAGCCATCCAAGCACAGCCGCAGCAGCCGCCAATGAACCAACAACAGTTTCAGCAGCATGCACAGCAGCAACAGAATGCGAGGGCATGCGCTATCAAACAGGGCGGTCAGCGCAAAGGAAAAGGCAATCTAGCAGGTATGGGAAAACTCCACAACATCTCCATTAAGATACTGTTTGATACTGGCGCATCGCATTCTTTCATTGCTGGCTCGTGTGCCGATAACTTAGACATCAGACCTGTAAGAGCTGCACAATCTATGAGAGTAGCCACACCTTCAGGAGAGATCACTACTTCCACGCATGTTTGCTCTAACTTAGAACTAGAAATCGAAACTCATAAGGTTATAGCAAATAACTTAAATGTTATGATAATGTGGGACGTAGATATAATCCTAGGAATGGATTGGTTGTCAGAGAATTACGCCACAATTCTCTACAACGAGAGAAAAATCTCTTTTCAGCCGCCGGGTAAAGAACCGACCGAATTCCACGGAATTTCAATGGGTAGAGGCGTACCGATTATATCAACCCTTCAAGCCACGAAACTTATGAAAAAGAAAGGTACCACAGCTTATCTTGTGTACCTAGTCGGAGAGCCAGGAGTCGAGAAGACCATTCAGGACGTAAAAATTGTAAATGAATACGAAGATGTCTTTCTGGAAGTGCTACCGGGATTGACACCGGATCGTCATGTGGACTTCACGATTGATTTAGAACCAGGAGCAGCCCCTAAATCAAAAGCCCCATACAGAATGGCAGCGAAAGAATTAGAAGAGCTCAAAATCCAGTTACAGGAATTACTAGACCTTGGTTTTATCAGGCCAAGCGTCTCACCTTGGGGAGCACCCGTGCTTTTTGTTAGGAAAAAGGACAGATCGATGAGAATGTGCATAGATTACAGAGAACTGAACAAGATAACGCTAAAAAACAAATATCCTTTGCCAAGGATCGAGGATCTGTTCGATCAGCTCAAGGGTGCAGGAGTTTTCTCCAAGATAGATTTGAGGTCAGGGTACCATCAACTCAAGATCAAACCTGAAGATGTACCGAAGACCGCTTTTAGAACCCGATATGGCCATTACAAATTTCTAGTAATGCCATTTGGTTTGACCAACGCTCCAGCCGTATTCATGGACCTTATGAATAGAGTCTTCCACCCCTACTTGGACAAATTCGTTTTAGTATTCATCGACGACATCCTCGTTTACTCTAAGAATGAAAAGGAGCACGAGGAACATCTACGGATAGTGTTGGAAACACTAAGAACTGAGAAACTCTACGCCAAATTCAGTAAATGCGAATTTTGGCTGAAGGAAGTAATGTTCCTTGGGCATATAGTATCGGCAGAAGGGATCAAGGTGGATCCAGCCAAGGTAGAGGCAGTGCACAACTGGAAGTCGCCAACGAGTCAGAACGAGATCAGAAGTTTCTTAGGTTTAGCCGGTTATTACAGAAGATTTATCGAGGGATTCTCTACGATCGCTCGCCCGATGACGCAGCTACTCAGGAAGGATACCAAGTTTAAATGGACTGATGAGTGTGAGAAGAGTTTCCAAACTCTTAAGGAGAAGTTAACTACAGCGCCAGTACTAGCACTTCCAGATACGAACAAAGAATATGTGGTTTACACTGACGCATCGAAAAATGGATTAGGTTGTGTATGGATGCAAGACGGACGAGTGATAGCTTATGCTTCACGACAACTTCGACCTCACGAAATTGAGTACCCAACCCAAGATTTAGAACTCGCAGCCGTAGTGCATGCGTTGAAGATTTGGAGACACCATCTCTATGGTGTAAGAGTTGAAATATTCACCGATCACAAGAGCCTGAAGTACTTTTTCGAGCAGAAGGAACTGAATATGAGGCAAAGGAGATGGCTGGAACTAGTCAAGGATTATGACTGTGGAATTAACTATCATCCAGGAAAGGCTAATGTGGTAGCAGACGCATTGAGTCGCAAGGCTCCAACGAAGCTAGGATGCCTTTTTGTAGAAGAAGGAACTTTAGTACGAGAATTCGAGAAGATGGATATCAGAGTGCTTGACACGCCGGCTACGATAACAAGTCAGATAGCAGCATTAGAAGCTACACTAGATTTGAGAGAAAGGATCATCAGTGCTCAGAGAAAAGACGAGTCAATGGAAAAGTTGCGAGTGAGGATAAGAACAGATAAGCCAGAAGGATATTCTGAAGCTCCAGACAATCCGATACTTTTTGAAGGCAGAGTTTGTATTCCTGACGACAACAGCGAATTGAAGAACGAGATCTTGAGTGAGGCTCACGATACGCCTTACACAGCACATCCAGGTAGTACGAAGATGTACCAAGATTTGAGAAGAAACTTTTGGTGGAATGGAATGAAAAGAGACGTCGCCTCGTTTGTAGAAAGATGCCTAGCATGTCAGCAAGTCAAGGCTTTACACCGACGACCGTATGGATTGCTACAACCGTTGGATGTCCCAGATTGGAAATGGGAAGGCATAGCTATGGACTTTGTCACAGGCTTGCCTAAGTCGAGAAGAGGAAACACAGCAATTTGGGTGATAATAGATAGGCTTACGAAGTCAGCGCACTTCTTACCGATTAAGATTACATACGGATCAGAGAGACTAGCTCAGTTGTATGTCAGAGAGATTGTACGTCTGCATGGAGTATCGAAGGTTATAATATCTGATAGAGATGCCAAATTCACCTCGAGATTTTGGATTATAATGCAGAAAGAGTTGGGAACAGAGCTTAATTTCAGTACAGCGTTTCACCTGCAGACAGACGGACAGTCAGAGAGAACGATTCAGATTTTGGTCGATATGTTGAGGACAGTGGTTTTATACCGAGGAGCGAATTGGGAAGAAATTCTACACTTAGTTGAATTCGCTTATAACAACAGCTATCAGGCCACGATAGGAATGGCGCCGTTTGAGGCTTTGTATGGGAGAAAATGTAGATCACCACTTTATTGGGACGAAGTAGGTGAGAGAAAGAACCTAGGCCCAGATGCGATTAATGAGATGATTGAGATAGTTCGGCAGATTCGAGATAGAATGAAAGAGGCCCAGAGCCGACAGAAGTCTTATGCCGACGATCGTCGAACAAATCTTGAGTTTGAAATAGGAGATAAGGTTTTTCTTAAGATATCCCCGACCAAAGGAATCCTTAGGTTCGGAGTTAAGGGTAAGCTAAGACCCAGGTTTATAGGACCTTATGAAATCCTCGAGAGAATAGGACCAGTCGCGTATAGATTGGCTTTACCGCCAAGTCTAGGAAGCGTTCATAACGTTTTTCACGTTTCTCAGTTGAGAAAATATGTTTACGATCCTAAGCACGTCATTAGTCAGCAAGATGTAGTTCTTGAATCTGACCTAAGCTATGAAGAGAAGCCAATATCGATTTTGGATAGAAAAGTTCAAGAATTAAGAACCAAATCGATACCAATAGTTAAAGTGCTATGGAACCACCACGGGCAGGAAGAAGCCACGTGGGAACTCGAGGAGAAGATGAAGGAGCGATATCCTCATCTTTTTGCAGAAGGTATGCAAATTTCGGGACGAAATTTTTCGTAAGGGGGGTAGGATGTAATGCCCCGTAATTTCCTTACGTCTTAAAATTTTAAAGTTAATTAAATAAATGGCTTTGCACGCCTAAGTTTAAGATTTTGGATTCTAAGACTAACGGTCGAATCCGTTTCTGAAAATAAATTACAGAAGTCAGCTAGACGACTACTGTATTTAGGGTTAGCGCGTACGAAAAGTTTTTAGTTCGTGAACTCAGAACGGAAAACCGTCTGATTTTTACATTCACGAAATCGCGTTACGAACTCGCCCGAGAAAGTTCATTTTTATGATTTTCCGGACGAAACTCGGACTGTGTCGTCCCGAGTTTTTGTCAAAATAAATTTTTGTAAATTTATTTTCCGATTAATTTCGTACGTTAAAAATTGCGGTTGAATTGGATAGCGACGATTTTGTACCGAGCGACGTTTTTCGTCGAACGTTTTCCGTATCGTCGGATCGCGCCGGAAAAAGCGCGTGTTTCTTCCTTTTCCCTCACCCCAACCGACATCATCACCTCTAATAAGAGGATATTATGTTTTATATTGTATTTTAGAGGACACCTAATGCACCACTATTCACTACTTTACACCTTAGCTAGTTACTATTCCTACTTTACACATATTCACCTTATATCATTTTGTTTAATTCAAACTTAATCCTCCTTCCCTCCCAACTCCAAAATCTCGGCAGCCCTCCCTCTCTATTCTCCCATCTTTCATTTCATCATCTCCATTGAAGAACCTTCAAGATCTAGAAGAAGAAATAGCACAAGTCTTCATCCAACCATTAGAACTTAATTCCCTCTTCATTAATTATCAAGGTAATTATCCCCTCTATATTTCTATCCAACCATCTTCTTTTTCTTTTCATTTTCTTCTTTGGATCGAAAATTAGAGTGTTGTTTTAGATGAATTGATCTTGATTTAATGAAATTGGATATGCTAGATAGGTTAATTAGGGTTTAAAATTGATCAAAATTTAAGAACCCTAACTCTTGATCAATACCGAAATTTTAGGGTAAATTAGTAGGATTTTGGTTTTCTTCAATTGATGATAGATTCATGCTTAAGAGATGTTTAATTAGTGATTAGAACAAAGAGGAATTGAAAGCCCCATGTTTTTGTGAAATTCGATTAGGGTTTGAATACGATTTGGGGTTTTGTGCATGATAGTATGTAATTGGATTGCAATTGATTAATAGTTGTTATAATAGGTTGTTTAATGAATAAATGGTGTTAATTGGAGAAGAAAACCACCCTCTTATCCATAGTATGAAAACCGAAAATTATTGAGTAATTAGAGATTTTCATATGTTTGATTTAATTGATGAATTGATGATGGAATTATGTTGCAAATGATGTTAATTGATTATAGAATTAAATTGAGAATTTTCTAAAAATATTTTTCGTAATGTAAGAGACGAAGAACACTTTATAAGTTGAAATATAGTGATGGTATGAATTGATTGCATGCATGGAAGTGATTCTCGTTAGATGTAGTTTAATGTCGTAAAATTTGAACGGAATCCGACAACTTTGAAAATCGCGTAAGAGACGAACATTTAGTCGTAACTAATAACCGAGAAGTCGAATGAGAATTCTAATTTGATATTATTGTCTATGATGAGCTTGAGAACAACTTTGTAGTTGATTTCATGAGCTTTCGAGCTATTATAATATGAGCTATAGTTATAGTCGAGAACTAGAACGCGTTTTGCATAATTTGTTGGTTTAGTAATTGTTAGTTGAAAGCCGACGTTAGAACGTCGTGCTATTGGACGAGTTTTGAGAAGGAGTTCACCACGTACGGGAATACGTGATGACTGCCTTGAGGGTCCAGTTTCTAAAGAAATCGAATACGAGAGCTTAGAACGAACCTAAGACGTTATACTTCGAATCTATCGAGCAACTAGGGTTTTCGCGGCAGTTTTGCGACCCTCTCCGGAAACTGTTATAACTTTCAGCTCGTTTATCGGATTTGTGATTCGTAAATTGGAGCGTAAACTAGACATCCCAAAATTTCCAGTAGTATAGGGCTCATCCCCTGTTTCCAAATCCTCTGTTCTGGAAAGTCTCCAGAGTTACTGGATTGTGCAGTGAAATTTCAGTTTCAATTCTTCTAAGTTGTTTTGTTCGCAACTTAGTTTCTTTCGATCGTTTAAGCCATAATAGCTAACGAATATCTCCCTACTGACCTTAGAGTCAAGTACAGGAGCTTTGAGTGTTAAAACCAGTCGAGATCTTATCTCTTAATTCGTTCAAGTAAAGAAGTAGTTAAGTGAGAATTTCATAAGTCGTGAAATGAACTAAAACGTAAATCGCCTAAGTTGATTCTTTCCAACTTAGTTCCTTATAATATTTTAAGTCGTATTAAGTTATCGACTACCCTCTCTACTGACCTAAGAGTCGAGTATGAGACCTTCCGAGTTCTAAACGGGATTAGTTCGAGTCTCGTTCCCGTTTTAGTAAAATGAAACTAGTAAGCGTGCAAATGCCTAAAGAATGAAACGACTAAAGCTTTTTTCAATTCTCTTTGATCGATTATCTTTTTACGACCCTTTATTAAGTATTATTATTTTACGATGAAGGAGGAAGCCAGCTGTAGAGAAAGGACGGAAGATCCGAAGTTTGGAAGCTAGTGCTTTTAGTTCTGTATATCGAGGTGGGCTTTTATATACAAATAAAACGAGCAATGCTCGGAAAATCTTTCTTTTTCGCTTTGATATCTGTGTTTTCAAAGTGATATTATGGCATGAACTGTTTTATGTTTTATGTGATTTCTCTTGTACCTATCTGAGTCAACATTCGTATTTTCCAGATTTAGAGTTAATCTAACTAGGTTAACTAACGATCGGCTCTGAGTTAGCTGCTAAGTTCTTTCCAGAGTTAGTGCACTTTGTAACCTGTGGTGTATGTGATATCCTGTTGAGGGGTACCAGCCACGGTGAATTAGAATTGGTCAAGGTTGAACATAGCATACCTGAAAATACTCGGCCGAGTAAATTGTGAAAATCAGTCAGAAAATGTTTAGTAGACACGGGTTCTTTCAATAAAACCCCGATGTGCTACAATTATGAAATGCCATATTTATCTATACTTATGATTATGATTTTGTCATCGTGCCCACTAAGTACGTTTGTACTTAGCCCTGCATTGTTTTCTAAATGTGCAGGTTGAAGCGACGGTGAGCGGCGACGGTTGATGTTGAGTTGAAAGATAGGTTGCTTTAGTTAGAATTCTTCCACTGCAGAACTCTCAGTCCTTTTGAATATGTACCTTTTGAACAATACTCTGTAGTTTAAGTCTGTAAATATGAACTTAGTTACTACCGTGTACTTTTGTCGAGTAATCCGTAGTGATTAACTATTTCTTTAATATTCAAGTCTTGTTCATGGTTTGTTTGATGTCTTTTATGTATGTTTAGTCAGTTAGCCCCCTTCTTCCCCGCTTCTTTAATCCAACCCCAGTCGCACCCCGGCTTCTGCCGTCCCTCGGGATTTGGGGCTATGACAGAAGAGGTAAGTCGCCGGAAATGAATTGCCTCAGCGGCGGCGTCGGGAACATCGGAACCATGGTGCAGTGGCGTCGTTTGGTCGTCCATGTTTACAGATCTGAGGCGGCAGAGGACGTTGTTGTCAACGGGGGTGATGTACGGCGCCGACGAGCAGCGGAAGATATGGAGTGGCGGAAGATATGGAGTGGCGGAAGAAAGCAGAGGGGGCGGCAGAAGTGAGTACGAGAGAGTCCATAGAGGTAAGTTAGGGTAAATGAGAGGAGAGTAAATTTACACTAAAGGGTATAAAAGTCATGGAATAAGTTAAAAGGGTATTTGAACCTTTTTTTTTTAAGGGTATAATTTATCTTTAGTGTTACAAAAGGGGTATTTTGAGTTTTGCCTCTTTATTTTAATGGCACTAGTATAAATTTATCAAAGGTACTTGTGACAATTTAAATAGTTAAGACAAACAAAATATGTTCATGAATTAATAAAAAGAGAAAAAAAATGTATCAAAGGTCGCTCATTTGGTTTGGGGAATGGCTTTTAAACAGGATGCATCTTAAATAAATGTTGGTTACTTACAATTTGTCCCGTTTAAATACTATGACTTCGAATTCTCGATGGAGTGGTTGGTTACAACAGTTTACTTTATATTTAGAGCCAAAAATGACAAATTTCATTTACTCGCATTCATATTTCTATATGAAATCATACAACAACCAAACTCCACATTTGTCTCTAAAAAAAGAAAAAAGACATTCCACATTGGAAAGATTGAATAGTTATGCTAAAAAAATTATAAGTAATAAATTTACTTACATTATATATTGGTTTTGTTTTATTTGGGGAAATGGAGAATGGTGAAGTTTGAATCCAATACTTCAATTTTTTAGAGTCTGAAGATGCACGGTTTGGATGTTCCCTTTGGACTTACATTATAATGGTAAAATAGAGACTTCACACAATTCGTCAATATTTTGTTCCAATAAAACAACTATCATCTTACTCCCCCACAAAATGAGGTTCAATATTTTTGAACCTAATCAACACTTACACCCTCTATCGTCTACACTCATCTTCATGTTCGTATCTCTAACTTTTGAGGGAACCTCATGGTAATAAACATTCTTGTTTTCCGGTGCAGTGCATACATGTTTAGACACACATCATCTATTCTCATCTCATGTGAAAAATATGACTCTAAAGTAACACATTTAGCAGATGATATACTTCTATTAACTTGACTTCAACTTGAAGTTGGAGCTCCTTATTTCTTCAGTGTGGTTATATGTGAGGTTCATTTCTCTTTAGCACAAGAAGATATTAGTACTCTATGTACAACTTATTCAACAATTACAATCCTCCAATGATCAAAAGCTCGTTCTTAGAATCTATTTTCGCTAAGATTTCAAATAAAGAGAAATAGTATCTTAACAAGTTAAAGCATTTTGAAGTAGATTACCAAAAAGAAAGTTCTTAGTCCGTTCAAAATAAAGTCCCTAAAGCTTCCTCAACAAAATAATTGAATAAATAAGGTCCCTAAAGCAAAAGTTGGGGGTACTATTTCACCAAATTATAACAATCATACACAGTCCGCAGAAACTTACAAACTACTTTGTGTGAATAAATGAAGACAAGGTGAACATAATACCAGACAAGGATCATTCCACCAATCAATATATCATCTAAATCCAATCAATAAAGATTTGAAAAATTCTCCTTACTTCTAAAGAGTATTTGAGCTAAGCAACATTCGATGAAAGGAAAGAGCATTAAATAGACAATACTATGACAAGAAATGTTTTTGGAACTTTCGGTACAATGAAGAACATAATAGTACTTCAATAATGTATTGAAGATTCTGCATCGGCAGTTTAATTAAACATATCAGAAGCATCTGGGAAGAAGAGATGATATGCCTCTGCAAAGAAGCCAATATAATCATGAAATTCCTATTTTTGGCCCTTTAGCTTCTTTGCTACATAAGAAACAATTTAGAGTATTTCTGCTAAGGAAGAAAGTATCCAAGAGATGTTGAAAAATATCCAACAAATGGAAAATATAGTCTCTCCTTTAAGTTAGCATCACACGTTCCATCTTAACTTTATGTACTCTAGCTATGACGTTGATGTGGCAAGAGAAAAGTGGAAGCCGGTATGTCACAACCCAAATCCCGAAGGACGGCTTAGCCAAGGTGTGACTGGGGTGGGATTTAAGAAGCGGGGAAGAAAGGTGATTAACGAGTGATTAACAAGGAGAAGATATTTATATTCGAAAATAAACTAGTAGAATATTTATATAAAGATGATCAATTCACGAAGAGTTGATCAACAAGTTTTGAGTAGCATACAATAATATAAGTAGAGTAGGTTCAAAAGAGTTGGAAGACATCCATAGTACTTGAATATTTCATACATATCGTAATATTAGAATATTAAAGTGTTTGCAGCGAAAAAACGCAAATTGACTTCACATATGAAGGTATGAAGTCGAGGCTTGACATCGACAAAAGATTCCCGCTCAACACCCGCCATCACGACACTGCTCAACCTGTACATTTAGAAATATATGCATGACTGAGTACAACACATGCCAAAACGTACTTTTATATATTTATCATGCATTTGTAATAGTAATATACGAGAGTTTTTCTTAAATAACCTGTGTTTACTAAAATCATTTTTATTCACAGTTGAGTACTTATATCATCATCATCAACCATATCTGTCAACGCCGGACCTTCTTCCGTGAACGTCACTCACCGAGGTCGGCCCACCTTTGGAGCAACCTCAATTCCTGTGTGCACTATTTCTGGAAAGCACCCTTTTGGCTAACTCAGAATTCGATCGATTTTAATAAGTTGGCGAACCAATACAGATAGGCTCAAGAGATATCCACAAACACAATTATGCATGATAATCATTTCAAAACATACTTTTAAAGCATTTTGAAAAAAAAAAAAAACAGCAAAGCTCGAGTTGTTTTTATAGTTGGAAAGCCCACCTCTTAAACTTATAGAACAAAACCGTATTGCTTCTCCTTCGAGTCTTAAATTATCATTCTTGTTCTTCACCTTTCAAGGTAAATACTCAAGTTCAATGCACAATCGAGTCGAAAGTAAAAACGAATAATGGACTCGATAATAATTTTAGACTTTAGGACTTTACATTCGACTAGGTCTCAAGTTTAAGGTTTAGAGATACCCTCATCTTTTACTGATGGGGCTCGTCACACAAGCATCATAGATCGCGAAGAAGATCATAAGAATTGAAAGAAAATGTGAAGAAGAAAATCTGTACAGCTTCTGCATGATCGTACACGATTCTGGAACAGCTCAGGAAGAGTTAGGAAGCTTGTCATACGCCGTTGGAAAGCTACAGAACTCTATTTCACTTTCCAATTTACGGATCGTGAAAATATTAAACGAGTAGCAAGTTATGCTCGTTTTGATACAGGATGGCAGACTACACTCGAAATTTTATCCATTTAAATAAAATACAAAATTCATAGCCCAAATTTTATGGTTCCTTAGTAATCAATCTCGGCCAATAAATATAGACATCAGCCCAAAACTAACTAAATTTTAATTTCAATTAATTGATTATAACAATTTATAAATGACTTTTATATTTTGTCTTCTTTCTTCAGCATTAGAACCGATCCATCATCTTTCTCTCTAAAATATTCAGCCTGCTACTTCTCTCTCTACTCTTCCCTCTCGATTCATAACAGCGGCAGCAAAATCACCGTCAATCTCCTCCTTTTTCGGCGAGGTATATCCGCCGGTGTGCCGCCATTTATCTCCTCCGTTTGCATGCTCTATTTGCCACCGAAAACCCAATTTCTAAACCCAAATCTGAAAATTTCCTCCCTTTTCTCCTCTCGCCTTCCGGCAAAATTCTATCAGTCGCTCAACTCTCCTCCGTCTCTGGAAACGGCAATGGCCGCTCAAATTCTATCAGTCGGTCAACTCAACCCTAGTGGACTGGAGTATTTTGATCATTTGATTATTATAGTGACAGATTAGAGTTTTCATGCCTTTGTTTATCCCGATTTGGAAGTCGAATTTAAGAATTCTATCTATTTAATCCATTTTCTCTTGTTTCTAACCTCATCAAGCTTTCTTAAAACAATATTAACTTTTATATATTTTTGTAAAAGAAGATTCCGATCAACTTATAATGCACGTGTAGAAGAATGTCAAGAACACATGGATAAGGAATTGAGGCATTTTTGTTTTTACTTTTTCAATCAATCTCATCTCAGGCTTCGTCTCAAGCAGCATGATTGTCTGTGCGCCAAGAATCGTTATTTATCCTTTCGTTTTGTTGTTTTAATCTACAAATATCGAAAAAGCATTTGTCGATGTACGAGGGGATTGAGTCTTTCCTACAAAGTGACAACATACTCGCTCCAATCAAGTACTCCTACTCACATATAAAGAAGATAACTAGAGGTTTTCGACATAAACTAGGCGAAGGAGGTTTTGGTTCTGTCTACAAAGGAAAACTCCGAAATGGCAATGATGTAGCCGTTAAACTCCTCGGAAAATCTGGAGGAAATGGTCAAGACTTTAAGTATCGTTGAATTTTGTGCAGAAAGATCCAAGCGTGCTCTCGTATAGTTCCCTTGAAATGTACATCTTCAACTGGGGAATAACATATTCCTTGGATTGGGACAAGAAATTTGAGATTGCAGTTGGAGTGGCTCGAGGGATTGAGTATTTGCACCGTGGTGGTGATATTCAAATCTTGCATTTTGACCTCAAGCCTCATAATATTCTTCTTGATGATAAGTTTGTCCCAAAAATTTCTGATTTTGGGCTGGCAAAGTTGTGCTCCATAGAGAACAAAACAGTGATTATATCTGCTGCAAGACGAACCATAAGGTATGTTGCTCCAGAATTGATCAGCAGAAGTATTGGTGCAGTCTCTTACAAGGCTTATGTTTATAGTTTCGGGATGCTGCTGATGGAAATGGTGGGCTTAAAGAGAGAAATGAAATGAAACCGTGATGATTCTAGTAAGTATTTTCCATGTTGATATATGATCCTTTTAATCAAGGGATGGATATTGAGATTGAAATGACAAAGGAAAGTAATGGTAATGATGAGAATGAGAGTAGTGGAAAGAGTGCTGTTAAGAAGATGACAATAGTTGCATTGTGGTGCATACAGATGAGCCCAGAGGATCATCCATCAATGAATAAAGTATTGCAAATGTTGGAAGGTGATTTTGAGCTTCTACAGCTTCCAACTTATCCGTCTCAATCAGCAGCACAATGTGGCAGTAAAAGAGGAAGAGAGTTGGGGTACAGAAACAGATTCAACTAATTCTGTATCGTTGGGGTACATAAGGTTGCTTTCTCTAGTGTTGAGATTACTATTGAAGAGTGATCAAATAAGTTTGCAACAGCCAACAGCAGTATATATAGTCCAGAAAATCAAAATGAGACAAGCTTAATTGACTGCATGCATGTTTTCCTCTGTTTTTGCTTCAAACTAATGCCTAGTTCCTTTACTGTTCGTTTTTTGGATACTTCATATCCGACAATAATTTCTTCACTACATATTTTACTGTGATCACAATGGGATCGACTAATAATTCGCAAATTAATTTGTAATATGATGTGGATAAATTTATAAAAAATGTAATGTGCAAAGGAGGTTATTATTTAGCTACAAATACTCGTTAATTCGTTTAGAAATTTGACATACGTAGCTCTGATATAATTTAGGTTTGAAGGCATACGAGAAGCATTTTTTGTTCCTTTTATATCATTAAATAAATTGAATAATAGACATGAGTGAGTGTGAAACTGAAACTTAGGAATGGTGTGGACAAACGGTCCGAACAGGTGTAATGGACCGCACAAGTCAAAAGTCTTGTTTGGGGTGAGATTTAAGAAGCGGGGAAGAAAGGGGATTAACGAGTGATTAGCAAGGAGAAGATATTTATATTCGGAAATACTAGTAGAATATTTATATAAAGATGATCAATTCACGAAGAGTTGATCAACAAGTTTTGAGTAGCATACAATAATATAAGTAGAACAAATTCAAAAGAGTTGGAAGACATCCATAATACTTGAATATTTCATACATATCGTAATATAAGAATATTAAAGTGTTTGCAGCGGAAAAAACGCAGATTGACTTCACATTTGAAGGTATGAAGTCAAGGCTTGACATCGATAAAAGATTCCCGCTCAACACCCGCCATCACGACACTGCTCAACTTGCACATTTAGAAATATATGCAGGACTAAGTACAACGTATTCAATGAACACATGCCAAAACGTACTTTTATACATTTATCATGCATTTGTAACAGTAATATACGGGAGTTTTTCTGAAATAATCCGTGTTTACTAAAATCATTTTTATTCACAGTTGAGTACTCATATCATCATCATCAACCACATCTGTCAACGCCGGGCCTTCTTCCGCGAACGTCACTCACCGAGGTCGGTGTTCAACCTAATTAACCTAAGTCGCACGCAATTGAACGTGGTTGTTTTAGATTAGATAAGTTAACCCAAATATCGTATCTCAAGGAAAGCTTAACAAGGGGATTGTTCTATTGCAAAAAGAAAAGAAGATAAAAAGAAAACAGTAAATCAATTGGAATTGGTTGTTTGATTATAACTAGACAATAAGATAAATTAAACGTAGATTAATCCTAGGCACGAATGAAAATCTACTCTAATGAACGCAAAGAAATAAATCAAAGTAGGAATCCATCATCAACAACAAGATCAAAGAAACCAAAAACTTGAATTAAAATTGAACCTGAAATAACAATCGAATCCGTGGTGTTGTAGTTCGTAAATCTGGAAATTAAACAACTAAACTACGAAGCAATAAACTAAGAACTAAAAGAAAAGTGTTTGAATGCTCAAAAACTAAGTAAAAATCGTGTGGAGGAAGAAGTGGGGCGAAGGGAAATAAAATAACCCTATTTATAGGTTTTTTTAAAAATTGCCGCCGCCTTGGGCCAGGCGATCGCCTGGCCCCGTCTCTGTCCGCAGTCGAAGTCAGCCGAGCGATCGCGTGGAATAGTAGGCGATCGCCTTGGTTCCGCCTTTGTCCCGCACAACTCCAGGACAAGTGATCGCGTGGCATGTAGGCGATCGCCTTGGTTCAGCCTCTGTCCCTTGGCAGCTTCAGGCCAAGCGATTGTCTGGCATGCTGAGCGATCGCTTGGGCCTGCTACGCGATCATACTCCTTTCAAACTTCGACTCTTGTCGTCTCGATTTCATCTTCTTCCTTCCTTGATTTAAATACCTACAATATAATACCAAAACAACCAAAATCCACACAACACTTGGTTCGAAGAATTAGTACCATTTCCAAAACAAAATAGAATCATTTCGCAATAAAATCAACGAAAATGTACTAAGTAAAGTAAGCAAATCACAACCAAATGAAGGTGAAACAGTCGGCCCACCTTTGGAGCTCACAACCTCGATTCCTATGTATACTAATTCTGAAAAGCACCCTTTTGGCTAACTCAGAATCCGATCGATTTTAATAAGTTGGCGAACCAACATAGATAGGCTCAAAAGATATCCGCAAACACAATTATGCATGATAATAATTTCAAAACATACTTTTAAGGCATTTTGAAAAAAAAAAAAGAGCAAAGCTCGAGTTGTTTTTATAGTAGGAAAGCCTACCTGGTAAGGTTACAGAACAAAACCGTATTGCTTCTCCTTCGAGTCTTAAATTATCACTCTTGTTCTTCACCTTTCAAGGTAAATACTCAAGTTCAATACACAATCGAGTCGAAAGTAAAAACAAATAATGGACTCGATAATAATTTTAGACTTTAGGACTTTACATTCGACTAGGTCTCAAGTTTAAGGTTTAGAGATACCTCATCTTTTACTGATGGGGCTCGTCACACAAGCATCATAGATCGCAAAGAAGATCGAAAGAATTGAAAGAAAATGTGAAGAAGAAAATCTGTACATCTTCTGCATGTTCGTACACGATTCTGGAACAGCTCAGGAAGAGTTAGGAAGCTTGTCATACGCCGTTGGAAAGCTACAGAACTCTATTTCACTTTCCAATTTACGGCTGCTCGATTTGGTGCAGGGTGGCAGACTACACTCGAAAATTTATCCATTTAAATAAAATACAAAATTCATAGCCCAAATTCTAGTCACACACTAAGCCCACTTTTCAGCCCAAAATTTATGGTTCCTTAGTAATTAATCTCGGCCAATAAATATAGACATCAGCCAAAACTAACTAAATTATTAATTCAATTAATTGATTATAACAATTTATAAATGACTTTTATATTTTGTCTTCTTTCTTCAGCATTAGAATCGATCCATCATCTTTCTCTCTAAAATATTCAGCCTGCTACCTCTCTCTCTACTCTTCCCTCTCGATTCATAACAGCGGCAGAAAAATCACCGTTAATCTCCTCCTTTTCCAGCGAGGTATATCCGCCGGTGTGCCGCCGTTTGTCTCCTCCGTCTGCATGCTCGATTTGCCACCGAAAACCCAATTTCTAAACCCAAATCTGAAAATTTCCTCCCTTTTCTCCTCTCTTCCGGCGAAATTCTATCAGTCGCTCAACTCTCCTCCGTCTCTGGAAACGGCAATGGCCGCTCAAATTCTATCAGTCGGCCAACTCAACCCTAGGGACTGGTCCGACTGGAGTATATTGATCATTTGATTATTATAGTGACAAATTAGAGTTTTCATGCCATTGTTTATCCTGATTTGGAAGTCGAATTAAGAATTCTATCAATTTAATCCTTTTTCTCTTGTTTCTAACCTCATCAAACTTTCTTAATCCATTGAGGCATTTTTGTTTTTACTTTTTCCATCAATCTCATCTCAGGCTTCGTCTCAAGCAGCATGATTGTCTGTGCGCCAAGAATCGTTATTTGTCCTTTCGTTTTGTTGTTTTAATCTACAATATCGAAAAAGCATTTGTCTATGTACGAGGGGATTGAGTCCTTCCTACAAAGTGACAACAAACTCGCGTCAATCAAGTACTCCTACTCACAAATAAAGAAGATGACTAGAGGTTTTCGACATAAACTAGGCGAAGGAGGTTTTGGTTCTGTCTACAAAGGAAAACTCCGAAATGGCAATGATGTAGCCGTTAAACTCCTCGGAAAATCTGGAGAAAATGGTCAAGACTTCATGTATCGTTGAATTTTGTGTAGAAAGATCCGAGCGTGCTCTCGTATAGTTCCCTTGAAATGTACATCTTCAACAGGGGAATAACATATTCCTTGGATTGGGACAAGAAATTTGAGATTGCAGTTGGAGTGGCTCGAGGGATTGAGTATTTGCACCGTGGTGGTGATATTCAAATCTTGCATTTTGACATCAAGCCTCATAATAATATTCTTCTTGATGATAAGTTTGTCCCAAAAATTTGACATCAAGCCTCATAATAATGGTGTGGACAAACGGTCCGAACAGGTGTAATGGACCGCACAAGTCAAAAGTCTTGTTTGGGGTGAGTTTTAAGAAGCGGGGAAGAAAGGAGATTAACAAGTGATTAACAAGGAGAAGATATTTATATTCGGAAATACTAGTAGAATATTTATATAAAGATGATCAATTCACGAAGAGTGATCAAATAAGTTTGCAACAGCCAACAGCAGTATATATAGTAGAGAAAATCAAAATGAGACAAGCTTAATTGACTGCATGCATGTTTTTCTCTGTTTTTGCTTCAAACTAATGCCTAGTTCCTTTACTGTTCGTTTTTTGGATACTTCATATCCGACAATAATTTCTTCACTACATATTTTACTGTGATCACAATGGGATCGACTAATAATTCGCAAATTAATTTGTAATATGATGTGGATAAATTCATAAAAAATGTAATGTGCAAAGGAGGTTATTATTTAGCTACAAATACTCATTAATTCGTTTAGAAATTTGACTTAAGTAGCTCTGATATAATTTAGGTTTGAAGGCATACGAGAAGCATTTTTTGTTCCTTTTATATCATTAAATAAATTGAATAATAGACATGAGTGAAAGTGTGAAACTGAAACTTAGGAATGGTGTGGACAAACGGTCCAAACAGGTGTAATGAACCCCACAAGTCAAAAGTCTTGTTTGGCGTCTCCTTTCATTAAATAAAGATCAACATAAATTTGTATAAGCTGAATATTTAAATTATTAAAAATTATTTAAAACTTAAAATTTTAAATAAATCAATTTTTTCTCTTATTTGAACAAAATTATGGGTAGCCATAATATGGCTATATAGATTTATTCTTAAATAAAACCCATCTACCCCTTATCCTTGTATAGTGATTGCATTGGCTAACGAAACATTCATATATGTGTAATTTTGTCGATCAATTGTTTCAATCAACCTCTAACTATGCTCACTGCTCAACCCTTCTTCCTCCTCACCACTTCATCTCTCCTAATTCTCTCTCTCTTCCATACTTGCGATGCAACAAACTGCCGCCCTTCTTCCTGCGGCATTATTCGCAATATCAGTCCCCCTTTCCGCCTCACCGACGATCCCACCAACTGCGGCGACCCCAGATTCGAATTAGCCTGCGAAAACAACGTCACCTTCCTCTATCTAAACTCTCAAAGATACTATGTCAAACATATCAACTATTCCATCGCCAGAATCAGACTGGTCGACGCCTCCATTGGAAATGATATTTGCTCTTTCCCCAATCATTCTACATATGATTATAACTTCACCGTCGAATCTCCTTACCGAATCTGGAGTCATCATGACTACCCATATAATGGTTATGTAGCATCGCCTCTCAATTTGATGACGTGTCCGAATCCGTTGGAGAATTCTTCCCTCTTTACAAATGTTAGTAATTGTACTCCAAATGCATCCCAGTATCCCACTAGATCATATGCTTATATTAAGGTCGGCCGCTTGAATGCCTCAGAGGTGCCGCATACGTGCGGCGTAGATCTGATAGTGATGACGTCGTGGGAATTTAGGGATTTGAACAACGTTTCGCTTTCGGAAATCCATCAATCTCTCTTGTACGGATTTGAACTCTACGTCTGTTCGTGGTGGTGGTGCAGAAGAACAACCTCAAATTGGGGTACACAATTTCATCACTTATCTTCAATTACTTAATTAATTCTGTGTTAATTATTTTTATAATGGCACGCGTTTCCCTTAATTATCACTAGAGTAAACAAGTTTCTGACTCATATGTGCTGATTGATTTTATATTGTGGAAAGTGCAGCGAAATTCACAGAATTCTTATTGGGAACTAAGGGTAAGGATTTCCACTTATTATTTGACGATTTGAATTTCTAACATATTCATGTCTTCTTAATCCTCACTACATGTCATGTAAATCTGCAGGGCTTCTCCTAATTCCTCTCGCAATTCTAGGTATTAATTTTTTTTTTTTCCCTGGCATCAATGGGGACAGAGGACTAGTGGATAAGATTGGTAGAAATCTAATTAAAAAAAAATTGCAGTTTTTATAGTGGCAGGGATAAGCCTCCCTGTGACGATTATCATCGGATTAACCGGTGTATTAGTACTCTCATTTGCTTCTTTTGGGGATGACTATTGTAAGAATCTTACATTCCCTTTTCTTTAATTTTTAGTCTCTTTCTACTCTTGTTACTCAAATATTTATTTTGTTGATAATTTATGGTATAGGGCCCGACACGTTCACATACTACTTATTTCCTCATGGAGTCAATTTGGGATCTAATTTTACACTCGCTGGTACGCTCTATATATTTATGTTTTAGTTACTATTTCAAATTATAATTTGCATCAAGTTTTCGTTCTTTTATACAGTAGCATAATGCTACGTGACGTAGGTTGAAATAAATGATGAAAGTAGTAAATAAATATATAAGATACATAAATTATAATTTGCATCAAATTTTCTTTCTTTTATGTATATCACCTTTTTTTTTTTTTTGAGAATTTTTATGTATATCATGTTATTTTATCTTAAATTGGAAACCTATTGGATCGGCCCGCCCCATCTTATATCTAAATGGGCTAGATATTGGGCTATCATTGGGCTGACCTGACCCATCATTTGGCCTACATTAGTATAAAAAAAATGAAGAAGTTAATTTACAAAATGTAAAGAGATTTTCTTATAGAAAAATCAAAATTATATAAATAACTTTTAAATAATTTCAACCAGGTTTAGTTTAAGGATCACTCTATCAGCGAAATTTACAGGTTTAGTTTAAGATTTTTTTTTGTTTACAAAAGAAGTTTAAGAATAATATTATTTCTAAAAAACAAAGGAAGTTTAAGAATAATATTATAATATTTCTGTCCATTAATGATAACAATATTCACTTAAATTGTAAAAAATGGATATTGAGTCCTTACTTTACCCTTAAAAGGCTTTATAAGAGGTCTTATCAGCCACTTTCTCGAATCAGGGCAGTTCTAACACAAACGTTCAAAACAATACAATTTCATTACTTGATAAAAATAAATTAACCTACAGAAAGTTTGAATGCAACCTAGAGTTCGTCTCATTTAGTCACATAAATTTGAATTTCAACACACCATCTTAATATATAATCCTCACTTCTTATCTTTTATATCTGCAGCAGCGCTTCTCTTGCTTTCTCTGGCCCTTGTAGGTGCGCAATTGATTAACAACTTGAATAATTTCATCAATTTTCTGACATTTATGAAGACAGAGGATTCAACTTGATGAACAGAATGGATAAGATTTCTACAATTCTAATTTTGCCAAAATACTCCAGTTTGTTTAACTGCAGCACTAAGCGTCCTTACGACGATCATCGTTGGATTCACCGGTGCTTTAGGAGTCTCATTTATATTGTTACAAAACTGTAAGAATGTACATTTATTTTTTGGCTTTTAGTTATCACATTCTGATCTCTTTTTACTCCTTAATCAAATATTCAGTTTTGGTAATTAATAATGTTTCTGGTGTACGTACTCGTAGGGCCTTACAGACTTGGAGTGGGTGTTGCAGCTAAAACCCTGTACACTGGTATGCTCTATATTTATGTTTAAGTATCATTTCAAATTATATTCAACTAACACAAGTTTTTCATTTGTCTTTTAATCAATCTACCTTCTTCTTACAAGTTAGTGTATCGACATTAATATACAAAATTTTGATTTAGATTTTTTTTTTTACCATTTCTTCGTTGCATCTGATCTCAGGCGTCATCTCAAGCATGGTCATCTTTGTACCAAGATTCATCATTTTTCCTTTCGTAGTGTGGTTTTTGATCTACAAATTCCGAAGAAGGCATTTGTCCATGTTTGACTCGATAGAATGCTACCTACAAAGTGACAACAAACTCGCGCCAATCAGGTATTCATATTCAGACTTAAAAAAGATGACTAAAGATTTTCAAGATAAACTCGGTCAAGGAGGCTACGGTTCTGTTTACAAAGGAAAGCTCCGAAGCGGTCATCATGTTGCAGTCAAACTCCTCGTAAAATCCGGAGGGAATGGTCAAGACTTTATGAATGAAATTGCAACTATTGGAAGGATACACCACGTGAATATTGTTCAACTAGTTGGATACTGCGCACAAGGATCCAAGCGAGCCCTTGTATATGATTTCATGCCCAATGGATCCCTTGAAAAGTACCTTTTCAATCGAGAAAAGTTTGGTTCCTTGAGTTGGGAGAGGAAGTTTGAGATTGCAGTTGGAGCTGCTCGAGGGATTGAGTATTTGCATCGAGGGTGTGACGTTCAGATCTTGCATTTTGACATTAAGCCTCATAATATACTTCTTGATGAAAACTTCATTCCCAAAGTCTCTGATTTTGGATTGGCAAAATTTTACTCCACAGATAAGAATGCAGTGACCATGACTGCTGCTAGAGGAACTATAGGCTATGTTGCTCCTGAATTGATAAGTAGAAGTATCGGTGCAGTCTCGTACAAGGCTGATGTTTATAGCTTCGGAATGCTGTTGATGGAAATTGTGGGATTAAACAGAGACTTGAAAGAAAACAAAGGTGATTCCGACCTGTATTTCCCAAATTGGATATATGACTGCTTTGATCAAGGCAAGGATATTGAAATACTGAAAGGTTTTGGAAATGATGAGGATGAGAATACAAGGAAAGTTGGTCGGAAAATGACAATAGTAGGGTTATGGTGCATACAGATGAATCCAGATGATCGTCCATCGATGCATAAAGTGTTGGAAATGTTGGAAGGAGACGTTGACCGTCTGCAGATTCCAACTTATCCATCCCAACTAAACCAAAATGTAGTAAATGTGGATCAAAGTGAGTTTACATATTCCAGTAGTTCTCTACCCATGCTACATTATGAAGATGTTTCCTCCTCTGTGGAGATTACTGTTCAAGAGTGATAAAAGTGTGCAACAATAGTCATGGGTTTTTTAAACTTGAAAATATCCACATTATTACTTGTATCTAGTTTTGAGTATACAACGGGCCTTAATTAGCTCAATTATTCCTAGTAGTTTCCTCATGGAATGGATAGTATAGTCAATAACTCTACATGTATGTTGTCAAGTTGGGAGATGGGAGCCGAGATGAATCTGTATTTAGCCCTTTTAGATAGGGAGATTCATTCGACCCACATACCGTTTGGATGTAATCCACGGGACATCGCTATATTTGTTAGTATTAGCACTTGCCGGAGTATATTCAAATTTGAGCATGTATCAAAATATAGTTCAATTTGCAGAATTTTTTACAGAAGGCTGTGGAGTTTCGCTGATAGGAAATGGTTGAAAGTCGATGGTAAATCTAATTTACACACTTGAGGACAAGGGTAGTTTAAGTGTGTGAGTAGGATGAGTCCATATTTTGTGATTATTTTGTGTATGTTTAAGGTGTCTAGATTGAGTCTTTGTATAGTCTTTTGTGTCTTTTCGTGTCTGGGAGGACACAATTTGGACAACAGGTGCGTTTTGGACAGAGCAGGTGCATTTGAGCAACATAGTGATGTATTCCATAAAAAAGGTGAAGGTTGCAGATACGAGGCATTGAGCAGCTGAAGAAACTCTGGCTTGAACAACATAACTAGCATTAAAAACGTAGGTGCTCAGTGGAGTTGCTTTGCCCAATATGAAGACTTTGACCAGCAGAAGTCCGTTGACCGTCTAGAGCTTGCATCTGGGCAATGGACGAATGCATCTTATCCAAAGAAGTAGATAAGGACGAAAATCAACCAAGTTAATCCTTCCTTATTCATATAGATTCGGATTGCATCAAATCTCTTGAAGATAAGAATGGACAAAGCACTTAAGAAGGAAAGAAGAATCTGGACAGCTGCCCAGGAAGGAAAGTGGATCTGGGCAGCTACTAAAGAAGGAAAGTCTTGCAGAAGAAGGAAACCCTTGGCCAAGTCCACGACTATGGGCTAGGCCCATCATAAACCCTACACATACCTCTATAAATACTACTTTAAACCATGCACAAACGGATTTTTACTTTTTACTACTTCCAATAAATTAGAATTTACTCATTCTTAGTTAGGAGCTTTGGCTCACTTTTACTTTAGTATTTTTATATTTTCATTTATGTTCTTTCCGGCAACGTTGGAGTCCGCTATTACCCAAGACGTTCAGATTATGTTTTGTTTCAATTCAAGTATGTTTTCTTTTATCTCTTTTGTTTTTGTTTATTTAAGTATGTCTAGCTAAGTTTCTCTAACCTAGTCTGGACAACGATGAATTAAATATGAACCAATAAATTTGAGAGGTCTAAGTTGAGCTTGATAATTGCATGCATGTGTTCCCGATATGTTAATGAGCTTGTTCCAATATGGTTTAATACAATTGAGAGATTAATGAGCCGTTAATCACTTAAGACATATTAGATCACTAATCAATTGGAAAGTATGAGTATTTTCCATAACTTATCTCAATTAAGATCGATTAATATTAGAGGAAGGTGTCTACCCTGCTGAGCAAGACGTGATGATTCCTTGTTGGCTCTTTCTAGATTTTAATGACTCCAACAGAGGTATTGCCTAGAGTAGGGAGCCGGGGTGCATCGCCAACTAAGTAAGGATAGGTCAGGGAAGGGTTTGTTGAGAGCGTGACGAGTAAAAAGGGATCTCAGCATTCAAGTCCTATAACCAATGATGCATGCATGTGATAAATATATTTGCATCGATGACCGAGTAAGCATTCATATTTAATGAGTCAAGTCAATGCCAGGTTACTTTTGTCTATTGATCAATTCTTCTGTTTAGTTTCAGTAATTTAGTTTATAGCGTATTGCCCAAGAAGGTTACTGTGACCAAAACTAAAATCTTTTTGCAAGGCCGGTGGAAGGAGGCAAGAGAAAGATACTATCAACTCCTCGTGGATCGACCCTGTTCTTACCACTATCTATATAGTTGTGGGAATAGGCTACAAATTTATTTTGCGAGTGCTAACGACAGCCTCATCAGAATGACATTGAGTGGATCAGGTTTCTCAGTCATGTGAGAGTGGCATTTGGCTGTCGTGATGAGTTGTTGATTCTCACACGGGCACTTAAGCATTGCAAATGCAGTGAGGACAGTCTATCCTGGTGTAGAACACGACCTATGCTACTTTCACATCTTCAAGGGATTGGTTCCTTTTGGAAAACCCATTACCAAGTTGTATCATAAAGCAGCATTTACATATGGGGGATTTGTGTACGAAAAAGCAATGAAGAGTATGCGGCTCGCCAAACCTGCTGCGTACAATAAGCTAATTGGAATCGGTCCTGAGAAGTGGTATGATGATTTGCAAACCGACGATGCATGGTATGATGATCTATATAAGCCAAATATGATTAAGAAACAAAGACTTATGTAGTCAGCCTTTCTCCAAGAAGCAATGTTCTCCTTCACGGAGATCTTTGCACTCAAATAAGATATCACTCGATGGCCCTCACCATATAATTTTGACCATTCATGGCGGAGTTTTGTCTGTAATCAACAAAAACATTGATAAACAAACACAATTAGTCAATGTTGAAGAATTAATGGTATGTCAGTGTTAACGTATACCAGGACCATTTAACTCTTAAACATGATCAAAATTAATTTTTTAGTTTGAACATATTACAAAGCAGAAAGTCAAATAATAAAATAAATAAATAAAAGGACTAGAAACTCACGAAGAAATCAGTGTGCAAAATGATCGTGGTTTGTGAATTCATGCTTGACAAGACATTATTTCTAGCCTCCATCTGACGTTGCAATATGTATATATACATATCAAACACCTGAAAATGAAATTGAGGCCATTAATTACAATAATAAAAATAACATGCATTTTATAATAAATAAAAATAAAGGTTGAAATATATCATAACATGTAAGCCCTTAAAAAAATCTTCAATCTCCCAAAAGAATGGCTGCAACAACTCCCGATTCTTGAAAACAACGTCACACTCTCGTTGTTAAAGTAAGAAAGCTCGGGGCTCCACCTCATCCTCCCCTGCAAGTCGGGCAGGAGGATGCACGGCTACGAAGGGGCTTGTCTCTGTAGGTGCATGATTCCTCGCTCTTTCACTTCGACGAAGAGGCCTAGAGGGTTCAACCTCTTGTTTTGTAGCTAGTGTTTTACCCTTCGACTTGTGCAAATTTTCCTCAAGGGCTTCTCTGGACTGTGCATGACCATTCCATTGTTGTGCAATCTCGAAGTATTGATTGTATAGATTGGGATTGTGCATGATTGCATCCCTGAAGTCAAAATTAGCCGGACGATTGCACTAAACGGGTTACTCTCGAGGATCTGCATGGTCATGGTGAAAAAAACAATGGTAATGTTCATAAATGAATCATACACAATCAATACCATTTTTTCAATGACCATGACAAACGATACAAATCCAAAGTTACATCCGATTCAGTATACATATTCCAATTTTCATCATTATGTCGAAGAGGGATATCAGGTGCAAACTGTTAATCAAAAAATATATTATTTCACGGATCTTACTAAATAAACGATATCATATTTCAATTGACATTAGTAAATTATTGAAAATTGAAAATTACCTAAGGTGGAGTAGAATATGTGGTCCAAGGAACGAACGAATATCGCGGAGGAACATTTTGTGCAAATTATTAATCCACAAATGTAATATCAAGGATAATACTAAATTAAATTAATATAATAAAAGGCATTAAATCCAAATAAACAATAATCCGTAGTTCAAATGGCAGAACATCACAAGAATTGCAACTGTAAGCAAAATTAAAAATGATAATGGTAGTAAGCAAATGGTACAGGTCATATGTAAATACTTTACAACTGATCCATTTTTCATTTGAACGTGACTAAAAATTTAAAACTTCATATTACCTGGGGTGGAGTGGAATATTAATTCAAATCTGGAAAAGAATGTCGGGGAGGAGCAACCTATTCATACTAGAATCCACAAATATAGTCTCAAATATAGTACAAAATTAATATATTAAAATACATGCAAAACAAATAAACTATAATTCAACTGTTAATGACAGAAAATCACAAAATTTACAATCCTAAAAACTTAATAATGGTCGTGGTGATAAACAAATGGTAATGGTCATATGTACATAATAAACAAGTGGTACCATTTTTCATTAGACTGTAACTAATAATTTAAAGTTTATGATTACCTGAAGTGGAGTCTCAAAGAGATTCATATCTCTTCTAGATGTATTGGAGAAGAGATGCATCAAATGACGGCCCGGAATATTTCCAATGGTGTCGTCCTCCGTCCTAAGATGCTCTCTTGGGCTTTCGGGTGGGGTAGGCTGTGGTGAGAAAGGATGTGGCCGTGGTGTGTGTCGAGGTGGTGAGGAACGATGCGAGCCCCTACCAAACAAGCTTTTGACGAAAAAACTTATGTCTGGAAACATAACATCTTTATACATTGTCATGGCATCGTTTTTTACCTTGTGTCTTGTCACCTCGGACAGCTCCTCCATAAATCGACGCTCTTGAGTTCGAGCACACTTTCCATTTCCTTCCGGTGCCGGTGGGGGTGGGGGTTGGTCTCTCAAATCATATGTCTAGCCTCATCCTCGTCCTCGTCCTCGTCCTCAAACGCGTGGGGATAACTCGTAGGCCTCGCTTTCCGAGAAGGGCGTTCAAATGGTATCCCCTCTTTGATCTTATTCATCGGCCTCCTATAATTCACACCAATAACGTCATTATGTGAACAATATGACCTCCAGTACTCTGTTGCCTCATCTACTTCACCCTCTTGTACAAGTCTTTCTTTACAAACTATCCCGTCTCGAAAATATTCGTCCAAATTGACTTTATGGGAAGAGATCATCATCGTCGTCATACAACGAGAAAGGGCATCACTGTCGGTTGGGTGGGAAATCCGTCGAGCTAAATCAGGTATAGCCTCGACGATCCAACATTGTAGTACCCATGCTGGCCCAACGAAATTCCAGTGGGAACTATTCACCGTGAGTCGATCAATATAATTATTCAACACTCTGAATGTATAAGCACCCCAAGAAAATCTATCCCACTCGTCCAGATCATCTACCAACTTCCAAAGACACGGCGGCACAATCTGTCTTCCATCCTCTCCCAACCCCATATAAAAATAGACGAGAACTTGAGGCGAGTGCTTAGCATGTGGATCAAATGAGGTGGGTCTAAATCTCAAACCGGACACTAAGTAGAATTCTTGAGGCCCGAATCTGATATTTGTATCACCAATTCAGAACCAAGTCTCATAATCTAGAGCACCGCATAACTCTACTTCTCGAGCTACAATCACATGTAGCGTTTTACCACTTGTTTTGCCCTCCGACCATCAAATAAGGTGGCCAAAACACCCGGCCATAAATCATTGAACTAGGACCTGACCCCCAACTTCTATTAATCTATTCCGAATCTATGACATATGAGAAGCTTTGTACGATAGATTCACTTTCGGGTGCCATTTTATTGCTTTTTTCCTCTTCCATGACCATACAATCTGTAACTAGGGGTGAGCATTCGGTTATTTGGTCACCGAATCGAACCGAATTGCAAAAACCAAATTAAAATCGAATTATATAATAAATAACCGAATTCGAACCGAATATGGCTAAAACCGAACAAAACCGAACCGAATATTTCGGTTCGGTTTCGATTAAAACCAAATAAACTGAAATAAATACATAATATATTTTCTACATTTTAAATAAGTAACTAACATTCAATATTCAAGATTCCAAATCCGCAAAAAGTAATAATCCAAATTCTAAAACATCTTTAACCAAACATAAATAAATCAGTGATGTTTGTTGATGTTGCGGGTCCAAAATTCCAAACATCTTAACCAAAACATAACAAAAATTCTAAAACATCTTCTACATTTTGACATTTGTCGATGTTGCATGTCCTCCAACTTCTGCATTCGGCAAATTTGAAAATAAAATATAACATGTAAATAAATAAGAAAATTACAAAATAAAGAAAAATTATATTAAGAACTTGATTACCTTTCTTTTTAAGAGTATTGACTATTTTATTTAAAAGTAATAATAATCATTTTAATTTTTAAATATATATATATAAATTAATAAATTATTAAATTATTAAATTAATTATTAATTCGGTTCGATTTTCGGTTAACCAAATATTTATTTTTGCAAAAACCATATCCAAACCGAAAAATCAAAAAATTCAAAATTCAAAACTAAAATCAAACCGAAAACCAAATTAACTGAACCGAATTAGTATTTCGGTTAGGTTTGACTCGGATTTTCGGTTTTAACCGAATTTTGCTCACTCCTATTTGTAACATAATTTAAACATAACATTATTGAAAAAATAATTTGATCACGGAGGTTATAAAATGTAATGATTTTGACTTAATCACACATGACCATTACTATATTTTATATAACCGTGACTATTATTTTTCTTGTAGAACTCAATAAATTGTATGTTATGAATATAAAACGAATGAATAATATTGATAAGTCCCAAACCATTAACAATATACAAGTCTAGAACAAGCATTTCATAATTCAATATTATATTTAAGCAAAATAAATATTATAAACACCAATTAGTAATATTTTTTATAATTCATTATTACAATCAAGTTTGAATCTCAATCAAATTGATGTAAATATCTTTTACCGATCTAAGGGGATTGACCTATTTTTAGTTTCCAACTAGTATGCAAATGTTGTCAATCCAAACAAATTTGGAATACATTTAAACTGATTATTTTCATACCTTTATAAATATAGTACGCGAAACAGGAATAAAAAAGACATACCATTCAACAAATATTAGTCATGATTATGAAAACAATAGTAATAATCATAATGCGTGCAAATATCACCATGACCATTAATTATATAATCACGACCATATGTATTTGTTTAATACACAATATAATAATATAGAAAACAACAAACGTGATTGACGAGGTTGTCGTTCGCACTCTCAAAATAAATTTGTAGCCTATCCTCACAGCTATATAGTTAGCAAGTAAGTACATGGTCGATCCACAAGGAGTTGAATGTCACTATCTCTTGAAATCTCCTCCACCTGTTCAGAAAAGTTGGTTTTGCTATCTTGGTCACTAGGGCTCTCTTGCCCAATTCGAGAACTCAATTAAACACTGAAAAGTAAACAGAGGACTTGATCAATAATAAAAGAGACTTGGTCTGGACCTAGACATTGTCAAGTGAAAACCCTAGCTTGGTCATTGGTGCAAATATATTCATCACATGCATGCATCATTAGTTATGGGACTTGAATGCCGAGATCCATTTTTACTCGTCATGCTCTCAACAAACCCTTCCCGGCTCCCTACCTTGGGCAATACCTCTATCGGAGTTATCGTTCAGTTTCTTGCCCAAGGAGCATTTATCTCTAGAAAGGCCCAACAAGGAATCATCACGTCTAGCCCAATAGGGTAGACACCTTCCTCTAATGCTAATCGATCTTAACTAAGAAGATGCGGAAAACACTCCTACTTCTCAATTGATTGGTGATCTAATATGTCATAAGTGATTAACGGCCTATTAACCTCTTATTCGTATTATCTCATATTTGAACAAGCTCATTAACATTATGGAACACATGCATGCAATTATCCAGCACAATTTAGACATCTCAAGCATAGGTTAACACTTAACTGTCTTGTCCAGACCAAGTATAAAAGCTTAGCTAGACATAATCATAAAGTAACAAACATTCGAATTGAAGAAAATTATAAACACTATATTAAAACTTACGAAGTACGTGCAGAAACTAAACACGGCCAAAAGTGCCAAATAACAAAGTACGAATAAAAGTATGCTCGTAGGACTTGTTTTTCTCCTCACAAACTCTTGATGAAATTACAGGGAAAATAAGCATAAAGACGGCATATGATTGCAGCAGCAGGGCTTCGATATATATAGGCGAGTGCTTAGGGTTTGGGCCCCCTAGTCCTTAACATGGAAAGAATCTACGAGCTACCTTGGGATGCAAGTAACACTTGATAAGCTCGACCCCAACAAGGCAAGTCACGTCTATCTCCAAGAGATTCCTTGCGGATCCTAGATCTAGTCGGATAAGGAAAGATATTTAAGTTAGATCATCTTTTCCTTATCCTTCTAAACCTAGGAGAGAAACTCGTCTGTTGACCAAAACACTCCTCATATCTGTCTTGACCAATATGGCTCTCCTTGACCTGCTTCTAGAAATGCTACTTCTTTTCCCTATATTGCCCAATTTCCACTTGCAAGGCAGCAGACATCCTCCTGCCCAAAATATGTCCTCCCAGACATAGAAACTAGACAAAACACACAAAAAGACTCGACATAAACTACCTAAGACCAACACTAAAAAGATACAAAATATGGACTCATCAGTGATTAATTCTGTGAAAAACCACGAACCTAATTACTTAAAAAATATCTAATTAAAAAACACGCGATAATTATAATATCGAATTTTCATTAAACATAATTAAAGCAATCCCAATTGAATCTACATATTCACATTAGAAAACCACAAGTTATTAATCATAAACATATCATATACTAATTAAATAACTCACTTAACAAGTGCGAAATGAAAAAAATTACTAACCTCTTCTTGTGGTGGGTTTCAATTTCTCCGTGTGGATCTTGACGACGACGCCATCTAATGAGTTCTCCAACGCCGATGTGGGGTGATTTTGCCGGAAAAATGGGTAGTGGTCGTTAGAATATTGATAATGGGCGATTATGGAACCGTCGATATAACCACAACAAATATGAAAAAAGAGATTAATTTGTGAGAGGAGGCATTTCCAATTAAATGGAGAGAAGAGACGAGGAAGTTTGAATTGAATTGAGGGAAGAGATGACCAAGTTCGAATAGAAAATAATTGAATTGAGAGGAGGAACTTTTAATTGAATGAATTGAATTGGTAATGATTTTTTGTTTTTTTTTTTATGTGTGTGGTTGTGGCGTGTGTGTGGTTGGGGAAGAGTGTGTGTGAATCAGTGAGCGAAGTAGTGGTGGGTGGGTAAGAAGACAAAAGAGAAAAGAAAAATTACCTAGAAGACCGCGAGTGGCAAAGATGGGATGAAAGATGCTGACGTGGATTGGTGAAGGGTGGGAGAGAGGATTTATAAAATCATAACTTTTAAGTGGGTGTAATATCCCAAATTTTTTCGATAACTTCTCTAGTTGTCTTAAGTGTTTTAAAATCCTCTTATGATATTATAGAAGTATTTACACTCCAGAATAATCTTTCTAATTTCATAAAATCAAAATTTGAAATTAACTTATTAATAAACTAATGAGACGTATAATTATAGCCAAAATAATTCTATAACAGGTTGCATATAATCACATATATAAATATGTAATAATACATACTATTACATTGTCAATACGATATTAGTAATTAATTTTATAATATTTGCTAATTAATAGTTATATATGGAATATCATGTTTATAGTCGTTGTGTAGAGTATTTTATTACGAGTCTATAGGTGTTGAGTTCGCTCAAAAAGAATTTTGGATAAAAAAGTTAGACACGTTTAAAGGTTTTAAAACGTAAGTTGCTGCACAGCTACTTTTGCCTCGCAGCTGCTTCCTCTTTGCAGCAGTTTACTGCGCAGCTGCTTCCGCCTCGCAGCAGCTTATTGTTCAGCTTCTGCTTTGCAGCTGCTTCTACACTGTAGCAGCTTCCGCCTCGCAGCAGCTTATTGCTCAGCTGCTTCTGCACTGTAGTAGCTTACTGCACAGCTGCTTGCTTCTTCCTATAAATAGGCGCTTATGATTTTCATTTTCATCGTTCAGTTTTCTATTCTCTCTCATTTATCTTACAATATAAGCTCGTCGTGTCTGCTTGTGTGATCATGATATCTTGGTGTTAATGTCCAGCATTGAATTCTCTATCAGGTGGGTAAAAGTTTTCAAAGTAAATATTTAGGTGCTAGACCCTTTATATTATGTCAAAATGCTATTATCCATAAAATGTTTTATGTGTGTTCCAAATTATTACTCTAGTTAATCGATCGAGATACTCAGTGAGTACATAGGTATTAGCTGAGTATTGTGCACACCCCGTTGCAATGCAATGGTTTGATCTCCATTGTATTGTAGCTAGCGGTCTTGAGCTAAGGCTCCTGGCCTATGAAAGTTAACTATGTTACTTCAGGGACTCTGTCCCGAGTACTAGTTTAGATCCGTCGGTGACATGCGGCCCGGGATCTCGAGTAATCAGTCGGAACTACACATACCCATGAAAATTATGTTTTGTGTATTCAGACGAGGCTTTGATTTCTAAAACTATCTGTGACATTATTAAATGGATAAATTGCTGATATATAAAAAAATGTCAAGGCATCACCCACTGAGTGCTTTCGTACTCAGCCCAAATATTTTCAAATGTTTTCAGGATTGGAGGCAGATGGTGAGGCGTAGGACTGAGGCGGGGGTTGCTACTGTTTATTTGCTTTCGCTGTGTTATATAAATAAACTACTGTGAATAATGTCTTGAAACAATAGTAGTTAAATCTTTTTGACATATGTAGATATATGTTAACTATTCTATAAATTATTATTGTCTATTCTCTTGCATTATTTACTGCTTTTGATGGAGAGTGCCTTGTGATCAGCTTCTCTTGGACGCTCGAATTCCCACTCACTCATGGTAATGCCATTTGATGAAGTGGATGCTCGGCTCCTTTTGTTATGCTAGATACAGGTTTACCCCATATTTTTATTTTAATGGGTGTAGCGCGGTTTGGTCGCCTCACTTCATTAAATTTGTGAATAAATTGTTATATGCGCAAAAAGCAAGCCCATTTCTTTCCCGCTTCTTTATTTCCCTCTGTCGCGTCTCGGTTTATGGGAACCGGGATGTGACAGTGGGCCAGTGGTCATGAGCTAAATGTCATATAAGGAAGAGATATATTACAAATTCACTTTATCCAAAGGGGATATAAACATGCAAAATGCCTACATTTAAACTATTTATACTATCTTTAAACTACTTTTAAGTGAGACTATTATTCTGCTCAAATACATTCTACCAACTAAGTCAAGCTCTTTCGTAATTATTATGAGGTGGAGAGAGTATATAAAATCTCTAACTCACGAATAACTCCCCGTAATTATCCGTAATTTATTATCCGTAATTTGATGCAAGCTTACAAATTACAATAGGCTAGGGCTCATTTTTTTTTAATAATTTGACAAAAAAAATATTATTGTTCTTATTTAATTAATGCTAATATAATCCCTAATTAATTAAAATAAATTGTATAATGAACCGTAATTATGATTAATAATAGGGGTGGATCGGTACGGTATGCCAAATTTTTATCGCCATACCGTATATCATACCGAAAATATCGGTATGAGAAAGTTCATACCGTTACCATATCGAACTTTTCGGCATACAGTTTTTTAATATACCGAATATTCGGTATCATAATTTAATATACCGTTACCATACCATTTTTTCGGTATACCGTATTGTGGTTCGGCATACCGAATTTTACGGTATACCAAAAATAAAAATAAAACATTCACCTTGTAATCCATAAAATAATTAATCAACATCTCAAAAATAATTAACCAACAAAGTCGAGAAGCTCCAATAGTTAAACATCTAAAAAACAATTAATTTAAAAGTCAAGAAGCTCCAAGCCTCCAACAGTTTAACAACAGTTCAAATGTTCAACATATTAGGTAACAAATAAATTAACTCAAAAGAAAATAGCTCCAACATCTTAGCCAACTTCAAAAATTCCAAGAGCTAAGCAACCACCTACAAAATTTGTAATTTGCTTAGTATTAATTAGAATTCTTATTCTTGAAATCACATAGCAGATAATATATAATATAATTAAGAGTTAAGCAACCACCTACAATTAAAATTTGTAATTTATAATATATATATATATATATAATACAAATATAATCTTACTCTTGAAATCACATAGCAGATAAAAAGGATGCCAAAGAGATACATGAATTGATACTTCCATCTGTAGAGAAACACAAAAATATTGATGGTCCCGAAACGAGTTACTGGTGTATGGGGGGGGGGAGAATACACCAGTAAGGATTTTAAAACTAAACCCTTGAAAAATACTTCAACTGAGTAAAAGGACTCAGTTGGAATTCTCACAGCTGAGTAAACAACCTCAGCTAGATGAGTTGTACGGTGCGAAATGTGGTGGAAATTAAAACTCGTTAAAATAACTCACGCTTTTATGCTCGGTTGGTCAAAAACCAAAACAGTTGAGAATGTGCAGAAATGCAGTTTGTATGCCGGTTAGTTTGGTCAGTTAAAAATGCAATAAGTAACTGAATAAAAATAAACACAGACACACAGGATTTAACGTGGTTCGGAGATAACCCTCCTACGTCCACGGGGAGTTGTGAGTCCACACAACTCTGTCCAAGTTCTTCTGGACAAACCACTCAGCTTACGCGGGCTGAGCAATCGTTATGGATAAGTTTGCGGGTACTTATCAACCTTACAGTTTAGTTTACGGGTACTAAACGACCTATCTACTCAGTTGCAGGAAGAGTAGAATCCTAAACCTTTTCAGGAAGAAAAAATTGATTCCAACTAAAAGCTCGAAACGGAAGGTGAGCTGCGATCTAACTCTCTACGAACTCTCACTAAGTGATGTTCTCAAGGTTCGATCTAAAGACACAAATAAAACTAGCTAACTCTAGAACCCTCAACAAGTGATGTTCTAAGAGATTCAGTTCAGCTCGGGAAGAATATTGCTCTTTTCTTTTTGCTCTCAGATTTCTTCTCGCGTGTGTGTCTTGTATCCTCTTCGAATGAATGAGTGCCTCTATTTATAGGCGGGGAGTATCAACTAGCCGTTGGAGGAGCTGTTGATCTCTGATCGTTGAAAGCGATGGCTTGTCTCTCATCTCTGCAGACTTTCCCGATATGGCATCTGAGTTCTTCTGCTTTCCATCTGAGACAGCCTTGTGTTGGGCCAAATGGGGTAATGACAGAACGGTCAAACCCTCATGTGACTTCCTTTTGAAATTCAAATTCAAACCTTTCTGACAGTCAACCTCGGTTAGTCGGTTGAAAGTCTTGATCTTTATCTGAGTGGTCTTCAGCTGATGTTCTGTCTGAACCGTTGAACTCTCAGCTGACTTTGAACTTCATGTTGAGACTTCTTTATAACTTCCCCCTTCTTGAAACATTCTCTTTATCGGATGGTATTCTATAGCTGATGTTCCAACTGAACAGTTGGCTTGAACTCTCAGCTGACAAAAAGCATAGCTCTCTTATTAGGCAGTCTTGTAACTGATGTTCCTCATCCGATCTTTCATCCGGGGTTGTATCCGAGTGTTGCTTTGTTGCCGTCTTCAGCTGGAGATCTGTAAAGATAAAATCTTAACATTGCTCAAACAGCGAGCCTAACAGCTAACAATAGGAACTGGCAACATCTACTCGGTTGGGGTCAGTTGATTTTGGAATTCATCAAAACTCATACTAATAAATTTCCCAACAATTTCCCCTTTTTTGATGATGCCAAAACCACTTACAACTTTAAACCACTATTGATCTAAACCTCACTAACTTATCTAAAATCTCAGCTGAAATTCTAGACAGTCTATAAGATAAAACATCAAAGGGTTAGCACAGTTATAACATGGTATTTAAAAGACTTTGTGATTCAGAGCTTGGACAATGAGGGATTGTTCATCAAGGTGAATCTTATATATACTTGAAGTTTTCATTACAACTGATGATTACAATAATAAGTACAAAATATTTAAAGATACATCAGTTGCTCCAAAAACTGCATCAGCTCAAAAAAAAAAAAAACTATCAGCTCAAAAACTTCATCAGCTCAAAAATACTGTTGACCGTAATTGCTGAAGATACGGTCAAAGATCTCTTTCTTCGCATCTGACTCAATCCCAGTGTTGACACCATGTTCTTTGCAGACTTGTCTCGCCTCAGCCATGATCGCATTTCTGTTCGGAGTACTTGTGCCTTTGATCATCTGAGGACGATATCTGAGCTTCTGCGGAACTGGAACCATCATGGCCCTCTTGAACTGACTAAACATTCCAGGATCTCCAGATCTGAGCTCCCACAAGGCTTCCTTGAAGGCTTGCCTTGGGTCTTCAGTTGAGTAGACCTTCCTGTAGTAAAAGTCATTAATGAATTCATGCTTGAACTACTCCTAGTCATCGTTCCACTCAGCATTCATCCACTTGTCAACGTGTGGGAACCGAGACGGGAGCGGGGCGTTCTTCTGCAGCTGCTGCGTCTTCTTCCTAGCCTCAGCCTTCATCTGGTGCTTGTTTATTCTTCGCACGCTCCGGCTGGCTTTATTCCTGTCAAGATTTTTCTCAACCTTGGCCAGTTCCTTCTCGAACTTGACCACCTTCTTGGCCTGATCAGCAGCGAACTTCTTGATCCAAGAGGGATTCAAGTACTTCTCCTTGGACTCCCCCATAGCTTTGGCAGCTTCGATGCAGTCTTCAACAGATATCCCGTCAAGATCAGCATCGAGCTCAGCTGTAAGCTCGGCTACGAGGTCGTGGGAGATTTGCAGTTCCTGCTGCGATCCTTCAGCTGCTCCTTCACCTTTAGCTGGCACTCCTTCTTCCCCCTGCTGAACTCCTTCCCCCTGCTGAAGAACATCTTTCCCCTTTCCAGCAACAGCTGCTGGCTCCTTGTCTTCCCCCTTTTTGGCATCATCCAAAAGGGTGGCAAATGTGCCATCAAGGGAGGTCAGCTTGGCCTCAGCTTGTTCAACTCGGGAGAAGAGTTCGTCCACAACATCCTTCTCTTCCACCTTCTTGGCCAACTCCAGGTCCTGGCGTTCTTGTTCAGCCTTCTTCAGGGCAGCAAAGGTCGCAGAGACATCTTTATGGAGGGTGACGAACTCAGCTCGGAAATTTGCGAACTGAGACATTCACTCCTGGTCTTGAGTCTGCTGGGACTTTGCCAGATCAGATTCAGCAACGGACTTGAAGACGTTGAAGTCCAAGCTGAGTCCCTGAACCGCCTTCTTCAGATCCTTGACCTCCGAGCTGGTAGAAGTGGAGAGGTCTTCGAGCTTTTGCTGTAGGGAGGAGGAGAGTTGTTCCAGCTGATTGTTCAAGCTCGCATTCTCTGCCACCAGCTGATTCATCTTGTCAGCGTCCTCCTCCTTGTTGAGCTTGACCTTGGACAACTGCTCCTGCCTCAGCTGGTTGACCCTCTCAGAGATCAGCTCGCAGATAGCATCTGTTGGGAGTGCTGGCTGATCAGAGGGTCCAGGCAGTTGTTGTTGTTGTGGCTGGGCAGTTGTATCCGCAAAAACCAGGGCAGTTCGGCTGGCCAGGTATTGTTTTAGATTTTATTCTTCCTTCTTGGCCGCCTCTTCAGCTGCGTCGACATCCTCCATGTAGTTGGCATTCTTGGCTAACATATGGTCAAGAAATTGAACAGCTCCAGGATTGTCGCACAGCTCCCTGGTGTCTGTCCCTTCTTGTAGGCTCTTATCCAGACGACGACGGAGCACAGCCACCTTCTGGTTGTAGGCTACCTCCAGGTTCTGGTAGTCGAAGTACACCCTCAGGTTGGATTCTTCAACCTTCAATCTGTCCCAACCATGGATTCTGAGGGTTTCCTCCTTAACGTACCAGTAGCTGAAAATCACACTGAACTAATAGAGCAGTTCCGTCCCGAACATGGCGAAGATGGGCATTGAGTTGGCCTCGGGGAACATGCTTATCAGCTTGCGAAAGCAGTAATCTAGTCTGCCTTCGTATTCAGCCAAGATCGCCTGGCGGTTGGCTTCTTCATCAATATGTGAGGGGTCTATATCGAAGGCAATGGGTTCGAGGGTGTCATCGACGTTGGCCAAAGGAACGGTCTCAACGTCGGCATCAAGCGAGAGGCTCAGGATATCTGACTGAGGTCCAGTTGAAAGAACTGGATCCTCTTTGGGTGGTGAGTGGGCTGGCTCAAGTGTTTCCTCAGACACAGGTGGGATTACCTGGCTGGCATCAGCTCTAGTCGGATTGTCGTGGGATTCCTCAGATGAAGAAGAGTCATCTGAGGACGAGCTGGAATCCTCCACATTGATCTCCTTTTCTTCAGCCAGTGTCTCTTGCTGACGAGGTTGAAGCAAAAACCCAGCTGGATCAACCGACTGGCTTGATTCGGTTGACTCCTTCTCCTCAGCTGTTTTCTCAGCTGGTATCACTACCACGGGGTCAGTTGCAGCCGATTGAGCTGTTGGCTGGAAAATTCGAATCCTGAGCCTCTTTTGGAGGGGTTCCTCCTTTTCTTCTTCTTCATCTTCCTCTTCCTCAGCCACCTCCTCCAGCTGGCTTTTCGCAGGCTTGGACCTTGAAGGGCGGCGAGCTGCTGAGGCCGACTCCACAGCTGGCTTGGAGGCTCCCTTGGGTGTGTAGACTGCGTTCACAACATCCTTAGCCTTTTTGGCTGTGGAGAACAGCATCAGCTTGCTGAACGGAGGGTCCTCACTCCTTTTCCAGGTCAGCTTCTGTCCCTTTGTAGCTTGGAGGATCAGGGCAGAAATTTTTGTGCCGAAGTTGAGTGTCCCCTTGACACTCAACAGCTGCTCTCCGGACTCTGCTGTCGTCTCGGAAATTTTCAGCTTCTCCATCAACAGCTGGCTTTCAAGATAGCCCAGCCAGTCGATTTTGTGGTGTTCCTCCAGGGCCTTCTGCTGCTTGAGCTTCGGTCTGCTAATATCACCGAACGCTCCTCCGTATGCGAAGACGCACTTTGAAATGACGTCAAACAGCGGTCGGTGCTCCAGCTTAAGTTTTGTCCTCTGCATACTCCCCTTCAATTGTTCGGGGACAAGAAGGATTGTTTGCAGGAATGCATCAGCTTCCTTGTCCGTGAAATTTCCCATCACGTCTACGCCTTCTCGATCTCTGGGGATGATCTTTTCCAGTTCTTTGGTTACTTTTATTTCAACGGCGGTGTCTTCCAATGTACAGGAAGTGCTGTTTCATTGCTTGCATGGGATGATCGTGACAAGCCCGACTTCTGCATCGCGTTGCAGATTCCTGTAGAAGTGGGCGACCTGTTGTCTGAGAAGCTTGGAGGGAGAGAGGGTTTCCCAGTCGAGCAGATTGTGGTCAGAAAGAATGGTGGCTACTGGAGCGAGTTCCGGTGAGGTCAGGGCTGCTCTGGAAAGAATCTGTTCAAAGTGAATCTTCGACATCAACATGTCGAAGGATTCCTGGAACGTAGCGGGTTTTGCAGAGACCATTTTCTTGGGCGCTTTTGACTTTGGTGCCATCTCAGAGAAATGTATATACGCAAGGAAGAAAGAAATTCGTTACTGAAAATGGTGAGACAAATTTGGAGAAGATGATGAATAATTAGTAAAGATATGCACGAAAAGAGAAGGTAAGGATCACTTCCTGATTTGCCACCTTATAAAGGTATTTAACTCGGATTAGATCAACGGATGGGTTAAATGGCGCGAATCCATCAACGACTGAGATTACGCGACTGTTGGGTAATTTTGACTGACGCCCCACGCGCGAGTGAGAAGGTGAATAGTTTGAGGTGTTAGCCCAGTCGCACTATAAAGTAAGGCTATAGGAGTTCAGCCAAACTTTACATTAAATACGATAAGATGGCTTGTTCAGTTTAGCTGACATGTTCAGGAATGTTTGAATTTATTTCAAACATTCTTATTTAATATCATAACACCTTCAGTCATAAATGATATCGGTTCAGCTGATGTTCGATGTCTTCAGTTGGCGCTCCGTATCTGAGATTTCCCCTTCATGTGAGATTCCCCCTCAGATGGATATCTGACTCTTCAGCTCGGATGGATCCTCTCCAGCTCGGATGACTCTTCAGCTCGGATGGATCCTCTCCAGCTCGGATGACTCTTCATCCGATGGATCCAATAGTCCAAGAAGATCACACAACATCTTGAACTGAGCTTCAGGAAGAGGTTTGGTGAAGATGTCAGCTCTCTGAATCTCAGTTGGGATCTTCTCCATGGACACATCCTTCTTCTCAATATGATCTCGGATGAAATGATGACGAATGTCGATATGCTTTGTCCGAGAGTGGTGAACAGGATTCAGAGAATTAGCTATGGCACTCGAGCTATCACAATGAATAGGAACCTGTCCAGTTGCAACTTCATAATCTCTCAGCTGTTGCTTCAGCCATAACACTTGCATGCAACAGCTACCGGCAGCCATATACTCTGACTCGGTTGTAGAAGTAGCAACACATGCTTGTTTCTTGGAGAACCATGAAACCAGCTTGCTTCCCATGAACTGACAGTGTCCAGAAGTAGACTTCCTGTCCAACCGATCTCCTGCTAGGTCCGCATCTGAGTATCCGGTCAGTTGGATATTGTCATCGGTTGGATACCACAATCTAACATTAACAGTTCCCTTCAGATACTTGATGATGTTCTTTGCTGCCAACATGTGTGCTTCTCTTGGCTGAACTTGGAATCGAGCACACACTCCAACTGCGTATGATATGTCTGGTCGGCTGGCAGTTAGATATAGCAGCGAACCAATGATCCCTCTATACTTGCTGGCATCCACGAGCTTTCCCTCAGCTCCGGGTTCGATCTTCCAGTTCGTATTCATCGAGATCCTTGTGGTTTTACTTGTTTGCAATCCGAACTTGGTGATGAGCTCCTTTGTATACTTGGACTGATTGATGAAAATTCCTTCTGGTGACTGCTTCACTTGTAATCCAAGGAAATAATTCATCTCGCCCATCATTGACATCTCGAACTTCTCCTTCATGAGATCTGAAAACTTTTTGCACAGCTCCTCCGACTTGGAACCGAATATGATGTCATCCACGTAGATTTGCCCAACAAGTATATCTTCTCTAACTTTGATGGTGAACAGGGTTTTGTCAACTGATCCTCGTTTGAATCCCGAGTTTAGTAGAAAACCACAAAGAGTTTCATACCAGGCCCTTGGTGCTTGCTTTAGACCATAGATAGCTTTCTTCAACTTGTACACTCTTCCATCTCCAGTCTCAAAACCTGGAGGCTGTTCAACATATACATCTTCCTTGATATCTCCGTTGAGGAATGCACACTTCACATCCATCTGATACACTTTGAACTTGTGATGTGCGGCATAAGCTAGAAATATTCGGATGGCTTCTAGCCTTGCAACAGGCGCGAAAGATTCTTCAAAGTCGATTCCTTCTTGTTGGCAGTATCCTTGAGCTACCAACCTTGCCTTATTCCTCACTATGAATCCAATGACGTCTCTCTTGTTTTTGAAAATCCACTTCAATCTAATCACCTTGACACCATTTGATCTTTCTACCAATTCCCATACACAGTTGCGTAGAAACTCATTCAGTTCTTCTTGCATGGTTGTTATCCAGTGAACACAGTTGAGAGCTTCCCCAACATTCTTCGATTCTGGTACATCAGCTACAAAGCAAGAAATCATGGCAACATCTCCAGCTTGCTCGAACTCCTCTAGAACTGCCAACTCCTCAGCATATTGGGCGTAAGTGTTGGAGTTTTCTTCAGTTGATTCTGGATTTGCAACTCAGCTCCTTGTACGCACACCCTCGGTTGGATCGCCGATGATGTTATCAGTGGAATGAACTTCATACCATCTTCGGTTGCATCTTCCTTCTTCTTGCAACTGTGGTTGTTCCGAAATCTGAGTTGGAGTCTTTAGAGCTGGTAATTGATCAGCTGTTGTGTCTGGATCCTCAACATTGACATTGGTTTGAACTGGACTCGGTTGGGTTTCGGATGCTGATGCAGTTGGAGGAGCATCAGCTGAAGTTCCCCCTTGGGATGAGCTGGGGTCTTCGCATTCATCTTCAGAGGAGTATGGATCCTCATCCTCAGTTGCTCAAACCAGTGGTTCAGCTAGGTTCTTTTCCCTTAGAGCTTGCGATCTGGTGGGAACTGGTGGAACAACTGGATCTGCTTGTTGTCCTTTAACCTGTTCCCTGCACTCAATAGATTCATCAAAACTAACATGAGGTGTTATTTCCACAACCCGAGAGCTGTTGTTGAAAACTTTGTATGCCTTGATTCGAGCAGCATATCCAAGAAATATGCCCTTCGAAGCTTTGGCATCAAAAGTTTTCAACTGAGTCTTCCCATTGTTGTGAATATAACACTTAGAACCAAAGACGCGAAAATAAGAAATATCTGGCTTCCTGCGTCTCCATAGCTCATATGGTGTCTTTCCCAACCGCTTGGTTAGAAGAGACCGGTTTTGAGTGTAGCATGCAGTGTTGATCGCTTCAGCCCAAAATCTCTTTGGTAGAGCTGAGCTGGCTAACATGGATGTGGCTGCATCCTTCAGCATTCTGTTCCTTCGCTCAGCTACTCCATTTTGTTGCGGAGTACGCGCGGCTGATGTCTGATGGGTAATTCCATTTTTCTCGCAATACTCGATGATGGTTTCATTTAGAAACTCAGTTCCATGATCTGATCGGATAGAAATGATCTTCATCTCTTGTTGGTTCGATATCCGATCCATCAGCTTGGGCAGCTCATCTCGGGTTTCACTCTTGTGACGCATAAAAATGGTCCACGTGTACCTCGAGTAATCATCAGTTACAACCAATGTATATTCGTTGCCATTTATGCTCTTTGGTGTAACTGGCCCGAAGAGATCCATATGGATCAGCTGTAACACCCGGTCGGTTGAGGGAGTTGACTTCAACCGGAAGGAGGATCTAGCGAGCTTTCCCAGCTGGCATGCACTGCAGATGTGTGTTGTTGAAAACACTCTGTTTGGCATGCCTCTTGCATGTTCTTGTCTGGCGAGTCGGTTCATCGTCTTGAAGTTCAGATGGTTGGGCCTTCTGTGCCACAGCCAGCTCACATCAGAACTGCTCTTTGATAACAGATAGGTGTCAGGGAGGCTGCTGTTCCAGTCAGCGTAGTAGACGTTCTCTGTTGGTGATCGATTTCCCAACAATATCACCTGCTTTGATCCGACATCTTTAACCCTACAACCCTGTGCATCAAACTTGACAGAGAAACCATTATCACAGAATTGGCTGATGGAGAGCAAGTTATGCTTCAATCCATCAACATAAGACACATTAGAAATCGAAACATGATTGGTTTCAAGGGTACCATAACCTCTGGTGTAACCTTTTGAGTTATCACCAAAAGTAACTGATGGACCTTCTTTCTCCACGAAACTTCCAATCAAATCCTTCAGATTTGTCATGTGTTTCGAGCATCCACTATCCATCACCCACATTGTAGCAGACACCTTTTTCTTCCTCAGCTGTTTCTCCGGTACCTGCAAAGAGAAACTCGCTTAGGTCCCCAATTTCAGTTGGGTTCTGGAGGGTTAGAACCAGTTCCCCCTGAAACTATGCGTCGCTTTTCCCTGTATACACGAATAGCCTTGTCATTCCAAATGATCTGCCCATTTTCATCAACTATAACAACACCTCGGTTATCCTTAGGCTTGTTGTTAGAAGTGATGCTCTGTTTCTTGAGAGGAGTTGGATTTCTCCCATGTTGGGCTTTAGGAGGTGAGGCTTTCCCCCTGTTTTGATGGCGATTTTTATCCTGTTGAATTTGTCTGTGAGGTCGGACGCCATGTTGGAATCTTTGTGGCTGATTATGATTCAAACTTCCTGAGTGTTGTCTATAGCTGTTCATGCCCTGTTTATGATTCATATTATGGCATGAATATCTCCAGTTGTTCGACCAGTTCCTCATTGGTTGACTCGGTTGGAACCTTTGGTCGAACTGATGTTGGAACCGCTGTTGATTCAGATGATTGAGCCCATGTCTGTTCTGAGGTCGGTTCCATTCCTTCTGATGTTGACTTTGAGGTCGATGCAGAGGTCGGCTCTGATTCTGAGTTCGGTTGCGGTTGTGCCTTCGACGCCTCTGATTCCACTTCTGACTTTTGGAACATTCCCCCTCGATTGATATCCCAACGGATGGAACATTCTGTCCTACATCAGTTACTCATTTTCCCTTCTCAGTTCTAATCCTATTGGTCGGTTGAACTTGCTAAGAGGTGGAGGTTGATTTAGCTTCTGGATACTCAGCTGTGTCTGGCTCGACAGCTGTGACTTCTACAGCTTTGATGAAGGTTGCTGGAGGAATCCCAGTATCCTTGACAGCATCATAGCCGAGTCCTGACACGTCATCCATCTGTCTACTATAACTGATAAGATTCTCTATGATCTTGGATGACTGATACAGCTTAATTAGATTGTCTTTCTCAGTTTGCAACTCCTTGACGAGTACAGTTATCTGCTCGGTTTGTCCATCTGACTTCTTTATCAGCTGTTCGATCTGAGCCTCTTGATTTTTGAACTAATCTTGCTGTTCATTGTTCGGCTTTGTCAACTCCTCATCAGCTGGAGCCTTAGCCTTGTTCAGTTGACTCTTGAGATTCTCAATTTCCTCGGTTTGGCTCTTGATCAGATCGTCCTTTTCAGTTAAGGAATCTTCAAGTTTAGCGAATTGAGCTTGAAGACTCTTAAACTCAACCGATTGATGATACAGCTCCTCACTAAGTTCTTGAAAATCATTCGAGAAGGGTTCCAACTCATCGTTCAGAGATTCCTGCATGTTAGAAGTATTGGAAGAGTTTAACTGAGCAGGATTAGATTGTACCTCAATACCATCTTGGTTGGTTCCAAGTGCCATGAGGCATTGATCCTGACTGATGACGTTGTTGGTAGAAGTCAGCTCATCTTCATCTTCGGTGTCAGTGAAGATATCCATATCGTCAGCTGCTTCTTCTGCAACCATGGCCTTATTCTTTCCAGCTTGTTTGGCCCTTAGAACATCTCTCTCTTTCTTCGATAGATCTGGGCAGTCAGCCTTGAAATGACCTTCCTTTCCGCATTCAAAACAACCGTTGGTGACAGGCTTTGAGCTGTCTCGAGTTCGGTTTGATTTGTAGAATCGTTTGTATTTCCCGAACAGAGTGTCCATGTCGGCTAGCTTTTTTGACAGAGCTGCAATGTTCTGTTGCAGTTCCTCTCTGCTTGGCTCCTTTGCAGTCGTGTCAGCCGATCTGGTTGGCCTCGATGATCTCGATTTCAAGTAGTCAGCTCGAAGAGCAACTGACTTTGAGGCTAAGCCAACATCCTCAATTCTACTTGTCTGACCTGAGGACTGCGATCTCCTCCTGTTGACCTTATACTCATTTCCTTTTAAGATTGAGAACAATCTTTCAGTTCCCATTTCACCAAGGTCAGCTCGGCTGTCGTGGATATTGGTGAAAGTATCCCACTCAGCCGGTAGAGCTTGCAACACTTTGAGATTGATTTCTCTTAGTGTGTATTTTCCTCTTCGGATGGACTGGATTCTTCTGATGATGTCTATAAATCGGAGCTCTAGCTGATCGATAGTCTCATCAGGTCGCAGACTGAAGTTGTCGAAGTCTTGACATGCATGTGAGAACTTGTTTTCCTTCGTCTCGTCGCTTCCTTCACTTAGTGATGCCAGGATGTCCCACATCTCTTTTGCAGTCTCACACTCCTCTATCCAAGGCGGATAATCTTGTCCAACTGTGGACATTATTGTGCTCTGAGCCCAGATATCCAACTGGCTCACCTTGGCCTCCTCTGGAGTATAGTCTTCCGGCTGTTTCTCCACATATTCCACCACTGTGGCTCCATCGTTGGGATTTGTGGGGTGCGTACTATTTTATCTTTGATGACGATTGGTCCGGAAGTGAGAACTTGTTGCCTATGATGCTTTGATAGAAGGATCTTCTTTATTCGAGTTCTCCATGATGTATAATTGACCACTGAGAACATGATGACGATCTTGTCCTTGACGTCCATCTGCACACAAAAAAAAAAAACAGGACAAATATGCGAGCAAATATGCACTAGCGTGAAAAGATCTGTTCAGTTGACCACTGAAGAAAATTTCTCGAATTCACACCTTGTGAAACAGAGTCAGCAGTCTTTTGAACCACTGCTCTGATACCACTTGATGGTCCCGAAACGAGTTACTGGTGTATGGGGGGGGGGGGGGAATACACCAGTTGGGATTTTAAAACTTAACCCTTAAAAATACTTCAACTGAGTAAAACTGACTCAGTTGGAATCTCACAGCTGAGTAAGCAACCTCAGCTGGAAGAGTGGTGCTGTGCGGAATGTGGTGGAAATAAAACTCGTTAAAACAACTCACGCTTTTAGCACGGTTGGTCAATAACCAAAACAGTTGAGAATGTGCAGATATGCAGTTTGTATGCCGGTTAGTTTGGTCAGTTAAAAATACAATAAGTAACTAAATAAAAATAAACACAGACACACAAGATTTAACGTGGTTCGGAGATAACCCTCCTACGTCCACGGGGAGATGTGAATCCTCACACCTCAGTCCAAGTTATTCTGGACAGTTCCACACAGCTTACCCGGGCTGTGAAACCGTTGCAATAAGATTACGGGTACTTATCAACCTTTACAGTCAAGTTTGCGGGTACTTAACACCCTATGTCAAGTTTGCGGGTACTTGACGACCTAGCTACTCAATTACAGGAAGAGTATGATCCTAACAGACACTTTTTAAGGTGTGTATGTGGGTGGATTTTCCAACTACAACTCAATCACGAATGAGAGCTGGATCTATGGCTTGAACGAATAAACACTCAAACTAAGATCTAAGACAGATTATAACTCTATGAACCCTCAGCTACTAATGTTCTATCACTCTTGAACTCTCAGCTGCTGATGCTCTTAGAATGTGAATTTTGCAGATTTTTCTTGCGTTTGTTTCTCTTGTGAGTGCACTTCTTTTTCTCTGTCTCTAGTAAACCTCTCGAATGAGAGAATGCCTCTATTTATAGGCGGAGTGTATCAACTAGCCGTTGGAGGAGCTGTTGATCTCTGATCGTTGAAAGCGATGGCTTGTCTCTCATCTCTGCAGACTTTCCCGATATGGCATTTGTGCTCTTCTGCTTTTCATCTGAGACAGCCTTGTGTTGGCCAGATGGGGTAATGACTGAACGGTCAAACCCACATGTGAATTCATTTTGAAATTCAAATCTTAACCTTTCTGACAGTCAACCTCGGTTAGTAGGTTGAAAATCTTGATCTTCATCTGAGTGGTCTTCAGCTGATGTTCTGAACCGTTGAACTCTCAGCTGACTTTGAACTTCATGTTGAGACTTCTTTATAACTTCCCCCTTCTTGAAACTTTCTCTTTATCGGATGGCATTCTATAGCTGATGTTCCAGCTGAACAGTTGGCTTGAACTCTCAGCTGTCAAAAAGCATAGCTCTCTCATCAGGTAGTCTTGTAACTGATGTTCCTCATCCGATCTTTTATCCGGGGTTGTATTCGAGTGTTGCTCTGTTGCCATCTTCAGCTGGAGATCTGTAAAGATAAAATCTTAACATTGCTCAAACAGCGAGCCTAACAGCTAACATTAGGAACTGGCAACATCTACTCGGTTGGAGTCAGTTGGTTTTGGAATTCATCAAAACTCATACTAATAAATTTCCCAACACCTTGTGAAACAGAGTCAGCAGTCTTTTGAACCACTGCTCTGATACCACTTGATGGTCCCGAAACGAGTTACTGGTATATGGGGGGGGGGAATACACCAGTAAGGATTTTAAAACTAAACCCTTGAAAAATACTTCAACTGAGTAAAAGGACTCAGTTGGAATTCTCACAGCTGAGTAAACAACCTCAGCTGGATGAGTTGTGCGGTGCGGAATGTGGTGGAAATTAAAACTCGTTAAAACAACTCACGCTTTTATGCTCGGTTGGTAAAAAACCAAAACAGTTGAGAATGTGCAGAAATGCAGTTTGTATGCCGGTTAGTTTGGTCAGTTAAAAATGCAATAAGTAACTGAATAAAAATAAACACAGACACACAGGATTTAACGTGGTTCGGAGATAACCCTCCTACGTCCATGGGGAGTTGTGAGTCCACACAACTCTGTCCAAGTTCTTCTGGACAAACCACTCAGCTTACGCGGGCTGAGCAACCGTTATGGATAAGTTTGCGGGTACTTATCAACCTTACAGTTTAGTTTACGGGTACTAAACGACCTAGCTACTCAGTTGCAGGAAGAGTAGAATCCTAAACCTTTTCAGGAAAAAAAAAATTGATTCCAACTAAATGCTCGAAGGGAAGGTGAGCTGCGATCTAACTCTCTACGAACTCTCACTAAGTGATGTTCTCAAGGTTCGATCTAAAGACACAAATAAAACTAGCTAACTCTAGAACCCTCAACAAGTGATGTTCTAAGAGATTCAGTTCAGCTCGGGAAGAATATTGCTCTTTTCTTTTTGCTCTCAGATTTCTTCTCGCGTGTGTGTCTTATATCCTCTTCGAATGAATGAGGGCCTCTATTTATAGGCGGGGAGTATCAACTAGCTGTTGGAGGAGCTGTTGATCTCTGATCGTTGAAAGCGATGGCTTGTCTCTCATCTCTGCAGACTTTCCCGATATGGCATCTGAGTTCTTCTGCTTTCCATCTGAGACAGCCTCGTGTTGGGCCAAATGGGGTAATGACAGAACGATCAAACCCTCATGTGACTTCCTTTTGAAATTCAAATTCAAACCTTTCTGACAGTCAACCTCGGTTAGTCAGTTGAAAGTCTTGATCTTTATCTGAGTGGTCTTCAGCTGATGTTCTGTCTGAACCGTTGAACTCTCAGCTGACTTTGAACTTCATGTTGAGACTTCTTTATAACTTCCCCCTTCTTGAAACATTCTCTTTATCGGATGGCATTCTATAGCTGATATTCCAACTGAACAGTTGGCTTGAACTCTCAGCTGACAAAAAGCATAGCTCTCTTATCAGGCAGTCTTGTAAGTGATGTTCCTCATCCGATCTTTCATCCGGGGTTGTATCCGAGTGTTGCTCTGTTGCCGTCTTCAGCTGGAGATCTGTAAAGATAAAATCTTAACATTGCTCAAACAGCGAGCCTAACAGCTAACAATAGGAACTGGCAACATCTACTCGGTTGGGGTCAGTTGATTTTGGAATTCATCAAAACTCATACTAATAAATTTCCCAACAAATATTAATACAATCTTGATTGATATTTGTATATGTATTCTGTAAAGAAACACAAAAACATTCAATAAGATTTAATGCAAATAAAATGAACAAAATATAGAAACTCTTACTCATTTCAATTGCTTTAATTTGATTTGAGAAACATTTATTTATATTTATTTTTATAGTTTTCAAATTCTTTTTATAGAATTATTGAAGGCTTATAGTCTAATTTTCTCTTTGCTTATTATTAATTGAAGAGATGCTTATTTAGTTATTTATTTTTCTATGAGATACTTATTTATTTTTCTATTGTTGCTTTTTCCCTTTTATTTGCTTATGATAAATTATTGAGATGCTTATTTTATTTTCCTATGTTGCTTTTTTTCTAGATTATTATTTGTTGCTAATAAACAACGGAGATACTTATTTATCTTAGTTACGTTTTTTTTTCTTATTGTTTTGATTTGCTTATTATAAACTAGATAGATGCTTATTTTGTCATTAACCGATAGTTGCTTATTATCAATTGGTAAGAAGCTTATTTATGTTAATTTGTTTGTTCTAATAAATTTTGATTTAATTATCTAGTTGTATTAATTATAATATTGTAATATTAATTATATTATAAGTATAAATGTATAATATTACTTTTATTTTATTTAATTAATTCGGTATTGACGGTATATACGGTATATACCGATTTCTCGGTATATAGTCTTTTCGGCATATACCGAATTTTCGGTACGGTACGGTATACCGCCGGTATACACAAAATCATACCGTTTCCGTACCGTGTGTATTCGGTACGGTATCATACCGTACCTTAAATTTTGGTAAATTTCGATATACGGCATATTCGGTATTTTTGTCCAGCCCTAATTAATAAACTATATTTCCTCTTAATCATCAATACTTTGATTGAAGATTATGATATTCCCCAGCTCTTTATTTTTAAATAAACTATTTTTAATTATTTAATTAGTCTTAAAATAGTTCCTAATTGAACTCAATTAATAAATCATAATTGTGACTAAATAAACTCTAATACCCTTTACTTATGCATAATTTGAGTGGAGATTACAATAGGCTTGGGCTCACACAATTTTTCGTCATTTTAATAAAGTTTTGCTATTAGTAAAACATTGTGATCTCATGGCAAAATGAAATTGTAATTCAAATTAAATTATATTATAAGACTTTTTATATTAAATCATAATCTCATGGAAGCAGATTTTTTTTCTCATTTGTCCAATTTATATGTTTTCATAAAGAAGTAAAAACAAAAAAATATATTTTGTATTTCTAGTCTTGTTTCTAATCTTTCGATGGATTGAGTTTCTCAAACATGTCTTTTCATTTTGTTTATGACTTTCATTTTTAAAAAAACATACATAAAAATATCCGACCTTTTTTTAAAATCCAATTTAATAACAAATCTTTTTAATTTTTACAAATAAAATAGTTAGCTTTCAATTTATGGCAATGTCCGTACGCTGAGAAATTCGGGTTTAAAGTGTTGATGCTTATGATCAAATTTGATATGACCATAATTAACTAATGTGGTTATAATTTACTCAAACACTCACCTCGCTCAATTTTTTTGTCTCTTGCAGTAGACTTTCTCTCTCTACAATCTACTGGGGGTGTATTGGATTGTAGGGTTTGATGTATTTTTAAGTAGTTTGAAATCCAGGGGTATTGGATTGATGGATTTCAAACTACTTAAAAATCCTGGGGTATTGGATGATTGATTTTGACGTAATCTGTCAACTCCCTCAAAATCACGGTGTATTGGATTACTTGATTTTCAATTACTTAAAACTCATGTGGTATTCAACCTTCAATGGATTTAGATGTATTTCATGTTTGGAGTGATTTTGGCGTAATTGAAAGTGAAAAAAATACTGCCTGAACTCCGGCCTCAGGACATGGGAGTTCGACATAATTCATACCCACGGACGCTCATCCCTGCGATCGCTAGTTTTGACTACTTCGCGCGATCGCGTGGATGCCATGATTGCTGATTTTGAGATCAATCGGCGACCGTGCCCGCGGTCGTTGGTTTCAACTACATATACATACATGTATTGTTGACGACGACCTTGATGATCATCATCGACACTACCTCTCTCTCTCTCTCTCTTTCTCTCTCTCTCGCTCCAATCAACCTCTCTTTCTCTCTCTAGGCATATATGAATATGCATATAAATACAGTTGGAGATTTTTACAAATTCTCATCACCACTGACCCATCTCCGCTGTGTTAATTTCTCCAATTGGGCCAGGGGTGATTCTTGTTCTTATCTGAAGCAACACAAACAGAAGTAACAACCATGTTTTTAAAGGATTGGGTTGTCAGTTTGCTGATTTTGTTTATGTGTTGGATTAATTGTTGGGGCGGCACTCACGCCTTCGGCCTCGATGTCCACCACCGCTACTCCGACACCGTCAAGGACTTCCTCAGCCTCGACAGCATGCCGGAGAAGGACAGCCTCGACTACTTCGCCGCCATGGCCCACCGCGACCATCTCTCCAAAGCCCGCCGCCTCGCCACCTCCCCCGCCTCATCTCCCTTCCTCACCTTCCTCGGAGCCAACGAAATAAAAGTGACGATGGAGCCCAGCGACTGTACGACCCGCGATCGCGCATATGGAGCCCAGGTACTTGATTCACGCGATCGTGCATTACGCGCGATCACGGGAGCTCATACGCGACCGATGTACACAGCCGCCAGGTATTCACTTCATGGAAAGGCATGAGCTCCGCCTCCGATGGCTCAAACAGCAATGCGTTCCTGGTGCAATTGTAAGTAGCTGTAATTGTAGTCATAGGAATTGGGGAATTTCCGATTAGGTTTGGCGGTGGAGAATATCTTGGGGTAGGCGGTGGAGAGAATGGCAGCGGCCTCATTGTAGGTTTGGTTAGGGCTTTTGCGCGGCGTCCGCGGCTTGCGAGTGGTGATTGCGAGGGGCAGTTGCTGGATTCGGAGAGAGTGGATGACGGCGAGGATGAATTTGAAATCCATGTAGTGGAGGAGGGGGATTTTATCACCTCTATGTCCAGTGTTTGTAATCGGTAGGCTCTGCCGCCGTCGCTGCTCAAACAAGAGGAAGACATTATCTTGGAAAATGAAACGAGTTACGATATCTCCAAGTCCAACGACGTCGTAGGCATGTTAAGAGCATCCACTGCGGTGCTCGATTGCCTGGGTCGAAGCTGGCGTCGAGCGCCGCTCAACACAGCTTCGCTCGACCCAGGCTGCGTCGAGCCTGCTGTGGCTTCATCGCCCTAGGGTAGGTTGAAGGGTAGAGCGATGGCAGTGTCGATTTATCGACACCACCATTGACTCAAGTGTGGCAGCAACATGGGGACACGTGTCTGTCCCCATTGGTCCGTCATAATTTTTTTTTATTTTCTGATTAAAATAATAAAAAAAATTCAATGGCTATTTGTGAACCAACGGCTATATCAACAGCTACATCACACAAATTCACTATATATATCCCTTCATCCATACCACACACCACACGAATTCATCCAATTCATTCATACAAATTCACTCTTTTTTTCGAAAAAAAAAATAATGAGTTGGTCGGGTGCGAGTTATAATCATGAAGATGAAGAGTCGGAGGAGCGCGTCGCCGACGTATGCAATTGGTTCAGTGAGCCACAAAGCTTTACCAACTAGCGGTCGGGTCTGATTCGTCGGATGACGAACCGGATACGAGGGTGTACCTGCACCGGAATTGTGAGGAGGCCGAACAACGCTTCCGACGAGATTATTTTCGACCACCCTATATGGGGTCCCACCGGCGGTTTCGAATGAGCAAGGGCCTATTCTTGAGATGCTCAAACTCTTGAGGCTCGGGAGCATTTTTTTCAGCAACACCCTGGAAGGTTGGGGTTTCACGTGTGGATGAAGTGCACCGTTGCTCTGAGGCAACTCGCCAGTGGTGGAGCAGCCGATCAGTACAACGAATATCTGCACTGTGGAGATACAACAGGCAATCAGATCCTCAAAAATTTCTGTCGGACCATCAGATGTGCTTTCGGCGACTACTATTTGAAGCGGCTAAACGAGGCTGACATCGCCAGGATCACTACATTGCACTAGAGGACGCATGGCTTTCCCGGGATGCTTGGAAGCATCGACTGTATGCTGGCAATGGAAGAATTGTCCAACGGGTTGGACAATTCTTAAAATCTATTTATTACAAATAAAAAAAAATAACAACAAAATAAAATCTATTCAATCATTAAAATCATGCTTCTCGGAGCTTCAACCTAGGTTTTACTCAACACCACCATAGTGGAAAAATCAACTTAGGTCTTACTCAACACCACCAATCATTAAAATCACGTTTCCCGGTGCTTCAACCTAGGTCTTACTAAACCATTGTAGTGGATGCTCTACGGTCGTCTAGTAAGACCTAGGTTGAAGCACTGAGAAGCGTGATTTTAATGATTGGTGGTGTTGAGTAAGACCTAGGTTGGATTTTTCACTACAATGGGGTTGAGTAAGACCTAGGTTGAAGCACTGGGAAGCGTGATTTTAATTTTTTTTATTCAGAAAAAAAAATTACATCGGACCAATGGGGACACGCCATATGTCCCCATCTTGTTGCCTCACGGAGTCGAAGGGTGTGTCGATAGTTCGACCTAGCTTTCGACACACCTTTCGACCTAGGCTGGGTCTAAGCCTCCAATACGACATCAACCTGGGGGTAGGTCGAGCGGAGCTGCGTCGAGCGGCGCGCGACGCAGGCTTCGACTCCTCCGCTCGTTGCCCGTAGTGAATGCTCTAAAGATGATTAAATGACAAGTGTATTAAAACAGCGTCATTTTAGGTGTTTCCGAACGACATCGTCTTTCTAGCTGTCCTGATAAGCCATGTCAACATCCTGGCGTTCCAGCTCAGCTTCGATTTAGGGGAAAAATCAGTTCGGACTGACATTGCATCAAATTGGAAACTAACTATTTTGTTTGCGAAAATTAAAAGACTTGTTATTAAACCGAAATTTGGAAAAAGGTTGGGTATTTATATGCAATTTTTTTTTTTTTTACGATTTATGGTGGTGAGGAAAGTCACATGTGAATTTAATCAAAGAGGTTTAAATGAATGGTTAGAAAAAGAGAAAACTAATTTAAGTTAGAATTTAGTTTTTTAAATTCTCAACTTTTAATAGGGGTATTTGAGGTAAAACAAATCTTCATTTTATTGCTACTGCTTTGCTCCTATTGATTCGGATCAATTTGAGCCACATAGATTTACCCTTATTAAAATAATAAATAAATAAATAACCCTTAATTAATTGAATATTAATACTCCTAATTTCTCATTCATTACCTTGAACCCGCATATACCACCAATCCTATCATAAAATTGATCTTACCAAAGTTTTTGTCAAAATGAAATTAATATATTCTGGAGTCAAGACAGAGTTGACTAATATCAAACTATTCAATTCTTGGTTACTATCATGAGATGGTCAAAAGTGATACATGTTCAATGAACTAAATTGCTCCAAACTATGACCAAAAACTCCTAACAAATTTATGATTAATACATTATAACATGCACTCCTAAATTGCTCTAAACTTTGACTAAAACTCCTTACAAATTTATGATAATAGTACATTATAAGATGCGCTCATTGATGAGTACACATGCTGGCACTTATAATTAAAAAGTAAGAAGTCAATGGAATATTTATTACTCAATTACTTAGTTATTGATTGAGCTTCTTGACTTGTTGTAGGGTCGTCGCTCTCTGCTACACTTTAGATATGGATTCTCAAACTCTCTTTCTAACATGTTCATCTCTCATCTTTCTCTCTCTCCAATTATTTCAAACTTGTAATGCCGATAACTATTGCACCCCTTCTTCCTGCGGCGTTATTCGCAATATTAGCTTCCCTTTCCGCCTCAAATCTGATCCCAAAAACTGCGGTGATCGCAAGTTTGAATTAGCCTGCGAGAACAACGTCACCTTTGTCTATCTAAACTCCCACAAATTCTACGTGAAAGCAATCAACTACCACAACTCCACCATAATGGTGGTGGATCCTTCCATAAACAATGACGACATCTGCTCTTTTCCCGCCTTTTCTGCATATCACTATAACTTCTCTGTTCGTCTTATGCCTTTTTAACTATTATAGCAGTTCATATTCTGATCGTCCCCTTCCAATTAATTTCGTGAGCTGCCCCAATCCGTTGAAGAATTCTTCCCTCTTTATAGATATCACTCGTGATTGTGCTAGCTCTAATTCATCCCATCCCACTAGATCATATACTTATATAAAGGTTGACCATATCCATGCCTCAGATCTAGCAGAATCCTGCAGATTAGAGATGATTGTGCTGACATCATGGGAATTTAAGGATCGCAATAATGTATCACTTTCAGAAATCCACCTCTCTCTCTTGTATGGATTTGAACTCCAATTCTGTGGCGAATGCCGATTATATCCAGTCTCCACATGGGGTATGTGTTTAGTTTGTGTAGAATTTCCCCTGCATCTTGATCTGTACATGTATAATATTATACTACATGGTTTTGCTAATGTTTTTGTATATATAAATGCAGATCATTTTGCAAATTTCTTTGTCAATAAACTTACACGTAAGGAGTACCCTCACACTGGTTGTCTAGTCATTATTCATTTTTTGTTTTTATAATATGCTAATTTGAATTTCAACATATTCTCTTGATAATCAATCATCACTGCTTATCTTCTATATCTACAGGCCTTATCTTGATCCTTCTGGCAATTGTAGGTACGCACTTATTATGTTTTATTTTATTTGTCAATTTTTGTATAATATCAATGTAAGCACAAAAGATTCAATATAGAGATGAACAGAGGGGATGAGATTTCTGGAATTCTAATCTTGTGAGGAACATTCCAGTTGTTTTAAGTGCAGTGATAATTCCTCCTGTAATGGCAATTATTGGATTCGCCGTTGTATTAGGACTATCATTACATGTTGCCTTCTCCACCTACTGTAAGAATGCTGAGCTTCCATGGTTTGATCAGTCTTGTTATCTATCTTTTTATACTTTGTTTCTCACATATTATATTCAATGTGTTTGCAGTGTACACATCAGTTGACCGTCGCGATGGTGCGTTATTTATGTTGTTACTATTGCAAGTTCTATGATGATCTATATAAATTGAATAAGCTTATGTTGCAGTTACTATTACAAGTTCTATGATGATCTATATAAATTGAATAAGCTTATGTTGTAGTTACTGTGTCAAGTTGTAATCACCTTTTCCTTTTTCCATCTAATCTCAGCTGCCATCAATATCATTCCCAGCCTCATGTTGATCTGTGCACCAAGGTTCATCATTTGCCTCTTCGTAGTTTGGCTTTTGATTCACAAATTCCGAACAAGGCATTTGTCAATGTACGAAGGAGTTGAATCCTTCCTACAAAGTGACAACAAACTCGCACCAATCAGGTACTCCTATTCAGATATAAAGAAGATGACAAGAGGTTTTCGAGACAAACTAGGCGAAGGAGGTTTTGGTTCTGTTTACAAAGGAAAGCTACGAAGTGGCCATGACGTTGCAGTTAAACTCCTTGGAAAATCCGGAGGAGATGGCCAAGACTTTATGAATGAAATCGCAACTATTGGAAGGATACACCATGTCAATGTTGTTCAACTAGTTGGATACTGTGCAGAAGGATCCAAGCGTGCCCTTATCTATGATTTCATGCCCAATGGTTCCCTTGAAAAATACCTCTTCAATCGAGAAAAACTGGTTTCCTTGAACTTGGATTTAAAGTTTGAGATTGCAGTTGGAGTTGCTCGTGGGATTGAGTACTTGCACCGAGGGTGTGATGTTCAGATCCTACACTTCGACATTAAGCCTCATAATATACTTCTTGATGAAAACTTCATTCCCAAAGTCTCTGATTTTGGATTGGCCAAATTTTACTCCACAGATAAGAATGCAGTGACCATGACTGCTGCTAGAGGAACCATAGGCTATGTTGCTCCAGAACTGATCACCAGAAGTATCGGTGCAGTTTCTAATAAAGCGGATGTGTATAGTTTCGGGATGCTGTTGATGGAAATGGTGGGCTTAAACAAAGAATTAAAAGGAAAGGATGATGATTCTAGTAAGTATTTCCCATGCTGGATATACGACCGTTTTAGTCAAGGCAGGGATATTGAAATTGAAAAGGCAGAGGAAAGAAATGGTAATGAGGAGAATGAGAGCAGTAGAAAGAGTATTATTAGAAAGATGACAATAGTGGGGTTATGGTGCATACAGATGAATCCAAATGATCGTCCATCAATGAGTAAAGTATTACAAATGTTGGAAGCTGATGTTAAACGTCTCAAGATCCCTGATTATCCATCTCAGACAATCCAAAATGTAGAAAATGTGGACCAAACTCTGATTATTTATTCCACTAGTTCTTTGTCCATGCAACATTATGATGATGTTTCCTCCTCTCTGGAGATTAGGGTCCAACAGTGACGGACTCACTGTATATATGCAACAATTATCATGGGCTTATAATTAAATCTTGCACGCTTATTAATTATGTATATATTTTTTTTTATCTTACTTGCATGCATGTGTTTCTGTAGTAATTTACATAATTATAAGATTAGATCGTTTGTCTATTTAATTTCTTTTTGAAAGGGAAACTGTGCGGTTTAATTATTAGTTGTAGTTGATCGTGTAGAATTCCAATAACATGAATGAAATGAACTTATATAGCGACGGAATGACGATGAACCAACTCATAGGAGTATTATTCTTAGACTATGTGTAACCCCTGCATCTCAACTGTCTTTAAGCGCTCTTTAACTTTAATATTAAAAATTAGAATTTTCCATTAAATAAATTAAGAAAAATATATTAATAAAAATAAAATAAAATATTACATTAATCTATATCTATACTATTATAAAAGGAGCTTTATTTTACAAAATCTATACTATTATAAAAATAGCCTTATTTTACAAAATTTGATTTGTCTAAAATATTCTTAATATATATCTATATTAAGGGTGATATCGTAATATAACATATATAATATTATAGTATATTTTTGTTATTATAGAATATTAATTCAAAGGAATCAACCTTACTAAAATTAATTTAGGGCCCATCTATATGAATTCTATTGTTGCTTTATTTGTATAAAAAATTGAGGAATTGTGACAACTTTAATAGTAAAACTAAAACAAAGATGAATATGTAAGGGTTCTCCTAGCAGAGCCGCAGAAGGTCCTCGATCTTTTAGGATTCTCGGCTTAGCCACCAGAAGAAGAAGCCATTGAATTTACATACAAGACGTCATTTCATGTAATTGGTCCGGGATTGAATTATTCCTCTTGATGCAAAAAGTGTGGAGAAAGATGTACATGCTACTAAAGCAAACCGAACAGACTGCTTATGAACTATCTATGCTTTGCGATTTGATTGCTTAAGTCGTGTTCCTACCGCTGCTATGACTATGCTACACCATGTATGTATAATTATATATCCACACAAGAAAAAGATGAATATGCTAGTTAATTTTACTCGGTCAACGTTCTAGGGTATGAGGAATTTTACTTGGTTAACTTTATAGTATTTAGGATATATAGAATAACCTCACTAACTCAAGTATGTTTTATTTTGTTATAGTTTTGATTATATTTTGGAATGATCATATACCTCTGAGTGGGCCGAACAAATCCACAACATTGATATTTCATCTATTGTATTAGAATGATCATATGATATTTCATCGAGAACTTTCTTTATGATCATGCAACTAGACACACTGGGAAATTTGCCTATAGAAGGAGTTAGGAAGCCATGCAGAAAAAGCATCGTCTCAACTACTACCAAGAGAGAGAGAGAGAGAGAGAGCTCTCTGTTGATTGATATTTTTTGTCTTCATTTTTGGCTCATCAAGAGTAGTCACTAGAAGAGAAATATTTGGCACATCATAAAGAGCTTTCACTCCCGAGTAAGTTCCTTTTCGTTATTAAATTTTCGAGAAGGGTATGGGCTTCTAAATTGACTAACATCTACTTCGTCGTTTGTTAAACTTCTATATTGTAATTGCATTCTAATATAAATTTAGTCATTTGTTCTTAGTTCTTGCTTTTTTCTTTTTGATATAGGATGAATTTAATGAGAATGATGAAAGTTTTTCTGATGATCACTATTATTGAGAAGAAGAAAAAAAAATCTCAAATTTCTTTAAGAAATCAAATTATTCATACATATTCATTCTTACACCATTTTTTTCAATACTAGTATAATTAACGTGCACTCGCACGTAAATACAATAATTATATTAAATAGCGAGTCAATTTATATTTTTGCTTATTTTTATATAGGTCATTTTTCTATGGAATTTTTGTAATTTTTCAAAATTTTATATTCGATCATTAATAAAAAAATATTAGAAATATTTAGTTGTGCATAGCGCCCTCGTATTTTTTTGTATTATTAACTTTACAAAAATTACAAAAATACTATAAGTAAGAGAGTTCTATGTACAGTATATCGAAATTTGGTAACTAATATTTACATTTTAATTTAATTATTCTTTTAGTGTCATTATAAAAATATTAATAAATTATCATTAAATGAAACGAGTGAATAAAATTTTTCTTACGTCTCCTAAAATTTGTTTGGAATTAAAATATCAATAGTTTTTATGTGAATTTTTCATTAAATGACATATTTTTTTTATTTAAATGTGATTTTTTTTTCATTCATATGAGTTTTCTTAACAAATATCAAAATTATTTATATTAGTAAACATATATCAAAATTATTTATAGCTTGTAGTAAGTGTAAAATATTGGTAAACATATTCTTCTAATGATTGAGCAATGAAAATATCTTGGAGACAAGTTGAGCACATTCTCTTACTTCATATTGAAATAGCAAAATAGTACGGAACCTTCAATTAATATGCCTTTATTATTTAATCAAAACTATGATAGTGGGTGCATGATATGTAAGAGGTAAAAATAAGATCCTACTTTTATCTTTGTTTCGATAACATCACTATAAATTAAAGAATAATTAGTTGGTATATAACAATACCCCAATTCTGCTCATCTTGAGCCACTTTTCATATTGGAACATCTCATCCAACTGGATCTCCTTCTTAAAAAGGAAACAATTAACTTTTCAATCTATTCGTTTTAATTTTTTTACCCATCTCCTTAATTTTCGTGTGGAACAGTAAATACTAAAAATGGATGGGACGAAAGGAATAGTTACTACTTTTTAAAAAAAAATTAAAAGAAGAAAAAAACAAAGAATGGCTTGTTCCAAATTTTGATCCGCACCATTCAAATTTATTCATTCACTTGAGAGCTAATTTATACATATTCAAATCATATAATGCCGTCTAAAACTCTAGAATTGATAAAAAAAAATCATGAAACCCCAAATATAAAGTACGTGCTCGTTAAAATTATGAAAGATGGGGTAGCGGAAAATAAAATGATATGCCTAGATTACGATGAACTGGAATAATGAAATTGGAGAAAAAGAAGAAATCTTAGATTTATTTTTTTATCTATAATCATATATTAAATTTAATTCAAATCATCAATACAAACACCCAAGACTGCATAGTAACATAGCAAATTGAGCTGAATCTAAGGTCTACTTAAACTCCCAAATTAAAGAAAAACATATACTATTCATAACAATCGAAAAGGTTTCTACATAGCAACACGTACTTTGAGTTTTGATGGGAATACCTCAAAGTCTGCTTTTAATGTTCAATTTACGGTGCAAAAATCCAACTTTTATTTCCCTCAAACACCAATTTTAACCTTCAAAAAAGAAATTTCAAACGCATCGTCCCACTTAGAATAAAAATTATTAATTCTGTAATAAGAAAAGTTTAAAATTAAATGAAGAAGTATATTGGAATCCATATAAAATCTACAAATTAGGTAAAAGATAAATTATTAAAAGATAAATTTTCTCAATGAATTAATATTTTCATGTAACTTGAATTACATTATTGATCTTTAATTTAGAAATATAGTAAGGATAGTGTAAAAAAATTATTATCCTTGGTTGATATCTAATTTCTCTTGATGGGTTAAGTATTGTTTATTATTTTTTTAAAAAATAAGTAGTTTGAAAAGGACTTATTATATTATTAATGTCAAAAATAACATGTAAAGTTTGATTTCACTAAACCATATTAATCAAGTCAAGCTAATCAAATTTCAATTTAACGAATTGAAACTCTTCTTGAGGAAATCTCAAGTGTTTGGATTGGATCTCAATTTCCGAAGAGGTATATTCTAATGATTTTTCAATTAATCGACATAATTAATATTTGACCCCAAACTTTCAGTTCTATATTTCTAAGTATATTGTAATATTGCCGATGAGGCCTAGTTTAAGTGATTGGCTGAGATACTTTAAATCTCTCTTTAGTGAGAGGTTTTGGGTTCAATCCCGTTAGAGTACGGCGTAATATATTCTCACTTTATCTGATGGTGTAATGGTCCCACTTGGGTGCGGAGTAGTGGTCTCACCATTGTGTGGTGTAGAATTTCCACCTATATGGTGGTGTACGATTTATTTGAGAGTAAACATATATACCTTATTCTATTTCCCTAAAAAAGTATATTGTTATACCAGTATGTTTTTTTATGGTCTTTATTGTAATGATAATTTAAGTTTTTACAATTTCAAACTTTGAATGACAAAAATAATAGTAGTGAGTTTCTAACGAAATATGGAGTTCATTAAGAATTTATTATTTTCAGTAATTACCATAATATACTTATGGCAAAAGTAGCGAATTTTTTGTTATAATTTCAATAATTCTGTAGTTACTATCATATTCAATCATAATATGATTTTAGGACTAATAAGGTAATCTAAATTATAATATACTCCCTCCGTCCACGAAATAAACTCCTACTTACCCATAAAAAATTGTCCATGAAATAAACTCCTACTTCACTTTTTTCAATTACATCGTGTGAGACCTTAATATATTTCCAACAACTTCCACTCCTATTCTATTTTTTCCACTAACAACAAATGAGACTTTTATTCCACTCACAACAACGTTAACTCTATTTTATCTTTTTCACTCACAACAAGTGGGACCCTTATTCCACTCACAACAATTTTAACTTCCATTTCACTTTTTTTACTCTCAACAAGTGGAACCCAAACTCCACTCACAACACCTTTAACAATTTTCTTGGCTTCCGTGCCGAGCATGAAATGGAGTTTATTTTATTGACGGAGGGAGTACTATTTTATACTTTTATTCTTAAATTAATTATATAGTAGGGCTATAATAGGCAAAACAAATTTTGTAAAACAATGCTCTTTTTATATTAGATAGATTTTAAATGATTCAGACATCATTGAGCATATGCTTTTAGAGTTAACAGTTAGATTTTCTTAGGTAAAGATGCTTGCAAAGGAAGCTAGATATGAATTAACTAGCCTCCATCTTGTTGGGAAATTTATTAGTATAAGTTTTGATGAATTCCAAAACCGACTGACCCCAACCGAGTAGATGTTGCCAGAACCTAATGTTAGAATTTAGGCTCGCTGTTTGAGCAAAGTTAAGATTTTATCTTTACAGGTCTCCAGCTAAAGATGGCAACAAGGCATCACTCAGACAGAACATCAGTTGTCACAAAATACAACTAAGAGCTCATTGTTCCGATACAATAAGGGGGAAGTCTTCAGAGCATCAGTTGTGAAGAAAACCAACTGAGGGTTCATCAGATGAGAAGCAGTAGAGAGGAAGAGAACATCAGATGAAAAGGAAGTCATCTGAGGGTTCAAACCCAACTGAGTAAATACAAGGAAGACAACTGAGTGTTCAGTTTCAGAACCTCAGTTGTAGAATCCAACCAAGAAGTCCAACTACTTGAAGTTCAAAGTCAGCTGAGAGTTCAACAGCTCGGAACATCAGCTGAAGACCAATCAAATGAAGATCAAGATTTTCAACCAACTGACCGAGGTTGACTGTCAGGAAGGTTAAGATTTGAATTTCAAAAGGAAGTCACATAAAGGTTTGACCGTTCAGTCATTACCCCATTTGGCCCAACACAAGGCTGTCTCAGATGGAAAGCAGAAGAGCACAGATGCCATATCGGGAAAGTCTGCAGAAACAAGAGACAAGCCATCACTTTCAACGATCAGAGATCAACAGCTCCTCCAACGGCTAGTTGATACTCTCCGCCTATAAATAGAGGCATTCTCTCATTCAAGAGGGACCAACGACATACGAGACAAGAGATAAAGAAGTGCAATCACAAGAGAATCAAGCAAAAGAAAATCTCCAAAAATCCGATTCTAAGAACATCAGCAGCTGAGGGTTCAATAGTGATAGAACATTAGTAGCTGAGGGTTCATAGAGTGAAAATCTGTCTTAAATCTTAGTTTGAGTGTTTATTCGTTCAAGCCTTAGATCCAGCTCTCATTCGTGATCGAGCTGTAGTTGGAAATCCCACCCACACTTACACCCTAAAAAGTGTGCTAGGACATTACTCTTCCTGTAATTGAGTAGTCAGGTCGTCAAGTACCCACAAACTTGACATAGGCTGTTTAGTGCCCGGAAACTAATCTGTAAGGTCGATAAGTACCCGCAAACTTATCCTTAACGGTTGCTCAGCCCGCGTAAGCTGAGTGGATCTGTCCAGAAGAACTTGGACTGAGGTGTGAGGATTCACATCTCCCCGTGGACGTAGGAGGGTTATCTCCGAACCACGTTAAATCTTGTGTGTCTGTTTATTTTTTAGTTCTTATTGCATTTTTAACTGACCGAACTAACCGGCATACAAACCTCATTTGCACATTTTCAACCGAGCTGTTTTGGTTCTTGACCAACCGAGCTGTTTTGCGTGAGTTATTTTTAACGAGTTTAATTTCCACCACATTCCGCACAGCCTCACTCTTCCAGCTGAGGTCGCTTACTCAGCTGTGAGATTCCAACTGAGTCCTTTTTTTTACTCAGTTGAAGTGATTTTTCAGGTTTAAGTTTTTAAATCCTAACTGGTGTATCCCCCCCCCATACACCAGTAACTCGTTTCGGGACCATCAAGTGGTATCAGAGCAGTGGTTCAAAAGACTGCTGACTCTGTTTCACAAGGTGTGAATTCGAGAAATTTTCTTCAGTGGTCAACTGAACAGATCTTTTCACGCTAGTGCATTTCTGCTCGCATTTTTTTTGTCCTGTCTTTGTCTGTGCAGATGGACGTCAAGGACAAGATCGTCGTCATGTTCTCAGTAGTCAATTATACATCATGGAGAACTCGAATGAAGAAGATCCTTCTCTCAAAGCATCACAGGATGCAACAAGTTCTCTCTTCCGGACCAATAGTCATTAAAGAAAGAATAGCTCGCACTCCCACAAATCCTCACGATGGAGATACAGTGGTGGAGTATGTGGAGAAACAGCCAGAAGACTACTCTCCAGAGGAGGCCAAGGTGAGCCAGCTGGATATCTGGGCTCAGAGTACAATAATGTCCACAGTTGGACAAGATTATCTGCCCTGGATAGAGGAGTGTGAGACTGCAAAAGAGATGTGGGACATCCTGGCTTCGCTAAGTGAAGGAAGCGACGAGACGAAGGAAAACAAGTTCTCACATGCATGTCAAGATTTCGACAACTTCAGTCTGCGACCTGATGAGACTATCGATCAGCTAGAGCTCCAGTTTATGGACATCATCAGAAGAATCCAGTCCATCCGGAAAGGAAAATACACACTAAGAGAAATCAACCTCAAAGTGTTACAAGCTCTACCAGCTGAGTGGGATACTTTCACAAATATCCACGAGAGCCGAGCTGATCTTGGTGAAATGGGAACTGAAAGATTGTTCTCAATTTTGAAAGGAAATGAGTATAAGGTCAACAGGAGGAGATCGCAGACCTCAGGTCAGACAAGTAGAATTGAGGATGTTGGCTCAGCCTCAAAGTCAGTTGCTCTCCGAGCTGACTACTCAAAGTCGAGATCGTCAAGGCCAACCAGATCGGCTGACACGACTGCAAAGGAGCCGAGCAGAGAGGAACTGCAACAGAACATTGCAGCGTTGTCAAATAAGCTAGCCGACATGGACACTCGGTTCGGCAAATATAAACGTTTCTATAAATCAAACCGAACTCGAGACAGCTCAAAGCCAGTCACCAATGGCTGCTTCGAATGTGGCAAGGAAGGACATTTCAAAGCTGACTGCCCAGACCTCCCAAAGAAGGAAAGAGAAGCATTGAGGGCCAAGCAAACTGCAAAGAACAAGGCCATGGTAGCTGAAGAAGCAGATGACGATATGGACATCTTCACAGACACTGAAGATGAAGATGAACTGACCTCTACCAACTAAGTCATTAGTCCGGATCAATGCCTCATGGCACTTGGAACCGACCAAGATGATATTGAGGTACAATCTAATCCTGCTCGCTTAAATTCTTTCAATACTTCTAACATGCAGGAATCTCTGAGCGATGAGTTGGAACCCTCCTGGAATGATTTTCAAGAACTCAGTGAGGAACTGCATCAGCAGTCGGTTGAGTTTAAGAGTCTTCAAGCTCAGTTCGCCAAGCTTAAAGATTCCTTAACCGAAAAAGAGGATCTGATTACGAGCCAAACTCAGGAGATTGAGAATCTCAAGAGTCAACTGATCGAGGCTAAGGCTCCAGCTGATGAGGTGTTGACAAAGCAAAACAAAGAACAACAAGATCAGTTGAAAAATCAAGATGCTCAGATCGAACAGCTGATAAAGAAGTCAGATGAACAAACCGAGCAGATAGCTGTACTCGTCAAGGAGTTGCAAATTGAAAAGGACAATCTAATCAAGCTGTATCAGTCATCCAAGATCATCGAAAACCTTTTAAGTTATAGCAGACAGATGGATGATGTGTCAGGACTCGGTTATGATATTGTCAAGGATACTGGTATTCCACCAGCTACCTTCATCAAAGCAGTAGAAGTCACAGCTGTCGAGCCTAACACAGCTGAGTCTCCAGAAGCTAACTCAACCTCCACCTCTCAGCAAGTTCAACCGACCAACAGAATCTCAACTGAGAAGGGAAAATGAGTAGCTGATGTAGGACAGAATGTTCCATCGGTTGGGACATCAACCGAGGGGGAATGTTCCAATAGTCAGAAGAGGAATCAGAGGCGTCGAAGGCATAACCGGAACCGAACTCAGAATCCGAACCGACCTCTATATCATCCTCGGAGTCAACATCAAAAGGAATGGAACCGACCTCAGAACAAGCAAGGGTTCAATCATCTGAATCAGCAGCGGTTCCAACATCAGCTCGACCAAAGGTTCCAACCAAGTCAACAGTTAAGGAACAGGTCGGACAACTGGAGATATTCATGGCACAATATAAATCTTCAGCAGGGCGTGAACAGCTACAGACAAGCCACAGGAAGTTGGAATCAGAATCAGCCACGAAGATTCCAGCATGACGTCCGATCATTCAGACAAATCAGACAGGATAAAAATCGCCATCAAAATAGGGGGAAAGCCTCACCTCCTAAAGCCCAACATGGGAGAAATCCAACTCTTCCCAAGAAACAGAGCATCATTTCTAACAACAAGCCTAAGGATAACCGAGGTGTTGTTATAATTGATGAAAATGGGCAAATCATTTGGAATGACAAGGCTATTCGAGTTTACAGGGAAAAGCGACGCACAGTTCCAGCGGGAACTGGTTCTAACCCTCCAGGACCCAACTGAAATTGGGGACCTAAGCGAGTTTCTCTTTGCAGGTGCAGGAGAAACAGCTGAGGAAGAAGAAGGCGTCTGCTACAATGTGGGTGATGGATAGTGGATGCTCGAAACACATGACGAATCTGAAGGATTTGCTTGGAAGTTTCGTGGAGAAAGAAGGTCCATCAGTTACTTTTGGTGATAACTCAAAAGGTTATACCAGAGGTTATGGTACCCTTGAAACCAATCATGTTTCAATTTCTAATGTCTCTTATGTTGATGGATTGAAGCATAACATGTTCTCCATCAGCCAATTCTGTGATAATGGTTTCTCTGTCAAGTTTGATGTACAGGGTTGCAGAGTCAAAGATGTCGGATCAAAGCAGGTGATATTGTTGGGAAATCGATCTCCAACAGGGAATGTTTACTACGCTGACTGGAACAGCAGCCTCCCTGACACTTGCCTGTTATCAAAGAGCAGTTCGGATGTGAGCTGGCTGTGGCACAAAAGGCTCAACCATCTGAACTTCAAGACAATGAACCGACTCGCCAGACAAGAACATGCAAGAGGCATACCTAACCGAGTGTTTTCAACAACACACATCTACAGTGCATGCCAGCTGGGAAAGCTCGCTAGAACCTCCTTCCGATTGAAGTCAACTCCCTCAACCGACCGAGTGTTACAGCTGATCCATATGGATCTCTTCGGGCCAGTTACACCCAAAAGCATTAATGGCAACGAATATACATTGGTTGTAACTGATGATTACTCGAGGTACACGTGGACCATTTTCATGCGTCATAAGAGTGAAACCCGAGATGAGCTGCCCAAGCTGATGGATCGGATATCGAATCAACAAGAGATGAAGATCATTTCTATCCGATCAGATCGTGGAACGGAGTTTCTAAATGAAACCATCATTGAGTACTGCGAGAAGAATGGAATAACTCATCAGACATCATCCGCGCGTACTCCGCAACAGAATGGGGTAGCTGAGCAAAGAAACAGAACGCTGAAGGATGCAGCCACATCCATGTTAGCGAGCTCAGCTCTGCCAAAGAGATTTTGGGCTGAAGCGATCAACACAACATGTTACACTCAGAATCGATCTCTTCTCACCAAGCGATTGGGAAAGACACCCTACGAGCTGTGGAGACGCAGAAAGCCAGATATTTCTTATTTTCGTGTTTTTGGATCTAAGTGTTATATTCACAACAATGGGAAGACTCAGTTGAAAACTTTTGATGCCAAAGCTTCGAAGGGCATATTTCTTGGATATGCAGCTCGGATCAAGGCATATAGAGTTTTCAATAACAGCTCTCGTGTTGTGGAAATAACACCTCATGTTAGTTTTGATGAATCTACCTTTGAGTGCAGGGAACAGGTAAAGGAACAACACGCGGATCCAGCTCTTCTACCAGTTCTCACTAGATCGCAAGCACTTCGGGAAAAGAACCGAGCTGAACCACTGGTATGGGCAACTGAGGATGAGGATCCATACTCCTCTGAAGATGAATGCGAAGACCTCAGCTCGTCCCAAGGGGGAACTTCAGCTGATGCCCCTCCAACTGCATCAACATCTGAAGCAGAACCAAACTCAGCTCGAAGTATTGTAAATGTTGAGGATCCAGACTCAACAGCTGATCAATCACCAGCTCTGAAGACTCCAACTCAGATTTCTGAACAACCACAGTTGGAAGAAGAAGGAAGACACAACCGAAGATGGTATGAAGTTCATTCCACCGACGACATCATCGAAGATCCAACCGAGGGTGTGCGCACACTGAGGAGAGTTGCAAATCCAGAATCAACCGAGGAAGATTCCAACACTTATGCCCAATATGCTGAGGAATTGGCAGTTTTAGAAGAGTTCGAGCAAGCTGGAGATGTTGCCATGATTTCTTGCTTTGTAGCTGATGTGCCAGAACCAAAGAATGTTGGGGAAGCTCTCAACTGTGTCCACTGGACAACAGCCATGCAAGAAGAATTGAATGAGTTTCTACGCAACTGTGTATGGGAGTTGGTAGAAAGACCAAATGGTGTCAAAGTGATTGGATTAAAATGGATTTTCAAAAATAAGAGAGACGCCATTGGACTCATTGTGAGGAATAAAGCAAGGTTGGTAGCTCAAGGATACTGCCAACAAGAAGGAATTGACTTTGAAGATTCCTTCGCACCTGTTGCAAGGCTGGAAGCCATCCGGATCTTTCTAGCTTATGCCGCACATCACAAGTTCAAAGTATATCAGATGGATGTGAAGTGTGCATTCCTCAATGGAGATATCAAAGAAGATGTATATGTTGAACAACCTCCTGGCTTTGAGACTGGAGATGGAAGAGTGTACAAGCTGAAGAAAGCTATCTATGGTCTAAAGCAAGCGCCAAGGGCATGGTATGACACTCTTTGTGGATTTCTTCTGAACTCGGGGTTCAAACGAGGTTCAGTTGATAAAACTCTGTTCACCATCAAAGTTGGAGAAGATATACTTGTTGTGCAAATTTATGTTGATGACATCATTTTCGGCTCCAAGTCGGAGGAGCTGTGCAAGAAATTCTCCGATCTTATGAAGGAGAAGTTCGAGGTGTCAATGATGGGCGAGATGAATTATTTCCTTGGATTACAAGTGAAGCAGTCACCTGAAGGGATTTTCATCAACCAGTCCAAGTATACAAAGGAGCTCATCACCAAGTTCGGATTGCAGACAAGTAAGACAACAAAGATCCCTATGAATACGAACTGGAAGATCGAACCAGGAGCTGAGGGAAAGCTCGTTGATGCCAGCCAGTATAGAGGGATCATCGGTTCGCTGCTCTACCTAACTGCCAGCCGACCAGACATTTCATACATTGTTGGAGTGTGTGCTCGTTTTCAAGTCCAACCAAGAGAAGCACACATGTTGGCAGCAAAGAACATCATTAAGTATCTGAAGGGAACTGTCAATGTTGGGTTATGGTACCCAACTGATGACAATATCCAGCTGACTGGATACTCAGATGCCGACCTAGCAGGAGATCGGTTGGACAGGAAGTCTACTTCTGGACACTGTCAGTTCATGGGAAGCAAGCTGGTTTCATGGTTCTCCAAGAAACAAGCGTGTGTTGCTACTTCGACAACCGAGTCAGAGTACATGGCTGCCGGAAGCTGTTGCATGCAAGTATTGTGGCTGGAGCAGCAGCTGAGAGATTATAAAGTCTCAACTGGACAGGTTCCCATTCATTGTGATAGCTCGAGTGCCATAGCTATCTCTCTAAATCCTGTTCACCACTCTCGGACTAAGTATATCGACATTCGTCATCATTTCATCCGAGATCATATTGAGAAGAAGGATGTGTCCATGGAGAAGATCTCAACTGAGATTCAGAGAGCTGACATCTTCACCAAACCTCTTCCTGAAGCCCGGTTCAAGATGCTGTGTGATCTTGTAGGACTCTTGGATCCGAGCTGAAGAGTTATCCGAGCTGAAGAGTCATCCGAGATGAAGAGTTATCCGAGCTGATAAGGATCCATCCGAGCTAAAGAATCAGATATCTATTTAAGGGGGAAGCTCAGATAAAGGGGGAAGCTCAGATGAAAAGGGAAGCTCAGATGAAGGAGAAAGCTCAGATACAAATTGCCAACTGAAGACATCAAACGTCAGCTGAACAGACGAACTCGAGTCAGCTGATGATATGCTGCAACAATGGAACAGACGTCAGCTGAACAGACGAACTCGAGTCAGCTGATGGTATGCGGCAACTGAGGAGCACAACTGAGGTATACAGCTGATATCGACATCAGCTGACAGGTATCATTTATGACTGAAGGTGTTATGATATTAAATGAGAATGTTTGAAATAAATTCAAACATTCCTGAACATGTCAGCTAGACTAAACAAGCCATCATATCGCATTTAATGTAAAGTCTGGTTGAACACCTATAGCCTTACTTTATAGTGTGACTGGGCTGACACCCTAAACTATTCACCTTCTCACTCGCGCGCGTGGTATATCAGTCAAAATTACTCAACAGTCGCGAAATCACAGCCGTTGATAAATACGCGCGATTTAACCCCAGCCGTTGATTTTATCCGAGTCAAAGATTATATAATACGGCAAATCAGGAAGTGATCCTTACCTTCTCTTTTCGTGCATATCTTTACTCACTATTCATCATCTTCTCAAATCTTGTTTCACCATTTTCAGTAAAGATTTTTTTTCCCTCGTCTTTGCATATATATCTACTCGAGATGGCGCCCAAATCCAAAGCTTCAAAGAAGATAGTTTCCTCAGAGCCTGCCACTTTCCAGGAATCGTTCGACATGGTGATGTCGAAGATTCATTTCGAACAAATTTTATCCAGAGTGGCTCTCTCCTCGCCTGAGCTCGCTCCCGTCGCCGCCATTCTCTCCAACCACCATCTGCTTGACTGGGCAACCCTCTCTCCGTCCCTGTTGCTCAGGAAGCAGGTCGTACATTTCTATCGGAATCTGCAGCGAGTTGCAGAAGACGGGCTTGTCACGATCATCCCGTGCAAGCAACGCCACAGAACCTCCCGGACAGTAAAGACACCGTCGTGGAGATAAAGGTATCCAAGGAGCTGGAAAAGCTCATCCCCAGAAACCGCGAAGCCACAGATGTGCTGGGGAACTTCACTGACAAAGAAGCTGATACCTTCCTTCAAACAATCCTCATTGTTCCCGAGCCATTGAAAGGGAGCATCCAGAGAACGAAGCTGAAGTCGGCTCACCGACTTCTCTTCGACGTAATCTCCAAGTGCGCCTTCGCATATGGTGGAGCCTTCGGTGACATAAGCCGACCTAAGCTCAAACAGCAAAAGGCCCTGGAGGAACAGCACCAGGTGGATTGGCTGGGATATCTGGAGAGCCAGCTGTTGCTGGAGAAGCAGAAGATATCCGAGACGACAGCTGAGTCCGGAGAACTGCTGTTGAGTGTCAAGGGGACTCTCAACTTTGGGACAAAAATATCCGCCCTCATCCTCCAAGCCACGAATGGATTGCCGCTGACATGGGAAGGAAGTGAGGACACTCCATTCAGCAGGTTGACGTTGTTCCCCACAGCTAAGAAGGCAAGGGACGTTGTGGAGGCTGTCTACACTCCCAAGGGTGCCCCCAAGCCAGCTGTGGAGTCAGCGGCTCGCCGCCCTTCGAGGACCAAGCCAGCGAAGCGCCAGCTGGAGAAGGTGGCTGAGGAGGAAGAAGACGAAGAAGAGGAGGAACCTCTGCAGAAGAGGCCAAGGATCAGGATCATCCAGCCAGCGGCTCAACCATCCACAACAAGTCCAGTAGTGGTTAAGCCGGGTGAGGCGAATGAGTCAATTGAATCCAGCCAATCGGTTGACCCAGCTGGATTCATTCTTCAGCCGCGTCAGGAGAAAGCAGCTGAAGACGTAGAAATTCAAGTGGAGGATTCCAGCTCCTCCTTAGATGACTCTTCTTCATCTGAGGAGTCCCACGACAGTCAAACTGGAGCTGATGCCAACCAGGTAAACCCACCTGTGTCTGAAGAAACCCTCGAGCCAGCCAACTCACCACCTAAAGAGGATCCAGTTCTCTCAACTGGTCCTCAGTCAGATAGTCCGAGCCTCTCGCTCGATGCCAACGTTGTGACCATTCCTTCGGCCAACGTTGATGAAACCATCGAACCTGTAACCTTCGATATCGACCCCCCTCCAATCGATGAAGAAGCCAACCGCCAGGCGATCCTGGCTGAATATGAAGGAAGACTCAGCTACTGCTTCCGCAAGCTGATTGGTATGTTCCCCGAGGCAGCCTCAATGCCCATATTCACTGTATTCGGGACAGAACTTCTATACCAGTTCAGCGTCATATTCAGCTACTGGTACGTAAAGGAGGAAACCCTCAGGATCCATGGTTGGGACAGGCTGAAGGTCGAAGAGTCCAACCTGAGGGAATACTTCGACTACCAGAACCTGGAGGTGGCCTACAACCAGAAAGTGGCTGTGCTACGACGTCATCTGGACAGGAGCATCCAAGAAGGGACAGACACCAGGGAGCTGTGCAACAACCCTGGAGCTGTTCAGTTCCTTGATGATATGCTGGCCAAGAATGTCACCTGCATGGAAGACGTCGATGCTGCTGATGAGGCGGCCAAGAGAGAAGAAGACAAGCTCAAGGCCTACCTCGCCAGCCGATCTGCCATGGTTGTCTCGGAGCCTGCTGCCCAGCCACAACCACAACTTCTGCCCGGACCCTCCGATCAGCCAGCTCTCTCAACCGACGCCATCTGCGAGCTGATCTCGGAGAGGGTCAACCAGCTGAGGCAGGAGATGCTGTCCAAGATCCAGCTGAGCAAGGTGGAGGAAGCTGACAGGATGCAGCAGCTGATGGCAGAAAATGCCAGCTTGAAGAATCAGCTGGAACACCTCTCCTCCTCTCTGCAGCACAAGTTCGAAGACCTCTCTACTTCTTCCAGCTCGGAGGTCTCGGCTCTAAGGAAGGCCGTTCAGAGCCTCAGCTCGAATTTTAACGTGTTCAAGACCGTTGCTGAATCTGACCTCGCAAAGTCCCAGCAGACTCAGGACCAGGAGTGGATGTCTCAGTTCGCCTCTTTCCGAGCTGAGTTCGTCTCTCTCCACAAAGAGGTCTCTGCGACCTTTGCAGTTGTGCAGCGAGCTGAGCAGGAGCGCCAAGACTTGGAGTTGGCCAAGAAGGTAGCTGAGAAGGATGCTGTTGACGAACTGTTTTCCCGAGTTCAACAGGCTGAAGCCAAGTTGACCTCCCTGGATGGCACTGTAGCCACCCTTTTGGATGATGCCAAAAAGGGGGAAGATAAGGAGCCAGCAGCTGGGGAAGACAAGGAGCCAGCAGCTGTTGCTGGACGAGGGAAAGCTGTTCTCCAGCAAGCTGAAGGAGCTCAGCAGGGGGAAGGAGTGCCAGCTGAAGGAGCTGAAGCTGAAGGATCACAGCCCGAACTGGAAGTCTCCCACGACCTCGTAGCCGAGCTTACGGCCGAGCTCGAAGCAGAACTTGACGGAGGATCTGTTGAAGACTGCATTGAAGCTGCCAAAGCTATGGGGGAGTCAAAGGAGAAGTACTTGAATCCTTCCTGGATCAAGAAGTTCGCTGCCGATCAGGCCAAGAAGGTGGCCAAGTTCGAGAAGGAGCTCGCCAAGGTGGAGAAGAACGTCGACAGGAATAAAGCCAGCCGGAGTGTGCGAAGAATCAACAAGCACCAGATAAGGGCTGAGGCTAGGAAGTCGACGCGCCAACTGCAGAAGAATGCTCCGCTCCCGTCTCGGTACCCACATGTTGACAAGTGGATGAATGCTGAGTGGAACAAAGACTGGGAGCAGTTCAAGCATGAATTCATCAATGACTTTTACTACAGGAAAGTCTACTCGACTGAAGACCCAAGGCAAGCCTTCAAGGAAGCCCTGTGGGAACTCAGATCTGGAGACCCTGGAATGTTTAGTCAGTTCAAGCGAGCTATGCTGAATGCTCAGCTCGATCCCAACACCGTTCCAGTTCCAAAGAAGTGCATATACCGCCCTCAGATGATCAAAGGCACGAGCACGCCAAACAGAAACGCGATCATGGCTGAGGCGAGACAAGTCTGCAAGGAACATGGTGTCAACACTGGGATCGAGTCAGCTGCGAAGAAAGAGATTTTCGACTGTATCTTCAGCAAGTACGGTCAACAGTATTTTTGAGCTGTCAAAGTTTTTGAGCTGATGAAGTTTTTGGATGTTGTAGTTTTTGAAGCAACTGTTGTATCTTTATCTGTTTTGTGCTTAACCTTGTAACCTTCAGTTGTAACAAAAACTTCAAAGTATATAATACGATTCACCTTGATGAACAATTCCTCATTGTCCAAGCTCTTAATCACAAAGTCGTTCAATATCATGTTATAACTGTTCTAATCCTTTGATGTTTTATCTTATAGACTGTCTAGAATTTCAATTGAGATTTTAGATAAGTTAGTGAGTTTTAGATCAATAGTGGTTTAAAGTTGTAAGTGGTTTTGGCATCATCAAAAAGGGGGAAACTGTTGGGAAATTTATTAGTATAAGTTTTGATAAATTACTAAACCGACTGACCCCAACTGAGTAGATGTTTCCAGAACCTAATGTTAGAATTTAGGCTCGCTGTTTGAGCAAAGTTAAGATTTTATCTTTACAGGTCTCCAGCTAAAGATGGCAACAAGGCATCACTCAGACAGAACATCAGTTGTCACAAAATACAACTAAGAGCTCATTGTTCCGATACAATATGGGGGAAGTCTTCAGAGCATCAGTTGTGAAGAAAACCAACTAAGGGTTCATCAGATGAGAAGCAGTAGAGAGGAAGAGAACATCATATGAAAAGGAAGTCATCTGAGGGTTCAAACCCAACTGAGTAAATACAAGGAAGACAACTAAGTGTTCAGTTTCAGAACCTCAGTTGTAGAATCCAACCAAGAAGTCCAACTACTTGAAGTTCAAAGTCAGCTGAGAGTTCAACAGCTCGGAACATCAGCTGAAGACCAATCAGATGAAGATCAAGACTTTCAACCAACTGACCGAGGTTGACTGTCAGGAAGGTTAAGATTTCAATTTCAAAAGGAAGTCACATGAGGGTTTGACCGTTCAGTCATTACCCCATTTGGCCCAACACAAGGCTGTCTCAGATGGAAAGCAGAAGAGCACAGATGCCATATCGGGAAAGTCTGCAGAAACAAGAGACAAGCCATCGCTTTCAACGATCAGAGATCAACAGCTCCTCCAACGGCTAGTTGATACTCTCCGCCTATAAATAGAGGCATTCTCTCATTCAAGAGGGACCAACGACATACGAGACAAGAGATAAAGAAGTGCAATCACAAGAGAATCAAGCAAAAGAAAATCTCCAAACATCCGATTCTAAGAACATCAGCAGCTGAGAGTTCAATAGTGATAGAACATTAGTAGCTGAGGGTTCATAGAGTGAAAATCTGTCTTAAATCTTAGTTTGAGTGTTTATTCGTTCAAGCCTTAGATCCAGCTCTCATTCGTGATCGAGCTGTAGTTGGAAATCCCACCGACACTCACACCCTAAAAAGTGTGCTAGGACCTTACTCTTCCTGTAATTGAGTAGTCAGGTCGTCAAGTACCCGTAAACTTGACATAGGCTGTTTAGTGCCCGGAAACTAATCTGTAAGGTCAATAAGTACCCGCAAACTTATCCTTAACGGTTGCTCAGCCCGCGTAAGCTGAGTGGTTCTGTCCAGAAGAACTTGGACTGAGGTGTGAGGATTCACGTCTCCCCGTGGACGTAGGAGGGTTATCTCCGAACCACGTTAAATCTTGTGTGTCTGTTTATTTTTTAGTTCTTATTGCATTTTTAACTGACCGAACTAACCGGCATACAAACCTCATTTGCACATTTTCAACCGAGCTGTTTTGGTTCTTGACCAACCGAGCTGTTTTGCGTGAGTTATTTTTAACGAGTTTAATTTCCACCACATTCCGCACAGCCTCACTCTTCCAGCTGAGGTCACTTACTCAGCTGTGAGATTCCAACTGAGTCCTTTTTTTTACTCAGTTGAAGTGATTTTTCAGGTTTAAGTTTTTAAATCCTAACTGGTGTATTCCCCCCCCCCCCCCATACACCAGTAACTCATTTCGGGACCATCACATCTGTCATGTAAAAACATGATCTCATCGAGATTCTAAATCAAAGTACCATTAATGAAGTTGGATGGCGAAATTATTACAGGTATTATTTCTACCAAATTAAATTAATATGTTATAAATATTATGTTTACTACTCCTTGCACGTTGTTTCTCCCCTCCAAATTTTTTATCCAACATAAGAATAACCCCCTCTCTTCATTCTAAATGACGCATATTGTGCATGGCACGTAAGCAAGTGATGCCATGTATGCCTCAATATGATTTCAACCGTCATGTTTCTTCAAATAGTAAAAAAATTTATGTTACGATCCTTTTTTTTATCAGCTGATCCTCATGGCAAGTGGTTTCTATGTAGAGACAATATTGGTCAATGTTCAGCTTCACAAATTCAATTTTTGCACGGTGTTAATTCTATTATATGTTTTCTAGCTGATTTCAAATCTTGTTAGAGCTCGCCTGACGTCCACAACATATATCTACACGGGAGCAGGTTTTAGGACTCTCATTCTAAACCAAAAAAAAAAAAAAATGGTTTTGCAGCATCAAGATAAGGCGGGGTATTTTTAAATTCTTGCTTTGGTCATGTTAATCCAAAAGGCTGGATACATGGTTTGCGAGTAATTTTCCTAAAATTAGCAACAAGGTACAACCAAATGCACATTTTTTTTCTTTTTGATTATTGTGTTTGGCAACAAAACTTGCTGCTGTGACTTCTTCAAAATAATTAATAAATATACACCTTAAACAATTTGACTTATCCAAATTTCAATATATTGTTAAGATTCCAACTAAATTGACTTTATATAACAATAGAATCTCACATAAAGATGACCATGCTAAGAATTTCTAGCATAATTAAAAATTCTACGTGTGTTACAATTCACCCTTTGTTGTTTAGATCACTTAACTTAGGTGTTAGGAAAAATATTGGTGTACTGTATACATTTTAAAGTTCACTATTGACTTGCGCACATTGGTCTTGGCATGTAGATGTCCTGTTATGACCTATTTTTTATTTAAAATGCTTATATCAGTTGTAGACCAAGAGACAATGTACATAGAGTCATCAAATCAGAAACATTGAAGAATTCAATCAAGAAACACAATATAAAACTGGAAAGAGCAATTGAAGAATAAGTTTTCATTAGTTAATTTTAAGAAATAAAAAATTACAAACTATTGAAATGCAATTGGAATACATCTTATAAATTCTTTTAATATAAATGTACGAGTATGTCTATCAGGAGTCAAACAAGTATATTTTAATTTCTTCAAAAGTATATAAGGAATAAGTTAATATTGCCATTTCTCCTCTATTTCCCCATGTTCCGTAAAAAAACTGAAATTTCGGTTACAGTTAGCACCTTTGAAATTATATTTCATTTTATTCACTTTCTTTCCTTTCTATATTATTCTCATTTATGTTATAATCAATATATAACTCTTGCTCTGGAAAGCGTATTATAAGTTGTGCTAAAAAAAAGGTGATTCTTTATAATCTACTTCACTAAGCTTAGTTAAGGCATTATTTCTCTCTGTCTAAAATATTAGGGAAAGTAAATTGTAATAACGAATTTTTAATTTTGATCATGAGAAGTTTGTAAATAATGAAAACTTTGTACATAGAGTTCTTTACGTAGTACATGGTAAGATCAAGTTCAAGTTGAGCTAAAGAGGTAGTATCTCACTTTTGTTAATGCAAAGTTATATTTTTTATATAGGTGAAAATATATGATATTGTGTCATTATGTGTACGTATTTCTGATATAGGTGATAATAGATGATATAGGTTAAATGAAGAGTGCTTTCGTCAATAACAATTTTTTTTAGGTTTGCTGATCTTTGAGGTTGAGATGAGAGCATGAAGATGAGTGTTGAGGATTGCAAGAAGTACTAGATATTTAAAATGAGATTGTTTAAAGTTGCACAAGAAAGTAACGGGTGACTATCCACAGGAGGACCAAGAAGTAAAATTTTAAAAAAAAATCAGATAATAATATTATCAATCTCTATACAAAATGGACATTATTATGCTTTTGGAGCTAATATGGAAAAGGATCTTTCATAGCGGAATGAGAGAACCATTGAAAAAAAATCTTCATTAGTTTTTAATAATAAATATCTTGCTAGTTTTTATTACATTTGAATTGTTGTAAGCAATGTTTTTATCTCATGCTACAAAATTACTTGTTAAAATATATATATATATATATATATATATATATATATATATATATATATCAGTAATAAATTGGTTACATCCAATATAGAGATCATGTTTAACGTGACACAATTAATAAGTATTGTCAATCATCAAAATTAAAAAGACTACAGTTCACTTATTTATTCTTTAAGATTTTGTCCGTGATAAAGCAGTTATCTATACCTATATATATATTCCAATGTATGTTATTTACAAGACCTATTCGATTTCAAGATATACAAAAAATAATGGTTTGTTTTTTTTTTTTTAAGATAAACATACATACATATGTACAATGATTGGTAGCACATGAGAACGAAATTAGTAAAAATGTGCAACGCACGTTGCTTTTACTAGTTAAAATAAAATAAAACATTACATTAATTAAAATCATAGACTATTCTTGTAGAGGTTCAAATCGGCGCCAAAGGGGCTCGATGAGATCATTGATAATCCTGAAAGGCAAGCGGAGTGGACCTCTGGGATACACCGCTAGTGGACACTGCATTGATGTCATCTCTCCAATTCTCTGCACCCCTTCGCTCGTCTTCGATTATCATATTGTGCAAAATAATGTACGTGAACATGATATTTCGGAGATGCCTCGTATACCAGCACCAAGCTGAATTTCAAATCATTCCCCATCGGGCTTGGAGAACTCCAAAAGCCCACTCTATGTCCTTTCTCGCTGCTTCCTGCATCTTCTTGAACCTCGCCGTCTTCGGGTCAGTTTCAAACTTAGGAGCCTTCATCAGTGTTGGCCAACAAGGGTAGATCCCGTCGGTCAAATAGTACCCCTTATCGTACTACTGACCCATGATAGTGAAGTTGCACTCCAGAGCCTATCCTCAAGCACATTGGCGAACAAGGGCGACTGGTTGAGGACGTTGATGTCGTTGTTGGAGCTGACACACCCAAAAAAGGCATGCCAGATCCATAAATCTTGCGACGCCACCGCTTCCTAAATTAAGGTTGGCTCGCCCTGATCGCCGCCGTGTAGGCAACCGCCCACCCTTTTGGGTAGTTCCTTCATGCCCAGTGCATACAATCCATGCTCCGGAGCATCCCGGAAACCCGTGCTGCTCCTCGTGATTCGCAGCAGGCGAGCGGTGTCGGCAGCGTTTGAATTCCATAAGTATTTTTTGCTGAAGTGCTCGATGATAGCTCTGCAAAGTTTTTTGAAGCAACTACAACCCGTGCAATCTCCAATCTTTAGGTACTCGTCGAAGACATCCGCAGCACCACCGGTAACCAGTTGTCACACCGCCATCGTGCATTTTTCTACCGACGCGAGCCCGCATCGTCCCAGCGCATCTTGTTGATGCTTGAGGAAGCGGACGTTGTCCTCCAACGTTTTGCAAATGTGCAAAAAAAGATGCTTATGCATCCAGAAACGACGTCGGAAAAAGTGCTCATCGTAATTGGAGTTATCGGTGAAGTAATCGGCGTGTAGGAGCTCACATGCCATTTCACGATCCCGATAGACGAACAACCTCAACCTCTTCTTCTTCTTCTTCTACACGTCTATGTGAGCACGTACGGCTCGTTGCACGTTTGACATCATCTTAAAGACCTCGTCGTCGGTGACGGTAGATTCATATTCCACGGAGAAAACTGAAGCCGACGAAGAAAAAAACATTTTTGAAATATGAATTTGAGAGGAAATGAGAAATGAATTTGTTGTGTGAAGAAATGAGAGAAGAAAGGGATATTTATAGTGTAAAATTAGAATTAAAAAAAAAAGGAAAATCGGTTAAAATAGTTGTTGGCTGCACAATGTTCGAATTTTTTTAGCGTTAGGCACGTGTAAAATAATAAACATGGATTTTTTTTTATCTTTATTAGTTTGATTGATGTCAATTTGTATTGAGAAATCATATTTGCATTGAGTTTTGTGCTTAAGTATTGTTAATTTGTGAAATATGATGCTCGTTCATACTTTGTTTGATTTTGCGGAAAATTAGAGTTAATATTATGCAAGTTGAGCATGATAGGATGAACGTACAGTTCGATAAGAGTCCGTAGGCGAAAACGGATCCAAAATCGGAGTTGAAACGAGAGATAATGAGGCGATTGAAATTTGTTGCGCGCAGTCACAGTGGCATGCGGTCCGGCATGCGGTTGCATGACCAACCGCATGGAGCGGCCAGTTTTGCGACAAAGTTACGAGTCTTCCATGCGGTTTGGCATGTGGTCCCGCATGCGACCGCATGGCCCGACAGACTCCTCCAAGTTATTTTCTTCTCAAAATATACTACTTTCCTTAGCCCAATTCTTTGCCCTACTCAAATTGTACTCTTTTCCCACCTATATATATGTCTTCCAAAACACATCTAGATATCTCATCTTTTAATCCTTTAATCTCTTATATTTTTCTTCTACTCCCTCCATCCACGAAATGATTGTCACATTGTGGCCGACACGAGTTTTAAGAAAATGGTAGGTAGTAGTGAATTATAGTGAGTATTGTTGTGAGTGGAGTAAAGGTCCTACAATAAATGTGAGTGGAGTAGCAAAAGTGGCAACCATTTCGTGGACAAACTTAAGTAACAAAAATGGCAACCATTTCGTGGACGGAGGGAGTATTATTTTGGATTAGGTAGTTTAGATTTAATTTCTTGGATGAATTTTGAAGATTGGGAGAAGAGAAGAAGAGGCACTCAAGAACTAAGGATTGATCACCTACGATTTTTATGTTATTTATTGGATATTGTCTATGATATCTATGAGTAACTAATTTCCTTTTATCTTAGGGCTAGAGAGTAGATGGATAATTAACTTTGATTTTTATTTGATTGATCAATTATGACTCTCGCTTCTTTCTTGTGTTCTTAGTTTGATTGTTTGTTTAATTTACCAATTTTGCATGATTTGATGTGTTAACTTGAGATCGGAAGAAGATAGTTAATACTTAATCTAGAACATAGAACATACATTGCAAAATAACCGGAAGGGGACGAGCCTTGTGTGAGAGCATAAATCTAATCGATCTTTTTGGAGTTGCATGCATTTGATATTTATCGGGAACGAAAACGCATACATATGATCAACAGTTTATTCGCTATGGAAGTAGGTTTAAACTAATTTCGTGATTGTTCTAAAAAGAGTTGAGTCTCAGTGTTAATTGATTAATTGATTGAATCTTGAAGTTGATTTTTCATTGAAATCGAAACCTCGGAATATCTTCTCTATCTTGAATCTTTAATATTTTTCCTTTCTTTTTGCTTTTATTTGCTTTAATTAATTAATCGCATCACGCGGCTCATTTTTTATTTTTTTTATTTTTTCGGAGGGGCGCGTGTGCGCTTCACGCGCTGGTTCGAGCCGGTCTCGAGCCCGCCCCTCCTGCAACGCGACGGTCTCGTGCTAGTTGTCGTCTTGAGCCGCGTTCGAGACAAGCGTTGCAGCCAGCCTTATGACTACAAGAAATGGAATGATCGAAACTTAATTAATACTATTCAATTTAATGATTTTGATGGCCTGAAACCAAACTAGAGTTATCAGATGGGTCGGATCACCCCAGCAAGATTCAAGATACTATTCAATTTAATGATTTTGATGGGCTGAAACCAAACTAGAGTTGTCTTCTCTAGCCCGGGCCCGGGCATGCCTTTCATAAAAATAAGAATCACTAATGAGATGTATTACACAATTCCTTATTGTCGCAAATGAATGTTATTTTTATTTTATACCCCTTAATCATTTACTGTTTTGACCAATTAAATTTTATTAATTCCAGTTAACATTTATACTCCCTCCATGTATGGTAAGTGTGGTTCGGAAGGAGTGACACTAATTTTAAGAGCGAGAGAGTGAACGAGTGTGAGTTAGATAAATATATTGCGAGTGTAGAATGAGACTCATTATGGATGAGCCACAGTTGTCGTAAAATGACTCAAAAAAGAAATGGAATCACGTATATCATGGACAGTGAGTACTGAGATTATCCGCAGCGACGGGTTTTGCCTCGCACGCTGCAATTGCGAGGTCCACATGGAGTTTGCATTGTAGAGGTTGGAGCTCGCAAGGTGGAGCTATCCATTGTGGGGAAAAAAAGAGAGAGAGAGCTCGATGGGCCACCATGTTGGTAAAAATTGGCAGCTATCTTTATTTTGGAGTCTAATTAATTAAACGATAATGACAAACGGGCAACTATTACAACTACCGATTTTAGACTTGACAATCGGTCCCTTACATCCATCATTTTCTTTTTTTTAAATAATGTTATTAATAGATTATAAATTTTATTTTAATCTATTAATTGATTATAATTTATATTTTAATCGATTTTAGCATAACCTTTCGTTCGAGCTTAATTAAGGGATATAATAGTAAAACAAGAAAATAAAAAATCGGCGCTTTTAAATAATATTAATTGGATTGATTTTCAGACCTAAAATAGTAGTTATTTGGACAACAGTTATCCTTAAACTAAAATAAAAATAAAAATGAATTTTTTAGAAAGAATAAAGTCAACCCTCTGGTGTGTACTACGGACAAGTCCTGTTCGGCGTCTGCTTTTTCTTATTATAGAAATAAAGCCTAACTACCTTTATCAAGTCAAATTGTGTACGAGTCAAATTAAATCATGCATGTTTTATCTCCTTTAAAATAACATATCTGCTGTTGCATCATTTCTTCTTTAGTTTTGGTTACTCAATTGCTTCGCTCGATCATCTCCATTCTCCAACAATGTTCATATCTCAAACCCTTCTCCTTCACAGTTCATCTCTCTTAATTCTCTCTCTCATATGTATCTATTTCATTCAAACTTGTCACGCCAACTCTAACTGCCCCCCTTCTTCCTGCGGCATTATTAACAATATTAGCTACCCTTTCTTCCTCAAGCATGATTCCCACCTCTGCGTCACCGACCGCCTATTTGAATTAGCCTGCGAAAATAATGTGACCTCCTTCTATTTCAACTCTCAAAAATACCATGTCCAAGCAATCAACTACGGCAACTCCAGCATCAGGCTGGTTGATGCTTCCTTAAACAATGACGACATCTGCTCTTTTCCCAACTATTCTATATCTAGCTATAACTTCGCCAAATATCCTTCTTATCTATATCCTTATCCTGACGTAACTCGCCCTATTAATTTTATGAGATGTCCAAATCCATTGAAGAATTCTTCCATCCTCAACCCCTTTACAGAGATTACAGCAAATTGCACCGCCGCCTCTTCTAATTCATCCGATCACAGTAAATATGATTATGTAAAGGTCGACCACATGAGTGCATGGCAGTTACCACTCACGTGTGAATTAGACCTCGTGGTGATGACATCGTGGGAGTTTAAGAATTTGAACAACGTTTCGCTTTCAGAGATCCATCATTCTCTGTTGTACGGATTCGAACTCCTCTTCTGCAGAGAGTGCGAAATAAGTTCATCCTCAACGTGGGGTAAGATTAGTGGAAGATGCGGTAATTAAGAGGGTGTTTGGTTGAGCTTATAAGATCCTTAAAGCATCTTATTTTGGATTTAGGAGTTTATAAGCTGTTTTAAGAAGCTTGTAAGCTAAGCCAAACACCCTCTAAGTTTATCTTAACTTAAGCATATATGCTAATTAACGCTTTTTGTATTCTGGCAAATGCAGATAAATTGTTAGGACCACATTCTGAACGTAAGCATTCGTACGCTATTAAGCTCATTTTTTTATTATTTTGATTTCAACATATTAATGCCTTCATAATCTTAACTACTCATTATGTAAATCTGCAGGTCTTCTCCTAATTCCTCTCGCCATTTTAGGTGCCTATTTCAATTTTCTGACATCTATCAATAGAAACAGGGGACTGAACTTAAGAGTGGATAAGATTGGTAGAAATGAATCTAATTTTATAATTTATTATTATTATTATTATTATTTTTGCAGTATTTATAATTGCAGGAGTAAGCCTACCTGTGGCAATCATCATTGGATTGACCGGAGTTTTAGTATTCTCATTTACTCCAGTTGTGGGAATACCTCTCTGTAAGAATTTTAACTTTTCCTTTCTCTTTTAAATTAGTATGAAATATGTTCATTTTTGTTTATGAATTATGATGTATGTACTTGTAGGGGCCGACACATTAAATCAATACTTATTAGGTAATGGACAGCAGAGTTTCACATCTAACTTCCTATTCATTGGTAAGCTCCAGTTACAATTGAATCAAATTTATACTTAAATGAGATAACTTTGAGTTTCAACATATTACCCCCTAATTATGTTAATGTATGAACATATTTATTTGCAGGTCTCTTAATTTGTGTGTTCATTGTAGGTGCGCACTTAATTAACGTCTCACTAGTGTAGCGATTTTGTGACATCAATGAAAACAGGAAACTCTAATTGTAAGAAACTCTCTGGATCCAGTTTTTTTAACTGCAGCAGCAAAACTTCTTGCGATTATCATCATCGGATTCATGGGACTGTTGGCACTCTCAGCCAATTTTTTAGAAAAGAGTAAGAATCTTTGAGTATAAATCATCATCTTTGTTCTTACTCTTCGATTATTTGTCAAATGTTCATTTTTGCCTATGATTGTATCTGGTGTACTTGTAGGAGTAACCATTAATATGGAGTCGAAGGTCATATTCACCGGTACGTTTTTAATTTATGTAGAAGTTACCATTTCAGATTATTATTTGGATTACTTTTTTGTTCATTTCTTTATTATCATTATATATAACACAAAATAAATATGAAAATTTCTAAACTCATTAACTAACAATTAAATTATCAAAATTATCTATCTGTTTTTATTTTTCCATCTCATTTCAGGCTTCATCTCAAACATCATCATCATGGCACCAAGGATCATTATTTTTCCTTTAGTAATGTGGCTTTTGGTCTACAAATTCCGGAGAAGGCGTAGGTCTGTCTATAACAGAATAGAAAGCTTCTTACGAAGTGACAACAAAATCTCATCAATCAGGTATTCATATTCTGACATTAAGAAGATGACTCGGAAGTTTCAAGATAAAGTAGGCGAAGGAGGTTATGGTTCTGTTTACAAAGGAAAGCTTCAAAGTGGAAATCATGTTGCTGTCAAACTGCTTGGAAAATCAGGAGCAAATGGCCAAGACTTTATGAATGAAATTGCAACTATTGGAAGGATCCATCATGTCAATGTTGTCAAACTAGTTGGATATTGTGCAGAAGGATCCAAGCGTGCCCTCGTCTATGATTTCATGCCCAATGGTTCCCTTGAAAAGTACCTCTTCAATCGAGAAAAAATGAATTCCTTGAATTGGGATACGAAGTTTCAGATTGCAGTTGGAGTTGCTCGAGGGATTGATTATTTGCACCGAGGCTGTGATGTTCAGATTCTGCATTTTGACATCAAACCTCATAATATACTTCTTGATCATAACTTCGTCCCAAAAATATCTGATTTTGGGCTGGCAAAGTTTTACTCGACAGAGAAGAATACGGTGACAATAACTGCCGCAAGAGGTACCATAGGGTATGTTGCTCCTGAATTGATCAACAGAAGTATTGGTGCAGTGTCTTACAAGGCTGATGTTTATAGCTTTGGAATGTTGTTGATGGAAATTGTGGGCTTAAAGAGAGAAATACAAGGAAACAATGATGAATCTAGTAAGTATTTCCCAGGATGGATATATGACCGTTTTAATCAAGGGATGGATATTGAGATTGAAATAACAGAGGAAAGTAAGGGCAATGAGAAGGATGAGGGTTTTAGAAAGAGTGTTGTTAGGAAGATGACAATAGTGGGGTTATGGTGCATAAAGATGAATCCAGATGATCGTCCATCAATGCATAAAGTGTTGGAAATGTTGGAAGGAGATGTTGATCGTCTGCAGATTCCACCTTATCCATTGCAATCAGCGCTTATGGCAGTAAATACCGAAGAGAGTTGGAGTTCAAGTGCAAGTGATTCTGTATCATTGCTCCATAATAAAAATGGTAGTAGCATTCAGATTACTAATGCTTGAATCTGTGTTCTCTCTTATCTGTTTTTATTTGAAATGAGTTCCTCCTTTATCCACATATATATTTCATAGCCTGTATTCCTCCTCATCGAAATCTTCTGCATATAAGTTCTACTAGACTGGATCACTGGAAGAATAGTGCAATATTCTCATGTGGCAACTGAACTGAATGTTTTTACTTGTGATTTGTTAATGATGAGATCTAACAAGCAGTACATGTTTTCACTTGCGCAAAATTATCACTAGGAAAAATGGCCTTGCAACTGAAAATATATTGGTATTATTCCATGAAAATTATGCACTCCAAAATAACTTTTTATTGAATTTATCCTGCTTAAAATGGGTCAAAATGGGAATGCAACTTGGACCTCGTATGATATAAAATTTGTGTAAATTGTAGTCTGAAAAGTTGTTAAAAATAGCATGAATGTTTACACAAAGAATCATTAATTAAGCCTTTGAAGTACTTTTAGGTAAAAATAAACTCTTAACATTGCAATTTCTTAACATTCGTACCTGCCCTTAAGAATTGTTTGTTAGATGTTTGTAGAATGAAGAAATAAAGATACCCACTCTCGTGATCCGTTGTTGGTTTAAAATATAAAGGAGTGCATTGATCATGTATAGAAAAGGTAAACCACAATTTTTATGGACGAACGAATATAGTAATCTAAAACTATACTTATGGAGTAATATTTTTCATCCAATTATTTAAAGGTGATCTTTATTTCTTTTATGAAAATAAATCATATAAATCTATTACTATTACTTTTCTTTAATTACCAAAAATATAAGAATATTTTTTAACATGTTTTAGTAAAAAAAAATCTGGTCCATGACATCTATAGATGAAATGTGCCGTTTCATTAATAAAAAATAAATAAACTAACAAGAAAAGAAATATATATATATATATATATATATATATTGTTTAATTTTGGGAGTCGAGTTTCAAAATAGAATATGGTATATATAACAACAATTTTTTTTTTTTTTTGAAAATAATCTGTGGAGGGGCATGCGAAAGTGGTTTATGATGTATGATCCCAATTACATAGCAGAAAGAGAATATGCGTTTTTGATCGTGATCATCATTTATTAATCTATATCTATACCTATATAAAAAGTGTATTGTTGAAAACTTTTGATTTATCTATAATACCCTTGTTGTTTAATATATATATTATATTATCATTAGATATATATTATAATTGTATAGAATTATATATATTCTAAATTAGATCTCATTGACCACGAGATATATATTTTAAGTATTTGAAAATTTGATTAGGCCAAAGGCATTAATAAACAAATATTGTTATTAAATATTATTCAATATTAACACAAATTTGAAGCTTTTCTTCTAGAGTACGTACACTTATTTACTTTGAATTTTCGAGCCCTTTAAGTATAGAATTTAGTTATTTTTATTTTTACTTCTTATTTAGAGAAGCACTATATGACACAGAATTATAATTATGAGATAACCTTCTTATATAATGTTCTTAAAATTTCAATATATTTGTGGTGCATAAATCCTCCTTGCATCATAACATTTTCTTTTCTTTTTGACGTGGCTTACAGGAGTTGGCCAAATCTTTTGCCTCATGCGCACATGCATATCAAAGAAAAATCTGGATTGGTGAGAAATTGTCTGTGTATTATCACAAAATCTTATTGTTAATTTCTTACATCTGTGCTAACATGCTAACAATTAAATTATGTCATTGCCTTTCATGAATATTTTACGAATATTTAAACGCCGCTCTTTATAATTGAGTCAGGTTTTGATCTATTTCAAGTATGGTTATTCTTTTATGAAAGTATAAGAATATTCAAATAAAAATAGAACAAAAATAATTAATTAATTTAATTAACATACCTATATTTAATAATAAAAAAATTGTGGATTGATATATCAATTCAAATTTGAATAAGAGAATACCTATATTTACTAAAAAAATATTTAGGTTGATCTTACCCAATCCAAATTTAAAATAATAAAATATATGTATTTAATAATAAAAAATTGTGAATTATTCTATCTCAATTAAAATCAAATCTTGTAAAGATAATAAAACAAAATTCATAATAGAAAACTATAACTATGAGAAAAACGAGATCCATATTACAAATCAGACCAGCATATGACGAGATTCAGCCGATGATCAAATCGCAAGTATTGCAACTTAGTTTTAATATTCTTTTAAATAGTAAAACAAGCTAAATTATTAATTATATGTTGTGTTTTGTACAGTTGTTATGATATTTATGACCCATTGAAAATTGCTATGTAAGCAATGGCACAAAGAATAACTCGTGCAAAGGAAGTAACTTTTAAAGATTTTATTGAAACACAACTAACATATGAGGTAATCTCTTTATTCTTAATTGATGAATTTATATTTAATATATTTTTTCTCTAACTCTTAATTGTATGATTAAGGTATTGAAAGAGTTTAAAAGTTAAAAAAAAATACGATTTTTCAGAAGTAAAATAAACACAATGAAGTTTAAGGGCATTTAGTGCCAATAAGATGAGTATAGAGTTTTTTTAGGCCCGTAACTTTTGGCAAGTTGCAATAGAAGGACAAATTTTGACGGGCTTGTAATTTTAGGACAATATTTAAACAATTCGGCAATTGAAGGACAAATTTAAGCCCGATTGGGCCAAATTACACATTTTTCTCAGTCCAGTGCCTACGTGGACTTTACATAAGCAAGAAAAATGAATTCGTCACGCATTACCGCGATATGAATCAAAATTTATATCGTATTGTTGAATATTTAGTTTAAACTTCTATGAGATTAATTTGGTCATATTTGGAAATTAGATAATATGGAGAATATTCTACTTTTGAAATTGAAACGTACTATGTGTCAACGTAAATCTTATTTACCTTACTTTAAATCGTTAATTTTTTTATATTATTTTTTGGTACAGTTTGGATCTTGCTTCAAATTAATCAAGTTGGACATATGTGTATTTGTTAAATAGTTTTTGTTGGCCATGTTGGAGATTTAATGGTTTGTGTTGATTACTCCGCCCGTCCCGCTACACTTGTCCTAATTTTTTTGTCACGGAAATTAAGGAGAAAACATTTAGGGAGAAACAGTGTATTCAGTGGAGTTATTAAAGTGAAATAAAATGGGTAGAGAGAGAGTGAATAGTGCAATAAAGTGAGTACAGATAGTAAAATAAAGTAGCTAGAGAGAGTGAATAGTGAATGACACAGAAAATGAGAAGAAAAATAGGTCGAAAAGTGTAAAGTGGACTAATTAGTAAAACTAATTGGGCCATAATTTCCTTAATTATTTCCCAAAAAAGAACTATGACAAATGTAACGGGACGCCCAAAAAGAAAAGTAGGACAAGTGTAGCGGGATGGAGGGAGTACGAGACTGCATAAAGTTAATACTATATCTAGCCACGTAGCCATCGTGCCGCTTAAATCACACCATGTGAAAAAAATGTGTAATTTAGTCCGACCGGACACAAATTTGTCCTTCAATTGCCAATTTTTTTAAAATATTGTTCTACAATTGTAAGCCCGCAAAAATTTGTCTTTCTATTACAACTTGCTCAAAGTTACGGGCCTTAAAAAACTCTATACTCCAATAAGCTTAAACATTTAAAATAGTTGCAATTAATTAAGAATTAGTGAATTTACTCCATCCGATTTTCTTATTTTGTATATATTTTGTTTTTCTTTTTCTTATCTCTTAATTGTGGGTAATATTATGACATTTTCCCACTTCGCCTTTTATTTTTTTGTAATTTGATAATCAGTTGTATGTAAATATTCATGTTGGTAATTAATAAGATTAGATAGGTAATTTTATCTATTTAATTTGAAGGCATGGAATATTTAAAGAAGAATGGAGGAAGATTTTATGAATTAGTGAATTTACACCTCCACGAAATTGTAAGGAGTTTTTGTGGCACGGGTTTTGATAAATGTGTCGTAGATTTTAAGTGAGTGGAGAAAAAGACTCACCATTGTGAGTAGAGAAAGAGATAAAAAGTAAGATAGTAGATAGGGTTATGTCCCAAAATGGAAAAAAAGAAAAAGAAAAAACAAGCTACAATCTTTGTGGACGGACGAAAAAGGAAACTAGCTACAATCTTCATTGGCGGAGAGACTAAGAACTTTCTACTTACAATTTTGAATTATATATATTGAGTGAGCTCTTATTTTATATTTACACACTCCACCATTTTTTTAGTCTATGATATGATTTTATGATTCCTGCAAAAAGTGCAACAAATCTTGCCTAAAGAGTGTTGGAGTTATAGTATGCGGAAAGTGTTGAGACGATCCCTTTTAAGTACTTATTACAATTAAAATAAATAATTTATTTACCTAACGAGAAAAAAAATTCATTATTTTATGCAATTTCATATATAGACTCACCGTAAATATTAAATATGGCGACTATAGTGTTCACATCACGTAGTTTGACTGTATGTAGGATGCGTTATAGATGAGTATATTTCGTCAATCAATAAGGTAAATTGTAAATTAATAATAATAATAATAATAAGGTTATTTAAAATAGTTAATACTATTACGTAGTTTTAACAAAATTAATTTTCGAAGAGTGAAAATGAATCTACATATTTTTGGGCTCTGAGAATTCAAACACCAATTGAAATGCTATTTATGACAACTCTCAAGTCTGTCAACTTTAATGTAAGAGAGCTCTAGATATTATAGTGAATGGAATAAAGAGGATAGAATTTGTGGATAAGATTGATGTTCCATGGATTGAAGAGACAAATCCAACTCAAAGCGAAGACGGAAGAACCAGTGAAAAAACCTAAGAAGCCTAGAGTAAGATAAGAAAAGAAATTAGCTACGGAGTTGCAGCCTATCGAAGGACAAGATCAGGAAAAAAAAATCACGAGGAAGAAGATTGAAGACTACATTGAGATTCCAAGACATGATGGTTAACTATCGTTGTCCAAAGTTATCTCAAAAAAGCAAATGAAGAAAACACCTAACAATCATCAAGATCAAATGAGAAAAAATATAAAATGAACAGAGATTCGATACCTTAATTTTCTACTCGTTTTTCTTTGTAAGAACAATAGGTATTCATTTTCTTTTCATTTTACATATAATACTATTTCATTCCATAAAATTCAAAGACAGGAAGAAGATTGAAGATTGCATTAAAATTCCAAGTGATGATCAACTAACTGCACTTGGACAAAGTTATCTAAAAAAGACAAATGAAGAAAACACCTACTCCAAGCATCAAAAAAAAAAAAACAGATATAAAATGAACAAAGATTCGATATTGGTCTTAATTTTTAACTCATGTTTCTTTGAAGAAGAATAGGTTTTAACTTTTCTTTTTCATTTATATGTAGCACTACTTCTTCATAAATGTATTGTATTAGCAATAATTAAACACTACTTTGATGATATTTAAAAATTGTAATCTTTTTCCCTTGTATTGAAAAAAATGAAAATAAAAAAAATGCTATCACGTGCGTTCGTGCGAATTCTGCTAGTTTCATAAAAATGACGATTTTTCCATATAATGTGTGATAATTAAGCTGTGTGGACCTTACAAGTCGTATTTGGCGTCTGCTTTTATTGTAGAAATAAAGCCCACTCTGTGCGCAAGTCAAGTCAAGTCATTGTGGAGAAGACCAAATTAAGTCGTGCATGTCCAGTGTTGTATCTCCATTAAAAGAAATATAAATGCTGTCCAGTGTTGTTACTGATGATGAATTAAATAAGCTTGGATCATCTTCAACGATGAATATAACACACTCCTTCCTCCTCAATTGTTCATCTCTCTTAATTCTCTTTCTCGTCCATTTCGTTCAAACTTGTAATGCGAACTCCATCCCTTCTGCGCGCGCGTGTGGCATCATTCACAATATTAGCTCCCCTTTCCGCCTTAAGGATGATTCCCAACACTGTGGCGACTGCCTATATGAGTTAGCCTGCGAAAACAATGTCACTTCCTTCTATCTCAACTCTCATAAGTACTACGTCAAAGCAATCAACTACGGAAGAAACATGAGCAGCAACCCCAGCATCAGGCTAGTTGATGCTTCTGTAAACAACGATGACTGCTCTTTCCCCATCTGTTCCCTATCTGCCTATAACTTCAGCTACGGTCATACTATTCGTCTATTTCCTGATCCTGACATAACCTGGCCTATTAATTTGATCACATGTCCACATCTGTTGAAGAATTCTTCCTTGTTTACAGAGATTACTGCATATTGTGCCTCTTCTAATTATTCATCATCCTATTCCCATCCCAGTAGATATGCGTATGTGAAGGTCGGCCCCATGAAACTCTCAGAGGTACCGCTGCTGCAAAAGTGCGGAGTAGATCTTATAGTGCTGACATCGTGGAAATTTAAGGATTTGAGGAACGTATCACTTTCTGAAATCCACCACTCTCTCTTGTATGGATTTGAGCTCCTCTTCTGCAATGAGTGCCCCAGACGTCCAACAAAGTGGGGTAAGAATTGATGGAAGCTGCGTTAACTTAACTTGTCTTAAATCTTCTGCTACATACATACACGCATGCACCCTTTAACTTAAATGCAACAACGTAACTCCTTTAATTTATTTATATGTGCTAACGCTTTTGTATTCTGGCAATATGCAGAGAATTGCTTACTCTTTTTAAGAGCTAATAGTAAGGATTCCCACACTCCTAGTTTGTCTAACCTATATCATTTCTTTCTTTTTGAAATTTCAACATATATCTTCATATTTTCACTATTTCTCATGTATATTTGCAGGGGATCTCCTAATTCCTCTTGCCATTCTAGGTGCCCTATACATACTTAATTTATTTAATTTCTCCTTCTCCATTTTCTGGCATTTACAATGAAGACAGAGAGATGGGTCAAGAATAGATAAGATTGGTCGAAATCTAGCTAATTTTATCAAAAAAATTGCAGTATTTTTAGTGGCAGGGGTAAGCCTACCTGTGACAATAATCATTGGATTAACCGGTGTATTAGTACTCTCATTTACTCCCGTTTTGGATACAGCAGCCTGTAAGAATTTTAAATTTTGCCTTCTCTTTCAGTGTCATATATCGTTCATGTTTGTTATGATTATGTATTATGTATTTGTGTACTTGTAGGGAGCCTAGTGGACGACCCATTCAATCAGTACTTAAGAGACAGTAATGGACGACCGAGATCGGGATTTAACTTCTTATTAACTGGTAAGCTAGCTCTTATTAATGACATAGATAGCTAAATTATTATCAATATTAGTAGAGGCAGTACTACTTTAATTATTATAAGATGCAATACACAGCGCTGCATACATTAATCACTTATACAGTTATATTCCTTAACCAAAAATTCTACTCTTCCACCCCTCAAAAGTGAAAACAGAAATATTTTACTTTTTCAATGTATGGGCGAGATGTGAAAAACACTCAACGCGAAGACACACATGTATAGCTTTATAGAGACATCTACTTTAGGGCTTAAGCACAAACGACATTAACAAACAGATCGCATAGTATTAATTCCATGCGCACAAATCGTATTATTATTAACATGGCTCTTAAGCTCTTGAATTTTTTTCTCAAGTTCTCGTCCTACTTTCTCTCTCGGCCCAAATCAAATGAAACAAACTCCCAAAACCACACAACCCAATTTGATTCTGGTTCGAACAAGAACACGAACAGAAGCAGAGACGATGGGACGGACTGAGAAAGTTACCTCAATCTCGAGCAGCGTCGGCGATGGGCGACGGGGAAGGGGCGGAGAGGGAGCGCCGGCGAGGGAGGCCGGACAAAATGAATAATCTTTTTACTTTCTTTTTGAAATTATATATATTTTCATATTTTTCCATTTCTTCACGCATTTATAAGCCGACAAAACGAATAATCTTTTCGGGTACGCTTTTTCATCATTTTCATTCTCGCTCTCTAATAATCTTATGGGAATACGCAAGCAACGTTTTAAAAATCGGATCGAAGATCGAACCGGTGAGGCCTTCGGGTCATGGTTCAATCGGTTCAACCGGTTGAACCGTGATTGAACCGTTTAATTAAACCGTTCAATAAATAAATAAAAAATAATAATTAAATTGATCATTAATATTAAAATAATACAAAACTTATAACTAATAAATAATAATTCATCATAAATACACGATACAATTCATAATGTATATTTATATAGTTTATTTTTACATAATTGTATGTATTATGCGTTTTATATTAATGCAAAAACGATTAATAATGAAAAGTAGATTAAGCACTAAATTTTATATTAATGTAAAAACGATTAATTATGGAAAGTAGATGAAGTACTAAATTTTATATTAATGCAAAAACGATCAATAATGGAAAGTAAATTAAGCACTAAATTGGAACTTGGCCGCTCATAGTGTTTTGAACCAAATAAATAATAAAAATAGCAAATTAATAACAAATAGCTTGTTGGTGGAGTGGTAAAAGCGTTTGGGCTTAATATGGAGGTCACGAGTTCAATCCTTTCAACCAACATTAACTATTTTCGGTGACCCGGGCGGTTCCTCAAAACCGCCACCGGTTCCCGGTTCAACCCGGTTTTGGCCGGTTTCTACCGGTTCAAGCGGTCCAACACCGGGTTTTACCCACACCGGTTTAATAAGCACTGACCGGACCGGTACTAGGTCCGGTTCCCGGTTGGACCGGTTGAGCCGGTCCGGTCCGGTCCGGGTTTTAAAACATTGTACGCAAGTATTACTTTCGGTGCATATTGGATAAATTTCCGTTCATGTACAATAGTTACGGGTATAGTAGATTGAACCTATAGAGACATTTCATAGTGAATCTTAGACTTTTCAGTCTGAGATAGGGGTGTTCAAAGTTTGGTTTAAATCGTAAACCAAATCAAACTACACCGCAATTTACAGTTTGGTTTGGTTTTGTGGTTTCAAAAATATGGTTTGGTTACGATTTTAAAAAAAATTATGGTTTATAGTTTAGGTTTGGTTTTTAAGAAAATTCAAACCAAACCAAACCAAACCGTAAATCGAAAAACCGTATTTTGATATAACGATATCAATATTATCATTTTATTTATTATGTTAAGAAATATGGATTTTCTTGATTGCAAGTCATATTTGAGTGTTATACAAATTTAATTAATGAAATATTTTAAAATCATTAAACCCTGCAATCTACTATACATCTTCAATTAATGTTTATAATGGTTATCTTCACCTTTGAACACAAGATACAAATTTCTATTTTTTTTTTCTTTTCTTCCATATCCTTTTCAAATTCATATTGTTTTAGATAAAAAAGTAGAGACTATGAAATTATTTTACTATAATTTATTATTTAACTAAATAATGTTATTCTAGACTTCTATTATATTTATTCTAGTAAAAGAGAAAAACGTAAATGGTCATACAACAACTCTATTTAATTCATTTTATTGCTATTACGAAGAAAATGAAAAAATATTGATAAATCGCAAACCAAACCGCATCAAACCATATTATTACAGTTTGGTTTGGTTTGCTTTTACTACTTTATCAGTTCGATTTGGTTCCAAAAAATTACCAAACCCCATTTTATGATTTGATTTGGGTTTAGTATCAAACCACACCAAACCACACCACGTACAACCCTAGTCTCACACGCCCACTTTTACCACTAGGTCATTCCTAAGGAACCTTGTTTTCTTCTTCTAGGTATGTTATTGGACCAGTTATTCCTTTCTCACTGGAAGTTGCTAACATTGCCAACCTATCCGCCTAGACATTTTCTTCTTGGGGAATTTATTCCACCTGAAATTCGGTGAACTTCGCCTTGTGTTGGGTCACCTTTGCCACATAATTAGCCATTCTTTCGTCCTTGGCAAGGTAGGTTCCTTCTGTCTAAGATACAACCAATTCAGAATCAGAGAAAATTAGAACTTTCTCGTCTCCCAAACCTTTCATGATTACCAGGGAGCGGACTAATGCTTCATATTCGGCCTCATTGTTGGAAGCCTTGAATCCCAACCAAATCGAGAATTGCATTTCCTCCAAGTTGGGAGGAATGATCAATATTTCTACACCACATTCTTCTTTGGTGAGAGAGCCATCCACATAAGCTTCCATTCTGCCAAGTTTGAACTTCGAGTTGTTTTCTGGATGAAGTCTGCCAATGCTTGGGCTTTTATGGTGGGCCAAGGTTCAAATTCAATATTGTATTCCCCCAATTCCCCAGCCTATTTCACCATCCTTCTCGATAGTTCGGACCTGCTGAGAATATTCTTGAATGACAAGGTTGTCTTCACGAACACTTTGTGTCCGAATAATCGTTTCTCAATGTCCGAATAATCGTTTTAGGCGCAACTTTCGAGCAGATGACATGAGTGTCAGGGTTGCTTTCTCAATGTCCGAATAATCGTTTCGGGACCTTGGATCATTTTGCTAGTTATCTTCTTCTCGAGCAATAGATGGACTTCTGCTCGCTATCTTCTTCACGTAGCAGCACTAAACTTAGTGACTCATTTCCGACTGAGAAGTATAAGTAGAGAATTTCACCTGTTAGCGGCTTTGTGAGTAAAGGCAATGCTATCAAAGGTTCTTTCAAGGCATCGAATGCTTTTTGGCACTCTTCTGTCCATTCAAATTTGTTGTCTTTTCTCAAAATCTTGAAGAAAAGCAAGCTTTTCTTGGCTGAGCGGAAAATGAACTGGCTTAGCGCGAAGACTTCTTCTCAATATGTTGTGTGGTCGACAACTTTGAAGCTTTTGACTAGCATGTCGTCGACATAAACTTCCACGATTCTTCCGATTTTCTCTCGGAAAACCAGATCCACCATTATTTGGTAGGTTGCCCCTGCGTTTTTCAAACCAAATGACATCTTCTTGAAGCCAAACATTCCTCCTCCGACAATGAAGCAAACTTTTCAGATATCGGCTGGACTCATCAGGATTTGATGATATCCTTGATAAGCATCCATCATTGATAGTAACTCGCATCCGGAGGTCGAGTCTACCAGATGGTCAATTTGAGGAAGATGATAGTGGTCCTTCGGGCATGCCTTATTTAGATCCCAAAAATTTATGCACATTCGTTGCTTTCCCCCTCCTTTCGATACCATGACTGCATTGGCTATCCATTCAGGGAATTGCACTCTTACTATGTGCCCTGTCTTAAGCAACTTTTCGAAGACCAAGTAAGGGCGCAACTTTCGAGCAGATAACATGACTGTCAAGGCTGCTTTCTCAATGTCCAAATAATCGTTTCGGGACCTTGGATCATTTTTCTAGTGCAGTAGATGGACTTCTGTTCGCCATCTTCTTCATGTAGCAGCACTAAACTTAGTGACTCATTTCCGACTGAGAAGTATAAGTAGAGAATTTCACCTGCTAGCGACTTTGTGAGTAAAGGCAATGCTGTCAAAGGTTCTTTTAAGACATCAAACGCTTTTTGGCACTCTTCTGTCCATTCAAATTTGTTGTCTTTCCTCAAAATCTTGAAGAATGGCAAGCTTTTCTCAGCTGAGCGGGAAATGAACCGGCTTAGTGCGGTGATTTTGCCATTGAGTTTCTGAATTTCCTTCAACTTGCAGGGAGCTTGCATCTCCTGAACCGTTGCTACCTTTGCAGGGTTTACTTCAATGCCCTTGGGGGTAACTACGTAGCCCAGGAACTTTCCAGATTGCACCCAAAGGCACACTTGGCAGGATTCAGCCGAATGTTGTTGTGTCTGATTACTTCGAAGACTTCTTCTCAATATGTTGTGTGGTCGACAACTTTGAAGCTTTTGACTAGCATGTCGTCGACATAAACTTCCATGATTCCACCATTATTTTTTTTTCAAACCAAATGGCATGTTCTTGAAGACAAACATTCCTCCTCCGGCATTGAAGCAAACTTTTCAGATATCTGCCGGACTCATCAAGATTTGATGATATCCTTGATAAGCATCCATCATCGATAGTAACCATCCAGAGGTCGAATCTACCACATGGTCAATTCAGGGCAGATGGTAGTGGTCCTTCGGGCATGCCTTATTCAGGTCCTAGAAATCTATGCACATTCGCCGCATTGGCTATCCATTCAGGGAATTGCACTCTTACTATGTGGCCTATCTTAAGCAACTTTTCCACTTCGATCATGATGATTTTGTCCTTTTCAGGATCAAATTGTCTAAGTTTTTGTTTCACGAGGCGAACGGCTGGATCCACGTTCAGATGATACATAGCGATTTTAGGATCAATGCCTTTTGGATCTTCTGTATTAAAGGCAAATAGATCAGCATTCCTTTGCAGGTAAGTTATTACTGTTTCAGCATCATTGTGTGTCATCATATTGTTGGCGTATTCCTGTGAAATTTGCTGGCAAAGTTTCCTGCATTATTGTATCACTAAAAGGAGAACTCGTTTCATCTATATCATTCGGATCAGGCTTCAATAAATGCCTTTTCATATCCCTCATTTCATTTTGTTCGCTATTTTATTAACACTGCAAGTGCACAGTTAAATTGTACTACCTCTGTCCCATATTACTTGTCTCACTTTCTATTTTGAGCGTCCCACTCTACTTGTCTCACTTTCCATTTAAAGAAATAATTAAGAAATCACTTTATTCACTTTATATTACTTCAAAACTACTTTTTCTCACTTTAAGTCACATCAAAAATACTTTATATCACTTTATCAATTAAAAAATATTTTATATCACTTTATTAACTACACTAACCACAACTTTTATATCTAATCTTTTTTTCTTAATCTCCGTGCCGGGAGCAAATGAGACAAGTAATATGGGACGGAGGGAGTAGTAAACAAGATCAAATTCCAGAGATTGAACTTAAGATTCACAAGTACTACTTTCAATTAGCATCCACTATTTAGACTATTAATTAAAAGAATTTTGGTTTAACTAATTATAACAAAGAAAATAAAGTTAACTTAAACAAAACAAAGAGCAAATTTGAAATCAAATAAAGGAGATATTACCTTATAGCTTCGATTTCAATGAATATTCAATCTCAAACTCATTTTAATCAATTAATCATTTAAAGGACTCGATTCTCCCTAAGACAATCACAAAATTAGTTTAAGCCCATTGTCGCGGTAAATAAACCATGGATTATAAGATAGAAACTATTGTGTCCAATCAATTACTAACTTATAACTCCTAATTGTTCCTAAGATTCTTTATCTTCACCCTAGTCTCAAGATCTTTCGACTTTATTGAAGAAGATGTTCCCTATTCTCAGTTCAAGTATTAATTATCTTCTTTCGATATCAAATTAACACAACTAAAATGCACAATTGGTGATCAAGCAATCAAGCATGAAAAAGCACAAGAATAAAGAAATGGATAATAGGTCATGATTAATCAATTAAAAGAGAAGTTCAAGAACAAATATCCATCTACTTTCTAGCCATAAGATAACGAGAAGTTTAGCCACACATATTCATGGTAAAACAACACAAGAATTCAAATCTATACATAAAAACTAAAAAAAACCGTAGTGAAGTTCTGGGAATTGAATCTCTTGTCTTCTCCAAAAGCTCCAAATCTCCAAGAGATGCCAAATTTATGATGTATGTAAAAAGTTGCTGCTTCTAAGCCCTAAGGAGCCTATTAATACTAGGGAATGGATAATAATTCGAATGGGGGTAGAAATCAAAATTAAGGAAACAAATTAAGGCTTGGAAATAATAAAACGCGTAAAACCGCCTTACCATGCGGCGGGCATGCGGCCGCATGGTAGGGCGCATGACATTCCGGCGATGCGTAGTCTTCTCATGTGGTTGACATGCGGCCGCATGCCACTGTATTTGCGCACAACAATTTTCAATCAGGTGGTTTTCCCTCGTTTCAACTCCAATTTTGGATCCGTTTTCACCTACGAACTCCTATGGAGCTGTACTTTCATCCTATCATGCTCAATTTGCATCATTTTGACTCCAAGTTTCTGTAAAAATCAAACAAAGCACGAATGGGCATCATATTTCACAAATTAACAATACTTAAGCACAAAACTCATTCCAAACATGATTTCCCAATACACATTGACATCAATTAAGCTTATAAAGATGAGAAAATCCATGTTTATCACGTTTCTTTAGGCAGCCACTTATGTGCCGATGGCAGATACCGATTCAGAGTGAGGCTAATATGTAGCTGAGTAATCCTAATCTACTGACTCTAGTCGTCGAGGTAGCCTCTAGCGATTCTTCTTGGTTTATATGACCTCTCTCGGGGAGGTAAGGCAAACTTGATCGCAGACCATATCCAGACTGTTGCGTTCTGCAATGAGAGAGAGGTATTCTTTCATGGGAACCTTCTCTTTCCTCACGACTGGAACTTTTCCCGATTGCTTCTAGAGGGTATCTCCTTTGATTATTTTCATTCTTCCATAACAAATTTTCAAGGATTTGTTGTATCAGAATCAAGATCCAATATCCAAACATATGCAATATGTTTGAGGATGTGGCAGTCGTACTTGGCTGGGCAACCGTGCTAGGTTGGGCAACCTTGCTAAGTTGGTTATTTGGCATTGCAGATAACCCTAACTCTTCTTGCAAAGTTAGAGGTCTTTCAAAACTTCTAGGTCTGACCCCAGTTGAAGAGGGCGGACCTCCTAGGATCGTTTGGCTATTTGGCGTGGCTGATTCCTCGAATTCCTTCCCCATATCTCAAGAATGAGTTTTCATTATCTATAACATTAGAGGAACAACTTAGCTATTTTGTTTTGTCTTTTCGCGACAAGGACAGATAGTATACAAGCAGCTAGATCTATCAAAGCCATGTATTATTAACAGATAATCCCACATACTGTATTAACAGATAATCCTGCATCAGTATGCTTCATGGTCAAAATTTCTCGACAAGAGATCTAGATTTGAACATATATACGAATTATTTCCATATTCATGTTTGTCATAGATCTATCTACACAAAACTCCTCACATACGCAGATATAGTTTTGGGAAAGTAAGTTCATGCGTATATCAATCCTGTTGCTCAAGAAGTTTTGGAAGAAAATTGTAAAGCAGAATCTCACGCCATAGTTTTATTCCCACAGATGGCGCTAGTTGATGGGGTTCAACAATTTAATTTTCGAACATACAGATGTTCAAGAATCATAATATTATAATATCATAATAATTGCCTTGTTTCAAAGATATTATGGTGAAGAGCTTCTCCACGTGGATTTATTCCTAGCACTCCGACCTGCAAACGTAATGCTGGGTTGTGTATTGGTGTCGCGACTCCAACGATCAAGTCAGTGTGTGTAGAAAACGAAAGCTTGAGAGGATTATATGAGTTTAGCAATTACTTGGTAATATGTTGTGTATCTGATATATATACTATAAAAACTAATGGCAATTCCGTGATTTCGTCGCAACCTTGATGGCCAATTAGACCTACTTCAGTAGGGAATATCCCTTGCCTTTATTGATGTGATAGGATATTATTGACACATCGTAGAACAGGCATTCCGGATATTTATGCATCGGGAAGCTAATTTTCGTATTGTACTTTAGACCGACTTATACTAAAGTGTAAAGGATCAGAGTTACCACGGAGATAACATAGCCTCAGTGGCAAGTTTCGATGCCTTGGGGGCATGTTTTGTGAACACTAATAGTGTTGAGTCAAGGTTGCCTTCTAGGCAAAGGAACACTTAGAGTGTGGAATCAAGGTTGCCTTATAGGCAACGATGATATACCGAAAGTGTACCATCACTTTTAAAGTGAATTAAGTATTTTCTTAATCATTTCATTAAAAGAAAACGTAGCAACATGTGGAGTCGGCCCAATTATGTAACAAAATGAACGCGATGTAGGGGAGTAATAGATTTTACTAGAAAACTATTGATTCGATAGATATTTTTCTTCTTGTGGTTTACAATTTTTGACAAGGGGGCTCGTGCATAGAATATTATTAGGGATGAGCAAAGTAAATCGATAAATCGGATCAAACGATAAACCGTACCGTCCCCAAAATGTAACTAACCAAACCGGCGGTTTGGTTTATTTTTTTATTATTTTCAAATAATCAAGAGTAACGATTAGGCTCTTATTTTTATGTATAAATTTGACGGTTAATCAAACTAAACCGAACCAAAACTCATCTAAAAGTATAATTTTACAATTATATGTTTTTAAATGATTATACTACTATCTAATTATGTTATCAAGTTAATTATAATAGTATTAACTAATTTATTTTTACTACTTTGACTTGAAAATACGAAAGTGTTCAATTTATTATTCCTTCAAACGTATGTTTCCAAATCCACATTTTAAGATATGATTTTTTTTTCATGCTATAAAGTATAAAAAAAAAATTCTTAATTAGTAATTTTTTATTTTTATTTTCTACGTTTTAGCGGTTAATCGAACCGATGAAAGACACTCATCTCCATCACAAAATAAATGATAAACAAACCCTATTTTTTAAGATATGATGGTTTATTTTCATTCTCTGTAAAATATGGGAAGAGCACATAATAAATGATAAACAAAAATTCAACTCCTCTCAAAACATAACAAAAGACACTGTGTAACAAGGAATTCCTGAACACAAGCAAACAACTAATTTGGTTGTGTTTACTTACTTTGATAGTTAAATTTATTATGAGAAACCACCCTATGTGGTGGTGTAGTGATCCCACCTTTGTGTGATATAGAGGTCCTACCTACCTATATGATAGTGTAGTGATTTATTAGATTCAATATTCATACATCATTGTAATACCCTAAAAAAAAATTACTATGAGAAAAAGAAGGAAAATGTGCCAAAAGAAAACTCTCACACTTTAAATCTCTCCTCACTTTTCTATCATTTTCTGTAGACAAAAATTTCACCCTCTTTTCTTCCTTATTTTTACCCAAAAAAAAAGAAAATATTTCACATGATAAATTTAACAATCAAAGTATAGATGTAGCCTTAAACAACAAAGCATAATTAAACTAAACCATGGCCTCATCTCCATCGCTCGCCTACTTCCCAAGCCATAAAAATTGACAGTAGTTGATGATATTAAACATTTGCACATAAATTGCATAAATGCCATAATACATATACATGTGAAAATGAAACTTTAGAATATGAAATATGAGATAACTTTGAATTTCAATTTATTAGCTTTCTCCTGATTATCGTGTATATATATATGTGTGCAGGGCTTCTCCTTATTTGTCTGGCCATTATAGGTGCACACTCTCAATTACATTGATCACTGAATATCTATCGATTTTGCATTCATTATCAATATCTTGACATCAGCTAAAAGACTCTAATTGAAGAATGGATAAGATTGCGACAATTCTAATAGAGTGAAATGCTCCAGTTTTTTTAACTGCAGCAGCAAAACTCCTTGCGCTGATCATCATGGGATTCACCGGTGTGGTAGCACTCTCATTTAAGTTTATAGTAAAGAGTAAGAATCTTTACATTCATTTCTCGTTTCAGTATCATCACTCTCTTTTTACTATTACGTTCTTTGTCAAATATAAACTCCTTTTTTTTTTTTTTTTTAAATGAAGAGGGTAACCATTATTTATCAGATGAAAGTCGATGGAACTACTCTATGGCACTTGACTTCATATTCACTGGTGCGCTGTAACTCTATGTAGTTGCCATTTCAAATTATTATTTGCATTATTACTTCGTTCATGTCATCACTCTACCCAGCTATACCAGTATCTCAGAAAGAATAATATTTTCTCTTACTAATTAGAGCAGTAGTCTTTTTGGCATTAGTAAAATAAGGACATTATCCGTCAGGCGTATTTAAATTCCTTGTAATATTCAAAAAAAATAATAATAAATAAGGACATTAATTTTAACTACTAATTTACCAATTATTTTGTTCTTATAATTTATTTCAGATAGATTGTTTTTTTCTAATTTATGAAGCCAATGATTTGGAAAAGAAAAAAAATTATATATATAAAAACAAAATTAATAAATAAGCAAGAGAGTAGGAAGAAAATTTTACTTTTATTTATGTGAAATAATAAAGACTAACCAACTATTAAGAATAGACATTAACCACTACAAAAAAAAAAATTCATTTTATGATTTTCTATTATTTAAGTTACTGCTATTTTTAAAAAAAGAATAGGTGAATTAAAAAAAACAGAATACACCAAAATAAGTGTTAAATTTGGTTTAAGACTAGATGACGGTTGCCACAAACTGTTATCTATGATGGCAAAATATTTGTGGTTGAACAAGGTCTTATGTGACGAAAAACAAGTCAATTGTGATGAAATTTTCCCTCACATAAGTGGGTCTCATATGTGAGGAACTTAAATGTTCATCACATAATACCTATATGTGATGAAATTATATATATAGCTTATTGTGACGAAAAAATTCGTTGCATATACACACTTATTTTTGTATGGGACAAGATAGTAAGAATCTCGGTGTTGAATTAATAACAATAGGTATATAACTTGATATGCTTTTTTACGATTAAAAAGAGAGATTGTTTTCCTTAGCTTGGGGAGGGGGTTAATTAGTATTTGTACCCTGCTCTTTGAGCCTTATATAGGGGACAATGATCACAATAAGCTGGCTTTGTGCGAAGATACTTTGATAATGAACAATAAATAAATAAGAAAGTTTTCTTAGCTCATTTACTACCAATAAATTAATCTAAAAACTTTATGATATCAAATTTATATATCTATTTATTTTTTCCATCTCATTTCAGGCGCCATCTCAGACTTCATCATATTGGCACCAAGGATCGTCATTTTTCCTTTTGTAATGTGGCTTTTGATCTATAAATTCCGGAGAAGGCATAGGTCTGTGTATAATAGAATAGAAAGCTTCTTACGAAGTGACAACAAACTCACATCAATCAGATATTCATATTCAGACATAAAGAAGATGACCAAAGGTTTTCGAGAAAAACTAGGTGAAGGAGGCTATGGTTCTGTTTACAAAGGAAAGCTCCGAAGTGGCCATCATGTAGCTGTCAAACTCCTCGGAAAGACCGGAGGAAATGGCCAAGACTTTATGAGTGAAATTGCAACTATTGGAAGGATCCATCATGTGAATGTTGTTCAACTAGTTGGATATTGTGCTGAAGGCTCCAAGCGTGCCCTTGTCTATGATTTCATGTCCAATGGTTCTCTTGAAAAATACATTTTCAATCGAGAAAGAATAGTTACCTTGAATTTGGATACCAAGTTTGAGATTGCACTTGGAGTTGCTCGCGGGATTGAGTATTTGCACCGAGGTTGTGATGTTCAGATCCTGCATTTTGATATCAAGCCTCATAATATCCTTCTTGATGAGAACTTCATCCCTAAAATATCTGATTTCGGGTTGGCAAAAGTTTGCGCGACAGAGAAGAATACAGTGACTATGACTACTGCTAGAGGTACCATAGGGTATGTTGCTCCTGAATTGATCAACAGAAGTATTGGTGCAGTGTCTTACAAGGCTGATGTTTACAGTTTCGGGATGTTGTTGATGGAAATGGTGGGCTTAAACAGAGACTTGATCCGAAATCATGGTGATTCTAGCCACTATTTTCCGAATTGGATATATGACCACATTAACCAAGGCAAAGATGCTGAAATTGAAGAAGCTGGCGAAAACAATGATGATATGAGGAAAAATGGTCGAAAGATGACAATAGTTGCATTGTGGTGCATACGAATGTGTCCAGATGAACGTCCATCAATGAATAGAGTGTTGGGAATGTTGGAGGCTGATGTCGAGAGTTTGCAGATTCCTGATTATCCGTCTCAATCAACTCAAATTGAAATGAATGTGGATCAAAGTGGGATTACAAGTTACACTAGTTTACATCGTGATGATGCTTCATCCTGTTTCGAGATTACGGTTGAAGATTGATAAAGTGTGTTGCAACAATGATGTGCAGCATATAAAGCTTGAGCGTGACAAGTGTTGCAATTTATATATCTATATCTATGTATACTAATATAAAAAGAGCCTTGTTTTACAAAATTTGTTTTGCCTAAAATATCATTGATATATATTTAAACTAAGGACTATAAAGTAAAACAATATATTGTAATTATAAGAGATATATAATTTAATTTGAAATTAAACTTATACCTTATAAAAAATTAGCTTTTACCTAATTTAGTTATTTTGATAGATGATAATATGGACTCTTTAATTTCATATTTTTATACGTATGAACTTGCCACCATATAACAAATTAGCTTACCTAATATATTTTATTTAATATATTAATTCTTTTGTGTATTAATAATTCTTCTTCGTTAACTAGCCTCGCAGTTGGTTTTCTAATCTTAGTTGCCATTGGTTTCTTAATATGGTGAAAGCTTAAAAAGACAAACAAAAGATAAATCAAGCTTTAAGAGAAACGAGGATTTACTCTTTCAAGGAAAACATCTTGAAAAGTGTATTGTGACAATATTGCTTTGTAATAATTATCCAATCGTTATGAATTGTATATTTTTCTTATTATTCGGGAAATCAAAGTAGACTTTGATACATTTTAAATATAATCAAATGTATTACATATTCATAAATAAAAGATAGCTCATTAGAATAAAAATGTATCTTACGTATCGATTAGTTTCCTAGCAAATTAAATATATTTTATATTATATATGGCAAGTTTATATATGGTACATATTTACCAATATAAATGTATAGTTTATGATATCTCATCAATTTTTTTTTAAATTTTTTTGTCCTTGCTCTTTGGACTTGAATTAAAAAAATATATATATAAAGCATACTTATAATGATGAATGCCCTAGAGGAACAGACATATAGTTCATTAAAATAAAAACGTATCTTACATATCGATTAGTTTCCTAGAAAATTAAATATATTTTATACTCTCCCCGTTCACGAAATGGTTGCCACTTTTGCTAGTTAAGTTTGTCCACGAAATGGTTGCCACTTTTTCTACTTCACTCACATATATTGTAGGTCCTTACACTACTCACAATAATACTCACTATAATTCACTACTACCTACTATTTTTTTAAAACCCGTGTCGTCCACAATGTGGCAACTATTTCGTGGACTGAGGGAGTATTATATATGACAAGTTTATATATGATACATATTTACCAATATATTATATAGCTTATCATATCTCATCAATTTTTTTTTTGTGTCTTTTGTCCTTGCTCTTTGGACTTGAATTAAGAAAATCACAAACATGCTTATAATGATGAATCCTCTAGAGGAACAGACATATTGTAGTATAAATTGAGAAATGAATTTTTATAGCAGAAAATTAACTATAGAGTTTTCTCAATTTCTCATGTATGAAATGTGATCTTGAACTTTATTTTACTAAAGATGACATTTGAGTACTCATATTTGCATTTTATTGAACTATCCATACATTTAATGATGAATCCCTTAGAGGAACAGACACATTGTAGTATAAATTCAGAAATAATTTTCTATAGCAGAAAATGAACTATAGAGCATTCTCAATTTCTCATGGATGAAATTTGATCTTGAATTTTATTTTACTAAAGATGACATTTGAGTACTCATATTTGTATTATATTGAATGATCTATACATTTAAAATATGTAAGTAAAATAATTTACAAAATTATGATTTTTTTATTTTTAACTTTCAAATTACACGTGATTGGGTACAAATTCTCGAACCCTCATATCCTAGAGGATAATATACAATCACTACAACAGTATAACATCGTATGATTTATTCATATATTTATCTTGCAATAAAAAATAAAAACCTAAATACCATAAGCCATTATTATAAATTAACTACAATATATGTTTATATAATTTATAATTATATCCTGAATTAATTGTGTTTAGGAGTATAATATGCACATTAATTTAATTGGGATAACACATTTTCCTATGATAAATTAGAATTTTGGGTTGACTAAAGTTAATATTGCTTAAATCAATTGGAAAATTTTAAAAAAAAATTGAGTAAAATAAGTGATTGATATCAAGTAAATTCTAAATTCTAACGTTTATGTGGTTATGTGGCATAGAACGGTATTAGTATGATGATCATTTTTATGTGATCTTTATTTCTACATATAAATTTAAAGAGACATTCAATCGACATGATTGCTTAATTGTTTCAGTTAAAAGTAAACTAAAATGTAAATGGACGAATCAATATTTATTTAATATAATCATTGTTTTTAACGTGTGAATGCACGTTAATTATACTAGATATATAAAAAGAGCCTTATTTTACAAAATTTGATTCGCCTAAATTATCCTTATTATATCATCTAAATTAAGGGCATTAGTGTAATATAATATAATTTGGTTATAATTAATGGGAATCGAATAACCATATAATAATTTATTTCTTACCATTAAAGTAATTGATAAAAAAGCTTACGGGCCCATTCATATCAACAATTGTGATATCAAATTTACCTTGTAATAATTTATTTCTTATCATAAATTGCAATTGAAATACCTTACGATGCCATCCATATCAATAATTTGTTCATTATTATAGTAATTATCTCATTATACATTATCTTCAATTGATCAAGGCTTTTTTTTTTTTTTTTCCTACAAACAGTTTGTGTTTCTATCCATCCGCTTCGTTATGTTGATATCGGTAGCATCAACTTAAAGTTTGATGATAGAGTTCCAAATATTGCGGTTGCAGCTTATTTATTTTTTCAGCTTAAAGCTTAATGATAGAGCACCAAATATTGTTCCCATTTTGTTCAACTTTGAAACAAAGATAGCAAAAAAACAAAAAAAAAAATTAAGGATTATTATGTGAGGCCAATTGCAAATTTTTTCCATAATCGTTCATCTGAGGTGGACTACACAGTGATGTAAGTAGATACTCTTATGCTCTTTACAATTTTATAGTTTTAAAATGTTTATTAGATCCGTTCAAAAAAAAAAGTTTATTAGACTATACTCCCTCTGTCCCGTTCATAATGCAACATATTCCTTATTGGAGTGTCCCATTCATCTTGCAACGTTTTCTTTTATAGAAATAATTAGAAAATCACTTTAACTATTTTATTCACTTTAAAACTATTTTATATCACATCAATAACACTTTATTCACTTTAAAACCACTTGATATCACATCAACAACACTTTATTTACTTTAACAACATTTTATATGACTTTATTAATATACTACTCCCTCCGTTCACAAGTAAATGTCCACTTTATGCTGGACACGGAGTTTAAGAAAGCTGATAAAGTGAAAGTTAGTGGGATAAAAGTTAGTATGTAGGGGTAGTGAGATAATGACAAAAAAATAGTGGTAATGACAAAAAAGAGGTGGTATTGAGCAAAAAGTAAGAATAAAGTTGTTGGGATGATAAAAATGTAGAAATAAAGTTGATGTGAGATGGAGTCCTAAATGGCAAAGGGTAGTAATTTCTGTAAAGTAAAGAGAGTAGTGTTATACGAAAAGGTAAACTGGACATTTACTTGCGAACACGCGTACTGTAGCAAACTGAATATTTACTTGTGAACGGAGGGAGTAATAACCATCTTTAGTCTTAATACTCTTTTTCGTAATACCTGTGCCGAAAAGTTTTGTTGCGTTATGAATAGGACAAAGGGAGTATTGTTTTATGAAGAATGGGGATTGTGTTTGAGAAATTGAAAGTAAATATGCTAAAACAACTTAAAGGTTTGTGTATGTTCTCATGAATTCTATGGGCACAACACTGATTATTTTCATAATGCGTCTTTAATTAATCCGTATATACTTAGGGTACTTAAATAAGAAAAAATAGGCAAAAGATGCCGGGAGTTACAAGAAAATGTTATTTATTTATAGTGAAAGCGTGATTATTTTCAAATCATTTGTCCACTAAAATTAAGTTAGAATAACATGCTATATGTTGAACTTTTTAGTGCTATCTTAATGTGCTTATTTAATTAAATTTCTTTCGGGTCTTTGCATGTATTTGTGATTTTTTTTTTGTCTATTTAGAACTTATTACATTAATAATTGTATATTCATCATGTTATCAAAATTTGATTGTAAGGTCTTGTACTGTATATATGCTTCTTATGTTAGCAAGGACCTATAGTATCCCATGTGATATGCATTTTTTTAATGGAGTGCTTATTGTCTTTTTCTCTTCATGACATCTACTTGCGTCCATACTGAACGCATTTAATTATAACATCCGATAAAAAATGATCTACCATCAATTAATGATGAATAAATAATCAATTTCAATAAATAGAGAGCTTTGAAAAGAGCTTGCTGCCACTCAGAATAAGCTATAAGTTCAATCAAAAAGTATAATAAAATTCTAGATATTAATTTAAAAATAAAATGAACTACAAAATGTACAAAATTTATTTGTTCGAATAATTATATTTACGTGCGAATGCCCGTTGCTTAATTTATTTGTTCGAATAATTATGTTTACGTGCACGTTGCTTATACTAGTAATTAAAAAATTATGGTTAATCTATTATTTGGAGTTGAATGCGGTTCTTTGGGTGGAAGCTAGGATTCGGTTCCTATGTTGCAACTGGATATATCATTTGTTGCGTCTCAAATTCTTTCAAATAAAAACTTATTGACTTCTAAGTATTGAGTTAATAATATTTGATATATATCATATAATTGTTTGCGATGCTAGATAACTTATTAGATCAGTCTATTCTGATTAGTGGAATCACTTAGGTGTGGATCATGTTTTCATTTAATTAAATTTAGGCTATATATACAAACCTTATACTTTTTATTTTGGAGATTTCACATGAAATCATTTATTTTCCAAACTCAAATATGACAAGGCATCTGAATTTTCAAATGACAGTTGATCACCTATTTGACTAAGCAATATTATCTGCACTTTATCGGGTTATTGTAGCAATAGAGATCGAGTTATCGTATCCTCAAGGACTATTAGCCGAGTTTTTAGTGGAAATAAAATTCATGCACATTCCTACTATTCAAGCTCTTTGAACAAAGCGATTTGGGATTCATACAACTCATAAACAATAAATCAAAACTAAATGAACAAATAAGAGATGAAATCATTCAAAAACGTCAAACAAATGATCAAACGAACGAATAAGGAACAATAAAGAGAAAGGGTTGGTCCTAGGGATTTATTCCAATTCTAGATAGCTTGATCACAACTTCCTAAATCATGCAAACCATTTTAATCCTCTAATTAAGAAGCAATCACCAACGTATTTACTAATCTCTCTCGACAATTAGCAAAAGTAGATTATTACAACGACTCTCTCGATTAAGACTCAAGATGCCGCAATAACTCCAAAAAGCACAAGGATATTAGGCTCCCATGTAATAGATTATCACCTCTCAAGTCTCAAACCAATACATGATGTGAATTTTGGATTCCATGCATGCAAAAACCTATTAGGAATTTTCACAAATACTTGACATGCAAAAAGAGTGATCAACAATTTCCACATGAATCAAAGCACCAAAATCACAATCAATTAGAAGAAGGAAGGTAGATTCAACAAGCTATGATCAATCTATCATCAAATCATCATAAACCCCAAAGACCAACAAGAAGTTTAGCTAGACATGAATGAAATCAACACAAAACAAGAGAGAAATGATTGCATAATTAAGAAACTAGGAACCCAATGATCAAATCTTCAACAAGTCTTCAAATCCAACCTTAATCAACTATTACAATGGAAGAAAAGTGTTTAGAACCCTAATTGGAAACTTATTTGAAAGAGAATCTAGGCTAAGGAGATAGGATCCTCGTTTTGGGGCTGCCAAGAAGTATATATAGGGAGGAAAAAGTGCTACTTCAAGTTAAAATCGCAAAAAGAGGAAGAAAACCCGTTTTTAGGCTAAAACAGTAAAAACCGGCGGTTCAGGGGGATTTTTCGGCGGTTGACCTACCAAAATCGGCGGTCTGGGCCCAACCAGCCGAGTGGACCGCCGATTTTGGGTTTTTTCTACAGAGCGAATACAGTAACTTTCGGCGGTAGATTCGGCGGTCCGGTCCTCTTTTTCGGCGGTTCGGCTGCAAACCGCCGGTTTTCTTCTTCCAACCGTCGGTTTTTTCTGATTTGTGCCTTCACGTCCCGTTTTCCACTTTTCCTTCCCGTTTCTTCATCTCCGCCCTTCTATGGCCTTCCATCTCGACTTCAAGTCCCTAGCTCACTCTGCATAAATGCATAAACTCCACCAAAACGTGAAACTAAACCAAAATAGTGAAAACAATACAAAACCAAACACGTTTAAAGGTAAAGCCATGAAATTAGCGACATTAAAACATATTTAGATGCTACAAAATAGATATTTATCACTAGTAGCTTTTTATTTACTTCATATTAAATGTCAAAATAAAAGTAAATTAGGTCGTGTGTATTCTTCAATTAATTATATAAATTTATATTATTGTCCTTTAAACAAATATAACAAGAGGAATATATACAGGCAAATCAAATTTATAAAAATCTACTCTTTTATAATAAGTATAGATTAACTCTTATAATTTATGCAATTCTAGATGGTTTTGTGTTGACCCGGTTCCTGCATTAGATTTATGTGGCTATCAAGATTGACTACAAAACAGGACAAGGCATGTGGGGTTTGTGGAGAAGAAAATAAAATCATTAATTGCCCTAGAATTTCATTTATATGGCAATATTGTGGTCACTCAATTATTAAAAGAATATTTTATCATATTTGTAATGTCACCCTATACAGGTTTATATAAATGAAAAAAAAAATTGTTCTATAAATGAAAAAAAAAATCAGGCTATATATTACAAGCATTTAGTGAAAAATTCATAGAAAATTAATTGATAAATAAATTTAAATTTAAATTTTTTAGGAGACTTCAGAAAATTTATATTCACTTATTTATTTAATTAATTATTGACATTTTTATAACAAAATAACTGAATTAGAATGTAAATATTAGTTACCATATTTTGACATACATAATACTCTCTTACTTAAAATAATTTTATAATTATTGAAAGGTCAATAAATCAAGAAAAACGAGGATGATATTCATAACTAAATAGTTTTATTATTCTTTTTATTAAGCATAAAATATTAAATTTACAAAATTCAATATAAAAAGATAATAAAAATTATTCTAAAATATTTACTATAAAAATAAACTAAAATATAAGTTGACCTATTAATATTAATTTAATATAATTATTATTTTTAACGTGCGAGTGCACGTTAATTATACTAGTAATTTTAAAATAACACTAGAACACAATAGGTGGAAATTGAAGAAAAAAAATGAAAAAGAAAAAAACTAAAACTAGTGGGACACCAAAAATGGGATGATCCCAGTTACATATCCCAACGAGGACAGAATATATGTGCTTTAATCGTGATCACCATGGCATTCATTTATTTACTAACGCCGATTTTTTCATATAATGTGTGATAAATGATAATTGAGCTGGTGTAATGTAATGATGTACCTTAATTAGTACCTTACAAGTCTTGTTTGGCGTGCGCTTTTGTTGTAGAAATTAATAAACCTTATATACCCCACATTGACTATAATTGTCAAGTCATTGTGGAGAAGACCAGAATCATGCTTGTTGTATCTCCTTTAAGAAGAATATACCTATACCTATATATATATATATATGGATGAGTTAGTATAGAAACTAATCTCCATGTAAAAATTAGAAACTCATCCTAACCCTCCATTTTGATAATCTAACTATTGAATTTTATAACTGATCATATTTGAATTTGTTATTTTCACGTTTATTCTGGGATAGAGGCTGTACGTGTACTTTTATTTCATTATTTTTGAATTGAAATCCCTACAAATTAAGGATCCCATTTATTATGCATGGTGACGTTGGTTTTATTCAACTCTTTTTTTAAGGCTTGTTTTTTGATTGTTTTGTTGAAAAACATGAATTTCACATGTAAGATTTCAATTAAATTCATTTTTTGATTTCAGATACATGCTTAATATGAGAAACAAGTATACTTAATATAAGACAAATACATGCTTAAATCAAATTAATATAATATTTATAAAATAAAACGTACATACCCACATAAACCCAATACTAAAAATTCCTAAAACAATTGTTGCATTAACACTATTTTTTAACATCAGCACTAATGTTAAAAAAAACATGCTTTTATTTTATTTTATGATGAAAAATGCATGCTTAAAATGAGACAACTACATGCTTAAATCATCTTAATATGAAACTTAATTCAAATTAATATGTGCTCGTAGAATTTTATTTGAGAGAATTAGAGAAAGTCAAAGAGAATTGTGGAGGACGTGTCTCACGTTCAGATTTGGTAGGCTAGATTTTCATTTTCCGATATATATGTCCTTAAGTTTGGAGGGTTAGGATGTGTTCTTAGTTCTCACGTGAGGATTTGGGTAATATATATATATATTCTAGTCAAAAGCATTCTTATCTTAAAAAATGAGAATTAATCTCAACCATACATCTTTGCATGATGGATGGTCAAGATTTGATCCTGGTCAAAGCGGGTTAATCCGGGTCAACGTGTTGATTTTTTTTTACGGTTAAATCATATGCACCGGACCTTGTATTCATATGCACCACACAGTGTGATGAGATGCACCAAATTCTTTTTTTCTTTTTTTCGTTTTTTTCGTTTTTTTCGTTTTTTTTTATGGTCAGGTCATATGCACCGCACCATATATTCATATGCACCACATTGTATAATGAGATGCACCACTAAGTGCATTGAGATGCATATGGTTTTTTTTGCATATATTTTTTCCCGACTCCGCATTCGGCTCCGATTTTACGGCTTCGCCTGCGGCTCCGATTTTACTGCTCCGCCTTCGCTCCGATTATTACTAATATAAGGATAATCGTCGCGCAAAAATTTGAACTTTTCCGGCTCGCTCCAAGGCCTTCAGTTTCCCTCGCTTGAATCTTGACCAAAAAAGAAGCGGCAAAAAAAAAAAACGAAGAGGCATACAAAAAAAATGGGGAAAAATAAATCTGAAAATAAAAAAATAGACAAAAATAGAAAGAAAAAAAAAACGAACAAAAATGTGGTGCATCTCGTTAGATAGTGTGGTGCATATGGACTTAAAAAAATAAAAAATATGTTGCATCTCAATACACTTAGTGGTGCATCTCGTTGCATAGTGTGGTGCATATGAATATATGGTGCGGTGCATATGACCTGACCATTAAAAAAATAAGTCAATGGGTTGACCCAGGTTGACCCGGTCCAATCTTGACCATCCATCCCTCCTAAATCAATGGATGAGATCAATTCTCATTTTTAGGATAAGGAGGATTTTTATATGAACATAACTCTATATATATATCCAATGCAAAGGGATCTTAAAATGAGAAATATAAATTAATCTCCACCATTGATTATATATATATGGAGGGTCAAAATTTGGCCTGGTCAAAGCGGGTCAAACCCGGGTCAACCCGTTGACTTTTTTTTTTGTTAGCTCACATGCACCACTTCACATATTCTGACGCACCACACTATATAAGGAGATGTACCACTAAATGCATTGAGATGCACAAGATGTTCAGTTTTTCTTTTGATATTTTTTTTACGGTCGTCATATGCACCACACTATATAACGAGATGCACTACTAAGTGCATTAAGATGCACTAGTTTTGTTTTCTTTTTTTTGTTCGTAAAACACTAGGTATCTAATTACACTATATGGTGCATCTAGTTACACTGTGTGGTGCATCTGGTTACACATTGTGGTGCATTTCTGATTTTTTTTTCAGTTTTTTTTTAAAGATTTTTTTTCAGTTTTTTTTTTTAGTTTTTTTCGGGCTCCGCCTTCGGCTACGATTTTATGGCTCCGCCTTCGCTCTAATTACTAAAATAAGGATAATCGTCGGCAACAATTTGGACCTTTTCGGCTCGCTCCGAGGCCTTCGGCTCCCCTTGGTCGAATATTGACCAAAGAAGAAGCGAACAGTGATTGTGTAACCACTTGCCCCAACATGTGTAACCCGGGTCTACCCGTTGACTTTTTCGGCTCGTTCCGAGGCCTTCGACTTTTTCAGAAATGCACCACAATGTGTAACCAGATGCACCACACAGTGTAAATAGATGCACCATATAGTGTAACTAGATACACAGTATTTTACGAAAAAAAAACTAAAACAAAACTAGTGCATCTCAATGCACATAGTGATGCATCTCATTATATAGTGTGGTGCATATGAGGTGACCGTAATTAAAAAGAAAAATTGAAAAAAAGAAAAAATTGGTGCATCTCAATGCACATAGTGGTGCATCTCATTACATAGTGTGGTGCATCCGAATATGTGATGAAGTGGTGCATCTTGGGTGATCGTTAAAAAAAAAAAAGTCAACGGGTTGACCCGCTTTGACTAGGCCAAATCTTGACCCTCCATCACCCATAGATCTATGGTGGAGATCTCTTCTCATTTCTTAAGATAATATTCATTCTCATATGATCTGTCTTATATATATATATATATATATATATATATATATATATATATATATATATATATATATATATGGAGTGATTCCCATGCAAATGGCCCTTAAAGTGAGAAATAAGAATTAATCTCCACCATTGATCTTATCTACATGAAGGGTCAAGATTTTAAAATTGGCACCAGCAGGTAATCTGCTGCCATGTGGCACCAGGCAACAGTTGTAAGAAAAATAATTGTAAAATAAATTTTAAAATTTTTAACCCAACCAGAATAGGCGCATTTTTGAGACGCATGCAATAAACTGTTCATCCACTATTTGTAGCCGAAAATAGAGTTGGTTGCAGTAGTAATACCCATCTTTTATTCCTCAAAATTCGATTTAATAATATTTTTATTGAAAGAATTCATATATAGTCACAAAGAAACTATTTAAACTTGTATTTAATTACTGTGAGGCTAAATTTATTATTATTATTATTACTATAAATATTATCGATTTATATAATTCTGTTAGTTGTTTTTCAGAATTTCATAATTTGCGGTTTTAATGAAAAGTGAAGTCTCTCTCATTTCCACCTGATAGATTTTGCGATCGACAACGGCTTGCGATTTACAGGCTGTTGAAGATTTGTGGTTGTTTAGCCGGTAAGTGCAGTAATTTTTTTTACCAGAATGTTGTGTTCGGAAGTAATTCCGAGTGAAGAAATATCTTAGCTTTCAATTTTGTTTTTTAGGTTTAATATTGGGCAATTTAGGGAGTCATATTTCGAATCAATTTTGTTGAGTTTTATTGAAATGCATGTGCAATTTAGTAGTGGATGCTCAGTATTTTGTTGAATATGAACTTCGAGTTCTCGATCGACAAATTATGTGAGTTACAGGCCGTTGAAGCTTGTTGGTTGTTGAGACGGTAAGTGTGGTTTTCTTTTGACCGGAATGTTATGTTGGGAAGTATTTCCGGCTCAAGAAATTGGGTATCTTTAAATTTCTTTTTTTTTAGGTTTCCTGTTGGCCAATTTAGGGATACATATTTTGAATCAATTTTGTTGCGTTTTATTGAAATGTATGTGCAATTTAGTACTGGGTGGTCAGTATTTTGTTGATTCTGAATTTGTGTTACTTAATTTCCCAAATGAAACAAAAATTTCGGTATAAATTGTCTGTTTGGGGGTAGATTATCTAGCATTTATATAGTTTTTTTTTTTGTATATTCGGTTGTATAACTGGAAACCGGCATTGTTATATTTGCTTATTCAGACTTACTGAATGAACTTTTTGTTCGAGTTTAGATCGACTGCTTGCTAATTCAAGCTTTCTAAGTTGTTGTTAGCATCAATTGGTAAATTCTTTTGCAATGTACGTTGTATTAGAGGAAATTGGCACTGGGTTATCGAGCTTATCTATGATCACTCCGTTTAACTTGATAAATTTTATTTGAATCGAGCTCGAGTATTTGCTTACCGGAGTTTCTGTTCATGTTTAAACTAGTTCGAGCTTGGTTTGTCGAAAGGGAGTATTTGTGATATCTGACATTGATTTGGGGGTAAAGTTGGTGGAGCTTTTAAGTGTCTGTAATAGACTTCAGTAACATAATTGGGCTAGTTGATTTTGTAAATTGAAATTTGGATGTGAAATTTGGATGAAGCTAATTTTTTTTCGAGCAGAGCCAAATTATTGTCGGTCTTGATTTCAGACCGATGTGACCTAAACATATCTGTTGGTTCTTGTTTTGCATAATTTGGTTTACGTCTTCCAGAATATGAGCTACTTTGTACAAAAAAGATAATTGTAATTAAACATAGAAAATACTGAATAGTAAAGAGTGCATGTAAAGAGTGCATGTTATTGAATAGTAAAGAGTGCATGTTATAGAAAATACTGTACAACCATCTTCTTTCATCTCCATTCTTCATATATTTCTATGGTTTCTCTTATGTTTCTTTCATCTCCATTCTTCATATTTGAAAACCTAATACATATTAATAATTACTTGTATATTAGAGAACCTTCTGTATCCATCTATCAGGAAGTATCGTGAGAACAGTTTGCCTGATTGGTGTAAGATTATTTCCCATTCACTGGGCTGTCAGCCTTTGATGCAACATTGCAAAATGTGTTATTTAACAGTAAATTTTATAAGGTTTCTCCCCGCGTTGCTAGGTTTAAAATTTGATCAATGTATATTACATAAACTAGTGATGCCTAGTAATGTTGCAATAAGACTATGGCCTCATAAATGTTTGTTCTTGTTGCAGGGTTCACATTTTTGTCCAACCAACTGTGAGTCATGTTGTGAATAGGTATATAATTGATTTTGTTAATTTAATGATCAGTTGATCTTACTGATGTCACAGCCCGACTTCCCGAAAGACGGCAAAGCCGGGGTGCGACTAGGGATTGGAATAAAGAAACAGAAAAGAAGAGAATAAATGAATAAAACACATTAACTTAACACTAATTACGATGAATTGAATAAAAGAGATTCGATCTTGAAGGATCGCTCGTCAAACTTTATACAGGGGAAAACTAGGTTTAAAGTGGTAACAACTTAAACCGAAAGAATTTACATAAATAAGGGAACTGACTATAATTAATGAAAGAAAGAGTTGATCACGAAGGATCACTCGACATAACTGTTCTTAGAAGAGACTAAGTTCAAGGAATGAAACCTAGTTCTAAAGTTATATACTAACTGAAACTAGTTTACAGAATTGGCAGCAGAAAACATAGAAATGATATCACATATCGAATGTGATATCGAGGCTCAACTAAACTTCCTTCCTGAGAAAAGACCTTTACTTAACCTCCTCCGCCGTCGTCACTCAACCTGCACATTAAAAAAAAAACAAACATGCAGGGCTAAGTACAAAAGTACTTAGTGGGCACATTGCCGAAAATATTTTATATGTAACGCAACGAGGTTTTTCTTTAAAAGGCCCATGCTTACCCAATTAAATCAAATCATGCATCTTTTCATAAATACTCACATAAAACGTTTACTGATATATATATGCATTTATTTTCCGAATGACACACTGTGGGTTTTAAACTCACATCCGATCGTTTAGTTAGCGCCCTTTTGGCTAACTTAACAAGTCTGGAAAGCACCCTTTTGGTTATCACAGAGTCCGATCGTTTAGTTAGCACCCTTTTGGCTAACTTTTAATTCTGGAAAGCACCCTTTTGGCTATCTCAGAAAGGCATAAGAGGGTTCTCATAAAACAATTCATTATGCACTGATATATACTTTAATACTCATTTATTAAAGCAACATGTAAACACTTTCGAGCAACGCTCGCATATAAATAAACACCTTCGAGCAACGCTCGCATAAAATCACTTCACAAGTAACGGCATTCAACGTAGTTTGGTTTTAGAAAGCCCACCTCGTTCGTTTACAGAACTATTACTCATACTTCCGTCTTCCGTCCTATCTTCTATTCTCGTTCTCCTCCTTGGAACGCAAATAATAAAACAACGATAAGTTGTCGAGTTGATAAAAGAAAATGGAATTCGAAACTGAAATCGAATTAATCTTTTAAGTTCTTAAACTTTAGGCATTTGCACGCTTAACTAGATTCTTTTAGTTAATCTAGAACGAGACTCGAACACTTCTCGTTTAAAACTCGCTCGGGTTCTTACTCGACAATGAGGTCAGTCATTAATGATAGTTGATAGCTTATATCGACTTAAAAGATCAAAAGGAACTAAGTTGAAAAGAAATTAACTTAGGAAATTAAGTTTTAGTACTTTAGACAATTTAGGCACTTTCACGCTTAACTAAATTTCTTTACTTTAACGGATACGAGATACAAACTCGTCTCGTTTAGCACTCAAGGCTCCATACTTGACACTGAGGTCAGTAGGAAGATATTCTTCAAGTTATTACGGCTTAAACGATCGAAAGAAACTAAGTTGCGAACGAAACAACTTAGGAAAATAAATTCTGAAAAATCACTGCGCAAGGCAGTAACTCTGGGGACTGCCCAGAACAGGGGAACTGGAAACAGAGGATGAGCCCTGTATCGTTGGCAAGCTCGGGAAGTCTAGTTTACTCTCCGATTCGCGGATCTCGATTCCGATAAACGAGCTAAAAGATATTGTAGTTTCCGTGGAACTGCGCAAAACAGTCCAAGTTTAACCCTAGGGCTCGTTAACTCGACGCACGGCTTCCTAGGTTGGACTTATGTTTTTCCGCTGTTTTTCTCACGAAATTACTCTTATGGCAGTCAGCACGTAACCTCACGCGCGATGATCTCCTTTTCATTTCTTGATTACTAATACGACGATTAAAAACTCCGTTATCAAACTAACCATTTACTATACCAATCAAGTTATCGTTTCAAATCCTAACTTCTCGATTACAACTACAACTTATATCACTTCATCTCGGACTAAGACGTCGTCAACTACGAACTTGATCACTTATCGACAACATTCATTAATCACCAATAATTTTCCTTATTCGACATTTCTATCGTTACTTATGTTCGTCGTTTCGTTTCTTACCAAAATTTTCAAAGTTATCGGATTTCATTCAAATTCTACATTATAAATCATCATCTATCGAGGATCATTACTACATATCTCATATCTTCAATTCGTTACTTAGTCTCGACTTATTTTCAATTCTTCGTCTCTTACAATTTTCCTTATTTTTTTAGAAAATTCCAATTAAATTGAATAATGATCCATCATCATGCTACATCTCATTTCCATTATCATTTCCTACAATTAACATCAATTACTACACCAATTCCTCATTGATTTCAATTACTACTTACTACATTATCCCAATTCACATATACTTAATCTATTTCTCCAATTATCGATTTCAAACCTCATAATCGATCACCAATTTCATCAACTACTAGGTTATAACATCATCTATTACCTCCAGCATCATAAATAGACATCCAAACTCAAACCCTAACACCTTAATTTCGGTCATCATTAAAAATTATGGAAATTGATTCCTTCTTTGCATAATTCACCAATTAAACTAGCTTAACTATCCAATTAATTAAGCTCAAAACATCAACCCTCAATAACCCCTAAAAATCGGTCACTAATAGGATTTAGGGCTTTTGATTTTTCTCATCAATTCAACTATAGAAATCCATTTCTATCCATCTAATAACTTGAATTAAGGCTTGAATCATCCTAATTCTAATTCCCACAAAAATCGGTCATGAAGAAAATTAAGGAATTAAGATTCTACTTGCATAGAAAGATAGAGGAGATGATTACCTTGAGGATTATAGGATTAAAAAGAGAATTAGATGGATGGTTGATGATCTATGGTGAAAATCCTTGTCCAAAGCTTCAAACTCTTCAATGGTGGAAAGAAGAACAAAATGAAAGAATGTGTGTGTGTGTTGGCTGCGTGAGTTTGAGAGAGAGAAAAGGGAGTGATGACTAATTTATTTAATTAATAAGTATCCTACAACTTAATACATAGGTGTCACATTATATCATTAAACTAATGTGAGTCATAAAGTAGAGTGAATAAAGAATACAAATATCCTAAGTATGTAAGTGTAAGAAGTCGGTCAAGAGGAATTTTTTTCCTCCAAACACCGCGTTTTCCGGCTCGCTACGACGTTATAAAAATCGCGTAAATAAAAATACGTATTCGGCACGTTTTCGTCGAATTCCGATTCGACCATTAATTCCGACATATTTTTCCTACTCGGAAAGTATATTTTAAATTTTATAAATTTTAAAAAACTAAACAAAATTCTGGACATCACAGTCCGAATTTTGTCCGGAAAAAAATCATAAAAACGAATTTTCTCGGGCGAACTCGTATCGCAATTTCATGAATGTAAAAATCAGACGGTTTCCCGATCTGAGTTCTCGAACTTAAATTTTTATCGTCCGCAAAGACCCTAATACAGTAGTCGTTCCTCCGACTTCTGAAAATTATTTTTAAAAACGGATTTCACCGTTGGTCTTAGAATTGAAAATCAAGAGCTTAGGCGTGCAAAGCCATAATTATTATTAACTTTAAATTTTTAACGCAGAAGAAATTTTCCGGGATATTACAACTGATTACTTTCTTTGCATAGGGAACTTCACTTCTTGCTGATCAAATTGTTTAATTGTAAAAAAAAAAAAAACAATGCAATTTTTTTGATAGGGATATCTTTCATTGAAGTTGAGAAACATTATTAATTCAAGACTAATCTATTTGTTATTGAAATAGAACTCCTCATAAATTTTAGCTTAACTGCTTATGGTTATATTTCCCCTTTTCCTCTAAAATAAGGGAGCCCCCTCTCCCTTCTAGTTAATGTACTTACTATACTTCTTATATATTATATCTGGTTGATTTCAAAAATAAAAATAAAAATATATTATTACAGGCCGTTGAAGCTTGTTGGTTGTTGAGACGGTAAGTGTAGTTTTCTTTTGACCGGAATGTTATGTTGGGAAGTAATTCCGGCTCAAGGAATTGGGTAGCTTTAAATTTTTTTGTTTTTAGGTTTCCTGTTGGCCAATTTAGGGATACATATTTTGAATCAATTTTGTTGCGTTTTATTGAAATTTATGTGCAATTTAGTACTCGGTGGTCAGTATTTTGTTGATTCTTAATTTGTGTTACTTAATTTCCCAAATGAAATAAAAATTTCGGTATAAATTGTCTGTTTGGGGGTAGATTATGTGGCATTTTCTGATTGAGGTGATTGCATATTGGTCATAGAGGTGAACCGATTTATCCCGGTTAGTGAGAAATTATGTGGAACTTTGTTAGCTCTAACCTATTGTGTAGCCGTTTATTTATTGTTGAAGCATTGGTTGGATTGACATTGTATGAATATTCAATTACTGGGGTAGGTCTTACTTTTCTGCAATGGAGGCCCATTTTGATTAACTATTTTTTAAACACCTTTGCATTCTTTGAGCGTTGATCCTGAGTGCTCATATGGGTTTGTGAAAGTTTGAGAGTGAAGAATATTTTTTTTTTTGTAATCGCAGATGTAGGTGTGGCATTGAATTGACTATTTCGTTGCAGAATGCGGCCGAGAAAGTCTTTGATTGCACACGGTTTGAATTCCGAACGTAATTCCCTCTCCTTATGAATAAAAAAATCGTCGTAATTCTTGGTCATAAATGGTTTAATACTAATAAGAATGTTGTCAAAAAAGGTGTTTCTTTTACGCATGGTTTGTTTTATGTTGTTCAAGCATTGGCGTTTAGTTTGTCTATTATATTTTGCAGCTGGAAATGTTTCCCATCGGTGTGGATTGGTTAAAGCTGTGAATTTTATACGGGGATGTTTGGATAGTGAAAATCTGGAAGAATTTAGAGCCTCCTGTTTTGGCCGGTTTCTGGATGTACCCAAATTAGAGTTTCGAGGTTATTTAGCTTATCTAATGACACTACACAAGTGTATTGAGGATGGCGGTTCTTTATGTTTCAAAATCAGAAATCAACTGGTGGAGTTTGGTCCTATTGAGTACTACCTCTGCACCGGCTTGCGTTTTGGACCGGAGCAAAGACTTCCCCGTGAGTCTGACATTCATAGGCGAATTTTTGATGGCCACAAGACAGTCTACGTGAAGGACATAGAGTTGGCATTAAAAGCAGCCAGTGATACTAACAAGGGTAGTATGGATACCTTGAAACTTGCTCTTTTGTATTTTGTTTTTGATGTTCTGTTTGCCCTCGATCACGGTAAGAAATTTGGTGTGAAACTTATCTATATGCATGCGGTAGACGACTTAGAGTTGTTGAATTTATATCCATGGGGCCTAGTATCTTACCATTTCCTTGTTGACAATTTTTTTACTTCTTACGGTAAGATATGGGAGCAAGTGAGTTCACGCAAGAAAGTTCATTTCGAGTTGTATGTTTTTTCCCACGCTTTTCTCTGTTGGGTGTATGAATCATTTTCCGCAATTGGATCTCTATGCACTACAATTGTGGCAAGTGATGAGTCGGTGGTGCCTCGGCTTTTGCGTCGTATGACCAAAGTACGGTTTAGATTTGAGGATATTAAGATTTATTTTGTGCATGGTGAAGTAAATCTGAGCTTTGTAAGTTTCTATTTTGTTTTGTCGTAGATTTTATATACAGTGTATCATCTTTATTTGTTTTCATGAAATAAAGATTGATTTGATGTATGTTTTTGACAGGAGAAAATGAGGCTGTCGGCTATTGAAGAAGCAGGATTGGAAATTGAACGACCTTTCTTTCCTGCTTGTGTATATGATGATATCAGTTGTAGTGATGAATCACCCACTGACTGTCATCTGAGAATGAGGGCTCACTTGGTGGCTGACGAGCCCAAATTTTGTGCTCTTTTCGAGTCTTGTTATAGGTCTAGATCGAGTTGTTTCATGTCTTTTGTGTGTCTTTAGTGTCTGGGAGGACACATGGTGAAGGCAGGGACGAACAGGGCAACTAATGATGAAAAAGAGAAGGAAAGGGCAAGATATGACCATATTCCGCGAGAGAGGTCTGGGCACAGATACAAGGCACCTTGGGAAAGGAAATGGAGCTTGCAGCTTGGGCAAAGAAGCGCACATTCAACACTAAGGCTGTTCCGCTTCACAATCTGACCAAATCAAGTACCGCGTGGGATGTGGCCATTGGGCAAGGAGAGACGTGAAGAAGGCAAGACGCAGGGCAGAGCAGAGAAGAATAAGTGCACGTCTTGGGCACGGAAGCAGTCAAGCATTTACGAGATAAGAGTGCGGGGCAGGAAATAGATTGATCAAAGAGGAAGAGTGGGGAGCAAGTAAGAGATCAACCTTATCCAAGTAGCCGATAAGGATGGAATTATTTCCTTCCTTATCCATGAAGATTCGTCCAAATCAAAATCTGCTAAATAAGGAAAGTCTCTTGGTCAACAGAAGCTGCTGGAAGACAGCTGGCAGACGGCTCGCCCAACCCTAGCTGCCAACCGACTTACCTAATGGGCTTAGCCTCCAAGACCCACGAATTTCACATCTATAAATACCCCTAGATAGCAAACCAGATGTAACTTTTTATCTTTCAGAATCTTTTCAATCTTTTGCTCTTGTAATACTTAGTCTAGGGTTTACTTTATAGTTTTCTAGAGTTTGCCCCTTCGGGGGCAAACTATCTTTGTACTTTGTTTCCGACGATGTTGGTGTCGTTCGGCTTTCTTTTAATTCAAGTAGTTTTTCTATTTCGTTCTTTCTTTTCTTGTTCTTTAATTTATGCCTAGGTAGTTATACAAATCTGTGCTTGGGCAAGACGACGCTGCATGAGCATTAAATCTGGATGTTGACTCGGGCAAGGGGAAAGCTGTATATATGTGTGTTCCCGAGGGATTGGGCAATGATTTCAAAGAAGTTCAGTGGTCACGGGTAACTCGGAAGTACAACGAGCCTCGGGCACATACGGATTCCTACATCGCAGGAGGGTTATCAAGTGCTGGTCATAATTGCCTTACGTTCCTCGAGAGCGGCAAGAACGGGTTGTAGTCTTGGCCTAGACCTGCAAAGATGTGTCAATGCTGGAGAAAGCCGGAAGAGAGGTCTTCGTATCTCACCCGTTGCTGGAGTGGGCCCATCTAGAACCAAATGCTGCTTGATCAACATGCGCTTTATAAAGGTGGAATGCCTGGGGACTTTTGGGCAAGAAAGAGTGTTGGGAAATCTAGTAAAGTTTTGACTGATTCCAAAACCAACTGACCCCAACTGAGTAGATGTTGCCAGATCCTAATGTTAGTATTTAGGCTCGCTGTTTGAGCAATGTTGAGATTTTATCTTTATAGGACTCCAGCTGAAGACGGCAATATGGCTTTACTCGGATAGAACATCAGATGTAAGAAAGACAACTGAGCGTTCAAGCCAACTGTTCGGATGAAGAACATCAGATGTAAGAAAGACAACTGAGCGTTCAAGCCAACTGTTCAAGATACAGAACATCAGATGTAAGAAAGACAACTGAGCATTCAAGCCAACTGTTCACATGGAACATCAGTTGCAAGACTCAATCCGATAGATCGACAACATGAAGTTCAAGGCAGCTGAGGGCTGTTCCTCAGACAGAATGTCAGATGAAGGTAGCGATCAGATGGAACATCAGCTGAAGACCACTCAGATGAAGACCAAACTTCTCAACCGACCAACCAATGTTGAAAGAAAAAGGTTGAAATTTGAATTTCAAATGGGAAGTCACGTGAAGGTTTGACGTTCTGTTATTACCTCATTTAGCCCAACACAAGGTTGTCTCAGAAGGAAAGCAGAAGTTCACAGTTGCCAAATCTGGAAAATATGCAGAGATGAGAGAAAGCCATCGCTTTCACAGAACAGAGATCAACGGCTCCTCCAACGGCTAGTTGATTCTCTCCGCCTATAAATAGAGACCTTCATTCATTCATCAAGACATAAGAGAAGACATAGTAGAGAGCAAACAGACGAGCAAAAGAACAACGATATTCTACACAAGCTAAACTGAAAATATTCTCTAAGAACATCACTAGTTGAGAGTTCATAGAGTGTTAGAATCTGTCTTGGTGTTTTCGATCTTAGTTTGAGTCTTCATTTGTTCAAGCCTAGATCCTAGCTCACTTCGTTGTTAGAGCTAGTAGTTGGAAAACCCACCCTCATACACATCCCCTAAAAAGGTTGTTAGGATCCTACTCTTCCCGAAATTGAGTAGAAAGGTTGATAAGTACCCGTAAACTTATATGTAAGGTTGATAAGTACCCGCAAACTTATCTTAACGGTTGCAAAGCCCGCGTAAGCTTTGTGGTTGTAGTCCTAAAGAATTTGGACTGAGTTGTGTGGACTCATAACTCTCCGTAGACGTAGGAGTTCTCTCCGAACCACGTAAATCCTTTGTGTGTTTATGTTTTTTGTTCAGTTACTTATTGCATATCCAACTGACCAACTAACCAGCACTCAAAACTGCATTTTTACATCTCAACTGATTTGGTTATTGATCGACCTTGCATCTGAGCGTGAGTTATTTTATACGAGTTATTTTTATCCACCACATTCCGCACAGCACCACTCTTACAGCTGAGTTTTCCTACTCAGTTGTGATATTTTTTAGGGGGTTGTTTTAAAATTCCTAATGGTGTATTCCCCCCCCCATACACCAGAACTCGTATCGGGATCATCAAGTGGTATCAGAGCAGTGGTTCAAAAGACTGCTGACTCTGTTTTACGAGGTGTGAATCGAGGTGTTTTTCTTCAGTGGTCAACTGAATAGATCTTTTTCACGCTAGTCCATATCTGCTTGCATCTGTTTTCTGTTTGTTGTGTGCAGATGGATGTTAAAGACAAGATTGTTTTCATGTTCTCGGTTGTGAACTATACATCCTGGAAGACACGGATGAAGAAGATTCTACTGTCCAAGCATCATCGAATGCAACAAGTGATTACATCCGGACCATCATGGAAAAAGTTACTCGCACTCCTACAAATCCCAATGATGGGGATGCAACTGAGGTGATGGTTGAGAAAAAGCCAGAAGATTTCACTCCCGAGGAAGCAAAAGTGAGCCAACTGGATATCTGGGCTCAGAGCACTATCATGTCCACAGTTAGACAAGACTATCTTCCATGGATAGAAGAGTGCAATACAACTAAGGAGATGTGGGACATTTTGACATCTCTTAGTGAAGGGAGTGACGAAACCAAGGAGAACAAGTTCTCCCATGCCTGTTAAGATTTTGACAACTTCTGTCTAAAAGAGGATGAAACCATTGATCAGTTGGAGCTTCGGTTCATGGATATCATCTGAAGGATTCAGTCTATCCGACAAGGAAAGTATACTTTGAGAGAGATCAACCTCAAAGTATTACAAGCCCTACCAGCTGAGTGGGACACCTTCACCAACATTCATGAAAGCCGAGCTGATCTTGGAGAGATGAGAACTGACAGACTGTTCTCAATTCTAAAAGGAAACGAGTACAAGGTGAACCTACGAAGATCAACTCAGTCCTCGGGGTAGACGAGTCGACTTGAGGATGTTGGTTCCGGAACAAAGACAGTAGCACTTCGAGCTGACTATTCCAAGCCACGAACATCAAGGGCAACAAGATCTGCGGACACAGCTTCGAAGGAGCCGAGCAGAGAAGAGCTGCAACAAAGTATAGCCGCCTTGTCAAAGAAGCTAGCTGACATGGATACTTGGTTCGGAAAATATAAGCGGTTCTATAAATCCAACCGAACTTGAGATAACTCAAAGCCTGTGACCAACAGTTGCTTTGAATGCGGCAAAGGGGGACACTTTAAAGCTGATTGTCCAGATCTGTCGAAGAAAGATAGAGAAACGTTGAGGGCCAAGCAAAATGCAAAGAACAATGCCATGGTTGCAGAAGAAGCAGCTGATAACATGGACATCTTCATTGACACCGAAGATGAGGACGAGCTGACTTCCACCAACAATGCTATCGGACAGGATCAATGTCTCATGGCATTTGGAACTGACCAGGATGATACTGAGGTACATTTTAATCCAGTTAATTTAAATTCTTCTATTGCAACTAACATGCAGGAAACAGTAGAGGAAGAGTTGGAACCCTCTTGGGGTGACTTCCTAGAACTCAGTGAGGAATTGCATCAGCAATCGGTTGAGTTTAAGAATCTTCAAGAACAGTTTGTCAGACTTGAAGAATCCTTAACGAAAAGGACGATCTGATTAAAAGTCAAACCAAAGAGATTGATAATCTCAAAAGTCAACTGAATGAGGCCAACCGAACTAAGGCTCCAACCGATGAGGAGTTGAAGGAGCAGATCAAGGAGCAGCAAGATCAGTTGAACAAGCAAGAGGCACAGTTCGACCAGCTGATGAAGATGTCAGACGCACAGACCGAACATATAGCTGTTCTTCTCAAGGATTTGGAAACTGAGAAGGACAACCTGATAAAGCTATATCAATCATCCAAAATCATCGAGAATCTCATCAGTTATCAAAGACAAATGGATGACGTGTCTGGACTCGGTTACGACATGGTCAAGGACTCTAGAATTCCACCCGCAGCCTTTTTCAAGGCTGTGGATGTCACGGTTGCCAAACCAAATACGGTTGAGTCTGCATCTACCCAACTTAATCCAACCTCCACGTCACAGCAAGCACCTACAGCACAACCTGCCAAGGGAACTGCAGCTGAGAAAGGAAAAAGAGCTGTGGTTGGAGAACTGAAGAATCCATCGGTTGGGACTACAACCAAAGGGAAATGTTCCACGACTCAGAAGAGGAACCAGAGACGTCGAAGATACAATCAGAACCGACCTCTGAACTGACCTCAGAACCGACCTCTGAACCGACCTCATAAGGGATGGAATCAACAGAACTAACAGGGATTCAACCATCAGAATCAACATCGGTTCCATCATCAGAACAACCAGAGGTTCAATCAGAGTCAACCAATGTGGAACAGTTCCAACAGCTGGTATTCATGCCAGAACATGAATCAACAACAGGGCATGAATAGCTGTCGTCGATAGTTAGGAAAATGGAATCAGACTCAGCTACAAAGATTCCAAAATGGCGTCCGACCTCATAGGCAAAACCAACAGGGTCAGAAACGTCAACAAAACAGGGGGAACGCCTCTCCTCCTAAAGCTCACAATGGGAGAAATCAATCTCCTCCCAAGAATCAGAATGTCAACAACAACAACAAGCTTAAGGATGACCGAGGTGTTGTTATAGTTGATGGAGAAGGAAAGATAATCTAGAATGACAAATCTATCCGAATCTACAGGGAAAAGCGACCCTCAATTCAAGGGGGAACTGGTTCTAACCCTCCAGGACCCAACTAAAATTGGGGACCTAAGCGTGTCTCTCTGTGCAGGAGCAGGAGGAACAGCTGAGGAAGAATAAAGCATCACATACCTTGTGGGTGATGGATAGTGGATGCTCGAAACACATGACAAATCTGAAGGATTTGCTTGGAAGTTTCATGGAGAAGGAAGGACCATCAGTTACCTTTGGTGACAACTCAAAAGGTCACACCAAAGGCTACGGTACCCTTGAAACCAATCACGTGTCTATCTCCAATGTTTCATATGTTGATGGATTGAAGCATAACTTGCTGTCCATCAGCCAATTCTGTGATAATGGTTTCTCTGTCAAGTTTGATGCGCAGGGCTGCAGGGTCAAAAATGTTAGAACAAAGCAAGTCATATTGTTGGGAAATCGATTCCAACCGGGAATGTCTACTATGCAGATTGGAATAGTAGTCCTCCTGACACCTGTCTTTTATCAAAGAGCAGTTCAGATGTGAGCTGGCTGTGGCACAAAAGACTCAACCATCTGAATTTCAAGACAATGAACCGACTTGCGAGACAGGAACATGCAAAGGGCATTTCGAACCTTGTGTTTTCACCAACACATATCTGCAGTGCATGTCAGCTGGGAAAGCTCGCTAGATCCTCCTTTCGGTTGAAAACGATTCCCTCAACCGACTGAGTATTGCAGCTGATCCATATGAATCTCTTTAGGCCTATTACTCCCAAGAGCATGAATGGTAACGAATATACACTTGTTGTTACTGATGATTTTTCTAGGTACACGTGGACCATTTTCATGCGTCACAAGAGTGAAACCCGAGATGAGCTACCCAAGCTAATGGATCAGATATCTAACTAACAAGAGATGAAAATCATTTCTATCCGATCAGACCGTGGAACCGAGTTCCTAAATGAAACCATCATCGAATACTGTGAGAAGCACGGAATCACTCATCAAACATCGGCTGCACGTACTCCATAACAGAATGGAGTAGCCGAGCGAAGGAACCGAATGCTGAAGGATGCTGCAACATCCATGTTGACAAGCTCAGCTCTGCCAAAGAGATTTTGGGCTGAGGCAATCAACACAACTTGCTACACCCAGAACCGGTCTCTTCTAACCAAGCGGTTGGGAAAGACTCCATATGAGCTATGGAGACGCAGGAAGCCTGATATTTCATATTTTTGCGTTTTTGGTTCTAAGTGTTATATTCACAACAATGGGAAGACTCAGTTGAAAACTTTTGACGCCAAGGCTTCGAAGGGCATATTTCTCGGATATGCCGCTCGGATCAAGGCTTATAGAGTTTTTAACAACAGTTCTCGTGTTGTGGAGATAACACCTCATGTTAGTTTTGATGAATCTACTTTTGAGTGCAGGGAACAGGCTAAAGGACAACAAGCAGATCCACATGTTCCACCAGCTCTCACCAGATCGCAGGTTCTAAGGCAGAAGAATCTAGCTGAACCATTGGTATGGGCAACCGAGGATGATGATCCTTGTTCCTCTGAAGATGAATGTGAGGACCCCAGCTCATCTCAAGGGGGAACCTCAACTGATGTTACTCCAACTGCATCAGCATCCGAAGCCCAACCTAGCTTGGTTCAAGATATTATCCATGTTGAGGATCCAGACTCAACAGCTGATAAATCACCAGTTCTGAAGATCCCAACATCTCCCACAGCTCAGATCACGGAACAGCCACTGTTGGAAGAAGAAGGAAGACGCAACAAGAGATGGTATAAAGATCATTCCAATGACAACATCATCAGAGATCCAGCCAAAGGTGTGAGTACTAGAAGCAGAGTTACAAATTCAGACTCAGCTGAGAAAGATTCCAACACTTACGCCCAATATGCTGAGGAGTTGGCAGTTTTTTAGGAGTTCGAACAGGTGACACGCACCCGTCGTATGGTACGATCAAAATACTTGTGTATGCCCCAGGCGGACAGTACACGTTCCTATGCCCACTACCGGACTGGTTAGTCTTAGCGGTAAGCTAGGGTCGATCCCACGGAGAATGAGGAACTACTTTACCCTTCGGTGCACAAATTGAGTTGTCACGGTCTCGCTCTGTATATCTGCACAATAAACAAAACGGAAATCAAATATAAAAAGGGGGTAAGATTTGGGATTGGTCATGATCATTGTTGATATGTTAATTCGGTCACAGGTACACTGAAGATCCGTCCATGCTTCGTATAAACTCAAGGTGTGGCCCAAAGACATTGGGGCGTTTCAAGAGTCTATACTCCACATTTGGGATGGTTGAATCCCTTGTTGTCGTCTTGGTTCGAAGGTCACGCTTCACCCCGGTCACAAGGCCGTGCTTCACTCCTCCTTAGATAGTAGTCATACCCGATCTCTCCATGTATGACCCTCACCAACCTTCTCTCCCAAGCTTCCCATGTCCGCACCTACAGAGTAGATATAACTCACGGGATATCCATTTCCGGTACTACGTCCAACCGGTCATCGATATGTCTACGATACGCGAGATAGTCCTTCAGTCAATAACCATGGCTTGATGCCTCGTCACAGTTGGTGGTTGATTGTTAGAGAAGCCCAAAACCGAGAAAAGGTGCAGTATCCCTTTGCCTATTCCTCGCCATCCAGATCTACAACACCATGTTAGGTGCTGTTCAGCTACTCGGTCCTGGGCACATCGAACGTTGCCGTCTGTCATGCCCTGTCTTTGCTTGACATGGTACATCTCCAACCGAACGGAGATCACCCGCTAGGTCAGGACTGTCCATGAGTTCTGCTCAGATCTATCCAGAACTACTGGACTCAACCGATGGCACAAGTGCCTCTCGAATATTTCACATATCAACAGTCAATCATTTCCCATACCCAATTCTCACCAAGCAAATTACTCACACATAATGAAATACATAATGATTAACGAAATAGAACACATGAATAAAAGGGAATACGAAATACTTGAATTAAAAGTACCTAAGGCAAATAGCCTTGGATTTGTTCTTCACAGCGGAATGTAAATTAAAGCGGATAACTATTTTGAACGTAAAGTAAATATAGAACTGAAAGTAAAAGTGTTTTTCGGACTAAGAACTAGACAATGGTCGAGTAACCAACATTGTGCCAGCCGCATTGGTTGGACTTTTATAGTAGCAATGGCAGCGGACAAAACCCTAAGCAAGTAGACTGAATCGGCATGATTGGTACCTTCCATGTTGAGCGAGATTCTGATTATCCCGGATTGACTTGATTGGTGATTGGCAATCTCCGATTAATTGATTGATTTAGGTTTATGCGCTGACTTCAGGATCCTTCTTTCCATAGATGCTTGGCAGATATTATGTAAATCTTCTCCACGCGGCTTTCCTTCTTTAGCTCTGGCGACTGATTGGCAATTGCCGTGGTGGTCAAACTGGCTGCATGCTTCATGGTTTGATTCCTCGTAGGCAGGGCAGTTACAAGATCTTCTTTGTTGTTGGATACATTGCGTTAATACCACGAATGCGAATGATGAACAACAACTTAGCTTCAAGGTTCACATGGAATCCTCCTTTCAACCTCGTCTCTTGCTTCAATTCATCTCCTGCGCTGCATACTCCTTTGCGTAATCCTTGCAACCAACTGAATTTACTTCAATTCTGCTCATTCTGGCCACCTTCCTCTGTTTGACTCGGACTGAGCTTCCTTCCCTCGAACAATAGCTTTCTTCCCCTAGACAGACACTTAACGACACAAAAAGACATGAAAAATAGGGCCAAATGGCCCAAAAGTCGAAGACGCATCACACCTACACATTTAAACCATACTTGCCCTCAAGTATGTAGGTAGATTCACAAAGATACCAAGAACAAAGATGAACGAAAAGGAATAAAACTTCAAGACACGAGAGTGCGCAATCAAATGGATCATTACGTGCATGCATGTATCCACCAAATGAACATTCCACAAACCCATTGAGCAAATACATCACATGATTACATTAGAAGTTTTCCTCACACACTCAAGTGTATGGCTAGTGTTTACTCTCATTTCATGCTACATTAGCTCTCCTATTAGCTTGTTCAAGGATTTATGGCTATTAGTTCATCTGGTGCAAATTATCAAAAGGTCTTTATTTGGGTGTAATGGGGCATACGGAGCAGGGTAAAGATTTCTGGATAGTGGGTTAAAACCTGATTCTAGTCATATTGACTACTCTTTCAATACCAGTGCTCCCACTACTCCTCATATTCTTTTCTTTCCTTGGGGTTTATCTCTTTCTTAGGCGTATATTGTTCTTTGATCACACTTAGAATTTCCATTCTTCTCATTTATGCCTTCTTCTTAAACACTGACTACCCCTTTTGTTACCCTTCTTTTTACTAGTGTTTTTCCACTTAGAGCATCTATGTACCCTTCTTATCTTGTATGGTGTGGGAGACACACTCTTAATCAAATATCATTACAAGGGCTTATGAAAGAAAAAGTGCTTCGGCTCAACGGGTTTAGCAATGGATCATCATGTTTACTAGATAATTCTGGGGTTGATAATCATGAAGAAACTGCTCTTATCCTTTAATCTACACCACCAGCTAAAAATCCACTAACAAGTTCTAAGATTACCAAGCAGCATGAACACACAGAAGATAGAAATAAATAGGCTCAATCCTCACAGGTATGGACTTCTGTATTCCCTCTACTGCTATTCATGCGATGTTGCTCATCATACCAATCACACCGGTCAAACCAAACAACATGCATACATTCTCCTAATCCATATATCATGCACAACACACAGACTCACAGACTCAATTCACACTAAACTCCAGCTGACACAAAACATAAAAATCAGAAATGAAAAGAATAAAAGAAAAAAGAGAATAAATCCTAAACTACAGATAGGGGAAAGAAAACTTATTCATTCTGGTCGGAGGCATCCTCCTCCTCTCCGTCCGCTTTTGCCATCAACGCCTCAAAGCCTTTCTTCATGTTAGTATGGATCGCCGTCATCTCTGCCCTCAATATTGTTACTTCTTCACGCAACTCCTTCAGTTCCGCCAATACGGATGCCATCTCGCTGTTTGAGCGGCGCGGAACCGCTTGCTCATTCGCCTTGCTCGGTTCTGCTCTGCCTGTTATGCCTTCCAGATAGACCATCGAGTAATTCCCATGCTCATCCACCTCAACAACCCTCCACCTTACGAAGCGCCCTTGGTCCAGAAATCTTGTATCAGCAACTGCTAGATCGTCTGGTTTCTCCAAATTAAAATTGGTGAGATTCTTTGCAAGAATCGTAGCCAAAGGGCAGAGTGAAAGGTATTTGTTGTGGTGGGTCACGCCAAACTGAAATTGCTGCGCTGCTATGAACCCAAAATTCACCCTTTTCTTTTCCATCATGCACCATAAAATGAACAGCTCCTGCTGGGTCACCACATTAGACCCCTCTAAACGCCCATAGATGTTGTAAGCCAGCCATCTGTGGCAAATTTGTAGCGCTGGATCTTTGATCTCATTGGACTTGCTGATGTTCTTCAAATATCGATTTCTGGTGGAGATGATTGACTAGTAGTGGTCAATCTGAGCCTTCCATTCATCCGAGGCCACCGTTTCTGCCTCCTTATACTCATCCTCATATACCTCCCGCAGTTCGAGTACTTCGAGTTGAATGTTCAACTCGTTGATGGAAAGAGGGAACATCCTACCCCGCAGTTGGAAGCGCAGGGTGCCCGGAGTATCGATACCGTAGTTACCGCGGGGTTTGAACTCCACTGTCTCCATGAATTCCTCCGATAGCTTCTTGAACGCGGGGTAGTTCCATTCCAATACCTTTCCCCAGCCTATTCCCTTGAAGTATCCCTTCACCTTTTTCTTAATTCCAAATGCTTCCAAGCTCTCTGTCAACAAGAAGTACCAAGTGATGATTTCCCTATTTTGCAGGATGGCATGCCGCTGGCTGTCTTGCGGTATGGTTGCTCCAGATGATGCGGATCGTAGCAGGCCCTTTCTCTTGGTTCCCATTTTCTTGGTGGTGACACTGGGTGTAAACTTCACAGGCACTTGTATCTCCCCCGAGTCAGAGCTGTCGATGATCTCTACTTTCTCTACTTCTTCTGCTTCGATTTTCTTTGCTTCTCCTTGATTTTCTCCTTCTTTTGCCTTCCCTTTTTCCTCAGCCGTAGCCCTCCTCACCGTGCTCGTGGTACCAGCCTTACCCCCTGGTTTGCTTTGTTGGGCCTTTTGCTGTAAGGGGGGTTTTGAGGTTTCGAGCTTCCTCTTTGCTCCTACCCCTTTCTCCTTGCTTTGCGGGGTGATATCGTCTTAGGCCTGCACCGGAGAACTTTTCTCTCTCTTCTCCTCTCCGATTGGCTCCTCCCCTTATTCGCCTTCTTGTTTCTTCTCTTCGTGGTCAGACGTGGTCGGACCATCCTCATTTGACTGAGATTAGGAGCGGGAAGAACTGGGATTTTGAGTTGGCTGCTTCGGCGGAGGAATAGCTGCTTTCTTTCCGGCAGTGCTCTTCTTCGCTGCTGTTGTGGTAGTGGTATCCTTGGCCGCAGGCTTCTTCTTCTCTTTCTTCCTAGGTGGTTGAACATCTGGTTCTTCCTCAACCTGTACCTGGTCTTGATTCCCCGCAGCGTCTCCTTCTCTGGCTGGTTGCTTCTCCTGCTCCTCTTCTTCCACACCCCGAGCAGATGTGGTTTTTTCTAAACTATGTACAGGAGTTTCCTCGGAGGTGGTGCTGCGCGTTTTTCTCTTCTCCCCTTTGGTTTGAGTACTGCCGGAGGCGGCGATACTCTTGCTCGTTCTTTTGTGCGTGGCTTTCTTGATTTTGACCATGGTGATTATGCTGATTGGAATATAGGGTTTTAGAACAACGGCGAAGGCTAGTGAAGGTATGTGGGGTGAAAGCTGGAACTGGGTGTTTGAATGGCAGATTTCTAGACGGCAGTTATGGTGAAGTGGAGAGAGTGGCTGAGTTTGCGGCGGTTATGGAGGCTACGAGGGTTAATGGAGGAGGGTTTTCTCCTTTAACTGATGGAATGGTGAGGTGACAGTTATGGGAAGTTGGAACGTTTAAGGAATAAAATCATTACCAAATTTGAAATTCAAATTTTTGTGCGAAATCCCAAGCGCCGCAGTTATATCCCAGCCATCCATGTCAGATGCGCCTCCACGTCATTTCTTGGTTAGACCATTCCCATTCAACATACCGGTCTGCCACCTACACCCTTTGCATTGCAAAGTGGGTTCAAAATTCACCCTGGGCCTCCACCTACACACTTTGCATCGCAAAGTGGGTTCGATCTCAAAATGGACTTCTAAAACACCTTGGCCCACATTCTCCAGTTCTGACTTAGTCCAATACTCACTCAACTTAAAACGACTCCTAATAAATAACAAACGGAAAGCGGTTGTGGTCTTACCGATGACCACTCCTGGATTGCCTCCCAGTCAGCGCTCTTGTTTAATGTCTTGAGCTCGACTTCCAGCTTTTGCTCTTACTGATAGATAGGGTCCAATAAAGAGCATTTCTCCTTGGTCTTTTTCAACTCTGAATAATTGAAGTACGACTTCAAGCGATGACCGTTCACCACAAATGTATCTTTTCCATTCAAATCATAAACTTCGACACTTCCATTTTGGAATAACTCCTTCACAATGTAAGGTCCTCCCCATTTTGATCTAAGCTTCCCACTCATCAACTTAAATCTAGAATTGAATAACAACACCTTCTGGCCGGACCAAAAATCCTTCTTCTTGAGCTTTGCATCATGGATTCTCCTCGTTCTCTCTTTGTACAAGACTGCATTATCGTAGGACTCTAACCGAAGTTCCTCCAATTCATTCATTTGAAACTTCCTTTCTTCCCCGGCCCTGGTCATACTGAAGTTTATTCTCTTGATCGCCCAGTAAGCTTTGTGCTCCACTTCTACCGGTAAATGGCACCTTTTTCCGAACACGAGCCTGAATGGTGACATGCCAATTGGAGTCTTATAGGCGGTGCGGTATGCCCATAACACATCTCCCAAGTAATTGCTCCAGTCCTTCCGATTTGGATGGACCACCTTTTCCAATATGCCTTTTATCTCCCTGTTTGAGATTTCAGCCTGTCCATTAGCCTGGGGGTGATATGCAGTCGTGACTTTATGTTTTACCCCCATCCTTTTGGTGAGTGCTCTAATGGCGGCATTGCAGAAATGAGATCCTTGATCGCTGATGAGGATTTTCGGAACGCCAAATCTGTTAAATATTTGCTCTCTCAAAAAATCTGCCACCGTCTGGGCGTCATTACTTGCTGTGGCTTTGGCTTCAACCCATTTGGAGACATAATTGACTGCTAACAGTATGTACTCATAATTCCCAGACTTGGGAAAAGGTCCCATAAAATCAATTCCCCATACATCGAAGATTTCTACAGGCATAATTGGCAATTGAGGCATTTCATCTTTTGCGGTGATACCCCCGACCAGCTAACACTTCGGGCATCCCTGTACCCATTTCTTGGCATCAGCAAAGATTGTAGGCCAATAGAATCCACTATCCAATATTCTTTGCGCTGTTCTTCTTCCACCGAAGTGTCCACTGCATGCTGTGCTATGGCACATCTCCAATATCTGAGCATGTTCAATCTCCGGAACGCACCTCCATATGATTTGATCTGTACCAATCTTCCATAAATGCAGTTCTTCCCACAAATACGAGCGGGCCTGTGTCACCAATTTCTGTTTCTCGAACTTGGTCTTCCCTGGTGGCATTTTCTTCATAAAAAGATAATTTGCTATGTCTGCAAACCAGGGCTCCTTCTCGGTCAGGGCATACAGAGTCTCCATCTCCATATGATCGTGTACGGCGTACAGCCTCTCGTCTGGGAAAGCGTCTTCGATTGGTTCACCATCATCATTTCCCATTTGTAGCCTGCTTAGATGATCAACCACTAGGTTGGCAGCTCCTTTCTTATCTCTTATTTCTATGTCGAACTCTTGGAGTACCAATATCCACCGGATAAGTCGTGGTTTCGATTCTTTCTTCGCCATTAAGTACTTCAAAGCAGCATGATCGGGGTAAATGATCGCTTTGGTGCCCAAAAGGTATAATCTGAATTTCTCAATGGCGAAAACCACTGCCAACAATTCCTTCTCAGTTGTGGTGTAGCTACACTGAGCTGGATTCAAAGTTTTCGAGGCATAGTATATAACATGGCTTTCCTTGCCCTTCTTCTGCCCCAGTACTGCTCCAACCGCGTAACTGCTAGCATCACACATGATTTCGAATGGCATCTCCCAATCAAGCGGTTGAATAATAGGGGCTGATATCAATCTGTCCTGTAGATTCAGAAATGCCTCCTTACAATCGTCATCAAAGTCGAACTGTATATCTTGTTGTAACAAACGGGTCATGGGTTGAGCAACCTTCACGAAATCTTTTATGAATCTGCGGTAGAATCCTGCATGACCAAGGAATGCTTGTATGTGCTTGACCGTAGTTGGATACGGCAGCTTGGCGATGGAATCGATTTTTGCCTTGTTCACCTCGATCCCCCTCTCCGATATGACATGGTCCAGCACGATGCCTTCTTTCACCATAAAATGGCATTTCTCATAATTGAGTACCAGGCTTTTCTCCACGCATCTTTTCAACAGTAGCTCCAAATGATTAAGGCATGTGTCGAACGAATCACCATACACCGTGAAGTCGTCCATAAACACCTCTATGCAATTTTCCAATAAATCCGAAAAAATGCTCATCATGCACCGTTGAAAGGTTCCAGGTGCATTACAAAGACCACATGGCATTCTTCGGTATGCGAAAGTCCCATACACGCAAGTAAACGTAGTCTTTTCTTGATCTTCTTAAGCTACGAATATTTGCATATATCCTGAATATCCATCCAGAAAACAGTAATAGGCGTTACCGGCTAGCCGTTCCAGCATTTGTTCGATAAAGGGTAATGGAAAGTGGTCCTTCCGTGTGACCATGTTCAGCTTCCGGTAGTCTATACAGACTCTCCATCCAGTTTGTAGCCTCGTTGGAACAAGCTCGCCGTTGTCATTCTCCACAACCTGTATCCCAGATTTTTTTGGCACGACATGGACTGGGCTGACCCATTGACTGTCGGAAATAGGGTAAATTATTCCCAACTCCAAAAGCTTTAGGATCTCTTTGAGTACCACCTCCTTCATTATAGGATTCATTTTCCTCTGAGAATCCCGTACTGGTCGTGCTCCGTCTTCCAAGTATATGTGGTGCATACACTCTGTTGGACTAATCTCTTTTATATCTGCCAGGTTCCAACCGATGGCTTCCTTGTTCTCTCTCAATATTTTGACTAGTCTTTCTTCATGTACTATCGTTAGATCAAAACTGATAATCACCGGAAGAGTTTCCTCCGGTCCCAAGTAAGCATATTGCAAGTGTTTTGGCAGTTTTTTTAACTCTAGGACTGGAGCTTTCACAATTGATGGTAACAGTTTCTCGTGTATCCCATACTGAGAGAACAACTCCGGTTTGCCCTCTCCCGATCCTCCGATGGAGTATACTTCCAAGATAATCTCCTTAATTTTCTTGTCAACCTCCACTGCTGCTTCCACAGTGCTTTCCTTTAATGAGTACAGCTCCATTATAGCCTCCTTCATATCGAGATCTTCTGTTTGCATGGCATCCCGATCAGTCAGTCCGGCTTGTATCACCCTTTCTGTAGTGTCGCTGGAACTGAACTCCAGGCTTTGCTCTTGCGCCAATGGGTTGAATATGTCAATCATTTCCACAGACTCTAATTCAGGCTTCCTTCTCATGGCTTCATAGATGTTGAATTTTTCCACCACGCCATCGAATTCGCAAGACAGAATTCCTGTCTTCATGTCCAGCTTAGTTCCGACAGTCATCATGAATGGTCTGCCCAGTAGAATGGAATTCTCCTTTGCTTCTGATCCTGTGTCCAACACGTAAAAGTCCGCAGGAAAAATCAACTCTCCTACTTTGATCAGCACATCTTCGATCACACCTTCTGGATACGCGTTTGACCTGTTTGCTAGTTGTATGACAACTCGGGTGTTTTGTAGTTCCCCCAAGTTGAGCCTGTTGAAAACTGCTAGGGGCATCACGTTGATAGACGCCCCCAAGTCCATCATGGCCTTGTCCAGTCGGTTCTTTGCTATATCTAACTGCCAGTCGGCCAGATATATCTTACGCGGTTGGAGTGTGTGCTCGGTTCCAAGTTCAGCCGAGGGAAGCACAAATGATGGCAGCAAAGAACATCATCAAGTATCTGAAGGGTACTGTTAATGTTGGATTGTGGTACCCAACTAACGACAATCTCCAACTGTCCGGATACTTAGATGCGGATCAAGCCGGAGATCGGTTAAATAGGAAATCCACATTTGGACACTGTCAGTTCATGGGAAGCAAGTTAGTCTCATGGTTCTCCAAGAAACAAGCATGTGTTGCCACTTCTACAATCGAGTCAGAATATATGGCTGCCGGTAGTTGTTGCATGCAAGTGTTGTGGCTCAAGCAATAGCTGAGAGATTATGAAGTCACAACTGGACAGGTTCCCATCCATTGTGATAGCTCAAGTGCCATTGCTATCTCTTTGAATCATGTTCACCATTCTCGAACGAAGCACATTGACATCCGACATCATTTTATCCGAGATCATATTGAGAAGAAAGATGTATCTGTGGAGAAGATTCTAACTGAGACTCAGAGAGCCGATATCTTCACCAAACTTCTAGCCGAAGCACGATTCAAGATGTTATGCGATCTCCTTGGATTGTTGGATCCATCAGATGAGAAATCAGTCGAGGTGAAGAGATAGATATCCATCTGAGGGGGAAGCTCAGATGAAGGGGGAATCTCAGATGCAGATCGCCAACCCAAGGCATCAGACGTCAGCTGAACAGACGAACTCGAGTCAGCTAATGGTATGCCGCAATATTGGAACACAGCTGATTCCGACATCAGCTGGCAGGTACACAGCTGATTCCGACATCAGCTGGAAGGTATCATTTATGGCTGAAGGTGTTTGTGTCTTAAATGAGAATGTTTGAAATAAATTCAAACATTCTTGAGCATGTCAGTTAGATTAATATAGCCATCATAGCGCATTTAATGTAAAGTACGGCTGAACATCAATAGCCTTACTTTATAGTGCGACTGGGCTGACATAAAAACATTTCACCTTCTCACTCGCGCGTATTGGAACTTGGAATTCAAAGTCAAGTCAAAGCTAGTCAACAGTTGCGAGATCTCAGCCGTTGATGGATTCGCGCCATTCAACCCTGGCCGTCGATTTCAATCGACCCACGAACCTATAAAAGGCTGAAAATCAGGAAGTGATTTCTTACCTTCTATTCTTGTGTTTATCTGCAGTAACTGTTCATCTTCGTCTCTAATTATGTCTCACCATTTCTGCTAAGTTCTTTCTCTCTATATATAAACTTCAATGCAATACTAAATGGTACCAAAAGCTTCTACTCAAGGAAAGAAGATGGCATCTTCTGGACCAGCTCTTGTCCCGTCGTCATACGAGGAATCCATTGATATGCTGTTATCCAAAAATCACTTCGAGCAGATTCTGTCAGAAGACGCTCTGGACTCGTCGGTGCTATCTCCCCTCGCCGATCTTCTCAGGGAGAATGGCCTTCTTGAGTGGGCGACGCTCTTCCCTACTCACCTTCTCAGGCGACAGGTCGGAGAATTCTACTTGAACCTGAAATCTTCCATCGACAGCCGAGATGGCCTCATTTCAGAAATTTCCGGTCGACAGCGCGATGTCCCTGCTAGAACGATTCACCGTGTCACCGTCTCCATACCCGTTTCCAATTTGCTACGCTCCATTATTCCACCAAATCTGACCGCCACGGACACCATCGATAACATCACCGATGCAGATGCCGATCAATTTTTGGAGAATGCTCTCATCACTGCTGAAAAATTGAGGAGCAACATGCAGCGAACGAAGTTGAAGCCCGAGCATCGACTTCTGTTCGATGTTGTATCCAAGGTTATCTTCGGATACAGCGGAGCCTTTGGAGATATCAACCGACCAAAGCTCAAGCAACTGATTGCTTTGGAACACAAGCACAAGCACAACATCAACTGGTTCAAATATTTCGAACACTAGTTGATAATGGAGAAGCAGAAGATTACTGAAACCACAACTGACTCTGGAGAGAAGTTGTTGAGTGTTAAGGGAACTCTCAACTTCGGAGTTAAAATTTCTGCCCTGATCCTTCTCGCCACGAAGGATCAGAACATGGTGTGGGAAGACTGTGAGGAGACCCCAGTCAAGAGGCAGATGTTGTTCCCAACAGCCAAGAAGGCTCAGGATGTGATTAGGAGTGTCTACACTCCTAAAGAAAAAAGGGAAGCTGTGAAGTCAGCTGAGGAAAAAGATACAGCTGAGGAGCTGCCTCCAACTGCCGGCCGCACTTCAAAATCAACAGCTGCTTGCCGACTCAGAGATGAATCAGATAAGGAGAAAGAGGAAGAGCCAGCTAAAAAGAATTTGAGGCTTCGTATCAAGAAGAAGTCAGTTGCAAAACTAGCTGAGGAGGAACCATCCGAGTCGAGTCACTCAGTTGACAAGGATGCGTTTGAAATTGTTCCTCGCGAAAGTGGAACAAGGAAGGAGAACTCTTCCCATCAAGACGTGATGGAAGGGATGGAAACTAATCTAGAAGATGAGCCGAACATCTCCTATGATGCATCTTCCTCATCCCAGGAACCCGAAGATGTTCCAACCTCCCCCACGGCAGGAGCTGATGCCGTACAGCCCAAAAAGATTCTCTCAACCGACACTCAGCCAGAGATTCCGAGCTCCCCGCTCGATGCCAACATTGAGACCACTTCTTTGGCCAATGTTGAGGAACCTCTCGATACCAACATCCCCACACAGTCAGAAATTCCGAGCTCCCCGCTCGATGCCAACATTGAGACCACTTCTTTGGCTAATGTTGAGGAAACCCTTGAACCAATCCCTTATGAAAATCTCTCTCTCTCCCCCATCGACGAAGAAGCTGATCGTCAAGCTGTCGTGCTGGAACATGAAGGCAAGTTGGCCTACTGCTTTCAGAAACTGATCGGAATGTTCCCTGAGGCGTGCGATATGCCCACCTTTGCCACTCTCGGAACTGAGCTGCTATATCAATTCAACATCATATTCAGCCACTGGTATGTCAAGGAAGATACCATCCGCATACACAGCTGGAACCAACTCAAGGCAGATGAGTCGCGAATAAGGGAATACTTCAACTACACCAACCTTGAAGTTGCGTACAACAACAAGGTTGCACTGCTGACTCGCCTACTGGACATCAGCAAGGCAGAAGGAAGAGACACAAGGGAGACAACTGAACAAGCTTGTGTCACCTTCCTTGACAACATGCTGGTCAAGTCTGTTGATTTCATCGATGACCTTGACGCAGCCGCCGCAGCAGCCAAGCAGGAAGAGGAAGAACTTCAACAGTACCTGGCCGATCGCCAAGCCATGGTTACTATTGAACAGCCAGCACCTTCTGACCAACCAGCTCCAGCTGATCAGCCAGCACCCTCCACAGATGAAATCTGCGAGCTAATCGCTGAGAGGGTCAATCAGCTGAGGAAGGAGATGCTTGCCAACATCCAGCTCAACAAAGAAGAACAGCTGAGGATGATGGAAGCTCAGGAGGAAAAGCAAAGGGAGCTGCAGGAAGAGCGTGATGCGATGAAGGTGAAGCTGGATAATCTTTCAACATCCACCAGCCAGGACATCTCAGACCTGAAGACAACCGTTCTGGGAATCAAATCAGAACTGAACGTGCTCAAGTCCATATCTGAATCCAATCTTGCCAAATCTCAATAGACGCAAGATGAAGAATGGGATTCTCGGTTTGAATCCAGATGGGCTGAGTTTGTCGCCTTCCAAACTGAAGTCACTGAAACCTTCGCCGCCATCAAGAAAGCTGATAAAGAGCGCCGCGACAAGGAACTGGCAAAGAAGGTTGATGTAGAATGCGCTGTCGATGAACTCTTCGACCGAATTCAGCAAGCTGAACTGAAACTCACCTCTCTGGATGGCTCAGTCGCAAGCCTTGTTGCTGATGCCAAAAAGGGGGAAGATGTGATGCAGCAAGATGAGATTGGGAAAGATGAGACACCAGCCGAAGAATCTCAGCTGAAAAAGACCCAGCCGAAGAAGAAACTCAGAAGAAGAAGTCTGCTCCGAAGCCAACCGACAAGAAACAACAAAAGCTGAAATCTATTGTTGTCGGAGGAGACGAAATGGCTAAAGACTTGGAGCAAGCAAAGGAGTATGGAGTTTCCTACAACTTCATAGCCGAGATTGCAGCCGAGCTCGATGCTGAACTCGACGGTATTACAACCGAAGAGTGTATTGCTGCTGCTAAGGCTATGGATGTTCCGGAGAAGGACTACATGAATCCTGAATGGATCAAGAAGTTCGCTGCCAACCAAGCTACAAGAGTCAACAAATTTGAGGAAGAGCTTGCCAAGGTTACCAACAACTTGAACAGGAATATTGCCTCCCGCAGCCGACGACGAATTGAGAAACACCAAGTGAAGGTTGAAGTAAAGATGAAGCATCAAAGACTGCTAGGAAAGATCAAGCTCCAGGGACGCTTCAAGCATATGGATAAATGGATGCCAGTTGAATGGAATGACGATTGGGAATCATTCAAGCAAGAGTTTGTGAATGATTTCTATTACAAGAAGGTGTACACATCTGAGGATCCGAGGAAAGCCTTCAAAGAAGCCCTGACCGAGCTGCATTCTGGGGATCCGGGCATATTCAGCCAGTTCAGACGTGCAATGATTGATGCAAAGCTGGATATGAACACAGTCCCTGTCCCTCAGAAGGTCACATATCTACCTCCTTTTATTCCAGACACAAGAAATCCCAACAGGACGAAGATTGCAGCCGAAGCAAGGAAAGTTTGCCAGGAACATGGAGTAGATATATCGAAGGAGTCAGATGCAAAAAGAGAAATTTTTGTCAGAATTTTTGGAAAGTATGGGCTGAAGTATTAGCCAAGTTAGAGTTTTTGAGCAACTGATGTATTTTGATTTTTTGTGCTTATCTATGTAAACATCAGTTGTAATGAAAACTTTCATCATATATCCGATTCACCTTGACGTACAATCTCTAGTTGTCCAAGCTCTGAATCGCAAAGTTATTTCAATACCATGTTATAACTGTGCTAACCCTTTGATGTTTAATCTTATAGACTGTCTAGAATTTCAGCTGAGATTTTAGATAGGTCAAAAGGGTTTAGATCAGTACGGTTTTGGCATCATCAAAAAGGGGGAAATTGTTAGGAAATCTAGTAAAGTTTTAACTGATTCCAAAACCAACTGACCCCAACCGAGTAGATGTTGTCAGATCCTAATGTTAGTATTTAGGCTCGCTGTTTGAGCAATGTTGAGATTTTATCTTTACAGGACTCCAGCTGAAGACGGCAACATGGCTTTACTCGGATAGAACATCAGATGTAAGAAAGACAACTGAGCGTTCAAGCCAACTGTTCGGATGAAGAACATCAGATGTAAGAAAGACAACTGAGCGTTCAAGCCAACTGTTCAAGATACAGAACATCAGATGTAAGAAAGACAACTGAGCATTCAAGCCAACTGTTCACATGGAACATCAGTTGCAAGACTCAATCCGATAGATCGACAACATGAAGTTCAAGGCAGCTGAAGGCTGTTCCTCTTCAGACAGAATGTCAGATGGAGGTAGCAATCAGATGGAACATCAGCTGAAGACCACTCAGATGAAGACCAAACTTCTCAACCAACCAACCAATGTTGAAAGACAAAGGTTGAAATTTGAATTTCAAATGGGGAGTCGCGTGAAGGTTTGACGTTCTGTCATTACCTCATTTGGCCCAACACAAGGTTGTCTCAGAAGGAAAGCAGAAGTTTACAGTTGCCAAATCGGGAAAATCTGCAGAGATGAGAGACAAGTCATCGCTTTCACATAATAGAGATCAACGGCTCCTCCAACGGCTAGTTGATTCTCTCCGCCTATAAATAGAGGCCTTCATTCATTCATCAAGACATAAGAGAAGACAGAGTAGAGAGAAAACAGACGAGCAAAAGAACAACGATATTCTACACAAGCTAAACTGAAAATATTCTTTAAGAACATCACTAGTTGAGAGTTCATAGAGTGTTAGAATCTGTCTTGGTGTTTTCGATCTTAGTTTGAGTCTTCATTTGTTCAGGCCTAGATCCTAGCTCACTTCGTTGTTAGAGCTAGTAGTTGGAAAACCCACCCTCATACACATCCCCTAAAAAGGTTGTTAGGATCCTACTCTTCCCGAAATTGAGTAGAAAGGTTGATAAGTACCCGTAAACTTATCTGTAAGGTTGATAAGTACCCGCAAACTTATCTTAACGGTTGCAAAGCCCGCGTAAGCTTTGTGGTTGCAGTCCTAAAGAATTTGGACTGAGTTGTGTGGACTCACAACTCCCCGTGGACGTAGGAGTTCTCTCCGAACCACGTCAATCCTTTGTGTGTTTGTGTTTTCTGTTCAGTTACTTATTGCATATCCAACTGACCAACTAACCAGCACTCAAAACTGCATTTTTACATCTCAACTGATTTGGTTATTGACCGACCTTGCATCTGAGCGTGAGTTATTTTATACGAGTTATTTTTATCCACCACATTCCGCACAGCACCACTCTTACAGCTGAGTTTTCTTACTCAGTTGTGATTCCAGCTGAGTCCTCTTACTCGGTTGTGATATTTTTCAGGGGGTTATTTTAAAATTCCTAACTGGTGTATTCCCCCCCTCCATACACCAGAACTCGTATCAGGACCATCAAAGAGGATTGGCTAGGGTATGCCTGTCAAGACCTAAACATAAGGATGGAGCTGGGTGGGCTATGTAGCGTAAGTGGCGACATGACAATGGGGACCCTGCATAGCTTTAGCCTATAAACACTGAAACACATACGCACCACATATCCTTGCATCGATGAAGACGTCTTGTTTATGTAGAATGACTCAACACCCAAACGCAGGTTTGTCTTTATCTTTTATTTGCCTTTTGTTTATCTTTTAGTTTAACTTTTATTTTCCTGTTTGGCCAAGATGTGTCTGTGCAGAGCCAAACCTTTAGTGACACCCTGACCAAGAGAAAGCTACACCAACTCCTCGTAGGATCGACCCTATACTTACCGCTAACTGTTCTTAGCTGTGGGCGTAGGTAAATTATAAATGTATTTTGCACGTGACTCAAACGACGGTCGTGTTAGTGGCTCACTGATTCTCCCGAAGTCCCCTTTAATGCCTTCTTGTATCAAGCCTACTGTGAATCCTCTTGAAGACAGCAGAGATAGTAGCATGCCTCGAGAAATGGGCATAGAAGAAAGGGCCCAGGTGAGGCTTTTCAATTTGAAGATGTACCCATACATTCTGTTTTGTTTAGTTCTACTTGGAAGCTTAGATTATAATTTATGTAAATATTAATTTATAGGCACTGAAATGTGTATTCTTTTGACCACGGAGACTATCAAAGCCCGGTTGGCTTATTATTCATCTAGACTGGGGTTTTCGGTTACAAACAACGGGTATGGAAGTAGTAAGGAATTGGCTCCTACTTCTGTTGTTCCAGATGAAGCTGTGCAAGTCAATTCAGGAGACCAAGTATCTGCAGGTGAGGAGACACCTGAAGCTGACCTTGGCGGAAATCACGAAGGCAAAAGCACACGCGATGTGCCACTTAGGGAAGTACAAGACACATCTCCCTCTGCACCAGCTGTAGTTGTTAATGAGAAAGAAGGCCAGGGAGTTGGGGAGCCATTAATAGGCGGAGGCCACATTGTTGACGGTGTGAATCACTCCTCATCAGCTGATATTCATGCACGAGATGTACAAGAAAATGCAGAAACAATTGACACGGATGATCCCGCCCCACTTTTTGTCCAACAGGGAGGCAAGTCAATTTTTTCTTATAGAGCAGTTTTTAAAACAAAACGTGGGCGGCAATGGAAAGAAGTTTGTAAGGATATTAATGCACAGCCTCTCAAGGTCCCTCGCGTTGGTGTTGAGTCCGATTCAGATGCAACTGTGGCAAGACAGTCGTCACGTAATAGGCGCTGCACACGCTCTTCAAACAAAACACCTAGTAAACAAGTAGTAGGATCTCAAAATCCTAAAAGTTGGCCTTCGAGTGTGGATGTGATTGACTTGTGTGACGTTAGTTCTGGTGATCATGCTGTGGAGGGAGCTGTGTCTGGGCTTCGTAATGTGAACCGTTTTGGCTCGCTGCAGTCCCGGACTTGTCGGAGCATTAGGGCTGGTAAACCTCCAAGATGGACGTGTAGAGGTGTGCTTGTAGCGGAGTGTGATAAAGCCGAATTTTATATATGGAAAGCTTATGCCGCCATGAAAATGAAGTAAGTTGTGAGTAAATTTGTGTGTGCAACCTGTGGTGGACTCCTTATATTTTTAAGCTGTGCACTTATTTCGTAGTTCTGGAATTATTAAGCTGTTGCTAAAGTCAAATAATGTGATTGGTGCGGTGTTGTTTGATGGGTTGATAAATCCCTGCAAAGCCTTGTCTGACACAGTTAGTTTGCTACATCTTCAATTCTACATTCCATTACATAACTTTTTTTTTTACTTATTTGTAATCTCTAATCACCGTGTTTTGTTTTAGCATTGCGACCTCTTGTTAGATGTTATGTTGTACAAAGCGTCCCTTTACTTGCACAAATTTCTCGATGACTAGTCAATCCTTCACCATCATTGCTGGGTAAGAATCATCGAGGCCATAAATTGTTTTGACAATAAATATCATGGTCATGATGTGTTGAGTGTGTAATTTATAACCATTTTCCATTCTTTTTACATAGCTGAAACTGGAATCCCCGAAAACGAAGATGGACGACCAATGTATGGCAAAGTACATGCTCGGTTCAAGGCCGTTGGAGTGAGGAGTTGCATGGAGAGATGTTTCAAAGGTGTACGACATTGCTCTTCTCAAGGATCATTGGGCTGCGTATGCTGTTCATCTTGTTGAAGAGAAAGTTGTTGTATATGACTCTCTTTGGAAGGAGGAACGGGTCCCCGTCGTGATAGACGCCTTCAAGGAGGCGACCACCCTACTACCAAATTTACTGCTTCGATATGGCGTCATGGCAAGGGGTGCGAAATCGCCATGGGTGAATTCGACATGGAAAGTAGAGGTACCGAAGGAATGTCCAAGACAGCCGAACCATCGTGATTGCGGAGCAGTTGCATTAAAAATCGTTGAGTGTCTTGCTTCCAGCACTCCATTTGATGAAGTCGATTTCTCTAAATCAGCTGCTTTCCGAGATGATTATTGCCATGAAATCTTCAAGCTTAGGGTATGTGGCCAGACCTCCCATGCTTAGGGTCATGCTCGCTGTCATAATTTTTTGGTACATGTTAATTTAGTGTGAGATATGTGTGTATGTATATCTTAGGTGATATTTAATGAATACAGTGCAATGTTGTGTGACACGCACCCGTCGTGCAGTATGATCAAAATACCTGTGTTTGCCCTGGACGGACAATACGCGCTCCTGAGCCCACTACCGGACTGGCTAGTTTTCGTGGCAAGCTAGGGTCGATCCCACGGAGAGTGATGAACCACCTTACTCTTCAGTGCACAAATCGAGTTGTCACGGTCTCAATCTCTATATCTGCACAAAATAAACTAAACGGAATTCAAATATAAAAAGGGGGGGTAAGATTTGGGGTAGGTTATGATCATTGTTGATATGTTAATTTGGTCATGGGCACACTGAAGATCCGTCCATGCTTCATATAAACTCAAGGCGTGGCCCAAAGACATTGGGGCGTTTCAAGAGTTCATACTCCACACTTGGGATGGTTGAATCCCTTGTTGTCGTCTCGGTCTGAAGGTCACGCTTCACCCCGGTCACAAGGTCGTGCTTCACTCCTCCTTAGATAGTAGTCATACCCGATCTCTCCAAGTATGACCCTCACCAACCTTCTCTTCCAAACTTTCCATGTCCGCACCTACAGAGTAGACATAACTCGCGGGATATCCATTTCCGGTACTACGTCCAACCGGTCATCGATATGTCTACGATACGCGAGATGAGTCCTTTGGTCGATAACCATGGCTTGATGCCTCGTCATAATTGATGGGTGATTGTTAGAGAAGCCCAAGACTAAAGAAGGACGCAGTATCCCCTTGTCCATTCCTCACCATCCAGATCTACAGCACCATGTCAGGTGCTGCTTAGCTACTCGGTCATGGGCACATCGAACGTTGCCGTCTGTCATGCCCTGCCTTTGCTTGACATGGTACAGCTCCAACCGAGCGGTGATCACCCGTTAAGTCAGGACTGTCCATGAGTTCTGCTCCAGTCTTTCCAGAACTACTGGACTCAACCGATGGCTCAAGTGCCTCACGAATGTTTCACATATCAACAGTCAATCATTTCCCATACCCAAATCTCACCAAGTAGATTACTCACACATAATTAAATATACAATGATAAGCGAAATAGAACACATGAATGAAAAGAAATACGAAATACTTGAATTAAAAGTACCTAAGGCAAACAACCTTGGATTCGTTCTTCACTACAGAATGTAAATTAAGCGGATAAACTGTTTCAATCGTAAAGAAAATATCAAACTGAGATTAAAATTGTTTCTTGGACTAAGAACTATAGAATGGCGAAGTAACCAACATTGTGCCAGCCGCTGTGGCTGGACTTTTATAGTAGCAATGGCAGCGAGCAAAACCCTAAGCGAGTAGACTGCATCGGCATTATTGGCACTTTCCATGTTGAGCGAGATGCTGATTACTCCTGATTTACTTTATTAGTGATTGGCAATCTCCGATTAATTGATTGATTTAGGGTGGTGCGCTAAATTCAAGATCCTTCTTTCCATAAACGCTCGGCAGATATGCTGTGAATCTTTTCCACGAGGCTTTCCTTCTTTAGCTCTGGCGACTGACTGGCAATTGCTGTAGTGGTTAAACTGGTTGCATGCTTCATGATTTGGTTCTTCGTAAGCAAGGCAGTTGCAAGATCTTCTTGTTGTTGGGTGCATTGCGTTAATACCACGAATGCGAATGATGAACAACAACTTAGCTTCAGGGTTCACATGGAATCCTTCTTTCAACCTTGTCTCTTGCTTCAATTCATCTCCTGCGCTGCATACTCCTTTGCGTAGTCCTTGCAACCGACTGAATTCACTCCAGTTCTGCTCATTCTGACCACCTTTCTTCTGTTTGACTCGGACTGAGCTTCCTTCCTTCGAACAATAACTTCCTTCCCCTGGACAGACACTAGCTACACAAAAAGACATGAAAAAATAGGGCCAAATGGCCCAAAAGTCGAAGACGCATCATATCTACACACTTAAACCATACTTGCCCTCAAGTATGTTGGTTGATTCACAAAGACACCAACAAGGGAGATGAATGAAAAAGAAATAAAACTTCAAGACACGAAAGTGCGCAATCAAATGAATTAGTTCGTGCATGCATATATCAACCAAGTTAACATTCCACAACCCATTGAGCAAATACACCACATGATCATATTAGCAGTCTTCCTCACACACTCAAGTGTATGGCTAGTGTTTACTCTCATTTCATGCTGCATTAGCTTTCCTATTAGCTTGTTCGAGGATTTATGGCTATCAGTTAGTCTGGTGCAGTTTATCAAAGGGTCTTAATTTGGTTGTAATGGGGCATACGGAGCAGGGTAAGGACTTTTGGACAGTGGGTTAAAACCTGATTCCAGTCACATAGACTACTCTTTCAATATAAGTGCTCCCACTAATCCTCATACTTCTTTCTTTCTTTGGGGTTTATTTCTTCCTTAGGCATGTATTGATCTTTGATCACACTTAGAATTTCCATTCTTTTCATTTATGCCTTCTTCTTAAACACTGACTACCCCTTTTGTTACCCCTCTTTTACTTGTGTCTTTCCACTTAGAGCATCTATGTACCCTTCTTATCTTTTATAGTGTGGGAGACACACTCTTAATCAAATATCATTACAATGGCTTATGAAAGAAAAAAGTGCTTCGGTTCAAAATGGTTAGCAATGGTTTATCATGCTCAGCTAGATAATTCTGAGGCTTCTAATCATGAATAAACTGCCCTTATCCTTTAATCTACACCACCAGCTAAAATCCACTAACAAGTTCTAGGATTACTAAGCAGCATGAACACACAGAAGATAGAAATAAATAGGCTCAATTCTCATAGGTATGGACTTCTGTATTCCCTCTACTGCTATACATGTAATGTTGCTCAGCATACCATTCAAACCAGTCAAACCAAACAACATGCACACCTTCCCCTAATCCATATATCATGCGCACACACAGACTCTAAGACTTACTTTACACTAGACTCCAGCTGATACAAAACGTAAAAGTCAGAAATGAAAAGAACAAAAAGAAAAATAAAACCTAAACTACAGATAGGGGAAAGGAAACTTATTCATACTGGTCGGAGGCATCCTCATCCTCTCCGTCCGCTTTTGCCATCAACCCCTCAAAGCCTTTCTTCATGTTGGTATGGATTGCCGTCATCTCTACCCTCAGTATTGCTACTTCTGCACGTAGCTCTTTCAGTTCTGCCAGTACGGCCACCATCTCGCTGTTTGAGCGGCGCGGAACTGCCTGCTCATTCGCCTTGCTCGGTTCTGCTCTGCCTGCTGTGTCTTCTGGGTAGACCAGCGAGTAATTCCCATGCTCGTCCACCTCAACAATCCTCCACCTCACGAAGCGCCCTTGGTCCAGAAATCTTGTATCAGCAACTGCGAGATCATCTGGCTTCTCCATGTCGAAATTGGTGAGATTCTTTGCAAGAATCGTCGCCAAAGGGCAGAGTAAGAGGTATTTGTTGTGGTGGGTCACGCCGAACTAAAACTGCCGCGCTGCTATGATCCCAAAGTTTACCCGTTTCTTCTCCATCATGCACCATAAAATGAACAACTCCTGTTGAGTCACTACGTTGGACCCCTCCAAACGCCCGTAGAGGTTGTAAGCCAGCCACCTGTGGCAAATCTGTAGCGCTGGATCTCTGATCTCATTGGACTTGCTGTTGTTCTTCACATAGCGATTCCTGGTGGAGATGATTGACCAGTAGTGGTCAATCTGAGACTTCCATTCATCCGAGGCCACCATCTCTGCCTCCTTATACTCATCCTCATATACCTCCCGCGGCTCGAGTACTCCGAGTTGAATGTTCAACTCATTGATGGAAAGAGGGAACATCCTGCCCCGCAGTTGAAAGCGCAGGGTGCCCGGAGTCTCGATACCGTAGTTACCACGGGGTTTAAACTCCACTGTCCCCATGAATTCCTCAGACAGCTTCTTGAACGCAGGGTAGTTCCATTCCAAAACCTTTCCCCAGCCGATACCCTTGAAGTATCCCTCCACCTTCTCATTGATTCCAAATGCTTCCAAGCTTTCTGTCAATAGGTAGTACCAAGGGAGGATCTCCCTGTTTTGCAGGATGGCATACCGCTGGCTATCTCGTGGTATGGTTGCTCCAGATGATGCATGTCGTAGCACGCCTTTCCTCTTGGTTCCTGATTTCTTGGTGGTGACACTGGGTGTAGACTTCACAGGCGCTTGAATCTCCCCCGAGTTAGAGCTGTCAATGATCTCCACTCTCTCTATTTCTTCCTCGATTTCCTTTGCTTCTCCTTCTTTTTCTCCTTCCTTTGCCTTCCCTTTTTCCTCAGCTGTAACCCTCCTCACCGTGCTCGTAGTACCAACCTTGCCCCCTAATTTGCTCTGTTGGACTTCTGCGATAAGGGGGGTTTCGAGGTTTCAAGCTTCCTCTTTGCTCCCACCCCTTTCTCTTTGCTTTGCGGGGTGATATCTTCTTGGGCCCGCACGGGAATACTTTTTTCTGTCTCCTCCTCTCCAACTGGCTCTCCCCCTTGCTCGCCTTCTTGTTCCTTCTCTTCATGGTCAGAAGTGGTCAGACCACCCTCCTTTGATTGAGATTGGGAGCGGGAAGAACTGGGGTCTGGAGTAGGCTCCTTTGGTGGAGGGCTAACTGCTTTCTTTCCGGCGGTCTTCTTCTTCGCTGCTGCTGCGGTAGTGGTGTCCTTGACCGCAGGCTTCTTCTTCTCTTTCTTCCTAGGCGGTTGAACATCTGGTTCTTCCTCGACCTGTACCTGCTCTTGGTCACCCGCAGCGTCTCCTTCTCCAGTGGGTTGCTTCTCCGGCGAGGGAATCTTCTCTTGTTCCTCTTCTTCCACACCCCGAGTAGGTGTGGTCTTTTCTGAACTGTGCACAGGAGTTTCCTCGGAGGTGGTGCTGCGCGTTTTTCTCTTCTCCCCCACCAGTACAGATTTTGTAGCGGCTGGGCCTTTGGTTTGAGTACTGCCGGAGGCGCGATACTTTTGCTCGTTCTTTTGTGCGCGGCTTTCTTGATTCTGACCATGGTGATGGTTGGAAACTTAGGGTTTTCAGAAAGACGGCGAAGGCTGGTGAAGGTCTGTGGAGTGAAAATTGGAACTGAGTGTTTAAATGGCAGGTTTGTGGACGGCAGTTATGGCAAAGTGGAGAGAGTGGCTGAGTGTGTGGCGGTTATGGAGGCTGCGAGGGTTAATGGAGGAGGGTTTTCTCCTTTTAACTGATGGAGTGGTGAGGTGACAGTTATGGGAAGTTGAAACGTTCAAGGGAATAAAATCATTACCAAATTTGAAATTCAAATTTCGTGCGAAATCCCAAGCGCCGCAGTTATATCTAGCTGTCCTTGTCAGATGCGCCTCCACGTCATTTCCTGGTTAGACCGTCCCCATTCCACACACCGGTCTGCCACCTACACACTTTGCATCACAAAGTGGGTTCGAATCTCAAAATAGACTCTAAAAAACACCTTGGCCCACATTCTCCAGTTCTGACTTAGTCCAATACTCACTTAACTCAAAACAACTCTTTAATAACTAATTAAGGGAAAGCGGTTGTGGTCTTACCCACGACCATTCCTGGGTTGCCTCCCAGTAAGCGCTCTTGTTTAATGTCTTGAGCTCGACTTCCAGCTTTGGCTCTTACTGATAAATAGGATCCAGTAAAGAACATTTCTCCTTGGTCTTCTTCAACTCTGAATAATCAAAGTACGGCTTCAAGCGATGACCGTTCACCACAAAAGTATCTTTTCCATTCAAATCATAAACTTCGACACTTCCATTTGGGAATAACTCCTTCACGATGTAAGGTCCTCCCCATTTTGATCTAAGCTTCCCACTCATCAACTTAAATCGAGAGTTGAATAACAACACCTTTTGGCCAAACCAAAATTCCTTTTTCCTAAGCTTTGCATCGTGGATTCTCCTCGTTCTTTCCTTATACAAAACTGCATTGTCGTATGACTCCAACCGAAGTTCCTCCAATTCATTCATTTGCAACTTCCTTTCTTCTCTGGCCCTAGTTATACTGAAGTTGATTCTCTTGATCGCCCAGTAAGCTTTGTGTTCCACTTCTACTGGTAAACGGCATCTTTTTCCGAACACAAGCCTGAATGGTGACATGCCAATTGGAGTCTTATAGGCAGTGCGGTATGCCCATAACGCATCTCCCAGGTAATTGCTCCAATCCTTACGATTGGGATGAACCACCTTCTCCAATATGCCCTTGATCTCCCTATTAGAAATTTCAGCCTGTCCATTGGCCTGGGGGTGATATGCAGTCGTGACTTTATGTTTCACCCCCATTCTTTTGGTGAGTGCTCGAATGGCGGCATTGCAGAAATGAGATCCTTGGTCGCTGATGAGGATTTTTGGAACTCCAATTCTATTAAACACCTGCTCTCTCAAAAATTCTGCCACCGTATGAGCATCATTACTGGTTGTAGCCTTTGCTTCGACCCATTTGGATACGTAATCGACTGCCACCAAAATGTATTCATAATTTCCTGACTTAGGGAATGGTCCCATAAAGTCGATTCCCCATACATCGAAGATTTCCACAGGCATAATAGGCATTTGAGGCACTTCATCTTTTGCGGTGATACCCCCCACCATCTGGCACTTCGGGCAGCCCTGTACCCATTTCTTGGCATCAACAAAGATTGTAGGCCAATAGAATCCACTATCCAATATTCTTTGCGCTGTTCTTCTTCTACCGAAATGTCCACTGCATGCTGTGCTATGGCACATCTCCAATATCTGAGCATGTTCAATCTCCGGAATGCACCTCCATATGATTTGATCTGTGCTAATCTTCCACAAATGCGGTGCTTCCCAAAAATAAGAGCGAGCCTGTGTCACCAATTTCTGTTTCTCGAACTTGGTCTTCCCTAGTGGCACTTCCTTAGTAAAAAGATAATTTGCTATGTCTGCAAACCAGGGCTCCTTCTCGGTCAGGGCATACAGAGTCTCCATCTCCATATGATCTCGTACGGCGTACAGCATCTCATCCGGAAAAGCGTCTTCTATTGGCTCGCCATCATCCTTTCCCATTTGTAGCCTGCTTAGATGATCAGCTACTTGGTTGGCGGCTCCCTTCTTATCTCTTATTTCTAAGTCGAACTCTTGGAGCAGCAATATCCACCGGATAAGTCGTGGTTTTGATTCTTTCTTTGCCATGAGGTATTTCAAAGCAGCGTGATTGGTGTAAATGATCGCTTTTGTGCCCAGAAGGTATGATCTGAATTTCTCGATTGCGAAAACCACTGCCAACAATTCCTTCTCAGTTGTGGTGTAGCTACACTGAGCTGGATTCAAAGTCTTCGAGGCGTAGTATATAACGTGGCTTTCCTTACCTTTCTTCTACCCCAGTACTGCTCCAACCGCGTAATTGCTGGCATCACACATGATTTCGAATGGTATCTCCCAATCTGGCGGTTGAATAATAGGGGCTGATACCAATCTGTCCCGTAGATTCAGAAATGCTTCCTTACAGTCGTCATCAAAGTCGAACTGTACATCTTGTTGTAACAAATGGGTCATGGGTTGAGCAACCTTTGCGAAATCCTTTATGAATCTGCGGTAGAATCCTGCGTGGCCAAGGAATGCCCGTATGTGCTTGACCGTAGTTGGATACGGCAACTTGGCAATGGAATCAATTTTTGCCTTGTCCACTTCGATCCCCCTCTCCGATATGACATGGCCCAGTACGATGCCTTCCTTCACCATAAAATGGCATTTTTCATAATTGAGTACCAGGCTTTTCTCCACGCATCTTTTCAATACTAGCTCCAAATGATTAAGGCATGTGTCGAACGAATCACCATACACCGTGAAATCATCCATAAACACCTCTATGCAATTTTCCAATAAATCTGAAAAAAATGCTCATCATGCAGTTGGAAGGTTCCATGTGCATTACAAAGACTAAATGGCATTCTTCGGTAGGCGAAAGTCCCGTACACGCAAGTGAACGTGGTCTTTTCTTGATCTTCTTGAGCTACGAATATTTGCATATATCCTGAATATCCATCCAGGAAACAATAATAGGCATTACCAGCTAGCCGTTCCAGCATTTGATCGATAAAGGATAATCGAAAATGGTCCTTCTGTGTGACCATATTCAGCTTCCGGTAGTCTATACAAACTCTCCACCCAGTTTGTAGCCTTGTTGGAACAAGCTCGCCTTTGTCCTTCTTCACAACCTGTATCCCAGATTTCTTCGGCACGACGTGAACTGGGCTGACCCATTGGCTGTCTGATATAGGGTAAATTATGCCCAACTCCAAAAGCTTTAGGATCTCCTTAAGTACCACCTCTTTCATGACAGGATTCATTTTCCTCTGCGAATCCTATACTGGTCGTGCTCCTTCTTCCAAGTATATGTGGTGCATACACTCTGTTGGACTGATGCCCTTTATATCTGCCAGGGTCCAACCAATGGCTTCCTTGTTCTCTCTCAATACTCTGACTAGTCTTTCTTCCTGCACCATGGTTAGATCAGAACTGATAATCACTGGAAGAGTTTCCTCCTGTCCCAAGTAAGCATATTGCAAGTGTTTTGGCAGCTTCTTTAACTCTAAGACTGGAGCTTTCACAATCGATGGCATCAATTTCTCGTGTTGCCCATACTGAGAGAACAACTCCGGTTTGCCCTGTCACGATCCTCCGATGGAGTACACTTCCAAGATAATATCTTTAATCTTCCTGTCAACCTCCACTGCTGCTTCCAAAGTGCTTTCCTTTAAAGAGTACAATTCCATGATGGCCTCCTTCATCTCGAGGTCCTCTGTTTGCACGGCATCTCGATCGGTCAGTCCGGCTTGTATCACCCTTTCTGTAGTGTCGCTTGAGCTGAATTCCAGGTTTGTTCTTGTACCAATGGTTCAAATATGTCAATCATTTCTACAGACTCTAGTTCAGGCTTCCTTCTCATGGCTTCATAAATGTTGAATTCTTCCACCACGCCATCGAATTCACATGATAGAATTCCAGTCTTCATGTCCAGTTTAGTCCCTGCAGTCATCATGAATGGTCTGCCCAGCAGAATGGAGTTCTCCTTTGCTTCTGAACCTGTATCCAGCACGTAGAAGTCAGCAGGAAAAATCAGCTCTCCTACTTTGATCAGCACATCTTCGATAACACCTTCTGGATATGCGTTTGACCTGTCTGCTAATTGTATGACGACTCGGGTGTTCCGTAGTTCCCTCAAGTTGAGCCTGTTGAAAACTGCTAGAGGCATAACGTTTATAGATGCCCCCAAGTCCATCATGGCTTTGTCCATGTTCCTACCCGCGATGTTGCAAGGGATAGTGAACATCCTCGGATCTTTCTTCTTCGGTGGCAGTTTTTGCTGTATAATGGCTGACACACTTTCTCCCATAATTTATCGAACATCTTCATCAATCTTCACCTTCCTCGAGCAGAGATCTTTAAGGAACTTGGCATACTTTGGAATTTGCTTAATCACGTCCAGTAGGGGTATGCTAAGTTCCAATTTTCGAAAGATCTTCATCATATCATTGGCTTCTTTCTCTCTGGCTTTCTGTCGAAGTCTACCCGGATAAGGGGGTCCAGTCTGCTCATCACCATCTATTTCTCCTGTAATTTTGTTGCTGGTTCCCTCCTCTCTTTGCCGGTTAACTTCTGCCTCCGCCAAAAATTTTTCAGCTTGCTCATCATCAACCTCTGTGATTATCACTTGTGCCTGTTCTTTGTGGTTGATTCCTTGATGTGGGAGCTTCCCTGTATTCTCTTCTACTTTTGCCAGCGCCTTCGCCAAATGACCAATCTGCACGTTGGTTTGATTCATACCAGCTCGGATTTTATTGCGGAACTTCTCACTTTCCTTAGCCATACTCTCCATGGCCTCTTCCCATGGTGCTCTCCTCTGATGAGGCGGTTGATACACCTGCTGTTGCTGTGGTTGGTAGTGTTGTTGTTGTGGTGGGCCTCCCTGATATTGTCCTTGCTGTTGGTGCTGGGCAAATGATTGAGATGATCCCGGTAGACCTGTACCGTTCTGTTGTGGTTGACCATCCTGTTTCCATCTAAAGTTAGGATGATCCATCCACCCTCTGTTGTACGTATTTGAAAACGGGTCATACTTTCTCTGAAATCCTTCATTTCCCCCCATGGCATTCACGTCCATTATATCTTCACCAAAGTTGGGGCAATTTTCAGATTGATGCCCCACTGCATCGCATAGGCCACACTGTCTAACCTTCTTCTGCACGGTCAGACCACTCAATAGTGTCTTTATTTCCTTCATCTCCTTTTCCAGATTTGTCAGTTTATCTTTTTCCTCTCCTTTCTCTGGTATCTCTCCGCTTCTTTCATGTCCATCATCTCTGGATTCTTCTGCCATTGTTCCCAAGAGTTTGAAAATCTCTTGAGGTGTTTTGCTCAGCAACGATCCATTGCATGCAGCCAATACCAGTCCTCGATCACTCCTCCGCATGCCCTTTACGAAGCTTTCCACTTGATCTTTTAGAGTGATCTGGTGATGAGGACAGTTGCTTAACAACTGTTTGAAGCGAGTCCAGTACTCATAAAAAGTCTCCAGCCCATCCTGTTTAATGTTTCGGATGTCCCATCGCATCCTTTCAACTCTTGTAGCTGGAAACTCTTCCAAGAAACTCTGCTGCATTTCTGCCCAAGTGGTAACGCTTCCCTGAGGTAGATTGTACAGCCATCTCCTGTTCTGTCTACCAATGAGAATGGAAAATGAACCAGTTTCACATATTCTTGCTGATTCTCATTGGACTGATGCATCACTGTCATTTCGAAGTCCTAGAGATGGGTATGCGGTTCGTCTCCTGGATATCCATTAAATTTCGGTAAGACCTGTATTAATGCAGGTTTCAAGTCGAACCGCTCAGGTGCGAAAGGATTCGTTGGTAAGGTGATCTCGTTCGGCCTGAGATTCAGATTAGTTGGGTAAGCCAACTGCTTGAGGGTCTGCGGCTGTGGTTGTTCATCCATAGCGTCGCGTCTCGCTATTCGTGCAAGTACGCGTAGTCGTCGTTCAGTTCGTTCAATATTTGGATCAAAGGTTAATGCTCTTTGTACTCGACGAGTTCCACGCATACACTAGTAGCGGAAGATGGAATGAGAAGAGTAAAATTGTTGCGCATCACTCCCCGGCAACAACGCCAATTTTGACACGCACCCGTCGTGCGGTACGATCAAAATACATGTGTTTGCCCTAGACGGACAATACACGCTCCTGAGCCCACTACCTGACTGGCTAGTCTTCGTGGCAAGCTAGGGTCGATCCCACGGAGAGTGATGAACCACTTTACTCTTCAGTACACAAATCGAGTTGTCACGGTCTCAATCTGTATATCTGCACAAAATAAACTAAACGGAATTCAAATATAAAAAGGGGGGTGAGATTTGGGGTAGGTTATGATCATTGTTGATATGTTAATTCGGTCATGGGCACACTGAAGATCCGTCCATGCTTCATATAAACTCAAGGCGTGGCCCAAAGACATTGGGGCGTTTCAAGAGTTCATACTCCACACTTGGGATGGTTGAATCCCTTGTTGTCGTCTCGGTCTGAAGGTCACGCTTCACCCCGGTCACAAGGTCGTGCTTCACTCCTCCTTAGATAGTAGTCATACCCGATCTCTCCAAGTATGACCGTCACCAACCTTCTCTTCCAAACTTCCCATGTCCGCACCTACAGAGTAGACATAACTCGCGGGATATCCATTTCCGGTACTACGTCCAACCGGTCATCGATATGTCTACGATACGCGAGATGAGTCCTTTGGTCGATAACCATGGCTTGATGCCTCGTCACAGTTGATGGGTGATTGTTAGAGAAGCCCAAGACTGAAGAAGGACGCAGTATCCCCTTGTCCATTCCTCACCATCCAGATCTACAGCACCATGTCAGGTGCTGCTTAGCTACTCGGTCATGGGCACATCGAACGTTGCCGTCTGTCATGCCCTGCCTTTGCTTGACATGGTACAGCTCCAATCGAGCGGTGATCACCCGTTAAGTCAGGACTGCCCATGAGTTCTGCTCCAGTCTTTCCAGAACTACTGGACTCAACCGATGGCTCAAGTGCCTCACGAATGTTTCACATATCAACAGTCAATCATTTCCCATACCCAAATCTCACCAAGTAGATTACTCACACATAATTAAATATACAATGATAAGCAAAATAGAACACATGAATGAAAAGAAATACGAAATACTTGAATTAAAAGTACCTAAGGCAAACAGCCTTGAATTCGTTCTTCACTACAAAATGTAAATAAAGCGGATAAACTGTTTCAATCGTAAAGAAAATATCAAACTGAGATTAAAATTGTTTCTTGGACTAAGAACTATAGAATGGCGAAGTAACCAACATTGTGCCAGCCGCTCTGGCTGGACTTTTATAGTAGCAATGGCAGCGAGCAAAACCCTAAGCGAGTAGACTGAATCGGCATGATTGGCACTTTCCATGTTGAGCGAGATGCTGATTACTCCTGATTGACTTGATTAGTGATTGGCAATCTCCGATTAATTGATTGATTTAGGGTGATGCGCTGACTTCAAGATCCTTCTTTCCATAAACGCTCGGCAGATATGCTGTGAATCTTTTCCACGCGGCTTTCCTTCTTTAGCTCTGGCGACTGACTGACAATTGCTGTAGTGGTCAAACTGGTTGCATGCTTCATGATTTGGTTCTTCGTAAGCAAGTTAGTTGCAAGATCTTCTTTGTTGTTGGGTGCATTGCGTTAATACCACGAATGCGAATGATGAACAGCAACTTAGCTTCAGGGTTCACATGGAATCCTCCTTTCAACCTCGTCTCTTACTTCAATTCATCTCCTGCGCTGCATACTCCTTTGCGTAGTCCTTGCAACCGACTGAATTCACTCCAGTTCTGCTCATTCTGACCACCTTTCTTCTGTTTGACTCGGACTGAGCTTCCTTCCTTCGAACAATAACTTCCTTCCCCTGGACAGACACTAACTACACAAAAAGACATGAAAAAATAGGGCCAAATGGCCCAAAAGTCGAAGACGCATCATTGTGCTATTGATCTTTCTGTTGTATTTGTTTTCTCTCTCCCTTATTTTGTGTTTTGCTTCAACACTCGCTAGTGATGAGAAATATTGGAGTGTCCTGTCTGGCCATTTCTGTAGTTTGATTTCGAAAGCAGTAGTAACTATTTAATTATTTCTCTCATTGCATTGGCTTCATTATCTTTCTTATGTATGTAATTTGTTGCTATTTGTACCATCCACCGTGTTTATTTCTTACAATTCTATAAGTCTGCTCGTATTGATTAATTATATATTGTGTTTACGGGGTAATTTGTATACATATTTGTCATTGTGAATTGAACACTAATGATTTCTTTCGCTTGAAAAAAATAAAAATAAAAACACTAATGATTTGTTACTATTCACATTGGATTAATATGAAAACATATGCCTGCTTGGAAGCTTAGTTGGGCCCTTTATATAATTTACTGAAGTGGCTCTTTAGGCCCATTGCGAAAATGTGATGCTTTCATAATATACATACGCTTAATAAACGTGTCATTTTGTAATCTTGTTTTTTTTTTTTAGAAGCTCTTTACCCTTAAATAAACATGAAGGCCACCACATTTGGCTAATTATTCTGGGCTACTGAGCACAAAAATATTATACCAGATGAAAGCATCTTTTTGTAGAAATTGCTGCAGTAGAAATAATGTTAGATTTTGTTCAAATATAATTGAAACAACACAATACTTGGGAGCCAATTGAATTAAATCAAACGAGTGGATGAGCAGTAAAACTGCAATGGGTAAACCATTTTCATACATGAATTATTGATTAAGGTGAACACCACACAGTAAAAACATTATGCATCTGCTTATGCACTCGATTAAAGTAAGCACCAGATACGATAGTAGAGAAATTATTGTTTAAATGACAAGGCTATTTTAGTCGACACACTTGTTCGGAATATCCTCCGGGAAGATAATATTTTGAAGCTTCAAAACCCAACCAAAGACATACCAATCCGACGCATGCTGCTATCCAAAAGCGGACCCTGGCATTTGCATCACTCAGCGATTTCTTCAACAATGTATTATGTACCTTAATTTCGACCAGCTTTGTCACCTGCTCCTCCAATTCAGCTTTGACACACTCCAATTCCTTGGCTAATCTGGAGCACTCGTGCTTCGTGGTAACAAGGTTTGCCTCGGCGATTTTCATTTTTCTAACAACAGCCAATAGTGCATCTCTCACTTCCCCTTCATATGGTGGTTCATACCATAGAAAATAACTGCAGTTGTCGGACTACAGAAAATACAATCACCATCTTACATTATTACCCAAACTGTGATAACATAACCTACAGTGTCTTAGTTAAAGAGTTATTACCTGCGGCCATCGCGGGCAGCACCAGTACCTCCGCCCAGGGTTTTCAAGCGTCAGCGAATGGCGGAGCTGACAATGACCATGACCGCAAGCCGGTATTCTGTTTGAATTAATAGACTTTTCACGGCTTCCACTTGATCCACCTGACATACTCGTTCTTTAGTATTGCATGCTCCGATTTGAGATCCGATTGGCAGCCCCTTCAGGAAATTAGGGTTCGCCACACTTCAACTTCAATCCAGTATATATATATATATATATATATATATATATATATATATAGATTATTATAATCCTCCATGCCACTTGGCTTTGTACATATATACGAGTATAAAATTGCTACTCGTACGAATTTATATATTCGCTCTGGTTTCAAATTTTAAGAAGCAATGGTAATATCTTTGGGGTGAAAAAACCTTCTAAACAAATATTTGTTCAACATAGCTCAAAAACACTTTCACATCTATGTATGAAGAAGATGATGTTTAACGTGTAACACGTAGGATCTAAAATAAAGGGAATGATTCAAATGACTTTAATTACTAAATTTTATATTTTAATTTAAATCATCTTGTCCAATTTAATGATCGTATTATATTTTTACCGTAATCTTTGTTTTTTTTTGTTGTGTGTCTTGCCACAGTGCGCCCGTCTATCATTAGCGATTACATATAATATAGTAGCGGATATACAATAAGTAGTATGATACTCTTGCAAAGGCATTTAATTTTTTTATCAAATTAAATTGATAGTGAAATGCGAAATCACTCCATCAATAGAACGTATATTTTGGTCAAGTATCATTTTACATACGCTCCCATTTGGCTAATTTCCCTTAAAAATCGATTTGTGATATTGAAATTCTCATAATTCATATATATTGCACATAAATTACTGTTTAAATTAAATTAATCCACTCACGATTAAGTTAATTTAATAACTGTTTAAATAATTGTTATTAACTTAACTTAATTCACTCATAAATAAACTTAATTTAATAACTGTTTAAATACTTTGAATTCGTTGGAATTCTCCTTGCACATATATAGAATTTATATTTTCACCACAAGATTGTAATTGCATTAGTATACATGTACTCAAATTTTTACGAAAAGATATCTTTGCGTTGGGGAGATTCTATTTATTTTGGGGATTTTTTGTGCATATTAACTATTATAGTATATAACCTATTAATAATAATACTTATACTAATAATTTATTTATTATCTTATAGAATTGACATAAAAGTTTAGTGCACATCTATAGATGAATCATAGTATTTAACTAATTTATAGATCAAAAAAATTGAGAAAATATTGCCAAATATTAAAAAATAAATTGAATGGTTGACAATCACTTTATACTATTTTGTTTATTACCTAATGTGATTGACGCAACTGTCATTGGTCATATGAATTTAATTCCATTAATTTGTTTCTTAATTAGAATAAACAAGTTGTGGGAATTGGGAAAAAAAATGTACTATACTAATATATAGAGTTTTATTTACAAAAGCTAAATTTTATTTTACGATAAGCTTTATCCCTTTTTAAAGAATGATTAAAATTTTACCTAATATTTAAACTCGAGATGAGAACATTACGGTTCTACACTTCTTTTGATATAAGTGTGTTATGGTTTCAATTACATTTAATATAATACATAAAAGATATTAAGATTTCTTTATAAATTCATTTGAGAATATAGAAATTGTCCTTTAAGAAAATCTACAAATTGCATATATGATATTGACACTTTTTCTCCAATTTCTGTCTTCAATTCATCAACATTTAGACATTTTTTCGTCGTGCTAAGCTATGTTTCATATTTTTAACAAACATGTACTTTATACTTTTTCATTACTATCATAGTTTAAATTGAATAACACAGTCATGTTAATTGAAGGATATATTGCTCAATCAAGTAAAGTATATACTTATCATCTTTTGTAGTATGACCTATATGTACAGGTTTATATAAAAAAAAATAGCAAAACTTCTATAAATGAAAACACCGTTAATATATTTAAAACAAAAGATAATCATGCCATATATATCACATGCATTAAAATATGAAAACTGCATACAAAAACAATCGATGTATAAATTTCAATTTATACTTTTTTGGAGACTTCAGAAAATTTGTATTCACTTATTTATTTAATGATATTTAGTGACATTGTTATAAAAGAATAAGACCACTTAAAATTAATTTGTGAAAGGTTAATAATACAAAAAAACAAGGCTGCTATTCAGTGTGTAATATTCTAACAATTTTTTTTGTTAATGGTCGAATATAAAATATGAAAAATTAAATCGCATATACCAATTAATATTATAAATAGTAATAAACTGAATTATACATACATTCATTATAGTTATTTAATATCAAAGTTTTTTTTGGATTGCGAGTGCACGTTAATTATACAAGTAGTATATAAAAGACACTTTAAGGGAATGATTCAAATAGACAATTTAAAGTTGCAATTTCAATTGAAATAATTGTGGGTGAAGATCATACTTCATATACAAGAGAACATCAAATTACGAAATATTATTAGTGTATTATTCTTTTATGTAACATAATTAGCTGATAATTGGAATATATATTTCCCGTATTAATTAAATAAAGAACCAAAAGGTAAACATCATTAATCTTTTATGACGGTGAAGGAATTGTACATCTACTTTATTTGATGAATAAAATTTACCTTTGAATTAAGGATTTATATGTACAATTCACGAATAACATGATTTTTATAAGTCCTTTTAGGTAAAGCAAACAATAATATATATTATAGTTACATACAAATTATTTTAGAAATGACTTTAATTTTGTGTCAAAATATTGCAACAAACATCCGACTATTGTACTATTTCCACTAACACCCACTTTACCAACTTGCTTAATCCCCGTTCCCAGCACATAACTGGACTCGTTTGGACGGACGGAGGGAGTATATTGTACTAATGATTATCGTGCACATTATAGGATACAGTATAGATATATATAAAATATTACATGTGACGAGCTGGGTCACTGCAACTACACGATCATAGAGTAAGGTCTCATTTATTACGTCTTATCCGTCGAATATGGAGTATAATTGTAATCATTATCTTTAGTTAATAAAATACACTTTCTAAAAAGGTTATTAATAAACTACATTTGGAATTGCTAAAAACTTGTGAATTGTATTTACTGCTACAAGCAACCACGGGGCCCGCAGCAGCAGTGCAATCATGACATTTGAGAATATTTTCGCATATGGTGGGGAAATCTTTCGGCTGATTACGCCTATGTTGTAGGATAAACTATCAGATCTCAATCCTGCGCATTTAATTCATTTACTGCGTATGGACCCCACCGGTCTACAAGCTTCAGATAGACACTTGGGGAAAATTTGTTGATCAAATCGATTGGTGCATTTGTCTACAAAAAGATGCACACTTCGTCAATTTGGGATGTTAACGGAAAAGATAATATTACAAATTTGTGTAAATTTACATAATTTATTTTAATTTAATCATTCACTCAAATCATATTGGATGTTTATTCCACTCACCTAATATAATTTACTTTAATATATTCGTATATTTAACTCAACTGGGACCGTGATTCCATTAAATTCACACATTTACAAAAAATTTAGTCATCCATTCAACTGAAGTGGGACCTTTACTACACTTACTATAATTTCAAAATATATAATAGGTGACACCCTTACTCTACTCGCAACCAACTCAATCCATGGAATTAAACTGCGTGACCGTGCCAACTATGTATTTTTTTCTTGGATGGAGGGAATAATAAGAGAATGCATTTCAATAAATCTATATTTTAAATGGTGCATTGCATAATTAGTTAAAGATTGTCCCGTCCGCACGATGTAAATCAAAGTCTCCATTGTCCTCTATTTTTCATTGACATATGATTTATGTGAGCTTTTGATATTAACTAGCACTAATAACGTGCACTCGTACGTTGAGGAGTATGGTTTCAGGAAAAATGTATTCTTGTTGGTGCATTTTATATTATTTTGCGACATTTCTCATTCTTCAACTAAACTCATTATGTCAAGTAATTGTACCTATTTCATACTTGAAACTCCGACAATTTAAATTATGTTGTTTATTCGATTACAGTAATCATATTTTGATACATGTAGTTGTTGACTAACACCTTCAAAGCATTTTGCTATTTAAGTTGATTGTATTACATATATACGGTAATGGAGTCTGGTCGTTCCTACACATCGGATGCGTGACAGCTTTGTTTAAGCGTACTTCTCAACTTAGGAAAAAAGAATATTTTAGATCAAATTACAACGAAAACTTATGGGAAAAAAACTAATTTGGTGTGGAGCATTTTTTTTTTTTTTGCCGTATGGTATTTATAGTTGTGAATTAAATAAAAAAATTATGAGAAAACCAACAAATTATGTAGAGTCTTTGTTTGCTTTTATTTTGTCAATGTCAATTCTGCACGTGCAATGCACACGTTTAATTGACAATAAAATGTACTACTTCCGTTCACAAAATGATGCCCTATTTTGTGTCCGGCACGGACATTAAGAAAGCCGATAAAGTTGTGTTCAGTGGATAAAAGTTACAAAATAGGGTAGTGGGATAATGCCAAAAAAAATTGGTAATGACAAGAAATAGCTGGTATTCACAAAAAAGTAGGAATAACGTTCCGTGGATCACAAACAAGTAGAAATAAAGTTGAGGTGAGGTGGGGTCATCAATGGCAAGGGGTCGTAATTTTAATAAAGTAATGTATGTTGGTAAAAATAACGAAACCGGGCATGATTTGGTGAACACAAATAATCGATAAAACAAGCCTTCATTTAGTGAACGGAGTGAGTATATAAATAACTATACGCGTGTGTATTAGGCAGACGAGCTCGAGACGGTCTCGAAACATCGTTATAAAGTACCGCGATATGGCATGTGTATTAGAAATCGATTAATAAAAGGAGTAATAATTGGGGGAAAACGGATATACTACTTATAAATATTATAGTAGAGAATGGAAAATTTGCAAGTGGCCCGCCAATCGAATTTGGGAAAGTAGAAGTCTGACATGGTCCTGTTGCAAAAGCGTCTTCACTATTTAAAATAGTTTCTTTTGGCTACTTCATTATCCCAACCAATTGCTTCAACATAGAAACACCATTTCAAGAAAATTAAGTATTTCAGCCTTCAATGTAGTTGCCGAAAATGGGACTTCATTAAGGCATAGAAGCTTCCCCGAATCTTCACTTTAAGGTAAGAGTATTTCCATTTCTAGTAGATATCAATTTTGCTCCCTTAGTCAATTTATCGCATCAATTACTTCAAAATTTCCCACACGCAAATGCAATTTTGAGTTTTTTGATACCTGCAGTGATGCAAAAAAATCATAAATAATGTTTCATTCGCAAAATTTTTCATCCTGGTATGATGTAGGAAGATTTGTGTGCACATGCAATGACATATATAACTTCAAGTTAATTGTTTTTTACCAGATCCATCATCGGCAATGGTAGTTTAACATAATTTCCTATACTAATTCGTCATCGGCAATGGTAGTTGTACATAATTTCCGACCCTAATTCATTTTTCGAATGCTTGTTCTGCCGAGTTGGAGGTATTTGGTGTAGACAATAACAGTAAACCAATTTGTAAGGTTACCGCAAACTGCGTGAGAACACAAGTTGCATGTTTGAAAAAATATATTTAACTTTTTTTTATCCAGGGTCACACCTTCAATTTCTTCAGAACTACTGCTACTTTTTTCCTCTTTGTAAGATATAGAAGCTATTGGGACTTGTTACTATTTTTGTTTTGTTGCAGGGATTGGTCTCCCCGAAAAAGGAACATTTTGGTTTAATTTATAATGACGACCTTCAACGGGCAGTGGCTTATGAACTCGAGTAAGAAAAAAAATTATATACGCATCTTAGGGTTCCATTACGAGCTTCAATGATGTGAGATGTACGGATTATGAAATTGGAAATTGTCTAATTAAGTATATTATAAATTGTATGAGTAATTTTAATACATGTGTGGAGCTTAAAAAGAGATATGTATGAATGAAATGTGTAATTATACCATATGTTATGATATGGTAAAATTTTATTTGTTAAATTTTTTTGTACGTGTATGGGACCATCCATTAATTATCTTCACAATAGATGAAGTAATATATATTTTTCTACAAAATTATTGGTGTGTATATATTGTTCCACTGTGATTCTATTAGTAAATAAAGTTTGGTTCCAATTTTGGCAGCATGAGCACAATTCCGAAGGACGAATTTTACTTTCGAGGCTTTAGCTAATATCAAAGACTGCCTAGGGTCGGGCCGACAGAAGCAGCTACGTGACTCCTGCTTTGGAAGCTTCATGGATTTTCCACCACTACAGTTCCAGGGGCAGGTTCTCTTTGGCTTGATGATGAGAATGGTCGACGTACGGCACACCGGAAGAATCAAATTCCAGTTCAGGAACTGCAAAGTGGAATTTGGCCCGAAGGAGTTCTACATGATTACTGGCCTCTCCTTCAAGGAAGCAGGCACAACATGGCCGGGCAGTTCGAATTTGTATGAAGAAGTCTTCCGTGGTAGAGTGCAGGCTCTTTGTTTTGACACAATAGAGCAGAAGTTTTGTGAGTGCGCAATGATAAACAAGGAAAGCTTGCTCACATACAAACTGGCCATCGTCTATCTGCTTTATGCATCAATGTTCAATGGGGCCATCCGAAGGAACCACCCAGTTGACGAAAAATACATCCATGTAGTCGATAATTTGGCCGAGTGTGAGAAAATTCCTTGGGGCAGGGAGGCTTATCGATTTTGGGTTGAGAAGATGTATGTGTCGTATGACATGTTGGAGCATTCTCTTGAGGAAAACAAGCAGCCTGTTGTATACATATTTGGGTTTATGCCGGTGCTCCAGTACTGGTTGTACGAAGTCTGCAAGGATTTACCGCGGAGGTGGGATCGGAAGGTCGAAAATTGGAAAGATATCACCCTCCGGATGAAGAAATGGAAGACACGGTACAGCCCATTTTACAGAATTATGAAGGATATATTGGGTGACCATGTTGATTTCCCATACGTACGTGTACAAAATAACTATTTCCAAGTACATTTTTAATTGCAAGTAGGAACATGATCAATTTCTTTGCCAATGATGCTTTGTTAATTTATTAGTTAATATCCTTGCAGGTTGAGATGGTACCGACTGACCACGAGGCTGCATGGTTCGAGATACAACAGCTAGATCCATTACTATAGCTTAGGATGGCTTCGACTGTGCCCGTGTCGCCGCCAGTGAATGTTGCAGGTACTCAATAACGTCTGAGTTTCTCGGAGGAACTGAATGAAGCGAGGAATGCGGATGAAGGCAGCCACTCAGTTGGCCCATACCATAATCCTCCCGTGAATCTTTATGGGGTAAATACTGATTACTTAACAAATACTAAAACAAATATACATTCATTAACTCGAATCATTATTTGTAAATGTCACTGGTGCAGGGCGAAACCGTATTTGAACGGTTTATGTGTGGCCAAATTCGCAATGTAAACGATACACTAACGTACATGCTGGCGGAGTTGCAAAGACAGAGGAACTTCGCCACAATGACACACGAGGCGTAGCCGGTCATGGAGAATGAGCATTTCTTAGGAGTGTTTTACAAAAACTTAGCTCGGAAAGAAGTTAGGGTTGAGGACCAGCGCGATCCACATCCAGGAATGGAACCAGGAAATGCTGAAGGAGGTGAGGATGAGAGCTGGCTTAAGTTCATTAACGTTCCTACAGGGGGTTCTTTGTTCGGAGAGTGCTCGAAGGCCTTGTTTCATGAAAAAGACGACGGTGGGATAACGGAAAATAGTGATCGCAAGAAGGGGAAAGGGAAAGCAAGAGTCACTGATTATACGCGTGAACTTTCCTCAGTGAAGCTAAAGAAAAGCAGAGCAGGAGCATGCAAACGGAAGAGGTTGGCAGCAGATGCAGTGGGCAGCACATCAAAAGTAGGCAGACAGAGATTGATTTCAGAGAATGGCCAACATTCTCTGAATGCAGGAAAGCAGCCAAACAATCCTAATCCGGAAGATCCTCCAAACAAGCTTAATCCGGAAGATCCTCCAAACAAGCCTAATCAAAATGATGCTCTAAACAACCCTAATCAGGACGAGCCTCCAAACAACCCTAATCCCGAAGATCCTGCACACTATCACATGGAGGGGCCATACGACCCGCTGCACGCCTGGGATGTAGAAGCGTTGCAAGAATTCCACGATTGGTACCTCTGTGCGCGCATTGGAACCAAGTAACGAAATTCAACTCCAACATAATTCTATTATATGTTACACTTATTTAGTTGTTCGCAATAAGTCAGAAAGCGGGTGATGGTCAGATGTCGTATACTAACTTCTTTCTATTTATGATGACCAATCTATACGTGCAGCGGAGGATATTTGGAAATGCCAATGCGCAAGAATGACATAATATATCCGTGGAGATTCGAGAACTTTATCGAGCTGACAGCTTGGATGTCAAATTTCGTATGCTTTTTGGTTCCCCTACTTAGTCGATAATGCATTTGCTTGTGAAAGATAAGCATATTGAGAATCTTTATGGTAATGCATGCTGTGCTATGTGCATGACTGTGATCTGGTAATGAACATGATGATGTTTAGAGCAATGTTGGAGCCCCAACGCTTCCGCCAAGGATGGACTTGTCTTGACCCAGCCGCATGGGTAACTTACTTTTGAAGATTCGGCAGATCCATCTTCTTAATAATGCAGTTATTTCACCTTTGATTCTATAACGTTGTTACTGTATTTTGCAGGTTAAGATCAATGACAGAAGCCAAAAATTTGTACTTGACCACATAGGGCCTTTTGTGAAAGGAGACATGCCACTTGATAGGCCTATACCATAGAGATATGTTGATTACGTATTTGGCATAGCTAATCTCCGAAACCAGCATTGGGTAGCTTATGTCATTGATTTCGAGATGGAATGTGTAGTCGTCTTTGACTCGTTGTGCACCACAAATGCACAGTGGCAGGAGGTTCGTGAAGACTTTCGCCGCATAAGTGAAATAATCCCCTGGCTCTGTATGCAAGAGAACATGTTCGAGGCGAGAGGGGAGAAATTGAAGAAGAGAAATCGGTGGATGTCGTTTGGTTTCCATCGCCGCAGCAAGGCAACATGCACGACTGCGGGATCATGGCTTGTAAATACATAGAGTGTCTGGCATCGGGAGTTGGGGTGTTGAGGATCAGTCCACTTGACACTGCAGCATACAGGGAAGGATACGTGGCAGATGCGTGGAAGATGAAGTTAGCCGCAAAGCTCAACCACGTTGAGAATGCGGAAGAAGCTGCAGGCACTCAGGTTGCTCCTATTACACTAATCGACTGAAATGCATCGCTAATTAAGTACTATTTTGTTATGTATAATGTTATCTACTTTTGCACCCATCAACCCCTTTTGTTAGGTATAATGTTAAAGGTTGCGAGAAGATGATGGGTTAGTTTGGCTTATTTTGGTGCTCCAAGTAGTTAAGCATTTTGGAAACCCCCTTTTGTTTTGTAAAATATGGCTGACTTTGCCCCATAGTTAGGTTTCTAATTTCGCCCAAAGGAGCATTATGTATAGATGTTTGCCAACTTTGCAAGTCAATTATGATTTTAATCATATTTATGGAAGCTTTTGTGTTCATCTTAATATAAATCTACACCTGCGAAAATGTATTTTCTTCGGGAAAATGTATAAATAATTTGTCTGGATGGGTGATGGTGATCAAATTAAATGGCCCAGTAATTTAAAATAGTATGTCAAATTGACAATGTTCGAATGATAGCAACTCGAACAACAGCCTGCTTCCACGAACGGTTGACGAAGCCTATATTCTTTGGTACGAGTCAGTCATAGAGGCGCGATGTGCTTTCCCTCAATGATAAACTTCAATGTCAAATTAATTTATAGATGAGAACAAAGTAACAAAATTTTTCAAATTCCAACTCTAGAGGGAAATGCAATCTATTTCTCCCAAATATTCCCACCAAAATTTTTAACCAAAAGGAGGTGCAATACCTATGCCCAACAATTCAAAATTTTATGAAATTCAAAACTCAAGACTCCATATACTTGCAACTACTATAAATGCAACTACACTTATTGTGGAAAAACTATAGCCTCCAAAATTAACAGCTACAGTCTCCATATAAATTCCATCAAACGCACTACACTGAAAATGCAAAATTCAGAGAGGGATACTAATGGCTCAAACACCACACCCACAGTCATCACATTCAGATGCCGTATACTCGACCGGGTCTTCAGCAGTGGTGTTCCGTGCTCGGGAATTACAGAAATTGTAGGAAAGAGTGGCACGGGAAAAACACAGCTTGCTCTACAACTTTGTTTGACCGCGCAACTACCGATACATGCAGGAGGCTTGGAGGGGGGCTCCATATACCTGCATACAGAATTTCCTTTCCCAGTCAAGAGGCTACAACAAATTGCATCACAAATGGAAGGACTCCCTCGCAATGCACTGGATCGGGTTCTAATTCAACTGCTCTATTCAGTAGACGACCTCATCGACGTACTGCTTAGGGTAGATAAAATCGTGCAGAGAAACAACATCAGGGTTGTAATAGTTGATTCAATTGCAGCTTTATTTCGCGGTTTTTTTTCCCAATGACATTCAAGGTTGGCAACGAAGAAGGGCCTATTTCTGCAAAATTACGAATTTACTGAATAATCTTTCCCAAAGATACACAGTAGCAGTGTTCTTTACCAACCAAGTAGTGGACGCCATAGAAAATGAAAGAAGGGATTTACAAGCTCAGGAGCATTCAATCACAACGTCTGGAAGAAGAGTTAACGCTGCACTCGGTCGAGCTTGGCGGAGCTACGTGTCAACGCGTTTTTTCTTAACCAAACAACAAATAGTCCCTCAGTCTGACAACACTACTCCCTGTATACAAACTACGAGACTGATGTCGGTGGTGTTCTCGGAGTATATACCAAGTCTTCATGTGGGTTTTCGCATATCACCATCCGGCATTAACAGCATAATTACGGGATAATATTGTGTTTGAGTCCATATGTAAGTTATAATAAAAAGTTTGTATGTAATGCTTTTGCTCTTACTGTTCTCGTTCTCAACACGACAATAACGAACTAAGCATGATTACAAAATCGACACCACAAGCATCAACGCATACATAAACTCCTTCCAACATGTCAAATTGTCTGGAATATCCTCCGGGAACACATATTTTCACCCAACGACAACAGAGGGTAGTGATACTACACTACAAAAGTTGGATTAGTAACTACACTTATTGAAAACAAACACAACTGAATCAGCAAAGTGGAGCCGGGTGAATTAAAATTACGAAAGAAGTTAGTGTATATGAAAACATAAAGAAAACCTCAACACAATACACCACTTGTTCTATTTATATGGTACGGGAACACACAAATCAAGGTATCACCGTGTAGAATGACTATGGCTGTGAAGATGGTCGAACGCTCCCAACATCATCTTTGTGTGGAACAGTGTTTTTGGGATGCAGACTTGGGCCACTTCGAAGTTGCTCGCTCATATCACAGCTAAAACGTGGTGGCAATGAACTGCTCTTTGGATGTTGAGATGTGCTTGTAGCGCCGTTATCTAAAAATTAATTTGCTTAGCATACTACACTTAAATTTCCAAATCTTTCACTACTGTAAATAAAAAAACAGTGATGTATGCCCAACACAAAATATTGATACACTCACTACATACCTGTATGGAGTTTCTTCTTATCTTGAAGAGCACGAGATTCACGAGCAGCAACAAAACCTTTTTCCTTCACAATTTTTGGATTGGTGAAATGACGGCCATTCAAGTCAGTACGATTCATGTCTGTCACCACGTTCCTCTGTTTCTTAATTGGAGGTAAGCCAATTTTGCTGAAAAATTGACGCCGCAATGACTCCAACCCTCCAATGATCATGGACCGACCTGCCTCATTATCCACGCAACTACATGCCATCTCGTATAGGTGCCTCATCACAGTATTCACAAACAACATGTACGGGAGCGTAGACCGCACTTCTGTACCTACTTTCTCAACAAGGGAAATTTCCTTGGCAGTTTTCGTCCATCGCTTTAAAATTTGGGCCTCGGGGATGGTGAAATGATTCATAAAGTAGTACACTTTCAATATGTGGCGGCATAAGAGTCCCTCAGATTCCCACATCCTACATGTACAAGATGATATGTATGATGTTTTGTTAAAAATAATCTTCCTCTGCCGACCCTTACTCCCCGTTGTACAAGTAAACTCCAAGTTGTCATCGCCAAGCTCTCGCACGTTATGTGGAAGCACAAGAGAAAAAGTTTTTCTCATTTCAGATTCAAACTTCTTATACACATTGCACGTGTACCTTGAAGCTGCCTGTGAAAATAGAGCATTGTCATCAACAAGCTGTCCAGGCACCCATATGCCCAGTGTGTCCTCTTCAATTTCCTTTCGCCGCCAACTAATCTTCATTTCCTCATAATTCGTAACAAATTCATACAGAGTCGCACTACGCTTTTGCACACTTTTGACAACTCGATTTGTACCTTCACTTCGAGAAGTAGCAAGGAGACCACCTGTGAATATTTCTTTTGTGAAGACGGACGCCCAACGTCGCCGCAAATTGTACATATTGGTGAACCAGCCATTAGTCTTCAAATTGGTATAAGTCATAATCTCTTTCCACACATCATCAAACTCGCCTTCCGTCTCGACCTCATTCATACATCTATGCCATAATTTCTTGAATGTCGGCTTCCCATTTAGTGAACCAAACTTCTTCGCAGCATTTCTATTTATGTGCCACTGACATAACCGGTGCTTCGAGTTTGGAAAAGTCGTCTCGATTGCCTTCATCATAGCCATACATTGATCGGTGAAAATAACCTTCGGCTCAGCACCATCCATGGACTTCAAAAACTCTCGAAACAGCCACTCAAATGAAGAAGTTGTCTCATCCGACAAGAACCCCATTCCAAACATAATGGTGAAGGTATGGTGATCAATACCTACAAACGGGCAACATATAAGATTGTACATGTTGGTGCGATATGCAGTGTCAAGTTATAAAACATCGCCAAAAGCTCTATAGTCTTCTGCGGATCGCATATCACGGAAAAATAAGTTGACTAGACGACCTTGTTCATCAGTTTGAGAATTCCAATAATAAAACGGCTCTTCATTTGCTTTATCAACAAAATATTGCATCACCATTCTTGAATCAGCATTCTCAATTAGAGACAATTTCCTCTTGCGTCCAAAGTGGTCATACGCATCTTGACGTGTGAAACCAAGGTTTTGAGGGCCTCCGCACTGTTTTTCCATAAAGCTAAATGCACCGCTAACACCAATCCCTGCAGAGTGCAATGCTTCGAGTACTAGAGTGTTGGTCGTTGACAAATTACGATACGACTGCAGCATATATGTTTGTGATGGGGGAACAAGCCCATGGTTGTGTTCAATTACAACACAGACACGTGCCAGGGTGACCTACATGATCGAGAAACCCTAAGCCTAGCTTTGCAGCCGCTTCTCATCAATAATTTCTTAAAGGCAGGAGCACGATCATTCGAACATTTTGTATCTGAAGCACCAGCACAACAACAGAGATATTCTTTCCACTTGATATCATTGCTTCTGCCAAGGTATCTTTGCTCGCCTTTCCTAATGTCGAATCCTTTGGCATGGCCGTACTCACAATACAACACGTATGCTTCATCAAGATCGCGCATCACTGAACCAACAGACAAACGCTTCTCAAGATCATGGCAAATATTATTGTCGACATTGTTAGCTGTTGTTGCTCTTGCATCTTCATGCACGGTGTTAGACCCGTTACAAGTGCGGTTCAAGATATCATGACTCGAGAGTTGATTGAGGATTTCAACAGTACTACCACCACCACCACCCATTTCTCCATTTCCAGTATCCCCGTGTATAGTATTTGCATCATTGCAGTACTCCTCACCCACGTTTGTTGCTTCTAAATCAGAGATAGTCCCTACACCAACCATTTCTGCATTTCCAATTTCCCCGTCTACATTAACTACATAATTGTCATACTCCTCAGCCAGCTTTCCCGCTTCAAAATCAGAGTTTTCGGAATCACTCCCAATTAATCCATCTTCTTCTTTTTCAACCAACTCTTCACAGGGTCCATTATCAAGAACATCATTCCAAGAATGAGGAGACTCCACACCCAACTCATAATTCAAACCCAACTCATAATTCAGGTCAAAATCCATATTACAAGTATATGGATTTTCTAGATTTCCAACCTATAATATAATTAACAAAAGGTCAAAACTTGTGACAATGCAAGAAGACAAAAACAACTCTGCTATATTTATGTATCATCAAAGAAAACAACTTCTATTCAATTCCTACTATTGTAAAGGTAATCTGGACATGCATATGAAGCAGATTAGGCCTTGCAAATGACGGGAATTTAACTACAATTTCGACATGGGGGTATAATAGTCCTACGAGATCACAACTATACATCACAACCAATAATTATGTACACTAAGCAATTTATAATTTTGTCAACAAAATTAGTATCAAAACAACACTTCTGAGGTAAGCACAATTAAGAGGAAGTAATTAAAAAAAAATATTAGATAAAATGTCAAAGAGTTCTACCGACAAAATTCCTTCTTCACACTTAAATTAGTTTGTCAACTTCCTCCTTGTACAAATCTTTATGGCCTGCGCCACCTTCAAGCTCGACGATTCACCGGCGGTGGCCCTATGCTGGGAGCGCTGCAGGTTCCTCGACGAAGCAGTACGGCATCGTTTCGCCTGTGACGAGGCTATTAACCTCTGCCTTAACAGATAAATCGAAGGTAGATTAACAAATTCAAATGTATTTTCTTCAATTTTGGGGATGAAGGTGCGTAGAAAATCTCCAGCAATTCAAACTCGCACACCACGTTGCATTCGAAATTGTAGTTGGTTCTTCAGGTAAGGGCCGGAAGGAGTAACAGTAATATGACCCAGCAATAAATCTAACTTAAAAATTAAATATTTCATAATTTGCAGACGTGGAGGCTAAACTTAACTAAGGTTATATTTCCTTTAAATAAAAAAATCAATATAAACGAAAAAAAAAATTGAAAACATAATTAATTTTAAGGCTTGTTTTTTGATTGTTTTGTTGAAAAACATGAATTTCACATGTAAGATTTCAATTAAATTCATTTTTTGATTTCAGATACATGCTTAATATGAGAAACAAGCATGCTTATTATAAGACAAATACATGCTTAAATCAAATTAATATAATGTTTATTAAATAAAACGTACATACCCACATAAACCCAATACTAAAAATTCCTAAAACAATTGTTGCATTAACACTATTTTTTAACATCAGCACTAATGTTAAAAAAACATGCTTTTATTTTATTTTATGATGAAAAATGCATGCTTAAAATGAGACAACTGCATGCTTAAATCATATTAATATGAAACTTAATTCAAATTAATATGTGCTCGTTGAATTTTATTTGAGAGAATTAGAGAAAGTCAAAGAGAATTGTGGAGGACGTGTCTCACGTTCAGATTTGGTAGGCTAGATTTTTATTTTCCGATATATATGTCCTTAAGTGTGAAAAGAATAAACAGAAGTTTTCAATCTCAGCCACAAATTTTAATGAAATGGAGGGTTAGAATGTGTTCTTAGTTCTCACATGAGGATTTGGGTAATATATATATATATATATATATATATATATATATATATATATATATATATATATATTCTAGTCAAAAGCCTTCTTATCTTAAAAAATGAGAATTAATCTCAATCATACATCTTTGCATGATGGATGGTCAAGATTTGATTCTGGACAAAGCGGGTTAACCCGGGTTAACGTGTTGATTTTTTTTTATTTTTTATTTTTTTACGGTCAAACCATATGCACCGGACCTTGTATTCATATGCACCACACAGTGTGATGAGATGCACCATTAGATGCATTGAGATGCACCAAAAGTTTTTTTTCTTTTTTTCGTTTTTTCGTTTTTTTCGTTTTTTCGTTTTTTTTTTTTTACGGTCAGGTCATATGCACCGCACCATATATTCATATGCACCACACTGTATAATGAGATGCACCACTAAGTGCATTGAGATGCATATGGTTTTTTTGCATATATTTTTTCCCGACTCCGCATTCGGCTCCGATTTTATGGCTTCGTCTGCGGCTCCGATTTTACTGCTCCGCCTTCGCTCCGATTATTACTAATATAAGGATAATCGTTGGGCAAAAATTTGAACTTTTTCGGCTCGCTCCAAGGCCTTCAGTTTCCCTCGCTTAAATCTTGACCAAAAAAGAAGCGGCAAAAAAAAAATGAAGAGGCATACAAAAAAAATGGTGAAAAATAAATCTGAAAATAAAAAAAATAGAAAAAAAAAACGAACAAAAATGTGGTGCATCTCGTTAGATAGTGTGGTGCATATGGACTTAAAAAAATAAAAAAATATGTTGCATCTCAATACACTTAGTGGTGCATCTCGTTGTATAGTGTGGTGCATATGACCTGACCATTAAAAAAAAAGAAGTCAACGGGTTGACCCGATCCAATCTTGACCATCCATCCATCCTAAATCAATGGATGAGATCAATTCTCATTTTTAGGACAAGGAGGGTGTCACAGCCCCAAATCTCGAGGGACGGCAGAAGGCGGGGTGCGACTGGGGTTGGATTAAAGAAGCGGGGAAGAAGGGGGCTAACTGACTAAACATACATAAAAGACACCATACATTCAATGAACAAGACTTGAATATAATAAAGACAGAGTTAATCACGAGTGATTACTCGACAAAAGTACACAAGGTATCTAAGTTCATGATTACAGACTTATACTACAGTGTTTTGTTCAATATACATATTCTCAAAAAGATTCTAGAGTTTTGCAGCGAAAGAGTCCTAACTAAAGCATCCTATCTTTTCAACTCAACTTCAACCACCGCCGCTCACGTCGCTTCAACCTGCACATTTAGAAAATAATGCAGGGCTAAGTACAAAAGTACTTAGTGGGCACGATGCCGAAATCATAATCATAAGTATAGATAATATGGCATTTCAATAATTATAACACGTCGGGGTTTTATTGAAAGAGCCCGTGTCTACAAAACATTTTCTGACTTATTTTTACAATTTACTCGGCCGAGTATTTTCTGGTATGCTATGTTCAATCTTGACCAATTCTCATTCACCGTGGCTGGTATCCCTCAACAGGATATCACATACACCACAGGTTACAAAGTGCACTAACTCTGGAAAGCACTTAGCAGCTAACTCAGAGCCGATCGTTAGTTAACCTAGTTAGATTAACTCTAAATCTGGAAAACACGAATGCTAACTCAGATAGGTACAAGAGAACTCACATAAAACATAAAACAGTTCATGCCATAATTATCACTTTGAAAACACAGGTATCAAAGCGATAAAGAAAGATTTTCCGAGCATTGCTCATTTTATTTTATATATAAAAGCCCACCTCGTAATACAGAACTAAGAAGTACTAGCTTCCTATCTTCGGATCTTCCGTCCTTTCTTTACTGCTGGCTTCCTCCTTCATCGTAAAATAATAATACTTAAAATCGGGTCATAAAAGATAATCGATCATCGGAAAAACGAAAAAGTTTTAGTCGTTTCATTTCTTTAGGCATTTGCACGCTTACTAGATTCATTTTACTTAAACGGGAACGAGACTCGAACAAATCCCGTTTAGAACTTGAAAGGTCTCATACTCGACTCTTAGGTCAGTAGAGAGGGTAGTCGATAGCTCAATACGACTTAAAGATCATAAGGAATTAAGTTGGAAAAGAATCAACCTAGGAAAATTACGATTTAGTTCCTTATATGACTTATGCAATTTCTCACTTAACTAAACTTCTTTACTTTAACGAATAAGAGGTACCAACTCGTCTTGTTTAGCAGTCAAAGCTCCTTTCTTGACTCTAGGGTCAGTAGGAAGATAGTCGTTAGTTATTACGGCTTAAACGATCGAAAGAAACTAAGTTGCGAACGAAACAACTTAGAAGAATGAAAACTGAAAATTCACTGCGCATTGCAGTAACTCTGGGGACTACCCAGAACAGGGGATCTGAAAACAGGGGATGAGCCCTATACCATTTGAAAGTTTGGGATGTCTAGTTTACGCTCCAATTTACGGATCGCAAATCCGATAAACGAGTTAAAAGTTATTACAGTTTCCGGCAAGGGTCGCAAAACTGCCGCGCTAACCCTAGTTGCTCGATAGAATCGACGTATAACTTCTTAGGTTCGTTCTAAGTTCTCGAATTCGATTTCTTAAGAAACTGGACTCTCAAGGCAGTCAACACGTACTCCCGTACGTGATGAACTCCTTCTCAAAACTCGTCCAATAGCACGACGTTTTAAATGTCGGCTTTCAACTATCAAGTACTAAACCAAAGCAAGTTATCAAATTTCTCGTTCTAGTTCTCGACTATCACTATAACTCATATTATATTAGCTCGAAAGCTCATGACATCAACTACAAAGTTATTCCCAAGTCCATCATAAATAATATTATCAAAATAGAATTCTCATTCGACTTCTCGGTTATTAGTTACGTCTAATTGTTCGTCTCTTACACAATTTTCAAAGTTGTCGGATTTCGTTCAAATTTTACGTCATTAAACAATATCTAACGAGAATCATTTTCATGCATATAATCACTTCACATCATTACTATATCTCAACTTACGATGAGTTCTTCGTCTCTTACATCCCACAAAATATTTTTAGAAAAATCTAAATAAATTTTTATCAACAATTAATACCAATTACAACCTTATTCCATCAACCAAACATCATCTAAAACAAAAACATGAAAACCCCTAATTTCCTACTCATTTTCGGTATTCACTCATAGGTTAAGAGGGTGATTTTCTTCTTCAATTAACACCGTTTAACTCTTAATCATACTATTATAACATCAATTGATCAAATGAAAACCAATTACACATTAACATGCAAAATCCCTAATTTCAAACCCTAAACCCTAAATCGATTTCAATCAAACAAAGGGCTTTCGATTTCTCTTGGTTCTAATCTCTAATCGAACACTTCCTAACCGTGAATTTAACATCAATTGAAGAATCCCAAAATTCCTACCAAAACCCCTAAAATTTCGGTATTGCCCAAGACTTAGGGTTCATGATTTTTCTTCAATTTCAATCCTAGAATTCATATCCAATCACAACTAATTTCACTAATCGAAGATCAAAACATCTAGTTCATCATCCCTATAATTTCGATCCAAGAAGAAAAATAAAAAAAGAGGAATCCAATTGGATAGAAACATGGAGGAGATAAATACCTTGAGGATTAACAAAGGAAGTAATAGGTTTTGATGGTTGGATGATGACTTGTGTGATTTCTTGCTCAAGATCTTCAAGCTTCTTCAATGGTGGAGAAAAGATGAAGATGGGAGAGAGGAAGGGGGTGGCTGCCGATTTGATGAGGGAGGAAGGAGATGAGGATGATTTAATTGTGTATTAGATAAGTTATAATGTAACATGTGTAAAGTATGAATAGTATAGTATTAGGTGTCCAATTAATAACTATATAAAATCAAAATATCAACTAATGAGAGAGAGAGAGAGGTCACTAGAGGGAAGGAAGGGAAAACACGCGCTTTTCCGGCGCGATACGACGTTACGAAAATCGAACAACAAAAATCGTAGCTCGGCACAAAATCGTCACGATTTGATTCGACCAAAAATTCTAACATACTAAACTTCATCGGAAAATAATATTTAAAACTTTAATTCTGACAAAATCTCGGGACGACACAGTCCGAGTTTTGTCCGGAAAATCATAAAAACGAACTTTCTCGGGCGAGTTCGTATCGCGATTTCGTGAATGTAAAAATCTGACGGTTTTCCGTTCTGAGTTCACGAACTAAAAACTTTTCGTACGCGCTAACCCTAAATACAGTAGTCGTCTAGCTGACTTCCATAATTTATTTTCGGAAACGGATTCGACCGTTAGTCTTAAAATCGTAAACTTAGGCGTGCAAAGCCATTTATTTTATTAACTTTAATTTTTTCGAGATTGTAAGGAATTTTCGGAGCATTACAGAGGGTTTTTATATGAACATAACTCTATATATATATCCCATGCAAAGGGATCTTAAAATGAGAAATATAAATTAATCTCCACCATTGATTATATATATATGGAGGGTCAAAATTTGGCCTGGTCAAAGCGGGTCAAATCCGGGTCAACCCGTTGACTTTTTTTTTTTTTGTTAGCTCACATGCACCACTTCACATATTCTGACGCACCACACTATATAAGGAGATGTACCACTAAGTGCATTGAGATGCACAAGATGTTCAGTTTTTCTTTTGATATTTTTTTTACGGTCGTCATATGCACCACATCATGTATTCATATGCACCACACTATATAACGAGATGCACTACTAAGTGCATTAAGATGCACTAGTTTTGTTTTTTTTTTTTTTTCCGTAAAACACTATGCATCTAATTACACTATATGGTGCATCTAGTTACACTGTGTGGTGCATCTGGTTACACATTGTGGTGCATTTTTTTCAGTTTTTTTTAAAGATTTTTTTTTCAGTTTTTTTTTTTAGTTTTTTTCTGGCTCCGCCTTCGGCTACGATTTTATGGCTCCGCCTTCGCTCTAATTATTAAAATAAGGATAATCCTCGGCAACAATTTGGACCTTTTCGGCTCGCTCCGAGGTCTTCGACTCCCCTTGGTCGAATCTTGACCAAAGAAGAAGCGAACAGTGATTGTGTAACCAGAAGCCCCAACATGTGTAACCCGAGTCTAGCCGTTGACTTTTTCGGCTCGCTCCGAGGTCTTCGACTTTTTCGAAAATGCACTACAATGTGTAACCAAATGCACCACACAGTATAACTAGATGCACCATATAGTGTAATTAGATGCACAGTATTTTACGAAAAAAAATACTAAAACAAAACTAGTGCATCTCAATGCACATAGTGGTGCATCTCATTATATAGTGTGGTGCATATGAGGTGACTGTAATTAAAAAAAAATTAAAAAAGAAAAAATCGGTGCATCTCAATGCACATAGTGGTGCATCTCATTGTATAGTGTGGTGCATCCGAATATGTGATGAAGTGGTGCATCTTAGGTGATCGTTAAAAAAAAAAAAAGTCAACGGGTTGACCCGCTTTGACTAGGTCAAATCTTGACCCTCCATCACCCATAGATCTATGGTGGAGATCTCTTCTCATTTCTTACGATAATATTCATTCTCATATGATCTGTCATATATATATATATATGGAGTGATTCCCATGCTAACTCCCCTTAAAGTGAGAAATAGGAATTAATCTCCACCATTGATCTTATCTATATGAAGGGTCAAGATTTAGCTTGGTCAAAGCGGATCAAACCCGAGTCAACCCGTTGACTTTTTTTTTTGAATTTTTTTTTTTTTTTAAACTGTCACACAAGATGCACAACTTCACATATTCAGATGCACAAATTCACATATTCGGATGCACAACTAAGTGTATTGAGATGCACAAGATTTTAATTTTTTTTTTATGTTTTTTCTTTTTTGTTTTTTTTTAAGGTTATGTCATATGCACCACATCATGTATTCATATGCACCACACTATATAATGAGATGCACCACTAAGTGCATTAAGATGCACTAGTTTTGTTTTCGTTTTTTTTTTATTTTCGTTAAACATTGTGCATCTAGTTACACTATGTGGTGCATCTAATTACACTGTGTGGTGCACCTAGTTACGCATTGTGGTGCATCCAATTTTTTTTCAATTTTTTTTTTTTTTACAAATTCGATGCATCTCATTATACATAGTGGTGCATCCGAATATGTGAAATGGTGCATCTTGGGTGACTGTTTTAAAAAAAAAAATGAAAAAAGAAAAACTGAAAATCTTGTGCATCTAAATGCACTTAGTGGTGCATCTAGTTATATAGAGTGGTGCATTCGAATATGTGAAGTTGTGTATCTTGGGTGACAGTTTATTAAAAAAAAAATTGAAAAAAAAAACTTGAAAATCTTGTGCATCTAAATGCACTTAGTGGTGCATCTAGTTATGTAGAGCGGTTCATCCGGATATGTGAAGTTGTGCATCTTGGGTGACAGTTTATAAAATAAATAAAAAAAATCGAAAAAAAAAGTCAACGGGTTGACCTGGGTTTGACCCGCTTTGACTTGGCCAAATCTTGACCCTCCATCACCAATAGATCTATGGTGGAGATCTATTCTCATTTTTTAGGATAATATTTATTCTCATATGATCTATCTCCTATATATATATATATATATATAGAGTGATTCCCATGCAAATGACCCTTAAAGTGAGAAATAAGAATTAATCTCCACCATTGATCTTATCTACATGAAGGGTCAAGATTTAGCTTGGTCAAAGCGGGTCAAACCCGGGTCAACCCGTTGACTTTTTTTTTTTTTTTTGTTAAACTGTCACACAAGATGCACAACTTCACATATTCAGATGCACCAATTCACATATTTGGATGCACAACTAAATGTATTGAGATGCACAAGATTTTAAGTTTTTTTTTATGTTTTTTTTTTCTTTTTTTAAGGTTAGGTCATATGCACCACATCATGTATTCATATGCACCACACTATATAATGAGATGCACCACTAAGTGCATTAAGATGCATAGTTTTGTTTTCGTTGTTTTATTTTCGTAAAACATTGTGCATCTAGTTACAATATGTGGTGCATCTAGTTACACTGTGTGGTGCATCCAATTTTTTTTAATTTTTTTTTTTTTACAAATTCGGTGCATCTCACTACACATAGTGGTGCATCCGAATATGTGAAGTGGTGCATCTTGGGTTACTGTTTAAAAAAAAATTGAAAAAAAAAACTGAAAATCTTGTGCATCTAAATGCACTTAGTGGTGCATCTAGTTATATAGAGTGGTGCATCCGAATATGTGAAGTTGTACATATTGGGTGACAGGTTAAAAAAAAATTGAAAAAAAAACTGAAAATCTTGTGCATCTAAATGCACTTAGTGGTGCATCTAGTTATATAGAGTGGTGTATCCGAATATGTGAAGTTGTGCATTTTGGGTGACAGTTTAAAAATAAAAAAATAAAAAATATAAAAAAAATCGAAAAAAAAAAGTCAACGGGTTGACCGAGTTGACTCGGGTTTGACCCGCTTTGACTTGGCCAAATCTTGACACTTCATCACCAATAGATCTATGGTGGAGATCTATTCTCATTTCTTAGGATAAGATCTATTCTCATATAATCTATTTCCTATATATATATAGGGTGTGGATCTGGTAGGAACCCTCTCTTAAATGAGAATTAGGAACCATCCACAGCCTTTGATTCTCATCATCCGATGGCCGAATTGAAAGTCGTGTTAATTAAAATTCATACAGATACTTCGCAACTTTCTTAAGCAATCAATAATAGAGGGGTAGAAAAGTAAAATAGAAAATGAACAAATCAGTTTCACATTCTTTATTGGAAAAACTTAGCGAAGAATCTGCGATAAATTACAATCCTTCTTCATTGTCAATTCTCTTCCTTTCTTTTGTGGTTTTTGCACGTCGTCAGTCGTTGATTCGATCAATCCAAAACACATGATTAATATCTTCAATTAATTTTTTGCACGTCGTCGGTCGCCGATTCTGGTTTCGATTTTTCAATCTCCAAAAACTTAGCAAAGAAATCTCGCTTTGCTGTTTCAATTGTAAAAAAAATTGCTCAGATTTCGTGGAAAAAACTAGCGGAATAGAAATGGGAATCAAGAAAATATGAATCGAAAAGTTGAAGGTGTGTATATTTTTGGATTCTTCCAACATTTAATATTTTGATTTTGAATATTGATTTGTGCATTTTATACCCACATGTACATTTTATAGGTTTTGGTGAAATATTAGTATTTTCGATTCAATTTGAAGTAAAACAATGGAGTTGTGTGGTCCTCCATGTTGTAGATTCACAGAGATTCAATTTGTCGTATCTTCAAACATGTAGGCTATGGTTGCTAAATGTAGGATTATTTTGACATTATTTTTGGCATAAGTATCTGAGTGGTGTAAAAGTTTTATAAATAATCTGTTAATGATGCATTACATAGGATTAGTTTGTGAAGTAGATATGATGGAATTGTGCATTAACAATCTTGCCTATTATTGTATTGGCAGAGAGAACAAAAAACAGGCATGACAAAGCTATTCGACGCATAAACGATGATGATTTTGTGGATGATGATTTCGTGGAGATCATTGCACCTAAAAACAGAAGATAATTGGCAAGAAGAGGGTGGGAAGGCCTTTAAAAATTTATAGATTGCTACTGTGGACAAATTACTATTCTCATGAATAGAACTTATCTTTTCGAAATAATTTACATGTTGCTACTGTAGACAATTTAATTATGAGTGTGCTTAAGAATGATTGTGAAAATGAAAATATATGTAGGAAATACATATTATTATTTTATTTTGTATGCTTGTGAAGATTGAAAACTTGATTTTTTTTACTATAAACCTGTTTAATATAAATGCACAAACATTTTCATATAAGTGCACAAAGGTACACAAACTAATGCACAAATAGGTGTATTATAAATATTGTGAATTAATGCATTTGTTTTAATGTATTGCTGCATCTGTTTATTATTGTTTGTGCATTGGAATTTTCATACCAAAATTAGGTGAATAAACAGGGGGTGATGAACTAGTGGCAGTATCTGAAGAAACATTAGTTTTGTATGAGCAATGGAAAGCATTGTTGTAATGAATGATACTACATGACAAAAAATACGCAATGTAATGCATATATCTAAATCATAAAGTGCAAAATAAAGATATACTGAATGATTCTACATGTAAAAAAATACTTATACAATATAATGCACAAATCTAAAAATATAATGCACAAATACCATATATGTAATGCATTAATTGTTGTAATTTAGTTTTCCTTATTGTCCTCCATTTCAATATTGTCTCGTTTATCATGATTTATTATGTAAATGTAATTGCTACTACATCTCCTCTAGCTAAGACTTGTTCATAGTAAACAACTGACTTTCTTTTCGATTTTTCAATCTGATGTCATTGCCTTTAATTTTTACGAGATCAAGTAACAATATATTGATGCTTTTCAGAATAATGATCCATAATAATTCTCAAACAATATTTGTTTTTTTATTACCGACACAATATTGGGTGGTCAAATTATCGTACTTGTCGAGTAAGCCTCTCAAATTGGCCAATAATTGTAGCATTACTCACATTCCTCTAATATACTCAAGGCTTCCAAGAATATGTTCACTCCCTTGACTAATAACAAACTTAACAATGAAAAAACAATACATATTAAATACAAGAAATATATTTTCATATAATGCATTAAATACTTTAGTACAATGCACAAATATGTACAAAATAATGCATTTCTTTAACACATGTCAAAACTATTCAAACTATTCAAAATTTAGAATGTTGTGGGAAAAAACGTAAATTTAGAACAAATCTCATTAAATCAATCTCGAAGACATTGCAACCTCAGTAATCGTCATCTTAACGATACAAAAACACTAATAGCAACTACAATTTCTTGCTATATACATCTGAATATATTGTTGGTATACACAAAGGCATCATGTTTCTGACTTGATAACTTTGTCTGAAGATTTAGAAAATTAGTCTAATCATTGAACCGAAATTCAAGCCAACACCAATTCGCGGGCCACATTCGAAAGGGAGAAAAGCTATGGGATTGTTGTTAGTAGCTGCACCAACACATTCTGCAAATCTCTCTGGTTTGAACAATGTGAATCTTCTCCCCAAATTTCTTGATTACTCTGTAGTGCTAGAGTTCATATGTGGAACTCCATATTGATTGAGAATTCATATTTTCCCAATTCACCCTCTTAACAAACAACTAATCAAATAATGAGAACAATTAATACATTGCACAATTAATTAATTACTGAGATAATGCATTAACAACTATAAACAAATGCATAAATCCACATAACTTAATGCTTAATTATATAATACTAACATACCTCAGAATACCAACATTTTCGGCAGAGATATACATCCAACTGTTGAAGGATTGTTAAATCATCACGTATTTGAATATAACAAAAACTAAGAACTCCTTACAATACATCAGACGTAATATAGCAAACCATATGTAATAAATCGGCTCCAATAACAATCTCAATCAATTAATGAACAATTTAACTCAATTACTATTAAAGAATTTTCAAAAAAACTGGAATTTAAAATTTACAATGAACAATAATCAACGGAATAATTATATGCTTAAATTGGGGAAATCAAGTATAACCTGAAACTTTCATCATCTTGAGCCCTAATGTTGAACCATTCAGCAAAACAGATGAGATAGAGACCTGCGATCCTCTTGTCATTGCCAAATTTTACGCGCTTTTGAAAGCAGTTTCAGATACAGTTGAGATGCTGACGGAGCGCTGTCGTCACACACTTCGCACAAATAATATTTATAACACCTCTTGCCCAACAAGGTAGTAGTCAGCGGCAAGCGGGATCGTACCCAAGGGACCTGGTGTAATCTGTTCTTCAAATGTTGCTCAACAAAAGGGTTTTGGTCACGAAGTATCTTAATAACCTGTACTCAACAAATAACAATATCAAATAACAAAAGAGTTTGGATTGGGTTTCGAATCCATGATCCTAATTACTCTTTACTCGTTCATTGGTGCAAAGATATTCAATTAACTAATTTTATCACTTGGTTTAAAGCAAAGATTAGTTAACACCCTAAGGTCACGAAGTCACGATGCTAACACACTTAACCCATGTCTAATCAATTTTACAGATCTTGACCAGAAGGCTAGATCTCCTCTCTTGATCAGCAAAGTCACGAAGACACTTCAGTAACGATGCTGCCCAACAGGCATTAAGAATAAATAGACCCAAGACAGCCAAGAGGTAGGTCAATACCGACTGCTCTCCAACTCCCTTTACCTTCTTGGGCACGAAAGACACTCTCGTATTGATCCCAATTTCTGTTAATGGCTTAATCTCAATATCTAGATGGTGATCAATCAACTTCAATATCAATTAAGTCTAGAATTAATCCTAAGTATTTCGGGAACAAAATCAATTAACGAACTAACACAATTAGACCTCACAAGTTTGAACGAGTAATTTAGAATCACTTCATCTACATCCAACCCAAACAATAAACTTAGCTAGACATAATATTAAATAAGAACACAAAGCAAATAAAGAAAAGCATACTTAGCATAAATCTGGAAAGGGTTGCTGCCCAAAAGCATAGTCAGCAACTAAAGGGTCTTGGCTTCACGCCAACAACTAAAACTAAAGTGCAGAAAATATAAACGAACGTAATAAACTGTAAATCGCCCGTAGGACTTGTTCTTCCTTACTTCCACTCAAACTAGGATGCAAACTAATCTAAAAACTACTGAATTCGAAGAGCTCTCTTACATGATAGAGTCGGCCATATATATAGGCGATGAGATTCTAGGGTTTAGGAAAGTTTCCTTGTTGAATAAGGATTCTTCCCCTGCATATCATAACCTCCGCCTCTTTCTCTTTCCTTCGCATGCACGATCCTTCTTTCCTTGCGTGGTGGATATCTTCCATGATTTGGCTCGGCTAGGATAAGGAAGGAAACATCCGATCCGTATCCTCTTCCTTGAAGGAAAAGAAATCTGCTGCTGCTGCTCGACTCTCATCTTGCCCTTTATCGTCTGCATCCTGCTTTGCTTCCGGTGTTGACCACGATCCTGGCTCCTCCGAGTACTCTGTCTGTTGGCCTTTAAGGATATGGGGAGGTACTTCCTGACTTGTAGAAAGGATGTTTCGATGTCACCCAGTTACAAGCTTCCAGCCCTATGCCCATTCGCATCGTATCACCATCTCAACAACAGATTTTCCATCGGATTTGCTCAGCATCCACCTGTTCTTCCCCTGCACACTATCTCTCGACTTGCGTGTCCTCCCAGACACATAATGACTCGATAAAGACTAAAAACACAAGAAAGAAACAAGAAAAGATGGACACAAATATGGGTTCATCACACCCACACATATGAATTACACTTGCCCTCAAGTGTATGGTTGCGACTTTACCCAAGACTCAAACACAAAAAAGGCAAAACAGAAAACTCAGACTCAAAACAAATCAGCATCTCACATGTTAGTCAAAACAGAATATGTAACAGATAGTGCCATCAAACAGGTCAAGATAGAGTTATTGGGCAACAAGGACATCCTCGCCAGCACTCATCTCTCAAGTGTATGAGGTTAAGTGTTTACGCTCTTGACCATGATCAACAAAGTTTTTCCATAGGCTTGCCTGCCCTCTACATCTCTACTTCTTCGAACAAATTCAAACTACTTATCCTTAGGTCTTCATTGGGTTGTAATGTGGCTTATGGCAAAAAGGTGGGATAATATGGGAACTGGCTAAGTCAAGAACTAGGTTCTCGAGCAACACATTACCCTTGATTCCTCACTCCTCTTTATTTAGCACACTTATTCTGGGCTTCTCATATATTTATTTTTTTTTCTTCTTTTTCTCTTTTTTTTACTTTTTTTTTCTTTTTTTTTTTACAAACCCAACACCTCTATCTTAGGTGATTCTGCCCACTATGTGCTACCCAACATTTCCTTTCATCCCTCATTCTTCTAGACCTGAGTTCTTGACCGGGAAGGCTTAAGATTCAGGTTTCTATAAGCAAATAGAAAGAATACGATCCAAGCTCAAGGGGGCTAATCAAAGGATAAATGTTATGGTAGGAAATTTTTAGGCCATGGCTATTTTGAACAAAAATTGCCTAATTCATCTAAGTAGTTCTACTAAGTTACATGAAGTTTTAATTAAGAGATGCAGGCAAGTTCTAGATCAACACATGTCAACTGATCATTATCACACAAGAAAGAATAATGCTGCATATGTATATAGCATTTCAAAAGCTCAAATCCTCACAGTTAATGCCCAATATCTCATTCTGTCCTACCTATTTACATACGGCATCATCCATAAACCTATTATAACTTTCATGCTAACATGCTGATCAATAACATAAACATACTTTAAAAAAACACAACTGACACCCCAACACCCACAAAGTGGGTAAAATGTTGGGCAACAAACAAACATAAAACAAACTGACTCAACAAATACAACCAAGAAGGCAATAAGGTCTTCACCACACAATTTGCTGGGCAAATTGTGGGTGAAGACAGTAAAATCGCCCTCTCGAACAACAAGACACTAAATAACACAAAACAGGACTCAACAATAAAACACAAAAACGAAAAATAAAATCCTAAACTAACATAAAAGGGAGGAACACAAATCAAAGAGAAGATTCAGGTGGATACCTGAATCTTTGGTGTGCAAAGAATGCCAGCTGGGCATCTCTGATCTCGGTCAACAACCTCTCCACATTGGCTAGCCTAGTCTCGATCTCAATGTTGGGCAGCACCACTGCACTGGTGCTTGCCTCCTCCTTCTTTCCCACTGGTGGTTGCCTGCTAGATGCTGGTTTGGAATGATCAATAAACACATATCTGCCATTCCTGATCTCGATGTCATTCATCTTTCTCAAGGCAGTTTCTCCCAACATGTTGACCGGCATCTTCGGCTTCCCCTTCAGATCACCATAGACCCTGACTCCATTCGCGAAGGCTGTCACAAAGTGGCCACAAGTGCATCCCAACGCCTGCTTTGCCAACACGGTCTTGAGCTGCTCACCAAGGAACGCCGCGAAATTAACTTTGGTCTTGGTGTGCATACACCACAGTAGATATCGCTCCTTGTTGCTCAAGCTGTTGCCGCTGTCATTCTTGCCATACAAGTTGTAGGCAAGGATGCGGTGGCAAAGTCTCAGGGCAGGCGTTCTTAGCTCAGTACCCTTGTTGTTGGCTCCATAGTAGGGTGTCCCATTGCTGATCTCTTTCCACTACTCCTCATAAACCACATCTCCTGGGGATGGCACCTTGGTCCTGGCCTCCATGAACTCCTTCCTGGCCAAATCTCGTAGACTCACCATCCCGAGAATCTGATTGAGGGCACTGACTTGAATAACATACTTCTCGCCCAACAGCGAGAAGGAAATCATGCTCACCCCATTCTCTGGGTCACTTGTTATTGCCGCCGCGCTATAAACTTCCTTGACTTGCTCCTCATAGACCTTCACAGGCCACTCCAAAAACTTACTCCAGCCAATCCCCTTGAACAACTCTCTTACTTCCTGGGCAACACCCAAGTTCTCGTAGAATTTGAAGTCGAGAACTCGAGGTGCAGTCACCTTCCACTCTTTGGGCTTGCTACACGTCATCACCGTGGGCCCCTTCCTCTTCTTCCTGCTCTTAGCACTTGCTGGGGTAGACTGCTCATCATCCCCTTCCTCCTCAACATCGTCTCCTTCATCCTTTTGTTCACTGACAGTTGTTCCCTTCGAAATCGACTGCTGAAAGGACCCGGCGTCCGAAGCAGCAGACTTGTGCTTCTTTGCCGGCGTCCCCTCGCCACCGTGAGGGCGTTTCTTAACCGCCTTGGCTTCCTTCTTCTTCTTCGGACTTTCCTTTGCCTTGGTCTTTGCCTCCACCAACGCCTCCGCTGCCAGCGTCGCCGCCACTGCGTCAATGGCTTCATTCACTTCATCGTTGTCGCCTTCTCCCTCATCGCCTTTTTCTTCTTCTTCATCCTCGCCGTCGTGTTCCTCATTCTCTGCTTCTTCCTCTAACTCCTCTTGCTCAGAAACCTGCTTCGATTGCGTCTCCTCCTCCTGCTGCTTCTCCGCCTCTTCCATCAGGCTAGGGTTTTCGTCGCTCATCAGAAGTGTGGCGTCGACCGGCGGACTCTTGGGTACAGTAGTTCTGATCGAAATTTCTGGGTGTTGGTCGGCAGAAGGGTTGGCGGGTTCCATGGGTAGTTTCGTCTTGGTGATGATTTTGGGCTTTGTGGTGGTGGTAGTGGGGTGTTCGGTGGTGAGGTCGATATTGGTTCCGGCAGGGATCTTGTTGAATTTGTTTTTGGGGCGAGTAGACACCATTGTAGGGAATTTGGGAGTTTTGATGGAGAGAGAAGAGAGAAGATGAGAAGTTGCAGACTTGAATTTGAAATCGGGTAGTGGGGGTATAGACGTGGTAGGGTGGTTTTAAAGGGCGCGTAGTTTTAGGGGTACAGTAACCGCCTCAATCGTTGTTGACCAACAACTTAGCTCTTGCCCAGAATCCTTGCTCTACTCCCACAGCTCTTTCCCTTAGAGTGGATCCTGATCTACAACCTGCATCTTGCTCAACATCTCCTGCACACTTAGAAATACAAATACACTCCGGAACAAACTTTCCCTTAATGGTTAGAAAATAAAATACTTGAAATAAAGTAAATAAAGTATAAACTAACTAAACTACACTATTTTTTTTGGATTTTCATGATTTTATGAATTTTTTTGGATTTTAATATTTTTACGGAAATAAGATAATTAAATAAAAACACAAAATTAAACTAAAAATAAAATAAATAAAATACTAACCAGGTTGCCTCCTGGATAGCGCCCCATTTAAGGTCTTGGGCACGACACTCCTTCTTTAGAAGTCAGAGGTCCTCCTCGACAGGAAACCCAGATGATTCCCCCTCAACAAACTGTTCTTGCCCAAGATAGGCCTTCAAGCGCTGGCCATTAACTTTGAAAATCTTCCTGTTCTTGGGATACTTGATCTCAACAGCTCCATTAGGGAATTGAGCTTGCACTTCATAGGGTCCTGCCCACTTGGTCGAAAGCTTCCCCGATGAAAGCCTAAATCTTGTTTGATAGAGCAGCACATGTTGCCTAAAATGGAACTCCTTTTCCTTGATCAAGAGGTCGTGGGTCTTCTTCATCCGTTCCTTGTATAGACCGGCATTGTCATATGCTTGGAGTCTGATCTCGTCGAGTTCCTGGATCTCGAGCTTCCTTGATTCACCTGCTTCATTCCAGTCGAGGTTAAGCTGGGCAACAGCCCAATGCGCACGATGTTCCAGCTCCACGGGCAAGTGACATCTCTTGCCATAGACCATGCGATAAGGGGACATGCCAAAAGGTGTTTTGAAGGCAGTCCTATACGCCCACAAGGCATCATCCAAGCGCATACTCCAATCCTTCCTTGTTGTGCCCACAGTCTTCCTCAAGATCGTCTTGATTATTCTATTAGACAACTCCGCTTGTCCATTGGCTTGTGGGTGGTAGGCTATGCACACTCGCCATCCGGTTTGTAGTCTCATGGCCACCATCTCGTTCTTTTCATTCTTCACCACCTGGATCCCCGACTTCTTGGGCACCACGTGCACATGGCTCACCCATCGGCTATCGGAGACGGAGTAGATGATCCCCAAGTCAAGAAGTTTAAGTATCTCCTTCATAACCACTTCTTTCATGGCTGGATTCAATCTTCGTTGTGGATCTCGTACTGGGGCAGCATTCTCCTCGAGTAAGATATGATGAACACAGTCCAAAGGGTTAATGCCCTTGATGTCGGCCAACGTCCATCCTATTGCCTCCTTGTACTTGCTCAGCACCTCACCAACTCTGATCTCCTCCATGCTCGATAACTCTGATGATATGATCACGGGCAAGGTCTCGTTCTTGCCAAGGTAGATGTATTTCAGGTGCTTGGGCAAGAGCTTTAATTCCAAATTAGGTGCTCTTTGCAATGATGGCACCAACCTGTCCTCCGGTTTTAGTTCAAGGATATTGAGTGGTTCAAACCCCTGAGGCTGGATGTTGCCCGGAACCCTGGCGTAACTGCATTCCACTACATCTACTGGTTCTTCGTTCTGGGCAAGATCCTCGTCTGTTTGCAAGCTGGCATCCTCCTCAAGAACTGTTTGTTGCCAAAATTCCTCTACTAACTCATCGGTCTCATCATGGGGTAACTTCTCAAGTTCCTCATCAAACTCATCAACGGGTTTTTGTTCCCCTGCATCCTGATCTCCATCATCTCCACGGATGTTTTCAAATGCGTAATTCTCCAACTCTTCATCCATGGAGTAGTCCTCATTGGTAGAGTCGAAGCTATGTCCATGAACTGACTCTTCCCAAAAATCTTTCTCACTTTCGTACTCATCTCCTTCGTAGAATTGCATCAGAGCACCATCTTCCTCATTATCCTCATGCTGATCAGGATCCTGGTCAAGATCCTGAACTAGGTTGAATTCCGCCTGGATTGCATCTTCGTTATTTTTGACGAAACAACTTAAGCTATTCAAAGTCTCCACTTGCTTTCCACATGCACTGAGGGTGTTGAGGTGTTCCAAGGCATCATCTTGATTTTGCCTATAAGCATTGAACTCTACTACTTCTCCTGCTACTTGGACTGTCAACTTCTCAGTATCGCAATCAATCTTGGTACATGCTGTCCTCAAGAATGGCCTCCCGAGCAAGATCACTGGGTTCTTGATTGCTTTCTTTCCCATGTCAAGAACATAGAAGTCGGCCGGGAATAGAAGATCCCCCACCTTGACCAACACATCCTCCAACACTCCATCTGGGTAGACTGTGGATAAATCTGCTAATTGGATGGCAACACGTGTAGGAGAAAGAGGTCCAAAACTCATCTCGTCAAACATGGCTCTTGGCATGACATTTATCGAAGCTCCAAGATCAAGCATTGCCTTGGGTATTGACGTAGTACCAATCGTGCATGAAATAGCGAACATGCCTGGATCCCTCTTCTTGGTCGGGATCTGGGAATTCATTAGGGCTGACACCTTCTCCACATGAAAACGGGCATTATCTAGGTACTTTATCTTCTTTTGGCACATCTCTCGCAAAAATTTTGCGCATTTAGGCATAGATTGCAATGCCATCAACAACGGTAGGTTGATCTCCACCTTCTTGAACACCTCCATCATGTCCTCCAACTCTCTCTGATCACGATCGCGGGCAAAACGTCTAGGATATGGGATTTTGGCCTTGGTAGTGCGAGGAACGGTCCTCTTGGCCAAAGCCTCTACTTCTTTTTCAACCTGCAAAAATTCCAGCATCACGTCATCGTTGTCAAATCCCAGCTTAGATCTCTCCATCTTTACGTAATCAAACAAGGCTTCATTCTCCTCATTATCAAAGACTGGGTTCTTGTTGGCCTTTATCCCTTCTTCACGTTTTGTCTTCAACTCCTCGTAGATGTCATTAATATCTCCTGAACTCATTTTAGTTTCCTCTACTCGAGCTGGTTCCTTAGGTTGGGTCCTGGGCCACTTCTCTGGCAAATTCTTCCCACTGCGCAACGTTACAGCATTGACTTGCACCTTGTTGACCTCTACCTGGGCAGGAAGTCTGTCTGGCTTGTCTTCTACCAACCTTGACAAGGTTTGGTTGATATGAGTCAGTTGAGCTTGAAGGTTGTTGGACTGTCCTCGACTTCCTAGTTGGAAGTTCTCGAAGTCTCTCCTCAGCCTTTGATCTCGTTGGTAAACCTTTCAAAGGTCTCCTTCATGAATTCCGTCTTCGCTGGTTCTCGATGTGGAGGTACATAATTATTTTGATGTTGAGGCTGTTGTTGAGGTGGAGGCACATATTGCTGTTGTTGCCCAACAGGCTGCTGCGGTTGTTGGTGGGCAGGAGGTATCTGATAATGGTTGTTGCCATACCTCAGGTTCTCGTGCTGATTCTGCCTATAACTATAGTTATTGCCACAGTTATTGTTGTTGCCATACTGGAACCTTTGTTGCCCTCCTCCTTGCTGGTTATGACCTATTGCCTTCACCTCTTCTCCTTCTTCCACGAACCAACTGGGACATTCTGAGGTGACATGTGATGTTACCTGGCATACTTCACATCTTTTCACAGCTCTTTGAACTTCCTTGCCATTGACCTGCTTCTTCAAATCCTCCATCTGGCCAGACATCTTGGTCATGAAGTCTTTCATGGTGCTGACCAAGTTGTCTTGGTTGCCCTTGCTGCCTTCGTACCCCCCTCTTGGGATATCATCTTCATCTCGGGATTGCTCAGCCATGGCAGCTATCTTCTTGAACACTTCAGATGGTAGTTGATCGACTATTGCTCCTCCACACGCTGCAATGATGTATTTTCTCTCTGATGCCCTTAACCCCTTCAAAAAATACTCGATCAAATCAATATCCTGAATCCGATGTTGAGGGCATCTTGCCAACAACTTCTTGAACCTTTCATAGTAGTCATATAATGACTCACTTCCTTCCATCTTGATCGATGAAATGGCATTCCTCCCACTTTGTATCCGGCCAACGGGTATGTATTTGTCAAGAAAGGCCTGTTGCATCTTGCTCCACGTATCAATGCTTCCCTCTGGCAAGGTGTAAAGCCACTCACGTGCCCCGTCAAGAAGTGAGAACGGGAACGTGAGCAACCTTACGTAGTCAGGAAAAGTGTCTTGGGCATCATCTTGGTTTCTCATAACTTTAGCATCGTTCCTAACAACTTGTCCTTGTCTATCCCCATTGTTCCTGGTAGTAGTAGTGGCATTGTTCCTTACTGTGCTAATCGCCATCTCAAAGTTTTGAAGATAAGTTTGGGGGTCTTCTCCAGGATGGTCACTGAACTTGGGCAGTATGTGTATCAGCGAGTGTTTGAGCTCCCAATTGCCACTGATGGTGGGCAACTGGATACTTGATGGTCGGATTCCCTTGTTGTCAGGGAACATGATCTGACGGATGGTTCTCTCCGGTGTTCCTGCCATTATTGTTGATGTTTTTGCTTCTGAACTGGATGATGACTTCTCACTGTCTGAACTGGCTGTTGAGCAAGATTCTTCTTGCTCAGTATCCTGATCGTCTGTCAAGCTCTGCGACTCTGAAGGTTCGTTGACGCCTTCGTCCAGATCTCTCTTCTTCTTGCGTTGTTCTGCTCGATTTCTCCTAGCTATCACCTCTGGGCAAGCACCGTGATCTTGTGGATCTCCGTCACTTCGTAGATGTGGCTTGGGCATAAACCGTGCTCAACACAAGCTAGAAGAACAAACTAGCTTAAAACCAGGTCCCCGGCAATGGCGCCAATTTGACGGAGCGCTGTCATCACACACTTCGCACAAATAATATTTATAACACCTCTTGCCCAACAAGGTAGTAGTCAGCGGCAAGCGGGATCGTACCCAAGGGACCTGGTGTAATGTGTTTTTCAGATGTTGCTCAACAAAAGGGTTTTGGTCACGAAGTATCTTAATAACCTGTACTCAACAAATAACAATATCAAATAACAAAAAGAGTTTGGATTGGGTTTCGAATCCATGATCCTAATTACTCTTTACTCGTTCATTGGTGTAAAGATATTCAATTAACTAATTTTATCACTTGGTTTAAAGCAAAGATTAGTTAACACCCTAAGGTCACGAAGTCACGATGCTAACACACTTAACCCATGTCTAATCAATTTTACAGATCTTGACCACAAGGCTAGATCTCCTCTCTTGATCAGCAAAGTCACGAAGACACTTCAGTAACGATGCTGCCCAACAGGCATTAAGAATAAATATACCCAAGATAGCAAGAGGTAGGTCAATACCGACTGCTTTCCAACACCCTTTACCTTCTTGGGCACGAAAGACACTCTCGTGTTGATCCCAATTTCTGTTAATGACTTAATCTCAATAGCTAGATTGTGATCAATCAACTTCAATATCAATTAAGTCTAGAATTAATCCTAAGTGTTTCGGGAACAAAATCAATTAACGAACTAACACAATTAGACCTCACAAGTTTGAACGAGTAATTTAGAATCACTTCATCTACATCCAACCCAAACAATAAACTTAGCTAGACATAATATTAAATAAAAACACAAAGCAAATAAAGAAAAGCATACTTAGCATAAATCTGGAAAGGGTTGCTGTCCAAAAGCGTAGTAAAGGGTCTTGGCTTCACGCCAACAACTAAAACTAAAGTGCAAAAAATATAAACGAACGTAATAAACTGTAAATCGCCCGTAGGACTTGTTCTTCCTTACTTTCACTCAAACTAGGATGCAAACTAATCTAAAAACTACTGAATTCGAAGAGCTCTCTTACATGATAGAGTCGGCCATATATATAGACGATGAGATTCTAGGGTTTAGGGAAGTTTCCTTGTTGAATAAGGATTCTTCCCATGCATATCATAACCTCCGCCTCTCTCTCTTTCCTTCGCATGCACGATCCTTCTTTCCTTGCGTGGTGGATATCTTCCATGATTTGGCTCGGCTAGGATAAGGAAGGAAACATCCGATCCTTATCCTCTTCCTTGAAGGAAAAGAAATCTGCTGCTGCTGCTCGACTCTCATCTTGCCCTTTATCGTCTGCATCCTGCTTTGCTTCCGGTGTTGACCACGATCCTGGCTCCTCTGACTACTCTGTCCGTTGGCCTTTAAGGATATGGGGAGGTACTTCCTGACTTGTAGAAAGGATGTTTCGATGTTGCCCAACTACAAGCTTCCAGCCCTATGCCCATTCGCATCGTATCACCATCTCAACAACAAATTTTCCATCGGATTTGCTCAGCATCCACCTGTTCTTCCCCTGCACACTATCTCTCGACTTGCGTGTCCTCCCAGACACATAATGACTCGATAAAGACTAAAAACACAAGAAAGAAACAAGAAAAGATGGACACAAATATGGGTTCATCAGATGCACAAAAACATCGGAGGTCAGAGAAACAATTGAAACGCTCTTCTTCTCTCTTCTATCAACTCTCTCACTCTCGCCGCCGCCGCCATGGCCACCATCGCCTCCATCAGCCACGGCGATGCCACCGCCATCGCGTTTTCCTCGACAACGATGTATGTAGTAGCCACCGAAATTAATGCTTTCAATCGTCAACAAAATCCAACCACTCAGCTTGCTGAAGAACAACGCAACGCTGTCACATTGTTCAAGCAGCTTCACAATCAAATCCAAACAATTATGTCAATTGGAACTCCAACTGCTATTGACGTCAAGCTAATGATGGAGAAAGTATTGGCACTCGAAAGGCCTACCCTCTCCCTCTCCTCGACACCATGCTAGATAAATTCACTGCTGAGGTAGAGCCAGCGGTGTGGTGGCCGGAGAAGAGAATAAAACAATCCAAAGCAAATGAAGGCTACAACGGCTGGAACAAAAATTTGGAGGAAGAAATGAGAGAAATTGTAAATGTTAAAATTTGTGGAATTACTTCTATACCCTTAATGAAGCAAAATTTAGTATTAATATGCTATTAAATACCAACCTTTGATCAAGTTAAATCAATGGATTAGATTAGTTCCTATTTCCTATATAAGATGTGGTTCCTATATGATCCTCTTCCTATATATATATATATTTAATTTGTTGTCTAGTTTAATTTGTTATTGATCAATTGCTACGATGATCATAGTTCGAACCTTGCTCCTCAACTGTTCCTCCTCTCTCTTAATTCTCTTTCTCATATGCATCTCTTTCTTTCAAGCTTGTCATGCAATCTGCACCCCTTCTTCCTGCGGCGTTATTCGCAATATTAGCTTCCCTTTCCGCCTCAAGGGCGACCCCAAGCACTGCGGAGATCGCAGATTTGAGTTAGAATGCGAAAATAACGTCGCCTCCATCACGCTAAACTCCCATAAATACTATGTGAAAGAGATCATCTACTCCGACATCTACTCCAACATCAGGCTAGTTGATGCTTCCATAAACAATGACGACATCTGCTCTTTTCCGGCCTTTTCTGCATACGATGTCTTCCCTAGATCTGGTTATCTGGGTTATGATATAGCCTGGCCAATTTGTTTGATGAGCTGCCCAAATCCGTTGAAGAATTCTTCCATCTTTAAAGAGATTACTGCAGATTGTGCCTCTTCTAATTCATCATCCCATCCCAGTAGATATGATTACATTAAGGTCGGCCACCTGAAAGCCTCAGAGGTACCAGAAATGTGCACACTAGAGAAGATAGCGATGACGTCGTGGAAAGTTAAGAATTGGCCCAATGTATCGCTTTCAGAAATCCACCAATCTCTCTTGTATGGATTTGAACTCGGATTCTTCAACGAAAGCCTACCTTCATATTCAAAGTGGGGTAAGAATTAATTAAGATGCGTTGAATTTGTCTTAAATCTTTTCTAACCACATATACACACGCGCACCTTTTAACTAGAATGCAAAACTATTCCTTTATTTAATATGCTAACGCTTTTGTATTCTGACAATATGTAGTGAAATTCTTAGTTTTAGGATGCGTGTTCACTTATAGTGAAAAGGAGTGAAAATGAGGGATAATATTATTTTATCACTTTAAAACTTTTTTACTTTCATTTTAAAAAAAATATCTGGTCGAGACATAAAAATTTGGGCAATGTCTTCTACCTTGCCCAGAATATAAATTTATACCTAAGAAACACAGGTTTAATATTATATATCATTTTTATTTCATGTGTTTTAAACATTTCCTCCTTTATCCATCAATTTCATCCAAAGTAAATAATATATACTACCTCCGTCCACGAAATGGTTGTCACATTGTGGACAACACGGATTTTAAGAAAATGGTAAGTAGTAGTGGATAATAATGGGTATTGTTGTAAATGGAATAAGGTTCCCACAATAAATATGAGTTAAATAGTGAGAAGTATAAAGTTAAATATAATGTTTTATGCGGGTCCTACTACTCTAAATGGAAGTGACAACCATTTTAGAACAGAGTTAAATGGCAAAAGTAACAACTATTTCGTGGACAGAGAGAATAAAAGTTATGATTGCACTTAAGGGTAGAGATAAGTATATCATCATTCGTACTAAACAAGATAGTATAAATTTTGTGGTCTCTAGTATTTATTTATAGTACCTCATTATGTTATACCTCGATTTAAAGGTACGACAAGTGAACACAACCTCGTTAAGAACTAGAGGTATAAGGAATCCAACACTACAATCTCATTTTTTTGTTTTTATTTTTGATTTCAACATATATATTGTCTTCATAATCCTCTATTTTCTTATGTATATCTGCAGGGTTTCTAATTCCTCTCGCCATTCTAGGTGCATGCCTACACTTTAATTTATTTAAAGTCTTACTTAAAAAAAAAATTATCTTTATCAATTTTCTGGCATCTATCAATGAAGACAGAGGACTGATCAAGAGTGGATTAGACTGGTGGAAATCTAATTTAATTTATCACAAAAATTGCAGTATTTTTAGTGGCAGGGGTAAGCCTCCCTGTGACAATAATCATTGGATTAACCGGTGTATTACTACTCTCATTTACTTCCGTTGTGGAAACTGAAGTCTGTAAGAATTTTAATTTTCCACTTCTTTTTTTTTTCTTTTATATGTATATATATCTGAAATGTTCATTTTTGTTTATCATTATGTATTGGTGTACAGGGCGCGCGCGAGGACTGATGGACGGTGTATTATATTATCCCTTGTACCCATACCCTGATATACTACAGATTTTCGGATCTAACTTCTTAATCACTGGTAAGCTCTAATTAATGACATGTTTTGCTAAAATATTATCAATATTGCTACTTTAATTTAATGTATAATAAGTTATAATACTGAGTGTCGCATACGTAATATGCAGCATGCATGTCTTCCTTTGTATAACAACTCTTGGGATTGTACTTTCCTCACCTCTTGAAACAGAAACATTTTCCCTTGTCAACGTATGGCTTAGATAATTTCAATAAAAAGAAAAAAATAATTAGATATGACATAGGCGACTTGGATAAGACCAGAATATTCACATAGTATATTACGTTTTCAGTACGTTATGTGGAAGTGAGTAGAGATTCTCTTATGTGGAAATATGAGAATAAGACTTCACTATAAATATGAATATGAAAAGTAAAATTTCAATGCACCGCGGCTTGAGTCGACTTGGCCCACCCAATCTACATCTAAATGGGCTAATCCCGTATGCGCCGTTGTTTGGCAGACCCGTGAATTGTTTTCTATTACAATTTTAAACTATTTTTTTCTCTTTTTAAAAAAAATATATATATATAAACATGGACTCATATTGATAACTACAAATATATATTGTAGTATATTTTAGTGATCTTATTGATAAATTATTTTAGTGATCTTATATTAATTTTTTAACCTTATCATAATACATCTTATATTAATAAATTATTTTTATAAAAAATGAATTATTCTACAATTCAATTATTTTAGCATACTAATTAAAACATTTAATATTTAGACAGAGGCAGACACAAATATCTTGCAAAATTAACTACACGAAAATCCTAGAATGCATAGTAATGAATGTACGCTTCTAATTTCCAGTTGATTGAGCTTCTTATTCTCTATATATTCTTACCATTTTTTTTATACTTTTACATATTTCGATAAATAGTTCAATAAATAAATAGTTCAAATACGAACACATATAAATGAGAACAAAATTATAATGAGATAATTTAATAATAAATAATTAGAAATTACACAACTTGATATAATATGTAATACGAAAAATTAAATAAAATTTGATCCCTTATGAAATTAATTCCTTTGAAATAAAGTAGTTTAGTCTTAATTTCCTGAATCATTAACGATGCCGAAAATCAGCAAAATAATTAGTATTAATCATTTTACATTGTTAGGTGATTTCTGTATATAGATTACCTAACCTACTAAAATAATTTATTGATATCTCCTTTATTCATTTTAATAACATTGAAATACTTAAATTCCTGGGATTAAGAATTCACTTATATCTTCGTCGCAAATTAGAATTTCAAGCCCACTAACTAAAGCCCAAATCGATATAAATATATTAACCCTACCTACACTAAAACAAAAGTCGTCGCTGCTATCGTCTTCAACCTTCTTCATTTTTCCTTTCTTCTTCCATCTTCTTTGTTCCATCATCTCTATTTGTTATTCCTCTGCAAATCCAAATATACGAACACTCAAGGACATGGGTGCAGTTAACAGAATTATAACAATGCGAACGCAAAGCGATTTTAAATGAACGCGTTTGCAGCTCCATTGGGATGAAATCTCACCTGCAAAATGGTGGAACGCGTTCGGTTGGAGATGGCCTCAGTAAAGTGTAAGCTACATATATAAAGTCAAAGTAAGAGACATAGCTTTATGTTAGCGTATGCAGGCAACAAATATGACATTTTTATGGCAAATGGTCAAACCAAACCTATTGAGTGGCTGAAGCAAGCGACAAATTTTCCTTTGAATAATATCAGCAAAAGGAACCCCGGATATTTAGCGTCTCATTATAATTGATTAATGGTGTTAACATGAATTTGAAATGTGTTACATATAGGATAAAGAGGAAGGAAGCAAAACAGACCAGAATTCACAAAACAAATGGAAAGAGAAAGCTATTTATAGCAGTCAAATTAAAAAGTTGGCTCCAAAGATTTGAAATTTGAATTTCAAATGCCTAGTTGTTTTGCCAAAGTCCATTGCTTATCTGCTTGTCATTTCAGAGAAAGGAAAAAGTTGCAAGTTGCAACAACTTCTGTAATAATTAATCATAAACCAATTAAAAAAAATATTTTTTCATGAATACTTTAGGTTTAGGCGGGAATTTGCATGAAATTTATTGTGGCAAACATTCCATTTTAGTATATTTATATAGATATTTACTACTCTCCGCCCCCACCAAAATATCCCGTACCCACCACTTTTCTTAAGTCCATGATAATATGTCATACTACTATACTCTACGTTATAGACATCATATTCTTCAATCTTTCCATTAATTAGTAAGTTTTACTTTTATCTCATTTATAACAACTTTATTTCATTACTCATCACTCTACTTTTATCCCATCACAATAACTTTATCAGTTTTTCTCAAATATATGTCAAGCACATATTAGGGCACATTATCATGACGGTGGCAGTATAATATTTACTTTCGAAGAAATAAAAAAATAATGTAAGAATTAATTTAAGACAATCACTGTTTATTTCAGGAAATCAAATATTCATGAACAACTTAATATTTCAGCCTCATAATTTCTATCACCATGTCTTGATTACTTTTTATATATGTGTTATTAATGGCTATATATTATGATTTTGCCAGTTTAGTATTGTGAATAATTTTAAAATAGATGATAGATTTTTAAACAAAAAAAAAATTGATTTATGAATTTCTTTTTTTCTTTTCTTTTACAATTGTTGGCGAGCTGATTCGCCTAGTTCGCGAAGCATAAAAATTGACAACTCTATCCACAGTTGATAAGAATCATTATGTAACATAACATTTTGCACATAATTTGCATGCATACCATGTTACAATATATTTACATGTGATAATAAACCTCTAGATAAACTTGAATGAAACCTATATATATATATATGAGATGACTTTGAATTTCAACATATGTGCAGCAGGGCTTCTCTTGATTTGCGTGGCCATTGTAGGTGCGTACTCAATTTTGGTCTCACTAAATATCTAGCAAGTTTTGTCTTCTATATAAATTTTCTGACATCAACGAAGATAGAAGACTGTAATTGTGATGAACAGAATGGATGAATACTAATTTAATGAAAAACGCTCCAGTTTTTATAACTGCAGCAGCAAAACTCCTTGTGATGATCATCATTGGATTGATTGGTGTGGTAGCACTCTCAAATCATTTTGCACATAAGAGTAAGAACCTTTACATTCATCTCTCTTTTTTACTCTTCCCTTCTTTGTCAAATAGTAATTAACAACGGTACGTAACCATTATTTATCATGTATCAGGTGGAGCACTGACCTACCCCTACCCTGACAAATATATCATATTCGCTGGTGCGCTTTAAATTTATGTTGAAGTTACCAATTCAAATTATCATTGCAATTTTGCATAAATAAATGTTTCGTTAGTGATTATTTTAGCTATATATCAGTATCTCCCGGAGAAGGATTTTTTATTTCCTTACAAATTAATTAGAGCGTGAAACAAATTATTTGAAAAAAAAAATTAAAAAGAAAATAAGATTATAAACAAAAGAAGGAAGAAATTTTACTTTTTGGTTACTAGAACACTACATGTAAATGATAATTTCTAAACTCATTAACTCCCAATAAATCTAGAACATTATATATCAAATTGTCTATCTATTTTCATTTCTCCATCTCATCACAGGTTTCATCTCAAACATCATCATCATGGCACCAAGGATCATCATTATTCCTTTTGTAATGTGGCTTTTGGTCTTCAAATTCCGGAGAAGGCATAGGTCTGTGTACAACAGAATAGAAAGCTTCTTACGAAGTGACAACAAACTCACATCAGTCAGATACTCATATTCAGACATTAAGAAGATGACCAGAGGTTTTCGTGATAAATTAGGTGAAGGTGGCTACGGTTCTGTTTACAAAGGAAAGCTTCGAAGTGGAAATCATGTTGCTGTCAAACTGCTCGGAAAGTCCGGAGGAGATGGCCAAGACTTTATGAGTGAAATTGCAACTATTGGAAGGATCCATCATGTGAATGTTGTTCAACTAGTTGGATATTGTGCCGAAGGCTCCAAGCGTGCCCTTGTCTATGATTTCATGCCCAACGGTTCCCTTGAAAAGTACCTCTTCAATCGAGAAAGAATGGTTTCCTTGAATTTGGATACCAAGTTTGAGATTGCAGTTGGAGTTGCTCGAGGGATTGAGTATTTGCATCGAGGTTGTGATGTTCAAATACTGCATTTTGACATCAAGCATCATAATATACTTCTTGATCATAACTTCATCCCCAAAATATCTGATTTTGGACTAGCCAAATTTTGTTCGACAGACAAGAATACGGTGACTATGACTGCTGCTAGAGGAACCATAGGCTATGTTGCACCTGAACTGATCAACAGAAGTATTGGTGCAGTTTCGTACAAGGCTGATGTTTATAGTTTTGGGATGTTATTGATGGAAATGGTGGGCTTAAACAGAGACTTGATCCGAAATCATGGTGATTCTAGCCAGTACTTTCCAAATTGGATATATGACCACATTAACCAAGGGAAAGATATTGAAATTGGAAAAGTCGATGAAAAGAATGATGATATGAAGAAAACTGGGCGGAAGATGACAATAGTTGCATTGTGGTGCATACGAATGTGTCCAGATGAACGTCCATCAATGAATAAAGTGTTGCAAATGTTGGAAGGTGATGTGGAGCGTTTGCCGATTCCAGATTATCCATGTTCATCAACTCAAATTGAAATGAATGTGGATCAAAGTGGGATTACAAGTTACACTAGTTCTTTACACCTGCTACATCATGATGATGTTTCATCCTGTTTCGAGATTACTGTTCAAGATTGATAAAGCATGTAACAACATTGATGTGCTTATAAAAGCTTGAGTGTGTAGTGGTTGCAAGAGTTTTTGAAGTTAAATAGATTATTTACGTTGTGCCCAACTATTATCAATATCAAGCAAGGAGAATACAGAGAAAACAAGAATGAACATATCAACCTTAGATAATTAGATAATTAGATAATGAGAACGATTCCATGTCGATCCCAACTAATATAGATACAGCTAACCGCACTTGCGTCCATAATTAGGATATAATTAAGGCTGATTAGGGATAATTAGAGGGTAGTTAATCACAGCTAGAGGTTACTAATCATAAATTATGATTCATTCATTCCAACACTTGTTTGCCTCATCAGGTGCTCCCTAATGTTTGACCTGACTTTTTCATCTTGCATTGTCTTGACTCGATTTGTCAATCTTGGCAATGTCCATTGCACTTCTCAGATCTCTTCAGGTGCGCCTCGATCTTAGACACCGCTTTGTTTGCTTCATTAGTCTTGGACTTGATTTTGTCAATCTTGCCCATGCCCATTGCACTTCTCAGATCTGCAACAGCAGCCTCGATTTCCCGAGCCATTTCACTTGGAATCTTGCTCTTGTGCTCATTCAAGCTCCCCTCAATGCTATAGATGGTGGATTCTGCATAGTTTCTGACTTTAATCAAGTCCTTCCTCTCTTGATCCTTTTGCGCATGCCTCTCCACCTCCTTTTTCATCTTCTTAAGCTTATACTCCGATAAACCGGCTGATGTGCTAACTATGATCTGCTGTTGTTTACCGGTAGTCATCTCTTTTGCAGAAACAGTGGCGATTCCATCTTCATCGATATCAAATGTGACTTCGACCTCAGGCTCGCCTCTTGGAGCCGGAGGAATACCCGTGAGCGTAAATTTACCAAGGAATTTGTTATGTTTACTCATTTTACGCTCTCCTTGAAGCACCTCAATGTCCATCGCAGTCTGATTGTCTGTAGCTGTTGTAAACGGCTGAAATAATGACAAGTTAAAAAACAAATCATCATCAGTTTTGCAAATTCATACCCAACCTTTTGATTTGTCACAATCAGTGGCGGAGTCACGAAGGAGGATGGGGGCATTGAACAATCTTCATTTTGTTTTTTTACCCTATGAAATCATCAAATTAACCAATTGAAGGAGGGTGCTTAAGCCCTCACTAACAGTTTGGAAAATTTCCAACAACCGAATTCTTGATTTGGGTGATTCTAATTGCAAAAAATCAACAGTTTGGCAATGAGTTTCAATACTTTGAAAGTGATAAATTGCAAAATTTGGTGATTTACTTTGCAGTAAACACTAAATCAAAAGTTTTTCCCATCAAAAGCTACTCACCGCGCTTTTCTTAGCTGATATTGGGGTATTTCTCTTGATCACTCTGGAAAAGAATCCTCCAATTACATCCGTACCTAGAGACATTGGTGTAACATCCATGAGAACCAAACTTTGAGATCACCATGAAGAATACACCTTGAATAGCAGCCCCCATGGAAACTGCATCATCTGGATTCACCCCTTAACTAGGTGACTTGCCGAAGATTTTAGAAACTACTTTTTGAACCTTCGGAACACGCGTCATTCCTCCAACAAGGACCACTTCATCAACCTCCTCAGTCGAAATGCAAGCATCCTTCAAGCAACTCTTGCAAGGAGTCTTAGTTCTCTCAATCAAGTGGTTAACTAGAGATTCAAACTTAGACCTAGACAACGTTATATTCAGATGCCTTGGACCATTTGAATCGGCAGTTATGAAGGGCAAGTTGATTTCAGTCTGGTATGTTGACGAGAGCTCAATCTTTGCCTTCTCGGTCGCCTCCCGCAATCTTTGCAGAGCTTGCAAATCCTTTGACAGATCAATCTCGTCCGTCTCTTAAAGTCACTCACCAAGTACTCTAACAAAGCGTTGTAGTAGTCATCCCCTCCTAGAAACGTGTCACCATTTGTGGCCTTAACCTGCATGGTAGGCAAACATGTATTGAGACATTGATCAGATCTAAAATGCTCGACAAGTATATATATATATATATATATCATACCTCAAAGACACCATTGGAGATCTCGAGAATGGATAAATCAAAAGTTCCACCACCAAGATCAAATATTGCAACACCTCTTTACTGTTCAATCCATAAGATAGTGCAGCCGCAGTAGGCTCGTTGATAATCCTCTGCACATCAAGCCCTGCTATTCTCCCAGCATCTTTCGTAGCCTTTCGCAGAGCATCATTGAAATAAGCTGGGACAGTTACAACAGCCTTGTTTACAGTTATCCCAAGATATCCTTCAGCAATTTCCTTCATCTTTGTTAGTAGAACAAAAGCACCAATTGACTTGGGGAGTATTTCTGCTTATTGGCCTCAACCCATGCATCTCCATTAGAGGCCTCAACTATTTTGTAAGGAACCATCTTTATCTCCCTCTGTGTTTGAGGAACATCAAAGCGTCTACCAATTAGACGCTTGGTTCCAAACACGGTGTTGGTCGGATTTGTGATAGCCTGTCGCTTTGCTGGTGTACCGACCAATACTTCACCTTTCCGGCTAAAACCAACTACAGACGGAGTTGTCCGAGCACCCACATGGTTCTCAATAACTTTCGGAGTCTGTAACAAATATTGTTTTACATGTAAAACCTAATACTAAATAATAACAAGTAGACAAAGTACAATGCAGCATTGTATTGAGAAAAAAAGGTGGCATGAACCTGTCCCTCCATTATAGCAACACAAGAATTTGTGGTACCCAAATCGATACCGATCACAACCTTTACAATCGGTTTTGTTAGTTTCGGAGTGTTGGAGAGTGCCAATAACAAGAAAAATAAGTACCGACATTACAATATTGAAGACAGTGACAAAAATTGCAGACAATATCACATTCACAGACAATGCCATTAAAAGATGGGGAAAAAGGGAAAAAAAGAATAAAAAATAAATTCCCGTGAAATAGGACAGACGTACAGTTCCAAAAGAAGAAATGTGGGCGGAGGAAACTTGATGGCGACGGAGAGATTTGAGAAGGACGGCTGTCGCCATTAACGCACTGCAGTAATACGTCGGCGTTTGGTATGGCTTTTCATTTTCAAACAAAAGGCAACGGCCGCTGTTCTGCTATACGGCAGCGTTTCGTTTAAACATTTCCAAACAATTTATTGCTTCCCGATTTCTTTCCCATCAAAATTTAAAAATAAAGCTATTTCCTTCTTTTTTTTTCCCTGTCATTTCTTCTATTCTCTTTTTCTTTTTTTGAGTCCACACGCACGTAACTCAAACACCAACCTCTTAGTTGGAGGTGCTTGAAACTTTGTTTTACTATCCCAAGTTTCACCCCGTTTTTCCTTTTTGATATGGTCCAAATTTTTTTCTAATTATTTTTTGACACTATCTCGCATCAAATTATCTTTCATTGTTCTTATTTTATCAATTTATTTATCTACAACCACTTATAGTCCACCATTATTTTAATTAATTAATACTATCACTACCCTTTATGTGATATTCTTTCTCCACTAAAAGCAAACTCAATTAATTTTTCTCGACTCATAATCAACTCAATAATTTTTCCCTTAATCCCCGTGTTATTCTTTCCTAAGAAGAGACTTCAGGACCGGAGTAGTGTGGCCAAAATCAGCTCAACACTACATAAACTAACTAATATCCAAAAGGGGAGCAAACACACTACATGTTCTTGGTGGATCGGAGACTTGGACCTTTGAAGTGAGACTTGAATTCTTGGGTTGCTTCATGCCGACCAATGAGATCTGCAAAAGAAGGTTCATTGGTGGGTTTTCCGACGAACCACCTCCGATGTCAAAGTCAGTATTTGTTTTCTCCAATAAGAGTGTGTGAGTATTTGAGTAAAAATGGATGAGGATGGGTATTTATAGGAGAAAGAATAGCTTGGAGACTAAGCTATATTTCCAGCTATCTGTACTTACTCCATTGCCACGTGGCAGGATATGATTGTATGTGGTGTCAGAGTTGGCAGGAAAGGACACCGAAGACCTTATGAGGTCTCTGATCAAGTCTCTCGTGCTACCCGATGCTAGCCAGGTGTCTAGACAAGTATAATAAGATGTTTCTTTATATCTTAGCGAATTGTTTCTTTCTCAGGTGAGGTCGGTTGCATTTATATTCTCCTACATTCTGTGTGTGATCTCTTTGTCAGGTCTCTAGTATATTTTTTTTTTTTTTCAAAAATATACTCCATCCGACCCATTCATATAGTCATTCTTTTCTTATTTAGGTGTCTCACTCATATTGTCATCTTCAAAATAAGGAAAGTTTTAACTCTTCAAAATCCTCAAAAAATAATGGGACCTATCCACTTTCTATCTTTTTACCCTTATTCTTAATTTCCGTGCCGAATAATAACATGACAATTTCAGTGAGTCGGAAGGAGTAATAGAAACAAGGTCCCTCTTTTTTTTTGTTCTGTTTCATTAGCATACTCTCATCCAAAAATAAAAATAATTAACTCCTTAAAAGTTGTAAGGCTTACCACCTTTTATCTTTTTCCTCTTTATTTTTTAATAATCATGCTCAAAGAAGTAAGTTATTGGAATTGAAAGAGTACCAATTTCATGATATAAACACTTAATATAGTTAAGTTAATTTCCGAAACAAAAAAGTATACACTCTGTGTCAAGTATTCAAAATATACTCACTACCGAGGGAATATTACCTTTTAAATTCAAATTTAGAATATAACGTACAGTAAAATTTTTGTAAATTAACACATAAAATTAGTAATAATTTTTTAAATATTATAAATACAAATATTATGAAGTTGATCAAAAATTTTGATATTGTTGTATTATAATTGCATTAAAAAAAATTAAGTGCTGAGTTCTCCATTTGAAATAGTAGTTGCTAACTTCCGTGGTTGGGTGTAGGGATGACAATCGGGTACGGGGGGCACGGATAGTGGATATTCATACTCATACCCGCGAGCCAAACTCATATCCATATCCATACTCATACCCGCGATAGGTATTTTCCTCCACCCATACCCGCTACCCGCGGATACCCACCACCCGTCGGGTACCCGCCTACCCGTCACCCGCGGGTATCCATCAACCTGCCACCCGCGGATATCCACTAACCCGCCACCCGTGAATCGAAATTTAATCAAATAAATTATAATTTAACACAAATAAAAGATTAACCACCAAAGTTCAAATCCATAATACATAAAATCCAAATCTACAAAGTTCAAATCCATACCAATATTCAAATTCATCAACTAAAATTCAAAGTCCAAATTTAAAATAAAAAGTTACATTATTCCAACTCAACGGTTGAAATAGAGCAATCCTTCAACTCTTCTTCTTCGTCTTCAAGACATGTCCAAAAATTTCCATTCTTTCCTTGACCTAGGAACAAACAATTATTTACATTAGAAATTGAATATTACAAAAAAATAAGATTAATAGTAATTATAAATTTACCGGGTAGTACGGGTATAATCGGGTAGTAGTCAGGTATTTCGTGGATATTTTACGGATATTTTTAGCGGGTAAATGGGTATCACGGGTACGGATAGTAACTATCCATACCCATACCCGTAAACTAAATGGATAGTATTTTCTAACCATAAAGCTATTCATGAATATCAAATACCCCTCAAACCCGCACCTATTAAAGTCAGGTACCCGCAGGTATCGGGTAGCTGCGGGTAAATTGCCATCCTTAGTTGGGTGTTGTAATTTTAAGTTATTGGATACCTACTAGTAGATGAGAAAATGTGGTTTGCTATTTTTCTTTATTATTTTCAAGTTAGTAAATTATTCATTTATAAGTTAAACTTTTAACATTAATTTTTAAGACGTGTTGTTAAAAATAGAGAAAAGTAGCATATATCCCCCTAACATATACCCCCATCACATTTATCACCCCGAGTTTTGAATTGGAGCTGCCAACCTAATACGCTATAAGTAGTGCAAAAAATCACCCTAACTCGCCTCTAACAGATAACTAACACAGTTAACAAATTTTATGTTTTATTTATTTATTTTTGTAGTGAAAAGTATTATATACCCTGTCCTAGCATATATCACCTAGCACATTTACCATCCAGATTTTTTATTTTGGAGTTGCCAGCAGCCTAACGTGTCATAAGTGATGCAAAAACCCCCCAAACCTCTAACGGATGATTAACACCGTTAACAATTTGTTTCTTATTTTTTAAAAATTAATTATCCACGTCATCACTTTCTCTCCTATCTCATCTCCCTCTCGAATTTGCATCCTCTACGGTGGGACAAAATACTACAACCCCAACTATGCTTCAAACGACGACATTCCGAGTGGAAATTTCATCTTTAAAAGGAATTCTTCTTGAAGGATGGACTATGGGGTATTATATATTCTGAGTTTCTCATCTTTATTTATAAAAGTATAGCAGATTAGAAGACACGTAAGGACATGGTTAGTACGCAGGAATGTATTGAGAATGGAATGATCATTCCCTTATTTATTCTTAATCCAATGGTTGATTCGTTTTATTTCCTAAGGAATTACCATTTTTAGTGGAATCATCAATCCCATGAGTATGAGTTTAGTCATCCCCCCCCCCCCCGGTATTAGCTAATCCTCATCTTCAAGAATCAATTATTATTATTATTATTATTATTATTATTATTATTATTATTATTATTATTATTATTATTATTATTGATTATAATAATTATTCATATTACTAATATTAATATTATTATAAAAATTATTACTATCAAAATAATTACAAATATTATAATAAAAATAAATATTAAAATAATAATAAATTATTATTATAATATTTATTATTAGGCTAATTATAATAATAATTATTGTAATAAAAACAATAACATTAAAATAATTATTATATTAATTAGTACTAATATTATTATAATAGTTATTAAGTTAATTATAATAATTATAATAAAAATAATAACATTAAAATAACAGTGATACACAATTAATAATTATTATTATAAATAATTATTACTATTACACTAATTAAAAATAAAAATATAAATTAAAGAATGACCATTCCATTCCTTCATCCTTGTGTATATGAGCCATAGGAATATCAATGTTGAATTCATTCCTTTCCTATCTTCATTTCATTACAAGAGTCATTCCATTCCTACTGAATTCTATTCATACGTACCAATCATCCCCTAAGTGTAGAGATAATGATTTTTTTTTTAACCAAACTAAAGGAATAAAAATTCCTTTTAAATAAAATTATTGTGTCAACATTAAATAAAATATATCCTTAGCTATTATAAAATAATTGAAGATTGTTTATAATAGATGTATTCTCCATGTTCTAACACATGACATTAGCCAGCGGCACAAAAGATAATATCATTGTGGCGAGAGTGGCAGCAAGGATTGTGGTAATAGAAACATTCCAAACATCGCAATGAATCAAATAAAACGTAGATATCTCATGCAGCAACAGATTTAAACAAACGGTAGGATGAATATATTCTTTTCTGCTTCGCAGGATAATTAGACAAACACTAGAATGATCAACGCTAAACTTATTCAGACCAAGACGAGGGGACAACAAACGAATAACGACCCAAACGACAGTGTCGTAGAGTACTAGAAACAGTGAGGGAAACTGTTAAGAGTAAAGGGGAATAACTATTCCCATCGAATGTCAAAACTCAAAAGAAAGATATTATATCTAAAGGAATTAAATAAACAAAGCAAAAGAGAAATTCGCAACAAGAGAGGAATTCTCTCTTATCCCAAGCGACTAGCGCTGTTCCTAAAGCAACAATCACCAGCCCTAAGGAGAGAAGCCCTTATTTATTCTAGAGAATCCCTTCTTTATCGGAATAGGATAATTATGATAAGGAAACATTACTAACTAAAGACCAAATGAATTAACTAAAAGCAATAAATAATACTAATCCCATAAATAAAATAGTACTAGAAAATATCGAGTCGGCCCTCCTTCTCTTTCTCCTTGACTTTGGGATTGTAGTTTTCATTGAGTACCTCCGTATAGATGGAAAGGGCTTCCTCCATGACTTTGGGCTTAGAAAATCGTTTAGCTCTCATCTTCGCATATTTACAATTAGTGTCATCATTATTGATATGGGATGATAAACCCAGACCCATGATCGGTATTAACGGCCCAGTAGCCTTGGGCCAACCCGCATACATGAAAAGGATAAGGATCGGTAAAGAGCATGAGGCCCATAATATGTACTGCAATCTTTATATACTCTTTATACTATTGAACATACTACAACTTATGAATCTCATAATATTTTGTCCAAGTCTAGAAAGAGAAAAGAATCTTCTAAAATGAATCAAACATATCTTTGGCACCTAAGGTTAGGTCATATTAACCTTAAGCGAATTCAAAGACTTGTCGTCGATGGTCCTTGGGATAAACTCCATATGGAGCCATACAATGTCTGCCAATCTTGCTTGGAAGGTAAGATGACCAAAAGAGAGTCTTCAAGGACAAGGGGAATAGGGCCAATGATTTGTGGAATTGGTTCATACAGATGTATGTGGTCCAATGTCAACTCAAGCTACTCCAGGCGGAAAGAAGTGAAAACAAACTCCCATACCTTCCTTACAATTTCACAATTCCAAAGCACGTGATCAATAGACTCTAGATCTCTCCAGCACATCTGACAAACTAATGGCCCTTGAACACCAATACTAAGAAAGGAATTCGTCTTCGGCAACCTCCCATGCAAAGCCCTCCAGCAATTGATCGACCTTTGCTCCGGAATAAAGGGAGCCCAAATCCATTTCACCCATGCTAGAGGGGAAAGATGATTCCGAATATGAATTGCTGCTAGCTGGGTCGTTAACACCCCAAATAGAGAATGCGACCACACCCTCTCATCACACGATCCAGAAAATCGAACCCTTAAAATATCATCCACAATATCAGAACACGAATCTAAGAATTTCTCTGTGAAATGTCAGATACCATCAAAATAGTAATCAGCCACGGATTGCTGCAGAATCTGAAAGAGATGCTGAGGAATAGCAAGTCTCTCCGCAATCATATACCCCAACCAGTTAACAAACCAGAAAGAGGTCTTCCTCCCATCAGCCAATAGGAAAACCGAATTAGCTTTAATGTCAGGTATCATACGAGCAATTTCTCTCCAAACCGAAGATGCAGGCCGAGAGGACCTTGGAATATCAAAACTCGTAAGGTATTTCTCCCTTAAAAGGCGACCAGCCTGCAAGTCTTTTGTCACGCCCCGACTCTCGAGGTGCGACTTACGAATAACAACACAACCTAAACAACTAACAATCAACTCAAAAAAAGGGGAACATGTTCGGGAAAAACGATAATGAAAGACAAGGCAATCGAATAAGGCTTTCAAAAACATAACGAAGTAATATCCGAGCATCTCAAAATCACATATAAACAAGAATATGACTAGTATTCACGCTGACGGGGGTAAGATTTCAACAAAACGAGAATACCAAAAGTATATCAAGTCAGCAAGAACCAGATTCAACAAACATTTAAAGTCAACGAGCCTATAGCTCGGAAGCACAAGTCAAGAAGTTAAGAATTCAACAAGTATTCAAAGTCATCGAGCATAATACTCGGAATCAAAAACATGAGTATCAGAGTATAAGTATCAACAGACATCAATTCAAAAGGGTTGCAGCGGAAACTTGCATCAAAACCCAACATCTGCACGTATGAAGACGTACAAATGACAGTCTGATATTCAACTCGACTCAACCAAAAGAACCACACCACACCACCAAGTACCCATGCCATCGTCATCCAGTCAACCTGCACGTTTAGAAACACACGCAGGGCTGAGTACGAAGTACTCAGTGAACACAAGCCAAAACATTTGAATAAAGATGCTTTTTAAAGCTATAACAATTGAACTTGCCTTGTCGAACATCACAAGTACTTAAGCAGTTAAAAACAGATTTACTTGTGCATGTTAAAAACGTTTTACTTTCGAAAGGACTGGCCAGTCAAACAATCATATATATATATATATATATCAAACAGTGTGCATCATCTGTCACAAATAATCTTACTATGCTGAGAAGTAGGCCTCCTTCTCGAACACTGTGACCGGTCTAACCGAAACAAGACTCACAGTCACCTCAACATTTAACATACCACACGTGGGTTCCCTGTCTTTCACAGGATAATAACATCTTCACATAAACAGATGATAACACATACGAAACTTCAATAAAAACGGCAAGTCAATCGCATTTAAAATCAATCGTAATACTTCATAGCATAAATAACTTGTATCGGTAGTTTTGGTTCAGAAAAGCCCACCTGACTTCCGAAGATTCTAGCTAGGCGGTTTAAGGGCTATTTGTCCTTGCTTAGTGATTCGTCCGGCTCGATCCTTCACAGTTCGACATCGATAAAGGAAAAATAAGATACACAAAAGACGGACAAAAAGGCGTTGAACACAATTGAAGGACTTCTACTTGAGTCGTTTCTCTCTTCGCTTTAACTTTTCTAAAGGATCTCGCGTTCTCGTTTTTAAACCATTAACTATACTCGATGATTGGTTAATACTACTAACCAATGTCTTAACACTTTATCGCTTTAATTATTAAACGTCGTCTATTCTACATTTCATTACTCGATCTTCTTTTTAAAACTAAATCACTTCTTGACTTAATAAATCAATAGTTCCATCATCTTGCATACAGATAATTTAGTAATTCTTCACGTCATAATTAATATCATGCATTTAAACACTTATTCAAACATATAATGAATTCAAATAAATCAAACATACTTCAAGACACATTAACATTTATTCAATTTAAATATTAGACTTAACTTGATTATGCATTTCTTTTCATAAAGACTCAAACGATTTAATTTGTCTTTTCCCGGCTTATAAACAACGCTTTATTTTAAACTCGTTATCTCATGAAGTATTTTATAACTTTTACTCAATTAATACAAATTATCTTTAATTATTAATAAACACTTATGAAATTGGAATTTTCTTTCCATTTTGAACTCGATTCTTATTTCTTAACTGTACTATTATTTTTCCAATTATTAACTCGACGATTCTTCTTGGTTCATTTTTAATTTGTACGGTTTGAAAACAACTCACTTAATTAATTAACTTTAATTAATTTCTTTCAAAAATATTATTTGGACTTTATTCCATTATTACTTTCTTGATCAATTATACGAGTATTTATCTTAACTCGTTTAGCATCTTTTCTCCATTTTGATTAAAATTTCTCTTCTTTTCACTTCTTATCAATTAATTCTTTTAAACTCGGTTTTCTCAATTCTTGCCTATTTATTTAATAAATTCTTCTTCTTTGTTCTTAAGTTTTAAACCATTTTCTTACTTAGTAATTTTCTTTATCATTCAATAACATTTTTATAAAAACTAGCTCATCTTATTAGTTAAATTACAAAATATCTTTTTGACTTAGTTTATTAAAAATTCAAATCTTCAAGTTTCAATATAAAAACACTTATTAAACATATCTTTTTATGCATTTTTCAATTCTCAATATTTTAAAAGCTTTTAGACTTCATTCTTTTTGTTACAAAAATTTCTATCTTTTATCCATAATTTAAACTAGTATTTACACACATATTATAACATCTAAACATCACATGTTCTATATTATTATGAATTATTTTCTTTAATAACTTTGCATGCAATTCCATTTTCTCAAACATAACAACATGTATGATTACATCAACATATCATATAATAAATTCATGATCAAAACATCACTCAATTCATCAACAAAATAATTTCTCCAATTTTTAAAGAAACACACGGCATTGATACATATTTTAGGGCAATTCATTTCTCAATTTTTCATGCATATAATCTCATTCTAAACATGATAAAAATCATAAATCAAGCATCAAAATAACAATAACTCAAAGAATTCATATTTTCCTATTTTTCTCTATTAATTTCGGTATTAACTAGATTTTTAGGGATTTCATTTCTTTTTCTTCTCTTAATTCACCGATTAAATCCTAATGTTCGATTCTCCTAACGATTTCTTCTCACTCGATCTTCACATACACAACCTAAGTTTGCCTAAACATAAATAAATACCATGCATGCATGTTTTCTTTCTTTTAGGACTTAGAGATATACATATATACAGTTAATCAAATGAATAATCATACTTTGAAAATTAAAAGGAATTTCTTCTCTTGGCTTCTTGGGATCGAATGGAAGGGGATTGAGCTTCAAAACTTGAGCTTGAATGAAAGGAAGAACTCTTCTTGAATCCTCAAAGAAAAGGTTAACACAAAAATTAATCATCCATCTCTTTTAGGGCTTAAGAGCCAAAATGAAGAAAATGGAGGATGATTATTGAATTTAAATCAAGAACTTGGATGGGTTTTTACCTTTTTCTTGAAGATAAGGATGGAATAGATGGAGGATGGTGTTCTTTACTTCATTTCCATGGATGATAAGCTTGAATTCAAGGTTGCATGGAAGAAAAATCAATGTGTGTGTGTAGTGTGTGTGTTTGCCGTGAGGGAGTAGGGAGGGAGAGAGAGTGTTTTTCTTTTCTTTCTTTGATGTTGGATGAAGATGAATGAATGAAATGAAATTCATTCCTTTTGAATCATAGAGAGAAATCGAGAGAGAGAGAGTGTATGGAGCTTGCATGTGCATCCAACAAAGAGAATAAACATGATGACATGTAGTATTGGAAATTGGAAATGTTTTAAGTGATTGATAGATAGTTGATGTGATGTGGTTTGCATGTAATCTTTTGGTAAGATTGCTAAGAAGACATAATGATGGTAATTTGCATGGGAAATTGGAGAGAGAGATGGGAGAGGGGTGATGGGGTGGCGTGAGAGGGAGAGAGGTGACGACACTTGTCCTCGTCGTGTCGTTACGGGTATTAATTACCCGGTCGTAAAGATTTTCCGGATAAAACGATTCGTATTAATTCACTTATGTTATAAACGAGTCTAACCTCTTCTCGTCTCACTTCCGACATTAAAACATCTCAATCCTATTTCACGTCTCAATTAAAAGATTAACGGTTCAGATCATTTAGTCTTTTAAATCTTAAAAGAATTTAGTCGGCTTGTTAATCCGTTATTAATCTTTAAACGATTAATTCCTCACTACTCTTTCTCAATTTATCTCGGATAAGCTCTTATCCTATCTCAATGACCTTAAAAGAAATTCTAGGTTCAAAGACCTTAATTCAACTCTATTCTAAGTTCATCGGCGTAAAGAAATTCCTCGGCGATCAACATTATTCTATTTCAATTAAACAATCTCTTCGGAGTTTCTCTAGAAATTAATCTCATACTCATTCTCATATAAATAAACTCAACATATTCATCACATTATCATTTCAAGAAATTGAACAGATAATTTCACACAATAACACATAAGACATTCCAGACGTTTTACTCATTTCTCTTTATTTTAAAAGAAAATTTTTATTCCACAAATCTCATCTTTTAACTTATTCGGTTAGTTATTACGCTCTCTAAAGATATAAAAGCTCGGGGTATCACATCTTTAGTTAGAACATTCCATGCCAAGTGCATAATGAGACTATCATTAATATGCCGGAATGTTCTAACTCCAAGGCCTCCTTCTTCCCTCATTGCACAAACAGTTCTCCAATTAATAGAGCAAGATGGCTTCAAGTTGATATCCCATTTCCAAATAAAATTGCGACTACACCGATCCAAGATATTCAACAAAGAGTGAGGCCACCAGTAAACAAACATAGAATAAATCGACGTACTTTGCACCAAGGATCTCACCAAACAAATCCTCCCAGCCCTTGAAAGTTGCTTCCCATAACCCCTATTGAACTTCAACAATATTTTATCCTTGGCCACAGTTAAATTTCCTAGCTTAGGAACCCCAACAAAAAGCGACACACCAAGGTATGAAAATGGCAAAGATCCCTGCCTAAGCTGCCAAAATGCCCTCATCTGTCTCTTCAGCAAAGTCGAAACACCGGACCCAAAATATACTGAGGATTTAGAAACACTACATACATGACCCGATGTTGCTGCATACTTTTCTAACAGCTGCTTTATGCACTTATAATTCTTCATTGTGGCCTTACAAAACAACATTACATCATCAGCATAAAGGAGGTGATTACGGAAATCCATATGAACCGAATTCTTTATTGGACGCAGTCCATGCCGATGAATCTTGGATAAGATAAGACGACTTAGTGTATCTTCTGCCAACCCAAACAACAACGGTGAAATGGGATCACCCTACTGAACTCCACGCGAACATGAAAAGTATCCCTCCGGCCTTCCATTAACTAAGATAGATAACCTTGTCGATCCAAAAATAATTTGAATCCAATTCCGAAACATAGGCGGAAAACCAAAAGCAGATAAGACCCTGTCCACAAACAGCCAATTCAAGGTATCAAAGGCCTTTGTAATATCAACCTTAATGGCCATATTCTTCCCATTAGCAGCTGATTTCATCCTGTTAATGCCCTCCGATGCAATCAAGATACAATCTTGTATATTGCGCCCCAGAATGAATCCATATTGATTTTCAGTGATGATGGATGAAGCAAGCCTCCCCAACCTCGTTGCCATTATCTTAGCAATGATTTTGAACAGGAAATTGGAGAGAACAATAGGCCTATAATCCGTTATCCTCGCTACCAAATCGTTCTTAGGAATCAAAATCACAAAGTTGGAATTCAAACCTTGCGGAAGGTAAGATCGTAGAAAAAACTGTTGCACTGCTCTAATCAAATCCATCTTCACTATCTCCCAAGCTTGCTGAAAGAAAGCTCCCGTAAAGCCATCCGGACCCGAAGAACTGACTTTATCCATCCCAAATACTGTTGCCTTCACCTCATTAGCATCCGGGATTGTAACCAATCCCCCCAAAGCAACATCTTCTCGTCTCGGCACTACCTGATCAATCCACTCCCATCCAGTATAATCCACATTAGCCTTCTCAGTAAAAAGATTCTGGTAAAACCGAACGATCTCACGTGAAATTTCACCACCATCAGTAATCAACTCCTCCCCAACACGAATTGAAGGAATGATCGATCGGCGATATCTCAACCGCAACAGCTTGTGGAAAAAAGCTGTGTTTCGATTCCCATCCGTCAACCATGTTGCCTTACCCTTTTGCCTTAGAAGCTCGTTCTTCCGGTTAAGAAAAATATTTAACTCCATTTGAATGGCAACCTCTTCATCCATATTGTCATCGGTATGTCCTTGCTCGGAGATAATCTGTTGAATATCCAGAAGATCCTTCTGCCGCCGCTCAATATCCCTATCCACTGCTCCAAAAACCTCCCAGTTCCAAGCCTTTAGCATTGTTTTCAATCTTTTCAACTTTTGCATAATGATGTAAAAAGGACATCTCCCATGTAGCACCGGGTGCCGCCAGCTATCTTCAATCGCTCTTATGAAATCCGGATGAGACGTCCACATTGAAAGGAATTTGAAATATTTATGTCGTTGCACCACATTCCTATGCAAAGAAAGCATGATAGGACAATGATCCGAGGAGACTCTGGGCAGATGAATCACAGAGACGGACTCCCAAGCCTCTAAAAAAGATTCAGAAACTAGTGCTCGATCCAACAAAGACTGTACAGAAATTCATCTTCTAATAACCCATGTGAAATGTGGGCCAGTAAAAGAAACCTGCTGCAACTCATTGACATCAATAAAATCCGCAAAATCCCTACATGCTGAAGGAATAGGTAGTGAACCGCTTCGCCTTTCATGAGCTCCTAGTAACGCATTAAAGTCCCCCAAAAACACCATATTATCCACTACTAAATCAGACAAATCAGACCAAAGTGCCCGCCTTTCTATGTAATCCCTGCTGTCATGAACTACTGCACAGGTGAAGGTCAACTCCCCAAAAGTGACTATGAAAGTCACAAGCTGCTCCGTGATCCTTATTAATTGCGCTTCCATGACCTCTTCAATCAGAACCCAAATATTAGAAGATCGACCTTCTCTAACATTTTGAGCGAAAAACCTCAATCCCAAACTGCTCCTGATCCTCGAGATACGGTTTCTAAGCTCAATAATTCCCAAAATTTTCGGTCTAAACCGACTATAGTGCTCTCTAAGTATATTATGTGTTTCCCCAGAGAGCCCATGCACATTCCATGCAACGATGTTCATTGAGATGATTTTGAATTTTTCTGTGGAAGAGCCACAGACTTAGAAATACTATCAGCTATGGCATCCATAGATTGAAATGAAGCTCTGTCAGGGGGCTCCACAATATATCTCTCATTCGTCTTTCGCTTGGAACCCTTTTCCCCCTCCTTTTGTGGAAGTGAAGTCGAAGATGAGCCCCTCCTCAAATTATAAATTGACTTCATCGGCTGCTTAGAAATTGCCCTAGGCGGCTTATTCTTCGAATCATTCTGCAAATTGCTCATCACCTCCTGAGCCGTAGAAGATGAGCTAAACGAATCAACCTTCCTATTCAAAGTATGGCTGCTAGAATCAGCAAAACCAGGACTATTAAGAGGACTCCCTCCCCGCCTGGATGAATCCTCTTCAGTCTGCTCCAGCTGCTGCTCAGAATTCCCCCCATTAACCTCATCTTCATCGTCTTTAGGCTCAGAATGCCTATCTTTTTCCTCCTCTTCTCTTTTTTCCATTTCAATTTCTTCATCCACCTCCTCATCCGATGCTAATGCCTGAATCCTATTGGGGGAGACTATATCCTTTCCATGGTTATCTCCAGTATTCTCCTCATCATCTCGGTCCGAATTATGGTTCGATCTTGAGGATGCAACCCCATCCTCCATTCCCGTGACCCCATTATCCCCATCCTTCTCCTTCTTATCCTCATCCTGAGGATCCTTCCTACTCACAGCCACCCATTTGGAAACCACCCTTGTTTCCTTCTCCTCGGATTTTCCCTTCAATTTTCTGCAACGATTCTCCGAGTGACCCACAATATAGCAATGATGACAGAAAGGTGGTAGATTCTCATACTCAAACTCAACCTTGAACGATTTCGCCCCCCTATCAATTAACAGATAATAGATGCGATCCTTCGACATATCTAACTCCACCAATACACGTATATACAGCCCCATGTTCCCCTTAAGAGACAGTCCATCAATTTCTACCGGCTGTCCCACAGCACGAGCCACGGCTGCAATGTACTCTGGTTCCCACAATTGATATGGGAACTTTTTGATTCTAACCCATACCTGAGCAACATGCTGCTGCATAGAATATGGGTCGAAGTTCTCAATCCATCTCCTCACAGAAAACGAACCATATGGAAGCGCGAAAGAAGAAGGGCAGCGGATTGAATCAAAATCCGCCTTCGATGTAAACCTCACCACAAAATAGCCCTTACCCAACATGACAAGCCCCAGCTCGTCGAGAACTTCCAAAGCTGCTGCTAATCGTGCTAAATTTGCAGCGTAGGTCGAAGCTTTTGGCCACTCTTAAGCAGAATCCTTCCCAGTAGCACCGAATTCTCAAACACCTTCTCTTGTTCTTCAAATATCGATTCGGGAAAAGAGAGCGAAAGGATATCGCCCTTCATGATAGGCTGATACAAGTTGCAGCTGTGCATTGGAATGTTGGCCATATTTGATCGCAATGTTGCAACAAAAGTGGCCGGAGCAGCCTGCTTTCCCGACGAGTTACAGTTCTGCATGGAGTTTGCAGCAAGCATGACTTCATTGCCGGCAATGATCGCCGGAAAAAACGAGCCCATCTGGACTTGGTTCGGCCTCGTAGCAAATGGGTGTCCCGCTCTACATGAGGGGAGGGGCGGGAAGTTCGCCGGTGATGGAACTAAATGATCGGGAGCTCCGATTAAAGCCGCCGAAGAAGAAGCATGGCGGCTAGGGTTCGCCACCGCTGGAGCAGTAGAAGTCGGAATAGCAGTAATAGCAGCAGTAGACGACGGCGCTGCCGGAGAAGTAGCAACAGCAGCAACCGCCGCTGCAATATGCGGAGGTGGAATCACGAAGGACAGCGGCATATGATCAGAACGGGGGATTACTAATTTCGGCGGCGATGATGCCGCCATGATAGTTCAGACCTTCAAGGCCGAAGCCGGTGATGCAAATTCCAGCGATTAAGGGTCGCCGGAATCACAACGGCAGCGTGAAAAACCCTTGAAATCGTAGTTTTGATAACTCGCTCGATACTTGACGAAAGATAATGAAACAAAAAGCTAAGTTGATCGAAAATTTTCGCAGGAGCACGAATATGTGATTAGATCTGGGAAATAATGGCTAAAAATTTCACAGTAAATGATAATTACTTGAGCAATATTATTAGTTAATATTGTAGTAAAAATGTGGCGTGAGTTTTGGGGTTTAGATTTGAAAGTTTATTGTCCCATCAATATTCAAATCTAGGAGGGTTTATCCTAGAAGGTTCGTAGGTCGAATCATCTATCAATACAAGAGCTAATCTCGTGTGCAGAGATTAGTGCATGGATCATCCTCGACTCAGATTCGTTTCGTTCTTCACAAAGTTATATTCGATTTATGGTTCCGCAATCTCATAAATTGAATTATATGGCTTTGCATGTGAATTAATCTTTTAGTAATTAAATTAAATTAATTATCCTAAATATCCTGGCAGTGGAATCTTTGATCGGTTCCAACAGTGCATTCCTTAGCATGTGAGGGATTAAATTTCTTAGCTCATGATGTCCTCACATGGGTGATACGGGAAATAGGTCAGGAGAGGAGTTATCTACTTGTTTGAATAGTAAGTAAGACATTGTTTCGACATAAATCAATATTTATATGACTAGATATACTAAAACCATTTTTGTTAGATTTAAATAATAATTTAAATTTATTATTTATTCTTGTAGGTTCGCTACTACATGAACTAAAGAAAACTGTCTAATTATATTAACTCATTGCGGTGCAGCAAGATTGAGTACGTACTTTCATTTTCTAAAGTTCAAAATGAGTTGTATGAATTGTTCACCTCAGAATCATAATAGACTATTGATTTTGGATCACACATTTTTTTCATGACGCATCATATCACTATAAATTATAGTAACATGTGCACTTTAATTTATTAAAGTATTTATAGATATAAATTTAAATTGAATTATAAGCATATACGAAATTTGTATTATTAATCGATATATATTAGACTACATTAAATTGATCAGTAGCATAAACTATGTACATTTTATAAAACAAATAAATAAAAAAGTTTTCTTTTGAATAATTAATACTTTATTCTCTGCATATTTAAATTACTTGTATACTTTTTGAACCATATAAAATTATAGAAATTTTCAAATTGAAAACTATTGATATTTTAAAATCTATTTTTAACTATTTAAGATACTTCAGAAACATTGCATTCACTTATTTTAGATTTGTATAATGACACACATAAAAATAATTGAATGAAAATGTAAATATTAATTATTGAATTTTGATATATTAATAGCACTCTACTACTATACCAAAAAATAAAAATAAAAATAAAAAAAGAAAAAAGCCAGTGTGTCTTAACACTTACTCCCTTCGTTCCGGAACATGTAATAGCCCGATACCCGGCCTATGCGGATACCCGGACTGTTACTTGGAATCGTACAATAAATTATTGACTTTACAAGTTGACTTTACAAAAAGATGGAAATACAAAAGGCTTGGCTTCAAGGAAATCGAGGTAGATACGTCAACTTGTCTTCATTACCCTAACTTGATCATCTTGGAGTCAAAGTATGAGGACTTTGGTCCCGCACTGCAGAAGTGTTGATTGCGACTAACCGCGATCGGTTTAGTCGAAGCGTGAAGAAAGATAAACGTCGATGAGTTTGTACTTGGATTAAATATACATTTGAATGAAAGGGGAGATGACGATCCAGATGATCGTCATCTAAAACGTCTCTGATGCCAACACACCTCCATCTCGTCCGTCACTCAACCTGTTTTGAAAAGAAAACATTTTTGGGCTGAGTACTTTGGTACTCGGTGAGATCCGTGCCCCTTTTTGAAAATATTTTGCGAAAGCATTTGAAAGATATGGCATGCTCACATTCATATACAAGGAAGATACTTGAAAAGAAAACATTTTTATCCCATGCATATGCGAAAACATTTTTAAAATAACTTTGCCGGCACGTAACTCGCCTACCGTGTTACCTTCTCCGGTTCTTCGAGTGGAGAGCCACTCCCACTCTCCGAACCGTCATAAAAACCTTGTGCGCACTACCTTGGAGTGATCGGGTTCCAAGGCCGATCTAATAATATTTGGCAATAAGCCCATTCATAATGGTAAACACGAGTAGAGAGTATAAAATATTTTAGCATGCATATCACTTTTTCATAAAAGCAGTTAAGGCTTATTTAACCCGAAATGTTACCTCCGTGGGGCTTATAACCCACAGTTTGAAAATAGGAACCCACCTCTTGTCCTTGTCGTATTGTGGAGTATCCTCTTGCGTCCCTAATACTTGGTGTCTCCTACAAGACAGTCTATACACTTAGGCATCATACTAATCGAGGTTAATTATCCTATCAACCTAAAGGTCAACCTATTCCCGGTCTTTATCTTTGAAACTGAAAAGTCCATCAAGGCATTGCCTTGAGGTTTTTACTTAGAGGAATTGGATCAATGATCCTTTATTAAAAGCATGCATCTTAAGTTGTTATTCAAAACTTGGTTTTGAAAACATGTCGTGTCATGATATGCCATGTCGTGCTTTTTCGTGGTTCATATAAGTATGCATGTCATATTAATCATGTAAATCATTCATACTATATTTATGCAATTAACACATTCATACATGTCATATCTTGGATCATGTCATGCTTTAACATGTATACTTAAGCAATTGAACACATATAGCATCATGTAACTTAGTCAATTAATCTAATTAATTAGCAATCATCATTAGTTAAGTCATGAACAATTGATCATATAATAACATATCATTAAGCTTGGGTAATTAATCTAATCATGATTAATTAATCACTTAATTAATACTATAATTAATTAATTAATGATTAATTAGCATACTTTAATCAACATACTTAAGCAAATCATATTTAATCAAATCATGTCACATAGTACATGTTAATCATCATGTCATGTAATCATACTTATGCATACACATTAATCATATAACATGCATCATATAATAATCACATTTGTAATTACTTAGGTATTTAACTTTAATTAATTTAAATTAATTATCATTAGTGGATGAAGGACCCTTGACAAATTTAACTTAGTCAAATTATTTTAATCACATAAGTCATATATGGCCCATAGGCCCGCTTAACAAGCCCAAATATTTAATGAATCTCTAATAGATAAATAAGAGCATACATCACCACACAAGACATATGAGCTTAGACTTAACACATTTAATCAAATAATAAATTGAGCCCAACACTTAACAATTGAAATAAGCCCACATATAAGTATATCAAAGTTTATAGAAGTTGGGCCTAACAACTTAGTCTACAAATAATAATTATTTAAGCCCAAATAATTTGGCATAAGAGCCCATTTTCATATCAATCACATTTATATGTAGAAAAATACTTTAATCAATTCCATAAATCATAAATCACCTCCTTAACTTATAAATACTTATTTTCTGGAAAAATACACATTTTAATTCATGAAAAACGTTTTTAAGCCATAAAAATAATAACAATAATTTCTGAAAATTATTTTATTGCACAAAAATATCAACGAGCTTCATAAAAATAGCAAACGACCTTCGGTCGATTTGCCCTTTTAAACTAACATCCTAAACTGACCAAAATACTACTTTCAAGTGGTAAAAATTATTTTGGAGATACTTAAATTAAGCAAAAACACGTTTTTGGGCAGATTCAAAAGTAAACATTTTCTGAAAAAATTTTCTGGAAATGTCTGCACAAGGGCTTCACAAGAAAATTCATATAGGATGCATCTCTTGATGAAAAACCGACTTCTTTATATCTATGGAAACCTTGAGATGTCTACTTTATGATTCTAAAAAGCAAAGCACATGAATATGGAGGAATCATGGAGATATTGTCTGGTGAATTGAAACTGTCCAGATTGAAGGTTTAAAACAGGCAGTGGCAAAGATCAGTTTACAGAGGGCATTTGGCTCAATGCAAAATTCTGATTTTTGGATATGTTATACTAGACATCAAGAGCTACAACATGTTAAAATTTCAAGTCAATCGAAGTTCATTTTATAGGGCTTTTACCTTCTATTCAAGATTAGATTAACAAAGATCGTGCTGAAAATTTATAACACTTATAGATCTAACATCTTTGAACATCAAGCTTCAAAAATTAAACATATAAGTCCTAGATCTACACATGGATCATGCTTATAACATAAACATCATAGATCAAAAGTTAAAATCAACATGCAATTCACTTATAACACACATATGGCATAGATAAACTTAGATCTCAAAGATTCAAGCAAGAATCATCTAATAGCTTGAAAAATCAAAAACTAAATCTCTCTCTTTGATTTTCTCATGCTTCAAAACCCACATTCAATCACATACACACCATCTAACATGCATTTCTTAGAAGAATAAAGAAGAATATTAAGAAAGAAGCACAAAATTGAAGGTCAAACATTATACCTAGTTTTTCTCCTTTTCTCTCTCTCATTTTCGGTTCTCTTCTCCCATGATCTTCTAGATCCTTAGTCATGCTCATCTTCCTCTCCTTAAGATCTCTTAGATGGTGAAGAAATGGTAGTGATGGTGGAAGAAAAAATGGGTGGAGGAAGGGAGTGGTGATGTGGCTTTGTATTGAGAGAGAATGGATGATGGAGAAGATAAAATGGATGCTTGGTGTGTGTGTGTGTGTGTGTGCAGCCACATGGGGGTAATAAGGAGGGAGTGAGAGGTTGTCTTGAGTGTGGAAGTGGGAGAGGATAGAAGTGGAGGCCATGCATTGGTCCATTTTGAAAATGGGTTGAAAAATGAGTTCTACAATCATCATTTGATTCTTGCACATGAAAAGTTGGATGACAACTCTCTCTTCCTCTCTTCTAATTCATATTTCTCTTAATATTTTATTCCTAATTGGTGTCATCTAGTGTGTCTCATTAGTTGGTAAGTGAAGTAGTGGCCAAATAACTATATACATTTAATCATCTATACATTTTTGCACACGCACATACCCACATGCACTTGTTAACATATATTTCATCTCGTATTATTTATCCGGGTACGGATCCTCTTGATTAACTCGTCTTTTATTAATTGAGCTAAGAAATGAATTTGTAAAATACGCATGCACAAAATAAATCAATGCAACATGTGAGATGAAATTTCACATTTTAAAAATATGTTGTGCCGTGCTCATGCTCGTGCTCGTTGTAAATGTGAGGAATGCATTTATTTGAAATTGAGATCGAAAACTCTTTTCACTTTATAAACAAAGACTTCATCTTATTGTTAAAAGAAATATTATTTTCTTTTAAAACTCCGGGAATAAGGACCTATCTTAAAAGTTTTAATTTACTCAGATTTTACCTATACCGGTTTAGCGGGGTGTTACAGAACAAGTGGCTCATTTCGGTTTGTCACGGGTATTACAGTGAAGGGTAAAATTTGGTTAAAGTGGTATGACCCACAACTTTTGAAGGGTTAATTGTTTCCTTATTTGGAAACAAGCCACTTGTTACGGGATACTCCGATATGAAAAACGAGCCACTTGTTCCAGAACGGAGGGAGTACATGTTATGTATTTATTTAATTTTCAATGATCATATTTAAAAATTCGAGAAATTGAATAAATAAATAATCAAAAAACAAGATGAAAATAATAACACTACTTAAAAAATAAAATAAAGTATAAAATCTACTTAGACTGTCTGCAATGGTGCTATCTCTAAGGATTTTTTGGAGATAGAGACAGTGAGCTGCAGTGAGACTGTCTCTAAGGGGTGTCTCTAAGAAATTTATGAATTTGTATTTTGCATTAATTTTAATAAGAAAAATTAAAATTTTCATTAATTTAAACAAATAACTAGTACAATATATTAATTGAAATAAAACAAATAAAAACATTACATTAATTGAAATTTAAAAAAATAAAAAACATTATACTCGTCAACTGCCCCAAATCGGTTCCAGACATGCTCGATCAAACTATTTGTGAGCCGATGGTGCTTTCTTGCATCTCTCAATACGGCATCCCGTTTGAGAAAATTCTTCCAGGAGAGCGAAGTGAGGACTCAATCTACATTACTACCCGGTTGTTTCTGTGTCCTCTCTCCAGTTCTCGGCATCCTCCCTCTCGTCTTCAATGATCATGTTGTGCAAAATAATGCACGTAAACATGATGTCGCAGAGGTGCTGTGTGTACCAGTTGCCCGTCGGATTCCGGATAATTCCCCATCGGGCTTGAAGAACACCGAATGCCCGTTCGATATCCTTCCTCGCCGCCTCCTGCATCTTCTTGAACCGCGCCGTCTTGTAGTCCGTTGCAAGTGGAGGAGCCTTAATCAGAGCCGTCCAATCCGGGTAGATCCCATCGGTTAAGTAGTAACCGCCGTCGTAGTTCTTTCCGTTTACCACGTACTGGCACGGCGGAGCCCGTTCTTCAAGCACGCCCTCAAATAAGCACGAGCGGTGTCTTGTGCATTTGGCCTCCTCAAATACACGTCACCGAATAGCTCGATGACACTTTTGCAGAACTTCTGGAGGCAAAGACTGCCGGTGCTATCGTCGATCTTTAAGTATTCATAGAATGTATCCGACGGTCCACCGGTGGCTAGTTGGTGAATGGCCATTGTGCACTTTTGCACCGACGTGAGGCCCTATTTGCCGATTGCATCTTGCTTCTGCTGGAAATATGGCACATTCTGCTCCAACGCCTCGCAAATCCTCAAGAACAGATGCTCGTGCATCCGAAAACGCCGGTGGAAAAATGTTGGGCCGTATGCCGGGTTGTTGCTGAAGTAGTCAGCCATCAACTGCTGTAGGGCCGCCTCGGTGTACGACTGTCCTCTTCACCTTCTTTTTTTCTTCTTGGCGAAGAGTCGAGCGGCAGCAGCTTGGAGGTTTGTCACCATCGATATAATCTCGTCATCAGTGCCATGAGAAGAGTAGCCGGTTGAGGAGTCGGACAACGAAGACATTTTTTTGGAGAAAAGATTGAGACAAAAGTAGAGAGAAAATAAAAGGAAGAAGATGAATTTGGTATAGAAAAAATTGTGGTATGAAGTGAGGTACTTATAGGGATGAATTACAAAAAAAAAGGAAAATCGGTTGTATTAGCCGTTGTTTTAGCCATTGGATGCATTCTAGCCGTTGTTCGATTTTTTAATTTTTTTTATGTATTGCACACGCCAGCTCGAGACTGTCTCGTCGCCACGAGACGGGATCGAGACGCCGGCGTTTGCAGCGGCGTGTCTCGAGACACCGACGAGACACACCGCTGCGTGTAGTCTTATTAAAGTCTATTTGTAAGAATCATTAAGTTTACGTGCGAATGTACATTGCTCGTACTAGTTTAAACAAGAATGGCTTGCCGCACAGGACAACAATGTGGGCGAAAAAGTTGAGCGAGATTTCTTATGAGTTTGATGAGATAACATATAACATATTGGACACAGCATATGAGGATTTAGAAGATGTTCCATCCTCAAAAGAATTAACAACGAAGTCTCTCTTTCTGGACCACCTGATGTACATGACTTATGACTCGATACGAAAATGAATTTATATCGTGTAAAGTGTCTTGCTTTACACACTATTGTTAGATTGATTTGGAAAGCAAGAAATGAGTTGATTTTTGAGTTTAAACCTCTTTCTCATGAATGTTTGGTTAAGCGGATCAAGAATCAAGTTTTTTGCAATGCTTTATTGTCTTTATTTTGTTGAGATAGTGATCTCTCATATGCAGAGGAATGATCTGTTTTGCTGGTTCTTTGAGATTTTGGCTGTTATTTAGGTTGATTTTTTAGGGTAATTCTTTTAGTGTTCAGCATTTGTTGTGGTATGTTTTTTAGCTTATTCTGATGTGTTTGTTGTTTTTATGCTTTATCGGTATCTTATTCTGATGTGTTTGTTGTGTAATGATCTTCGACGTGTTCTTACATGATTACGGTTTTTATGAATAGCTGTTTCAGTGCTAGTGTTATTTAAAGTACTATCTTTGTCCACCATAAAAGTGACCTAGTTCTTTTTTGGGCAGTCCATAACAAGTGAAATTATTCTATAAATGTAAATGACTCTATCTTTCCACCTCATACCCACTCTCCTTCATTTAAGTGAAAGTAACATATCTACATTCCCCACTCTTACTATCTTTTATTTCTTAAAATATGTGCCACTTTTTCTGGTCACACTTATCATGGACAGATTGAATAATATGCACTATGAATTATAAAAGTAATGCGCTTCGAAATAATAAATACACTATAATGTAACGCCCCGGTCTTTTAATCCGGAATTAATTAAAATTTAGGGTCGTATTTAGGGCTTTTGCATTTTTAAGAGATTAAAATCGAATTAAATTGTCGAGTCAAATTTTATTCTCGTGTGGAAGTCTCGGAATTAGAATTTCTAAATTTATTATTTATTTACTAGTCAAGTCATCTTTTCTCAATGATTCTTGTTCCGTAAATTGCGTAATATTTTTGCCCGACTAATAATTTTAAGTTAAGACTCGAGAATATAAGTATACAATATTCATACGACGTCCGAATGTTTATGTCTGTAATAAAAAGGAATCCCATGTATTTTTCCTAATTAAATTAAAAGAATAACTATTTGCTTTTCCTAAACCACCTAATTTTAGACAACTCACCTAGTCGACCTCTACCCACCCCATCCCTCTCTCATGTTAAGTAAAAATAAAGAGCAGAAAAAACACTCCCTCTCCATTTCTTCACTATGCCGAGAGAAAAAAAAAAAAAAAAAAACTCAAGCAAGAGAGAGCTTATTCCATTCTTCTTCCATTAGAGTTCAAGGTCCAAGCTTCATTCCTGGTTCGATTTCTCTTCCGAGTCCATATCCAAGTAAGTTAGTTTCTCTTCTTCTTTTCCTACCAAAAGAAATTCTTTTTCTTTGGAGCCCTGTATGAATGTGAAAATCTGGAAATAATTAGGATTTGATCTCCAAATTGTTATATGTTGTCCCTAGGATGTTTTTATGGTGTTTGTGAATGGTTAAAATACTTTTGACCCATGTTTAGAAATAGGGCCTGTAAAAAAAAACGAAAAATGAGGAACCTTGTATGTTCTTGAGCCTTGTCTTCCTTTGAATTTTGTTTCCGAATTATGGTTTGAAATAATAGGAGATGAGATTATGAAGGAATTGCAACTTTTTTTCTTACTCCAAAGGGTCGAACCATCCAGGAAAAAAAATAAAAAAATAAATAAAATAAAAGGAGAAAGATGAATGAGAATGATGTTTCCTGGAGTAAATTATCGTGATTAAATACTGAGTTGTTGCTTGGATCTTAGCTATTATTTTTTTTTAATTGAATTAACTCAAATAATTGTTGATTGCTTTTGAAAGAAAATCGAAAATCCCAGTGGCCTATTCAGCTTTATGATGGTTGTTTACATATAGGATTTCAATAACTCATTCATAAGCTCACAAAAGATAATCACTACTAGAAAAATGCACATACATAACACATCTTTTATAACAGACATTTCGAAAATGCGTTATGTATGTGCGCACTTTTTATAAAGATAACGTAACTACAAATGTCCATTACGAATGCGGTGTTATCTATGTTATTCGTAACGGTATTTTCTCATACGTTATATTTGAGTGTTATCTATATTATTTTTTGTAACTGTTTATCGGAACCGTTACAAAATACGTTATGTATGAGGTAAATTTGTAATAACAGTTTATTAAAGCGTTAACCATACCGTTAATAAAAATCAATTTATTTTTTTAATTATTTTATTTGGAATTAATAATTCCTAATACCTTAGTCGATCTTCTCATAAACAAAAAATCCCACCCTCTGTTCCCTCTCGCGCCTCTCTCCTCCTCTTCTCCTTCTTCACCACCGGTCACCGGAATTTCTCCAATCGCTGCCCCCACCTCGTTGCCCATCGATATCTTCAGTCCCACCCCAAAATTGAACCCTAATTTTGAATCCCTATGCCCCAACATCTTCTCCTTGGTGCACCGCCGACGAGAAATTTGGTTAATTTTCGTCTCCGGCGAGGTCACTGCCCCAACATCGCGAGAAATTGCCCTAAGTATTTCCATGATGGTGTAAAATGATTTGTTTGCTCAAATGTCAAGAACTTGGTGAAAGATGACTTGGCAATAAGTTATTATGTCTATTATCTTATTGGATAATTGAGTCTTGATTAAGGATTAATATGATGGTTTGTACATGTGTATATGGATGATTAAGGCCTGCATGAATAGAGGTTTAAAACAAAAGTCGAAATCTAGAATTCGTGTAATCATTCCTCTTTTAGAGTTTTTGAGATCCGCAAGTTGGGTTGGAAAATAGACATCCGTAGCTTTCCAATGATATGAATTATGCCCCTTGATTCATTCTGTACTGTTCCAGAATTTTGTTTGTGTACAGAGCATATGCACAGATTTTGTTTGTGAAGAATGCTAAATGTTTAATGATTGATTTTCGAACCAAGGAGCATGAAAAGTAAAGTATAGTTATCGTTTGATTTTTGAGTGATGTCTTAATGTCTTGTGTGGTCAAGATGAGTTCTTGGTTAATTTCTTAGCTTCTTTAAAAGACTTAGATTGAATGCAAAGCCCTAAAGTCCAAAGCTTGTTTCTCGAGTCCGTTGTTCATTAGACTTTGTTAGGCTCGATCGACCTCTAAAGCTTAATTGTTTGCGATGTAAGGTGGAGCAAGGAAGTGAAGCTTAAGAAGGAATCGGAGGACGTTATCGCCTTTTTTTCTTTTGCTACCAAGTGGGCTTTCTAACGAAAATGAATCGGGCTCGTACTCGTTATTTGAAATGCTTGGAAAGTGAACTATGTTTTAAATGATTATCATGCATAAATGTTTATGTGGATTCTTATGAACCTATCTACGTTGGCTTGCCAACTTATGGAAAATGATCGGATCCTGAGCTACACAAAGGTCGCTAGAAGGGGTAGTGTACAAAGTACTCGAGATTGAGAGCTATCTCTTCGGAGTGGCCGATATCGAGGAGTAACATTCGCCGAAGAAGGTCACCTTTCTCGGCATATTTGGATATGGTTAATATGATGACGACATTACGCAATATGAGATAAAATGATTTAGTAAGCACAGGTTTTTTCCTAAAACCCCTGTGTGTTACTGCTTTATATGTATGATAATAAATATGAAAGCATGTTTTTATATTTTGGCATGTACCTCGTACTCAGCCCTGCATATCTTTTAAAATTACGTAGGTTGAGCTGATGACGTGATGACGGGTGTTGAGTGGAAGATTTTGTTTTATGAAATGATGTTAAACCCCGATTATATATCTTCATATATGTAATCAAACTACGTCTTTCCGTATGCAAACACTCTATTTTGTCTAGATATTTTGTTAAGACTTATTATCTAAATACTTGGATTCCATTTTAAGTATTTCTCGACTATTCATGATATGTAAGTCACTTGAATTCAAAATCATTTCTTCAGAATTAATTCCCTTATCGATATTAGGCAATGTAATTCATGGAATTTCTCTATCTTCTCTTCATTGAAATGTTGTTACCCCTTTCTTCTCCGCTTCTAAATTCCCATCCCGAGTCACACCTCAATCATTTCTTCCTTAGTGAATTAGGGTTGTGAGAGAGTGGTATCGGAGCAGTTTGTTTGCTCTGAGCCTATGTTCTTTCATGTAGAGTTTAGTTTGAATCACTTAACTCAATAAGAGTCAGTTAATAGCTCAACACCTCGTCGCGTCATGCTCAACCGAAGAAAAAGGTAAATGTTTCAAAAGTTTTATTGATTCAAGTTTTATTGTGCCATGAAATATGTATTCTGCATATTTACAATATGATATTATGAGAAATCATGAGATAATGCGTGCAAATGAGCATGAGATATATGAATTTCTTTTTATAAAAGCGCAAGGTTATTATGTTATGAAGATACATGAATGAAGAGAACCTAGATGCCTAATTAGAATTTCTCCTCATGTGAACAAGAAACTTAAATTGCTCCAAATAGAATGACGCAATTGCTCGAACATGAAAGATGAACAAAGATGGTGAAACGACAAGTACCAATGATGTCATGCCTTCTCGAAACGAATGTCACTTGCGAATAAGTGATATGAGCATCGTTATCATCAATCGGATGTTTATTCTTGTTGGAACACAGAATTGACTTTGCTTTCCCTTGTAGAAACCCGAATGACTTACTTGACGCATCAAGTTAGTTACACTAGTTGAGTAGTATAAGATTGTGATGGTTGTTTTTTGGAGTCTAAGATTCGAGTTTCAGTACTTAAGTTTAGCTTTGTGTTTATCTTTGAGCTCTTTTACTTCTAGTGCCTTAAGAATCCCATTAAAATTAAGTTGTTTTATTATGATAAGATGTTGATGTTATTTTGTAAACCTCTTTTTAGGATGGCTGCGACCAAGAAGACAGCGTAGAAGGTGGTGTTTAGGCGTCGGACACCTGCTGAGCTTGTTGAGGCTTTTCGCTATGCAACTTATCGAGCACCAGGTGCTACTGTAGGCCAGTTTATAGCTGACTGTGAGGCGAGTTGGCACCTAGCTGCTCCACACGATGTCTCAGACTTCGAGGGCATCATCCGCCTCATCGACCGCTTGCCGATCGAGTTGTAGGGGTGGACAACCGAGCTCTCTTGGCATTTTGTCTACCTACATTGTCTCACTTTTGTACCGACCTGAGACTTCCCCACCTTTGTAGCGAGAATTATCGCTCAGTTCTACCAGCATTGTACCGCTCTCCTAGGACCGTACCAGCAGAGACATTACGCTAGGGAGCGTGTTGTAGTGGATGAGCCAACATTACCTACACCGAGCCAGATGGTTCCTACTACTCTACCCCGTGTTACGGGTAGGTTTGACTCTGACGCAGGACCTCCAGGAGTTCATCACGAGGGTGTCGTGACCAACTCTCCCTACCTTGTGTAGATGGTTGCACGTCTGTGACCTTTGACTATCGCCGAGCCAGTGCACCCGCGTCCGACCATCTAGACCGACTACCCGCTTCTCTCAAAGAAGCGTTCTACTGTGGAGGACCTCAGGAAGTTAGTTGTAGGCTTTCCTTGAGTAGAGCCGGATCGAGTTGCGGTCCCATCAGTGCCAGCGACTACAGGAGTTCGTAACAGAGTTGCCGAGGTCTTCGGAGACGAGTCAGAGGAGGATCCAGATGAGGATCCTAAGGAGAACTCAGAGGGGGGGTAGCTCGACTGCTGAGTCGAAGGCCGGGTGAGACAGTCTAGGACAATGCTACCGTGTTTTTTTTTGTATGTAATAGACAGGACATTATTTTTCATGCTTATCTTGTACCGTCCCAGGTTTAGCACTTTCTTCTTTTTGTAGACAACAATGCTATGTGTTAGAGCATCCCGTATTTTGGTATATGTGTAGGAAGTTAGCCTAGATTAGCTAGCTTAGCGCGATAGCCAGCTCAGACCTCGTTGAAGGTAAATTGTACGGTTATGATGCTTATTTATATATATCTAAATCCTTACTGGGCTTTTTGTGATTTAACGAGTACAAATTTACCGTTTCATTTTTTTTACGATTATGATACGAGTGTGGTTCCAATAAAGATGTGCAAGATTTCGATAAGTTTATGTCGGCATTAATGTTTTCGTGTTTAAGTTGATCGTTGTTTTGCAAAATGTTAAGAATTGTGCTAGCAATGACTGTGTAAACCTTAGAATGCTGCCTAGGAGAGAACCTACTGTCAATGGAGGACGGAGAGTACGAAGACCAGGATGGGAAGGGGGAAGAGGTCGTAGTGGACGACAAAGAAATGAGAGAGAAGAAGAATGTGAGCGCGAGCACATGCCACCCCCACCTACTTTCAATGGATCAGGAAACCCAACACATGTTAAACTCTGGGTTAGAGCTATGGAACGGATTTTCAACTTTCTAAGATGTACTGACCAGAAGCGACTTTCTTGTATGGTGTTTAAACTCACTGGACCCGCAGATTTCGGGTGGGAGGCACGCCGTAAGATTATACTAGTTGAACGTCTAAAGAACTACACTTGGGAAGAATTCAAAAAAACGTTGTATGACAAGTATATTCTGAGGACCTTCAAGATCAAGAAGGAGACCGAATTCTACAACCTTAAGCAAGGAAAGATGTCGGTGATTGATATGATACAATGTTTTGTGAATTGTCGAGGTATGCTCAAGACTAAGTTGATACCGATGAAAAGATGGAAATAAAGTTTAGATTTGGACTGAGGCACGAGATTGGCATGACATTGGCTAGTCATGGAGGACTAAGCTATACCGAATCGCTAAACAGAGCTCAAGATATTGAGGCTGCAATGCCAAAAGAGAAACGAGCGCCCATTGTTACACCACCACCCACTCAGACCTTCACCCAAGGCTACAAAGGGAAACGTAAGTGGGAGGGAGGAAACAATGGTGGAAATAGCAACCACCACGGAACAACCAAACTAATAGGAAGCCGTGGCAAGGAAATGCGCACCAAGGACAGCACCAAGCCCAAGGGCAAGGTCAAGAATGACAAATGGCTCATGCTCAAGGAGGCAATAACCAGGGACGAGCTGTAAATCCTGTAGGTCCCAAATGTAACAAGCAGCATCCCGGCACTTGCCTGGTAGGCACCGAAAATTGTTACACATGTGGTCAAGGGCCATCTCATTAGACATTGGCCTAAACAGCAGCAAGGAGCGAGGCCAAACCAGCAAGGTCAAATCCATCCTCTGAGAGCTCTGCAAGGACAGCCGCGACCGGCGCTACCACCTAATAAGCAAAATCAGGGTGCTAGGGCTTTTTGCCTCAACCTAAAATAGCTCGAGAAGAACAAGGGCAACTTGGCAGGTATGGGCAAACTTCTTAACCAACCTGTGTATTTTGTTTGATGCTGGAGCTTCGTATTCTTTTATTGCTGGTTCTTGCATGGATAATCTAGATATTAGACCTGAACGTGCTAATCATGCTATGAAAGTAGCTACACCATTAGGAGAAATTACAACTACCACGCATGTTTGCTCGAATCTAGAATTAAAATCGGAAATCTTAAGTTAGTAGTGAACAACTTGAATGTTATGATAATGTGGGATATAGATATAATTCTAGGCATGGATTAGTTAGCTGAGAACTATGCCACAATCCTTTGCAATGAGAGAAAGATCTCTTTCCAACCACTGGGAAAAGAACCTATAGACTTCCACAGTATTAGAATGGGTAGAAAAATTCCTGTTATTTCTGTCCTGTTATTTCTGTCCTGTTATTCCACAGTATTGGAATCGAGAAGACGGTAGGAGATGGGTCGATCGTGCGAGAGTTCGAAGATGTGTTTCCAGAGGTATTACCAGGTTTGCTGCCAGACAGACAAGTAGATTTCAATATTGACTTAGAACCAAGATCAGCCCTTGTGTCCAAGGCACCATATAGGATGGCACCAAAGGAGTTGTAAGAACTCAAAATTCATCTGCAAGAGCTTTTGGATCTTGGTTTCATTCGGCCAAGTGTTTCCCCCTGGAGAGCCATTGTCCTTTTCGTGAAGAAGAAAGATGGCACAATGAGAATGTGCATCGACTATAGAGAGTTGAACAAGCTCACACTCAAGAACAAATATCCTTTGCCAAGAATAGACGACCTATTTGACCAACTCAAGGGAGCCAGTGTGTTTTGTAAGATAGACCTTAGATCTGGGTATCAACAGCTGAAGATCCGCCAAGAAGATATACCCAAAACAGCTTTCAGAACGGGATATGGCCACTATGAGTTTATAGTAATGCCATTTGGATTGATCAACGCTCCCGCCGTATTCATGGACCTCATGAATAGAGTTTTTCATCCTTACATGAATAACTTTGTCTTAGTGTTCATAGACAACATTCTCATTTATTCTAAGAATGAGAAAGAGCATGAAGAACACTTGAGAATAGTGTTGGAGACTCTTAGAACTAAAAAACTTTATGCTAAATTCAGTAAATGCGAATTTTGGCTAAATGAGGTAATTTTCTTGGGCACATTGTGTCAGCAAACAGAATTAAAGTGGACTCTGCAAAAATGGAAGCAGTACGAGACTGGAAGTCACCCATCAACCGTAATGAGATTAGGAGTTTCTTAGGACTAGCTAGATATTACTGGAGGTTCATCGAGGGATTTTCCAAAATTGCTAAACCTATGACACAACTGCTCAAGAACACAGTCAAGTATACCTGAACGGATGAGTATGAAGCAAGTTTTCAAGAACTCAAGAAAAGGTTGACTGCAGCCCTGATTTTAGCAGTGCCAGAAGCGAACAAAGGGTATGTAGTTTATACTAACGCATCCAAGAATGGACTAGATTGTGTTTTGATGCAAGATGGGAAGGTGATAGCTTATGCATCAAGATAACTAAGGCCGCATGAGGAGAGTTACCCCACACATGATCTGGAACTAGCTGCAGTTGTGCATGCACTGAAGATCTGGAGACACCATATTTTTATGGAGTAAAGAGTTGAATATGAGACAGAAAAGATGGCTTGAGCTAGTGAAAGATTATGATTGTAGCATCAACTATCATCCTGACAAGGCTAATGTAGTAGCCGATTGCAGAATCAATTATATCAGATAGAGATGCGAAATTCACCTCTAGGTTTTGGACTAGCTTTCAAAAGGAATTAGGCACGCAATTGGATTTCAACACAGCTTTCCACCCACAAACAGACGGACAGTCCGAGAGGACGACACAAACTCTAGAAGATATGTTGAGAACTGTGGTTTTATATCATAGTGAAAATTGGGAGCATATTTTACCACTGATCGAGTTTGCGTACAACAACAGCTACCAAGCAACGATAGGTATGGCCCTTTATAAAGCACTTTACGGGAAGAAGTGTAAATCACCACTTTATTAGTATGAAGTAGGTGAGAGAAAGGTTCTAGGGCCAGATGCAGTCAATGAGATGATCGAGATCGTCCATAAGATACGACAAAGGATACTAGAGGCCCAGACTCGACAGAAGTCATATAATGATACGGGTCAAACTAAACTTCAATTCCAAAATGGAGATAAAGTTTTTCTCAAGGTTTCTCTTTCAAAAGGGATAGTTAGATTTGGCGTCAAAGGAAAGCTTAGACCTTGTTTTATAGGCCCATATGAAATCTTAGATAGAATTGGTCCAGTCGCTTATAGATTGGCTTTGCCACTGAGTCTTGGGAGTGTTCACAATATTTTTCACGTTTCTTAATTGAGAAAGTATGTATTTGACCCCAAGAACGTGATCCATCATCACAACATAGTCCTTAGTCCCGATTTAAGCTATGAGGAAAGACCACAAGTGATATTAGATAAAAAGGTGCAAGAGATGAGGAATAAATCGATTTCCTTAGTAAAAGTCACCACGGACATGAATAAGCCATGTGGGAGCTCGAAAGCAAGATGAGACAAAAGTACCCTGAACTCTTTGGAGAGGTAGGTAAATTTCGGGACAAAATTTCTTTTTAGAGGGGTAGGATGTAACGCCCCGGTATTTTAATCCGAAATTAATTAAAACTTAAGGTCGTAAATAGGGCTTTTGAATTTTTAAGAGATTAAAATCGAATTAAATTGTCGAGTCAAATTTTATTCCCGTGTGGAAGTTTCCGAATTAGAATTTCTAAATTTATTATTTATTTACTAGTCAAGTCATTTTTTCTCAATAATTCTCGTTCCGTAAATCGTGTAATATTTTTGTCCGATTAATAATTTTAAGTTACGACTCAAGAATATAATTATACGATAGTCCTACGACGTCCGGATGTTTATGTCTGTAATAAAAAGGAATCTCATGTATTTTTCCTAATTAGATTAAAAGAATAACTATTTACTTTTTCTAAACCACCCAATTTTAGACAACTCACCTAGTCTACCTCTACCCACCCCATCCGTCTCTCCTACTAAGTAAAAATAAGGAGCAGAAAAAAACTCTCCCTCTCCATTTCTTCACTCTGCCGAGCAAAAAAAAAAAACTCAAGCAAGAGAGAGCTTCTTCCATTCTTCTTCCATTAGAGTTCAAGGTCCAAGCTTCATTCGTGGTTCGATTTCTCTTCCGAGTCCATATCCAAGTAAGTTAGTTTCTCTTCTTCGTTTCCTACCAAAAGAATTCTTTTTCTTTGGAGCCCTGTATGAATGTGAAAATCTGGAAATCCTGTATATAAACAACCATCATAAAGCTGAATAGGCCACTGTGATTTTCGATTTTCTTTCAAAAGCAATCAACAATCGCTTGAGTTAATTCAATTAAAAAAAATAAGAGCTAAGATCCAAGCAACAACTCAGTATTTGGATCCTGAGCTAGACAAAGGTCGCTAGCCAGGGTTAGTGTACACAGTACTCGAGATTGAGAGCTATCTCTTCGGAGTGGCCGATCTTGGGGAGTAACGTTCGCGGAAGGAGGCCACCTTCCTCGACGTATTTGGATATGGTTAATATGATAATGACATTGCACAATATGAGATAAAATGATTTAGTAAGCACAGGTTTTTCCTAAAATCCCTGTGTGTTACTGCTTTATATGCATGATAATAAATATGAAAGCATGTTTTTATATTTTGGCACGTGTTCACTGTGTACCTTGTACTCACCCCTGCATATCTTTTAAAATTACGCAGGTTGAGCTGATGACGTGATGACGGGTGTTGAGTGGAAGCTTTTGTCTTATAAAACGATGTTAAGCCCCGATTATATATCTTCATATATGTAATCAAACTACGTCTTTCCGCTGCAAACACTTTGTTTTGTCTAAATATTTTGTTAAGACTTATTATCTAAATACTTGGATTCCATTTTAAGTATTTCTCGACTATTCATGATATGTAAATCACTTGAATTCAAAATCATTTCTTCATAATTAATTCCCTAATTATCGATATTATGCAATGTAATTCATGAAATTCTCTATCTTCTCTTTATTGAAATATTGTTACCCTTTTCTTCCCTGCTTCTAAATTCCCATCCCGTGTCACACCTCAATCATTTGTTCCTTAGTGAATTGGGATTGTGATATGCAAATACTGACAACTTTGAAATTCCATGATTCGAAATGATGCACTATGAAGTATGAGCGCTTTATAATGTACTTTAAGTGTTGTAATAATGCACTTTCGAAGTTTAACAAACACTACTGTTGCATTTTAATTTGTGTTGTGCAAATTATTAGTTCAGATAAATTAATGAAAAGACTAGATTACAACAAATTCTAGAATTTGGATGGGAAAAAAAGAATCGACATGTGGTTAGTGATAAAATAATGCGCGACTTGGGAAAAACAATTAAACTCAACTAATTCCCCGAATTCTAGGAAAGAAACCTACAACAATTAAAAAGAAAAAAATAAATAAATATTAACCATAGGTCTCAAAGGTCTCAAAAAATGAATGGACAAGATTATTTATTTTTTCAGTGTTTTGTTATTGATCTCTAAGTAAAATCCTAAGTTTTCACAATTTATAAAATGCTGCTATTATCTCTATAATTATTAGTTTGTTATTTTGCAGGACAGAAGTAGAAAGATACATTCAGTCCACAAAAAGTGTCGTATTTTTATAAATAGAAATAACTTTGCTAATTTTATACTCCCTCCGTCCATAATAATGTGACAGTGTGATTGACACTAGAGATAATTCGTAGAAATTCATGTTAGAAGAAGAAATTGTTGTTGCCGCCAACTTGCTGTCCATCTCAACATAAACATGCCCAATCTCCTTGTGCTTCAACCAGGACAAAGCTTCAAAAATCCCCATTATCATTGCTGCATATAATGCGAATCTGAAAAAAAAAAAAAAAAAAAAAAAAAAAAAAAAAAAAAAAAAAAATAATAATAATAATAATAATAATAATAATAAAATAAAAAATAAAATAAAAAGTGAACTTGTTTATGGTTTTGTTTTCAGAATCATGACTGTAGAAGGGAAGTATTTGCATCGAGGTTGTGATGTTCAAATCCTGCATTTTGACCTCTTCATGAAAAACTTCATTCCCAATGCATCTTATTTGAGGTGGCAAAATTTTACTCAAAGACAAGAATGCAAAAGTAGCTGATGAGGTTGCCAATAATTGACGATGAGTAATTTGATTTTATTTTATTTTTTAACTTTTTATTTGAGTATTAAATATAAAGTAGAAATTCGAAATACTCACTATGGGTATAACATGTACTCTCAATACCCACTAAGATAATTTACTATCTCATATACCCACTTGGCCCACAAAGTGTACTTTTCAGCAGCTATTTCTCTCTATTTGACCGAGAGATTCTCGAAAGGGTCCCATTTTTTGTCTTCTTGTTTTTGAAAATTGAAACCCTAAACTCATAGCCATGCATATCCACTATGTAACGTATGACTATCTCTTTACCGATTTTTCTGGGTGATTTAACCCCCACCCACCTCCTGCCAGATTCTTCAATGAGAATCAATTCCCCTCACGTTAAAAATAAACGGTAAAAAACAAATTTATGCACCAATAAATTCTGAGTTCCAATACCAAATCTATACAGAGCAATTGATATACAGATTACTCAAAATTTCTCTGAAGCCTTCTTCTCCACAATTCTTGTTCCTTCCCTGTACTAATTTTTATCACTAAACCCTAAACCCTTAACACTAAACCCCTAATCCATGGCGTCAATATCGGGTTCAAAATCAAAAGTTAGAGGAAAAAAATCGAAGAATGAAGAGGAAGGTTTAACTGAAGTCCAGCAACAACATTTACAAGAGGTAAATTTCTTACAGTTCGACTAAATAGTATACAGGTCGATAGATTGTATTTTTAAATTTCACACGGCTTGTATAGATTTTTTCTCGATCTTTATAGTTTTTGTTAACACGAATATTATAATAATTAATTTAGACACATAATAGACTAGTTTTTTTAGATATCTCTATGCTTTATGATTTTTATTATGCTAATTAGTTGTATGTTGATATAATTAGTTAGTCTAATGTAAATTAATCGAATAATTAATATACTTACTCTAGTTTAGTACCATAAGTAATGTTAATCATAATATAGGAATAATTTAGAGCGAAATCCTTTATAAAACAAAGTATACAGGTCGCCTAAAAAGTGTACAGGTCGGGTTCTTTTTTTACCGCCTGTACACTTTTTGTCGATCTTTATAGTTTTTTTTTTAAAACAAATATTGTTGTGATTAATTTAGACACATAATAGACTTGTACTTTAGATAACCATGTGCCTTTATGATTTTTATTATGGTAATTTGTTGCATGTCGATATAGTTAGTTAGTTTAATATTAATTAATCGAATAATTAATATAATTACTCTAGTTTAATACCATAAGTAATGTTAATCATATTATAGGAATAATTTAGAGCGAAATCCTTTATAAAACAAAGTATACAGGTCGCCTAAAAAGTGTACAGGTCGGGTTCGTTTTTTTACCGCCTGTACACTTTTTTGTCGATCTTTATAGTTTTTTTTAAAACAAATATTGTTGTGATTAATTTAGACACATAATAGACTTGTACTTTAGATAACCATGTGCCTTTATGATTTTTATTATGGTAATTTGTTGCATGTCGATATAGTTAGTTAGTTTAATGTTAATTAATCGAAAAATTAATATTATATCTATAGTTAAATACCATAAATCATGTTAATCATAATATAGGAAAACTTAGATCTAAATCCTTTATAAACCAAATTATACAGGCCGTATAAAAAGAATACAGGTCGTGCGAGATTTTTTCCCGACCTGTATAGTTTTTTGACGATCTGTATAGTTTCTCGACGGTCATTCTAAGGGTCTCCAAACCCGAACAAATTGGTAAACATCTAGCAAACTTCAAAACTTTATTGAATTGCTCTGCGGCATTCGACGTCAAGTTACTATATCGCCGTCCTGGACACATACACCGAGCCCACTTCTCCGGACCAATGGACATCAGCTTGGCATGCACTTCGGGTTTTGCCGACAATATATTGTTCATCGTTTTCTTGTAAGCTGCTCTCCTTTACGCAAATGCTGCTTTATGATACAGCTTGGTGATAGACTTTCCATAAGTCACCATGTTTTTCAGTATGTGAAAGTAGCACAGGCCGTGGAATATGCCAGGATAGATGTCCCGAATGGCATTCGCAATACTAAGATGGGCGTCTGAGATGAACACCAAATCAGGGCGAGGAGGATATGCCAGCTTCAGATGACTTACAAACCATGTCCACGAGATGTCATTCTCAATTGGACCGATCCCCCATGCTAGCGGTATAAGTTGCTCGTTCCCGTCCTTTCCCATCGCAACGAACATAACTCCCTTATTCTTTCCCTTTAAGTGCGTTGCATCCAATATAATCACCGGCCTAAGACAGTACTTGAATGCAACGATACTGACATCGCCACAAAACAGTGTTCGAATCGGAAATCATCAGGGCTAAAACTGTAGTCAACAATCGAACCTGGATTCTCTTTCTGGAGCATGTAGAGATACTGAGGAACCATCTTAAACGAATGGACATATCCACCATACAGCATCTCCAGGGCCTTGTTCCGTGCTCGCAGACATACATTGTAATTTGCAGCCACGCCATATTCCCGCATAAGACTTGCCATAATCATCTTCGGTGTGATGATTTCTTTCTGATGTTTCATGCCTTTCGCAAAATGAGCTGCAATCACACTAGATTCGACCTTCCTCTCCATTAGAGGATGGTTGATATTGGTTGTGCAAGTATGCGTCGGTTTGAATAGGTGAATATACCAATAGTTGCCCTCTCTCCTTCCGCGCAATTCGAAAGGACACACATCTCGAAACTTGCATTTGTAAGTAACACGCCCTGAATCTGATCGATCTGTACAAAACTCAGCTCGTTGTTCCAAGTGCCACAACCCAACTGCAAGCCTCAACTGCTCTTTGTCTTTAAATAGGGAGCTCATACTCAAAGGACCCTCAGGCATGTTATCTAGAACAGTTTCAACAAGCGAAGCAGCAGGTTCCAATGGAATCATGGGAACTAACCAGTTTTGTAGGTCGGCCGCTTCAGAGGCGAGCTCTGTCTCCTCGTCAATAAGGGGTGTACGACTTTTCTGCATCAGCATTGTCAGGAGCTTGTTCGCACCGCCTTGAGTATGCACCCAATTAACAAATTCAGCAAGAGTTCCAATTTGCAGACTGGTTGTCTGTTCCTCTTCGTCATCAGTGTCGTCAGACTCAGATTCAGCAGAATATTCTTCATCATCATCATCATCATCATCCTCCACGACAGTGGCATAAGATTGCACAGGCTGTGGCTGCAGCTCCGGCGCTTGTGATTGCCCCTGAGCAATGACAATCGCTGCACTTTCAAAACCCATTTGCGTCTCGCCAAGCCAATTGCATGAAGTCATACGTGCGAGGGAATCGTTGTACTGCGAGTACTGAGACGGATACACATCATCATAGACAAATTGCGAAGAAGCATTCAAATCAAAGCTAGGTCTATACACTGAATCACTAATATACAACGTAGGTTCAGACTCAGTACCACACAACCGACGAAGTTGATCATCATTACTCAATTTAAATTTTTCGACGCCGAATTGAGACGTTGAAAAATAGAATATTTCAAAATTCTCACTTAACGATCTAGACATCATTATGAAATTTATTTGTTCCTTAATGTTGGAAAAACTTATCATATCCAACGGAAGATAGAATGTGCGCTCTTCTCCGCCATTATAAACAAAATCGTCCCAAACGCCGTTGAATTTAACGCGGAACATCTTGCATTCCATCTGCCAAAACAAAACCAAAATTTAATAATTAAATATACATAAATAAAACTAAATTATTTTATTAAAAAATTCAATTCTGTACAGATCTAAAAATAATTATACAGGTCTAATAAAACTAATTCCGGACCTGTACAGTTTTTTTTAGATCTGTACACTTTTTTAGTTTTTACAAATATTTAATTAATATTTTAAACACTCCAATTTGTAAATTTAAATGAATTTACCCTCGTTTGAAGAAATGTCTATATATGAGATTTCGAATTTAGAGTGTATTCATGTAAAATACATATATTAATGTTATAAAAAGAACATAAAACATAAACATTTAAATAAATAATGTAATTAAAAAAAAATTATACAGATCTTATAAAAAGTATACAGATCGCTTTAACACACTACCGACCTTTACAGTTTTTTCTCGATCTTTACAATTTTAAATTTATTCAACAATTAAAGTAAATTTTAAATACTTACATTTGGAGATGAAAATTGCAAAATCAATGTTAGTTCTCTTCTAGCTTGGATTCAACTCGTTTGAAAGATGCCTAATTGATAATTCTGTAAAATACAAAAAATAATGTTATAAAAACTATATAACAAAACATAAATATATAAATAAATAATATAATTAAAAAAAATTATACAGATCCTGTAATAATTATATAGCTCGCGTTAAAACACTACCGAGCTTTACAGTGTTTTGTCGATCTGTATAATTTTTTTTTTAAATAATAAAAATTTGTATCATGCTCACCTGACTTTGAAAAACGGTAATGACTACTATAACTCTTCGATCTAATATTCGCTCAAGTTTTCTCTCTATTTTTTTCGTTCTTATGTTTGCATACAGCTCCTTCAAACTATGAATCTTATATAGGCTGAAAAATTCCAATTCAATAATGCATTCAATTCTATATCTACCCGCATGCAAAATTACTGTTAAAATTGGTACAATTTTTGCATGCATGCAATTTTAATAGGCTTTATTCACGTGAAACTTACACATTGCATGCATGCACTCAAATAAATTTTGGCCTTATTCAAAAAGCTAGTCAACTGATGAGATTGGCTGCATGATTGTACCACAATTGAATAAAAAATGACTTAAACAAATGGTGGAAAGTACACTTTGTGGGCCAAGTGGGTATATGAGATAGTAAATTATCTTAGTGGGTATTGAAAGTATATATTATCCTCAAAGTGGGTATACATGATGATTTTCTCTTAAATATATCACCTTTGATTTTTCCCCAAATTATTTTCGAGAAAAGAATTGAAAGGTAGTGAATTTTGGTGCAAATTTAAAAGGTTAGGAAATAAACCAAAATTTGGTAAGATAGAAAATTTTAATGCAAGCTAATTTCCTTTACTTATTTAACTTTAAAGAACAAGGTAACTAATTTACTATTTATACTCAAATTTTATATTTTAAATAAATCTATATTTTAAAATCTGGAAATAGAAAAGAAATTTATCAAGAGAACTATAAGAAAATCAGAACTTTCTTTCTTTATGGTCAATTGTTGACCGATCTAAGTTAATTTAAGAGTTTTTTATGGTCAATCGTATAGTCTATCTCGTGAACAAGTTCATTAAGGGATTGTGTCATTTGAAAAAAATAATTAGTAACAATCATTATATTACTAAAAGGAAAACGATTTTTACTTTGAAAAAATCCTGCATGGCACCCCTTATATTCCTCAATTCATATTTATCTAAATTCTCAAATTTTTGAATTTTTAAATGTAAAATAATAGATTTTAAATATCTATACTAAAATCTTGTGTCTCACATCGGTTTCTCAATGAAACTTCACCAATCGAAAAGCTTATAAATACCTTGAATCAATGTGTATTTTCTCATCTTTTGCTCCACCAGTTTTATTTGACCAATTTATTTATTAATCGGCCGAATAAATAACTATATTTTATAGTTTAATTTAATTTAATTTGGTTAATTTATTAATTGGCCGAATAGATAATTATTTTCTGTAGGAGATTTATTTGGCCAATTTATTTATTAATCGGTCGAATAAATAACTGAAATATTTTTATAATTTAATTTAATTTAATTTGGTCAATTTATTAATTATCCGAATAGATAATTATTTTTATCAGGGAACCAATTTATTATTTGACAGAATAAATGGTTCCATAGTTTGGATAATTTATTGATTGACCGAATTAAATTTGGAAATAGTCTAATATTTTTTTTAATTAATTTGATAAAAAATAAGTAATTTCTAATTTCTCAATTAATTAGGTAGACGGGTCAATTCTCAATTGACGAGCACCTCAACTCGGGATCCCACTTGACACATTTTCATTCATTATTCTTATAAATTTTAAAATTTTTATTTTATTCATTTCTTTCATGTATTTTCTAAAATCTAGAATCGTCATAAATTGTGCATTTATAAATCAAACGTAGTCAACGGGTCAGAATTGTGCATTTATAAATCAAAATCGTGGTCAACGGGTCAATTCTGATCCGGAACAATGGCGGTAGATGAGCTAATTCCCAACCGACACTCGATAAATTTTTCATTTTATACTTTTTTTTCCATGTATTTTCTAAAATCTATAATCGTTATCCATGAAATAATTTTTACGTTATTTGTAATTGGGTTTCCAGCTTTGCATAATTTATAATTTAAATTAACGAATATTACTATACGATTAAGGACGGTAACGGATAGTACAATCATCATTTTTATTAAATTTTTGGATCTATATAAATTCTAAATAAATTTTATAAATTACGCACTTATAAATCAGAGTCGTGGTCAACGGACCAGTTCCGACGCAGAACTGTGGCGGTAGACTAATATACGGATTTTTTTTCAGAAAGGAACACAAATGACTAATTTTCTAATCAGATTTTAAACAAGTACGAGTATATAAATTTCAAACAAGTTTGATAATCCTAAACACATCATCTCAAATTGTTTGATTAATCATCTCTTTTGGAAAACGTAGAATATGTAGGAAAATTGGCAGAAAAATTACTAACGATTTATCAACGAGTCAATTTCGACCAATAATCGTGCGCGTAGATGGGCCAATTCAGTACTTAAGGGAATTTTTTTTTTAATATATTATATAATTTTGAACTCATAAAATTAAGAATATTTATGTCAACTTTTATCTTATATCATTGACTAAATAATTTTATGAATCACAATCATTCCACATAAAGTTTTGTAAAAAGGAAAAACTACCAAGTACATAGTGAAACAATTTTTTAAGTTCTATTCTCAGTTAAAAAAATTATTCTCAAAGCTGGTAAAAAAGAAAACGAATGTCATCATTTATTTTTCTATGAATATATTTGGAAGATGATTATTTATATAATACTATAATTTATAATTAAATTTTTATTGATTAAATATTGTGTGAATATTTTGGAATATAATTATGTATATAATTAAATATTAATTTCAGGTAAAAAGAAAACAAATGTCATCATTAATTTTTTTGTGAATATATTTAGAAGATAATTATTTATATAATTTAAAATCAATATTGTAGTCAATAGGCCGGTTCCAGGTCGGAACCGTCGGGGTAGACGGGATGATTGTGAAGCGGTGATTTAACTTTTTTTTTCTTAATCTTGTGTTGAATTCATAATGTGGGGTATTTAGGATCACTTTCATCTTATAGACAATGTTAGCATCTATACTATTATTCGCTATCTATATATCTCTTCTCTCTCTCTCCCTCTTACTATCCGCACCTTCCCTTGCCTCTTTTTCTTTATAAAAAGTTAAAAAATTCAGCTTAAGAGTCGTTTTCCTTTAGAGATAAATATATTTTTGCCCACATCGGTTTTGTAGAAGAACAAAGCTTTAACAATTATCGAAAGTAATGAGAATATATTAGTTAATTTTTAACAAACATAACTATATTAGTTTGATATGTAAACATGTGGTAAAATTATTTTTTAATTGAATTTGAGATGTGTTCAAGGAATATAAATTCTAATCGAGTTTAGTAGATTGCATAATCGAATTATTTAACGCAAAATAATTAACAAATAATATTTTTTTAATCTATCATATATTAGTACTATTTAATAATTTTATTAATTTTTATAATTTTCCGTCGATTTTCGACGGGTTATACGCTAGTTTGTATTAAATAATTTTAGTATTGGGAATATTATAATTATATTTTTTCCTAAAAAAATAATAATTAATATGTTCAATATAAATATAAATTTAGAAAGGTTTGTACAAACACAATTGCTCGTGAGCCTCGATTGTATAATCGGTTTAGCGGTGAGTTCTCTCGATAATAAATTAACCAAACTTCTGCAAAATCTAATATACAAATCTAATAAACAAACCAACCTTGAACACAGCCCACCAAATGTAGCAAATCAATACATTCACCATAAAATCTTATCTATTAACAAAACCAAACAAATAGAAAAACGAAATCAAATTAACAAAGACAAACTAAATTGAGAAGACACATCTAGCAAACAATAGACACGCAAAGAACAAACATTGTATTAAAATAAAAGGCCACACGAACGCAAACGATAAAAAACTTATAATAGTACTAAAAATAGACACGCAAAGAATAATCAACTTTATAATAAATAAAAATAAATCATAAGAAGAGTAACAAGAATATAATAGATAATCCATTCAAATAGCACAATAATGAAGAACAACAAAAAAGTATAACCACAAAAGCGAAATAGAAAAATAAAAGACGAAGGCCATACATATAGAGACATAAAAACAAAGTAACGACGATTATACGAGGGTTTAAAAACGTGTGCGTGTATTAGCCTAGTGGTAGAGTAGTTAATATCTAAGTCAAAGGACACGAGTTTGATTCTACTGTTATGCGGTCTTTAAAATTTTTTGTAATGTAGTTCAAAAAAATTAAAATTAAAAAAAGTTAAGAAAAGAATCGAGACTATTACATAAGAACAAATGTATATAATGTAGCAGTTGCGAGTTCCCACAAATTCAAAAATAAAAAATTCACACCACATTGACGAACTGCAGATAGATTAACCATCAACAGTATTCGAAATACAGACATAAAACATAAAAGCTACAAATAAACAAATAATACTAGTAGTAGTGCATATAATCATTAAACAATGAGAATATATATTCATGAACCCAATATTTGGCTCACCCTCTTTGTAAACACAAATTACATTTATACTTTGGGATAGATTTACCTTAATAGAGGGCGGGTTTGGGTCGGTTCGCGGGTGGGTATCAAGATTATGTTACTATTGGCACATCTGGTACAAACATAATCACTTGTACCAACTTGCAGCAATTTCTCCTTCCATCAATCAATGCTCCGTTTGTAGTGATGTAATCGTTTTTTATTCTATTTATTGTTTTAGGAAGTTTAATCCGATCAATTACATCCCAAATTCAGTCCAAATCGCTTCGATTTTGGGAAAAATCGGACCGTGATTTAAATTGTAGGTCATTTCCGTCGCCGGATTGTTATTCCCGGTTTCCGGCGCAATCGCCGGTTGTTTTGATTTCCGAAGCCACAGTTGAGTTCGTCTTGATATTGTGACTTTGTTGTTGGTGGTGGTGAAGCCTCGCCATTGTTCGTCGGAGTTTTTTCACACAGCGATGCAAAATATGCGCATTTTTCACATATACAGAAAGAGTAGATTTCCCAATAAAATCAATTCAAACACCGCAATAACCAACAAAAAAAAAAAAAACAAAACAAAAAAACATTCAATCATAAGAAAATACATCTAGCACCAATTAAATGATTACCGCTCACACGAAATGCAATCAAACTACATTCTACATACATTCAATCAAACACCAAATGCAAAAAAATAAAACTGCACAGAAACATAAGACGAAGAGCAAATATAAATTTTATCCCTGCACAAACGAATTGAAAATAAAATTAAATACCGAAACAACAAAGACAAAAGACAAACGAGGAAACACACATCTAGCAAACAAGGAAAAGATTGCATGTCTTTTTTTGAGTGAGGTTGTGTACAACCAACTGCATTTGCAGTCGTAATTAGGGCATAATTAAGGCAGATTAGGAATAATTAGGTGATAATTAAGGCAAATCCAATTTTGACTCTATTAGTCTAGGACATGATTTTCACTATCTTGTCCGTATCCATTCCACTTCTCAGATCAGTTCAGGTGCCCACTAATCTTAGACGCCACTTTGTTAACTTTATTTGTCTTGGACTTGATTTTCTCAATCTTGTCCGTTCCCATTGCACTTCTCAGATCTTCAACAGCAGCCTCGATTTCCCGAGCCAAATCACTTGGAATGCTACTCTTGTGATCGTCCAACTTCTTTTCAATGCTATAGATCACGGAGTCTGCATAGTTTTTTACTTTAATCAAGGCCTTCTTCTCTTGATCCCTGTGCGCGTGCCTCTCAGACTCCTTCTTCATCTTCTTAATCTCATAATCCGATAAACCACCTGATGACCTAACTGTGATCTGCTGCTCTATACCTGTAGTAATCTCTTTTGCAGTAACAGTAACGATTCCATCTTCATCAATATCAAATGTGACTTCAACCTTAGCCTCGCCACTCGGAGCTGGAGGAATACCCGAGAGAGTAAATTCACCGAGGAGTTTGTTATCTTTACACATTTTATTCTCTCCTTGAAGCACTTCAACATTCATATTCGACTGATAGTTTGAAGTTGTCCGATATATCTGAAATAATGACAAAATAAAAATAAAGGGTCGTCAGTTTTGCTAATCCATACCCAACCTTTTGATTTGTCGCAATCAGTGGCGGAGAGAGGCGCTTAAGCCCTCACTAAACAATTTTCTTTTTGTTTTTTACCCTAAAAAATCAGTTGAATACAGCAATAGTTTGGAGAAATTCCTTACAACCTGAATTCATTTTGGGGTGATTTTAATTTTTAGCAAATGAATAGGTTGGCTATGAGTTGTCAATACTTTTATAAAGTGATGTTGTAGTTACAAAATTGGGTCTAAGATGGTAATTCACTTTGCAGTTAACAATAAATCAGTAGTTTTTTCCCATCAAAAGCTACTAACCTTGCTTTTCTTAGCTGGAATTGGGGTATTTTTGTTGATCACTCTGGAAAAGAATCCTCCAATTATATCCGTACCTAGAGACAGTGGTGTAACATCCAAGAGAAGTAAATCTTTGAGATCTCCACGAAGAATCCCACCTTGAATAGCAGCCCCCATGGCTACTGCCTCATCTGGATTTACCCCTTTGCTTGGTGACTTGCCAAAGATTCTAGAAACTACTTCTTGAACCTTCGGAACACGTGTCATTCCTCCAAAGAGGACCACTTCATCAATCTCCTCAGTCGAAATGCCAGCATCCTTCAAGCAATTCTCACAAGGAGACTTAGTCCTCTCAATCAAGTGGTTAACAAGTGATTCAAACTTGGACCTAGACAATGTTATATTCAGATGCCTTGGACCATTTGAATCGGAAGTTATGAAGGGCAAGTTGATCTCGGTCTGGTTTGTTGACGAGAGCTCAATTTTTGCCTTCTCAGTTGCCTCCCGCAATCTTTGCAGAGCAGGCCGATCCTTTGACAGATCAATCTCGTCCGTTCTCTTAAAGTCACTCACCAAATACTCTAACAAAACGTTGTCAAAGTCTTCCCCTCCCAGAAACGTGTCACCATTTGTTGCCTTAACCTGCAGGGTAGTCAAACATGTAATCAGACATTGATCACAGCTACTGCTCAGAATGTACATGTCATACCTCAAAGACACCATTGGAAATCTTGAGAATGGATACATCGAAAGTTCCACCACCAAGATCAAATACTGCAATGACACCTGCCCTACTGTTCAATCCATAAGAGAGTGCAGCCGCAGTAGGCTCGTTAATAATCCTCTGCACATCAAGCCCTGCTATCTTCCCAGCATTTTTCGTAGCCTGTCTCTGTGCATCATTGAAATAAGCCGGGACAGTTACAACAGCCTTGTTAACAGTTTTCCCAAGATATTCTTCAGCAGTTTCCTTCATCCTTGTCAGAACAAATGCACCGATTTGACTTGGGGAATACTTTTGCCTATTGGCCTCGACCCACGCATCTCCATTAGAGGCCTCCACGATTTTGTAAGGAACCATCTTTATCTCCTTCTTTGTCTGAGGATCATCAAAGCGTCTAACAATTAGACGCTTGGTTCCAAACATTGTGTTAGTTGGATTTGTGATAGCCTGTCGCTTAGCTGGTGTACCGACCAATACTTCTCCTTTCTGGCTAAAAGCAACGACTGAGGGAGTTGTCCGAGCACCAACATGGTTCTCAATGACTTTCGGAGTCTGTAGGAAATATGGTTTTACATATAATTTCTAGTAAGTAACAAACAAATAATATTATGCAGAATTGTATTGAGAAGAAAGGTAGCATGAACCTGCCCCTCCATTACAGCAACACAAGAATTTGTGGTACCCAAATCGATACCAATCACATCGTTTCCAGCCGGTTTCGTTACTGTCTTAGCGTCGAAGAAGAAACTGCATTTGAATCCAAATAAGAATGGGAAAGTGTTCCAATACTAAATTTACAAAATTATATGAAAATTGCATATATTTGCTCGATATTATACCTCATTAAACTGAAATGCCTTACATGACTTGTCAAATTGTTGTTTACTGGCCATGACTGCTTGGAGTTTCCATTTAACTGAAATATAAATATACTTAAGGTGCTTAATTTTAATAGAATAATCTTCATATAAGAAAAGATATAAATGTGCAGCATTAATAAACTGATCTTTAACCGAAGCAGTAACTATCCTCTCCACCATGTCAGCAATCAAAATAGCATCATATTGCCAGGAAAATATGAACTGTCATTACAATGTTGCAGACGGAAACATAAACTACAGATAAAGCTATGAAAAAGAATAAAAAAATCAATCAGAGGAGAGACGTACTGTTGTAAGAGCAGAAATAGGGGCGGAGGAAACTTGATTGCGACGGAGAGATCTGAGAAGCAGCTGTGTTGCCATTGAAGCGCAAAGCTGCTTGTTGTTCGCTGTTGGAGATGAAAGGGCTGGTAAATTATAGGACTAAAACTGGGAGAATCCGCCAACTCAAAAAACAGAAATTGGGAGAATCCCCAAACTCAAAAAACATAATTTTACTATTTCGGGTGGTGAAGTACTCCCCAAGATAGATGAATTTTTTGAGTTTCTTCCCCAAGATACAGAGGATTTCATATTTCTTTGAACATTTTAAATTTAATTTGCATCATGTTACGGATAAGTAGGATTTTTTTTTTTTTTTTTTTTTCGGGAGAACAGGTATACGAATAGTTAGTTAGATCATGTTTTATGCGGGTTAATTTATAGGAGGTTATTGAACAATATCACTTATATATTAATTTAGTTACTATATTTAATTATTTCAAATTGAATACTAAGTTCGCATTTATTTATTTAGGGAATGATCAAATAAGTATAATTTTGTCATGTAAAAACTAGAAATCACCCGGGAATATTGATGCGTAAATGTGAACTCTTCCTATTCTACCGTTATTAAATGGGGCATTATGATAATCTATAAAATGCATAATCAAAAAAATATGCATAATTGTATATATAATTATGCATAATTTCTATGTTTCTAGAGCAAGGAAAAAATTGTACAACCAGTTTAATTATGCAAGGGTGGTACATAACTGAACCAATAATAATCGATAAAAATCGAATACCAACTAAAGAAAAAAGAGAGAGTTGCTGTTAACATCACAGATCATGGAGTTCGATTAACGACTAATCAATGTTAGGAACACGCACAAATAATCATGAAAGTAATAAAGAACATACGGAAATTATTTACCTACTTTTTGTGGCGATATCAAATCAGAGCTTTTCCCTATACTTTTTTATACACGATAGAATGGAAAAATAATTATTTATACTTTAACAATTAACTAAATCCTAATCCTCACATTAGGGTTCACCAGGGCCTAATTATAGACTAGGACAGTCCAAGGAATTCGCGAAACATATCCAGTATTTTCATACTCCATATACCAATAGTATAATTGTTTGATGAGTTCGATTAACTATTAAGCGAGCACACCGTGCAACACACACGGCGTCGCTGCCCAACCACCGCTGACTTGGGCAAAGGAAGGAGATCTTATTAAAGAAAAGGAAGTTGTGAAATTGGTCGGAATCTGATATGGGATGATTAAGCATGGGTCCGATATCGACCCAAATAACAAGAAGAAGATAGGCCCACGGTTCAAAGCACATTACCAAAGAAGTCAGATAATGTGCAGACTAAAGTAGATACAGAGGACAACATCACAAACCAAATACTCTCAGTCTTGACATTTCGTATCAGAGGTGACACTTAGGCTTTGGCTCTTCAGAGCTGATATTTGAGCCCTGACGTCAGAGCTAGCGTTTGAGCCTTGACGCTCAGACTTGACTTTTGAGCCTCGACGCCTCAGAGCTGACGTCTGAGCCTTGACGGTGTAGAGCTGGCACTATGGACTTGACAGAGCTTAAATACTAAAGTTAGTATTATTCAACCCCTCACTATGGTAAGCCTATAAATACCCATTTCTCCCTAAATTAAGGTATTATCATTTTTTCACACGCTTTACTCGCCTTTCTCTACCCCTTTTCTTCTTGCCCAAATTACTGACTTGAGCGTCGGAGGGTCCTCACCGAATTCAACCCCCAACATTGGACTTTCTTTTTTGCAGGAAAATCCATCTCGATTTTATGAAGGGCGTTCAAAAAGGTAGATTAGCTTGCTTTGGAGGAAGATCGTTCTCTTAGTTTTTGATTACTTTTACGATTTTCTCTTTGTTGATAAAGCTTTAACCCAGTTTTATCAGAATCTATGTCCATGGATGATTACAACTTACAAGTTAGCAATAGGCATGATAATTGAAGCGAAGGGGAGGCCAGGTGGAGCTGAGCTGACAAAGTCAAGTCAAGACTTGATGATTACGGATCCGCACGTGTATTAGAAAATTTATTTCAGCTTAATTTATCTCCCCATAACATAAATACAAACTGCGCACACCATTTCACAATTGAAAGTTCAAAAAATTGATCAATCAATCCTCGGCAATTTCTAATTTTCTCCAAACACAAATGATTTTGACGCATTCGAATTTCCTATATTTTTGCATTCACAAATACTTGAATGCGACCGGTCGCATACTATACGACCGCGCGTGGTGCGTGCACGATACACGCCCGCTTTCTACGCGCGGCGCGTATTGTGCACCGGCCCGTATTTTTTTTCCGATTGTTTTGTTTTTATTTTTATTTTTTTAATTTTAGTTTTTTTGTTTTTCTATTTATTTGAGTTTCAGTTTTTTATTTTTTTTATTTCAATTTTTTTTTTTAAATTCCTCATTTTTTACCACCTTTTTTTTATTGCCTCTTCCGTTTTTTGTTTGCCGCTTCTTCTTTAATCAAGATTTCAGTGAAGGGAGCCGAAGGCCTCGGAGCGAGCCGAAAAAGTCCAAATTGTTGCCCGACGATTATCCTTATATTAGTAATTGGAGCCAAGGCGGAGCCGTAAAATCGGAGCCTAAGACAGAGCCGAAAAAAAAAAACTCAAATTAAAAAATATTCACAAAACAAAATATTTTGACCGGCTCAATGTTCCACCCGACCTGGATCCAGTCGTTGCCCAGGCGGCAGGTCTAACACAAGTGCTTCTTTTTTGCCTTAGATTCGATTCTTGACGGACCTTACCTGGTGACGGAGGCGGGCGCCAGTAACTTACGCGACGACGACGGCTGACGAGCAACGGTGAGCCAGCGCATAAGAGAGTCGGCGATGGGAGGTAGAAGATATGTTTAGTGGGGTTTTAAAAGTAAAGTAAAATGGGTAGAGAGACAGAGTAAATTATTAAATAAAGTGAAATAAAGTGGTTAGAGAGAGGATGAATAGTGAATGACATAGAAAATGACGTGAAAAAGTAGGATGAAAGAGGCTTAGTATGCGCAAGAATGAGATTGTGGCATTGCTCAATGATGCCGATGCAGTCTTTGCTGGAGGAGAAATTGTGCCATGTGGTTCCCAGCCACGTGATGCAGGGTCTGTGCCAGGAGATGATGATGACTAATGATGAAGTTGTAGCTGATGATGATGTTGAGGATGATGAAGAGGATTTGGGTGATGAAGATACCCAAACTGAAGAGGATGGAGATGACCTTCAAGCATCTGCTCGAGCTGCCAAGCTAAAGGGATCCCAGTCTTTCTAATGATTGGATGGAGGACCCCCCCTGCTTTGTCATTTCTGCCACACGAAAAGGGGGAGTACGCTTATTTTTGTTTTTGCCAAGGAGTTTATCCCTCTACTCCTTGATGTTTTTGATGGACATATATTTAAGCTTCCCAGTTTATGACCTCAATGATTTGATGGTTTATTTTTTAGGCAAATCGTAATATAGCATTAGTGTACATGTTTTTATCAAATTTTGTCAAAAGTTTACTTTTGACAAAAATTGGGTAAAATTGTACCCTATTTGACTGAAATACCTTTAATGAATGTTATGTAGGGTTATTCCCTCATTTATTATTTTTCACATTCTCTCTCTTTCCTTTCGTCTCTCTCTTTCTCTTCTTCTTCTCCGACTCTCTCCGACTCTTTCCGCCTCAACCATTCCGCCGCCGCTGACCAGAAAAACATCCTCAACCATTCCGCCGCCCACCCTTCCACTGTAACGATGCCGTTGCGAACAAAAATAGGCGAAAAACCACCGGCGCAACGTATGTCTCTCTCTTCTTCTCTCTTCTTTTCTCCTCCATTCTTCGTTCATCCCCACTCATTTCCGCCGCCGTCTGCAACATCCAGAACCACTACACCAACTATTTTCGTTGAGTTTCTGATGATTTCTAGTGTATTTGGGTTGAATTCCGAGCGATTTCGATGTATTTGGGCAAAATTATGATTTCTGCTGTTGTTGTAAAACCCGTCGGTACGCAGTATGCATTTACAAATACGTATTGCGTACCTACGCAGTACGTATTTGTAAATGCGTACTGCGTACCTAATAACCTTGTTACGTTTTTGTAAATACGTACCGAGTTATCAAGTAAAATACAGGTACTATGTTTGATTATCACTTGATTTCTTCGATTTCGCGAATTTACTATGTTTTGAATGTCGATTGCGTACCCAATTTGTTGAGTAGAATATGAATTAGGGTACACACAAATTTGGGGGAAAATTGTACTAGGTGTGACGGTACGTTTTGTGCAATACGTACCGGTAGACACAGATATGTAATTTCTTGAATTGAGGATAGTTTGTTATGAATTTTCTGAGATTATGCATGATGAACTTTGCATTCGGTTGATGTGAATATGACATTGTATGATTAAAATTGGTATAATTTTGTAAATGCGTACCCAGTTCTAAAGCATATAAGTTGCAACTTGGTAAGCATTTGCAAATACGTACCAACATAACTAGTGTGTTCCTGGTAAACTCGGTACACATTTGCAAATACGTACCGAGTGTACCAGTAATTTAATTTTTTGCTAGTACACAATTGCAAAGCGTATCTACTTTACTGGTACACTCGGTACGCATTGTCAAAAATGCATCGGGTGTACTAGTAATATGATTGTTTGCTAGTACATATCTGCAAATGCGTATCTACACTACAAGTACACTCGGTACGCACAAGAAAATGCGTACCTACTGTACCAGTAATTTCATTTTTTGCTACTACTTCTTTGCCAATGCGTAACTACTTTACTGGTACACTTGGTACGTATTTGCAAATACGTACCAACTTCACTAGTGCATTGCTGGTAAAATTGGTATGTTTTTGCAAATACGTACCAAGTGTACCAGTAATATGATTGTTTGCTAGTACATCATTGCAAATACGTACATATTTAACAAGTACACTCGATATGCATTGACAAATACGTACCAAGTGTATTGTAATATTTTTGTTTGCTAGTATGTAATTGCAAATGCATACCTACTTTACAAGTACACTCGGTACGCATTGGAAAATATGTACCGAGTGTACCAGTAATATGATTTTTTGCTAGTACGTATTTGCAAATGCGTACCTACTTTACAAGTAAAGTTAGTACGTATTTGTAAAAGCGTACCACTTGTACCAAGCAATGTATGACTAAACAGTGAATATGAATTTGTTATTGATTTATTGTTTCTTTTATTGCACCATAACTAGACATACAAGAGGCTTGACCTCAGTACATTGATATCCAATGTAATGACTTATGGTTATGAGTCAATTTATGCCTACATCATGGAGGAACACACGCCGGCAATCCTTATAGACGTGGATGCAAGGAATGAATGAATGATGAAGTATAGTTAGTTTTTTATGAATATTAGTATATTGTGAATGGTTGAATATTGATATTTTGTAAATCTATAGTTTGGATGACTACTAGCATGTGCTACTCGTAATCTGTATATTTTGGATGACTATTGGCATTTTATTATGAATTTGTGTTTTGGTACGAAAATGTCAATTCGTTACAATTGTTTCAGTACGCAAGGTAAGCAATTCTGAAAAGCGCACCAATATTTACTAATATATCATGTACAACATATGTAAAAACGTACCAATTTTTACAATAATATTTAGTACGAAATGCATAAAAACATACCAATCAATGGCCCAATTAAAAACAATTAAACATTCAAAATAAAAACATTAACAAATAGTAAGTTTATAATCGAATTCAATACCTGTCCATAACACAAAAATTATCAATCAAATCTATGTGGATCTTAACATGTAAGGCGAGTATGACCGGCACACACCACGAATCTTTATCCGGAATAAGCATCACATCAGCAATATAAATCTCGCGCCACGTCGCAGTAGAATAATATTGATGCACATATGACAAAGAGGATTCCTTCTTAAACCTTAAAATGCCTAATAAATTAATACTTCGTCGAAGGCATATTTGGTACGCAATCGTAACTGCGTACCAAGTGTACCACATCAGAACTGGTAACCAGGTACGCATTGGTCAATGTGTACTTGCTTACCAAGTTCTATTGTGCAAACTTGGTATGCAATTGTAACTGCGTACCAGGTGTACCACATCAAAACTTGGTACGCAGGTACGCATTGACCATTTTGTATCTGCTTACCGAATTCTGTTGTGGTACACCTGGTACGCAATTGTAACTGCGTACCAAGTTTGCGCAACAGAACATGGTAAACAGGTACGTAATCCAATACGAATTAACAAAAACGTACCAACTAATACAGATATGAAATCAGAATGACAAAAGATTAAACTTGCATCATAATATATAGATGAAACTTGGTACGCATTAAAAATATGTACTGCGTATCAAGAAAATAAATTAAGGTATGTAATACGCATTTCTAAATATGTACTGTGTACCCAGTAAACTTGGTACGCAATGGTAAATACGTAATGCGTACCAAGTAAACAAATTAAGGTACGCAGTACGTATTTCTAAATACGTACTTCGTACCAAGTAAAACTTGATACGTAGTGGTATATACGTACTGAGTATCAAGTAAACTTGGTACGTATTCGTAAATACGTACTGCGTACCAAGTTCACTTGGTACGCACCAGTACGCAATTACAAAAACGTACCAACTCAAACCAGAAATCAAAATCGAAAATCAGAATTCATACTGCCGGAAAATTACCTCCATAGCTTTATCGCCACAACTAAACATCGCCGGAAAATTACAATTGAACACACCTAACACTTTTTAAACGAATATCTAAGAATAAATCACAGCAAAATCGCAACAAATCGCGCAAAAATGCAACAAAATTGCAAAAAAAAAATAGCAAAATTCAGCAAAATGCAGCAAAATCACAGAAAAATCACAAGAGAGAGAGACGACAACGACGATGAAGCAACTTGCTGACAAAAATCGAGCACGACGACGACGAAAAATGAGTTGAAGCCTTTGATCGGTGAGAAGGTGAGGGAGGAAGAAGAGAGAGAGAAAAAAAAAGAAAGAGAGAGAAACACGTGAGGTGAGGGAAGAAGAGAGAGAAAAAAAGAGAGAAAAAAATAAAAGTGAAAAAGTAGGAGAGAGGGTGTACTAGGATGGAATAAACTATAAAACACAAGGGTATAAATGTCCAAAAAGTAAACATATAACAAAAATTGATAAAATATGAACTAGTGACCTTTTTTTATATTACCTTTAAGCTAATGACATATGGGTGCATTTCCTCTTTTTTTTTTGTTGCAGTGTTGAAGATAATCCGCTCAATGATTGAAGATTTATTTGGTGATCTATTTACTCCATGCATTGGTTAAGAGGGAGTTCAACACATTTTCTCCAATTGTTAGTTGGAGGGGAAGCTTAAGCATACTTCATGCTAATTCTTACTTAGTGAATTTGAAGGTATAAAGATATGCTTATGTTTGATTGTTTTCTTGATGATTGGTTTTGTCTATATAAATAACAAAGGGGGAGATTGTTGGATTTGAGGCGTTGTTTCTTAAGAGGTGATGCTGCTCAAATATGTTAGCAAAGTTTATGTAGCCAAAAGTACAGCTGAAGTGTCGAGTCGCTGCGAATATCAAACTCTGTGAAGTGTGCTTCAGTGTGTGCTAAAGGAACCTGAAACAGTCTGGCATAGACTTTTTTTATCTACGCGGATTTTGCGAGATTTTTTCCATGTTTATCATAGATGCGGAGAAAATATTTATCAAGCAAATATCAGACATGTTCCCCAAGCTTTATCCTCACAAGGAAAGAAGATCGAAGAAGATATACATGATGGCGAAGAGATCTAAGGTTTCAAACCTATATATATTCGACATCAACATTGTGAGGAGACTGTCGTTTGTTTTATTATTTGAGTGCTAATACTTTCTTGAGAGTATTGTAATTGAGTGCACGAATTAGTGAAAGATTATCTTTGATAAATTTAGTTTGTAAAGAGAGATGAGTGTTGGACTGATGGTTCAAACTTAGGTTGTGTGTTTGCGAATCTAACAACCACTAATTCATGTGGTATATTAGGAAGAGGATGAGCGAAATGGTAGCATAAGGTATCGACCTGTATGTGTAAGATTCTCTGTAGTCATTTCTTCTAATAGAGGATTGGTTCTCTCTTGAGCAAAGCCCCCCCAGACGTAGGTTATAAAACCGAACTAGGTTACCATATCGTATGTCTTTTTGTTCCGCATAGTTTAATGTTTCTGTTATATTAACTCTGCTACGATTTACAGTAACTCATCATCTTTATATGCTTAAAGTGTTCGTTTAGATCTAACATAATCCACATGCACTGCAAATCTGGGTAGATTGAGACGGATAATCAAAACCTGCACACGCTCGCCATCACCTTCTGTTGGGAAATTTAAGTAAAGTTTTGATTGATTCCAAAACCAACTGACCCCAACCGAGCAGATGTTTCCAGATCCTAATGTTAGTATTTAGGCTCGCTGTTTGAGAAATGTTGAGATTTTATCTTTACAGGACTCCAGCTGAAGACGACAACAAGGCTTTACTCGGATAGAACATCAGATGTAAGAAAGACAACTGAGAGTTCAAGGGGGAAGATGTAAGAAAGACAACTGAGAGTTCAAGAGATAGAACATCAGATGTGAAAGACAACTAAGCGTTCAAGATACAGAACATCAGTTGCAGGACTCGAACTGATAAGATCGACAACATGAAGTTCAAGACAGCTGAGGGTTCAACTGTTCCTCTTAGGTCAAATGAAGGAAGCGATCAGATGGAACATCAGCTGAAGACCACTCGGATGAAGTTCGAATGTCTCAACCGACCAACCAATGTCTCAACTCAGATGAAGGTTTGACGTTCTGTCATTACCTCATTTGGCCCAACACAAGGTTGTCTCAGATGGAAAGCAGAAGTTCACAGTTGCTAAATCGGGAAAATCTGCAGAGATTAGAGACAAGCCATCACTTTCACAGAACATAGATCAACGGTTCATCCAACGGCTAGTTGATTCTCTCCGCCTATAAATAGAGGCCTTCATTCGTTCACCAAGATACCGAGAAGACAAGTGCGATAAGAGTCTAAACAAGCGAAAGAACGAAAAACTGCACACAAGCTAAACTGCATTCAATCTCTAAGAACATCACTAGTTGAGGGTTCATAGAGTGTTAGAATTTGTCTTGGTGTTTTTGATCTTAGTTTGAGTCTTCATTTGTTCAAGCTTAGATCCTAGCTCACTTCCTTGTTCGAGCTAGCAGTTGGAAACCCCACCCTTTTTCACACCCCTAAAAAGGTTGTTAGGATCCTACTCTTCCCGAAATTGAGTAGATAGGTTGATAAGTACTCGTAAACTTATCTGTAAGGTTGATAAGTACCCGCAAACTTATCTTAACGGTTGCAAAGCCCGCGTAAGCTTTGTGGTTCTAGTCCTAAAGAATTTGGACTGAGTTGTGTGGACTCACAACTCCCCGTGGACGTAGGAGTTCTCTCCGAATCACGTAAATCCTTTGTGTGTTTGTGTTTTTAATTCAGTTACTTATTGCATATCCAACTGACCAACTAACCAGCACTCAAAACTGCATTCTTACATTCTCAACTGATTTGGTTATTGACCGACCTTGCATCTGAGCATGAGTTATTTTTTACAAGTTATTTTTATCCACCACATTCCGCACAGCACCACTCTTCCAGCTGAGTTTTCCTACTCAATTGTGATTCCAGCTGAGTCCTCTTACTCGACTGTGATATTTTTCAGGGGGTTGTTTTAAAATTCCTAACTGGTGTATTCCCCCCCCCCCCCCGCCATACACTAGAACTCGTATCGGGACCATCACCTTCCAACATTTCCAGCACTGTACTCATTGATAGACGATCATCTGGATTCATCTCTATGCACCACAATGCATCTATTGTCATCTTCTGAACAATTATCCTCGCACCATCGTTATCATAATCTTTGTCAACTATTTCGATTTCAATATCCTTGCGTTGATTAAAGCAATCATAAATCCAGCATGGGAAATACTTGCTAGAATCATTATTATTTCCTAACAAGTCTCTGTTTAAGCTAACCATTTCAATTAGCAGTATCCCAAAACTATACGCATCAGCTTCACCAATACTTCTATTGATCAGCTTTGGAGCAACATAGCATATGGTTCCTCTCACTGCAGTTAGGGTCAGTGTGTTCTTCTCTGTTGAACAAAATTTTTCTAGCCCGAAATCACATAGTTTCGCGACAAACTTATCATCAAGAAGTATATTATGAGGTTTGATGTCAAAATATAGAATCTGCACATCACACCGTGTAATACCCCGATCTTTTATAAGTATTAAATTCCATCTTAATTGAGCTTATGTGCATTAATTATGTGTCTTTGTGTGATAAAAATTTCTGAGAAAAGAGATTTTCTCGTGAAATCACTAAAATGCCCTTGAATGCCTTTACGTGAGTTTTATCATTTCGGTTATCCGAATCGATTTTGTGATGAGTTGATTAAGCATGCTTATATGAGTTTGAGTTAGAGTGTGAATTTTGGAAAATTCTGAGAAGTTTCGTTTTTGGATAAATAGTAACTTTTCTCGAGTTTTCGCTATTTATCGAACTTTTTCGAATTTCGTCTAATTAGTGCCTTTTGAGTCTAGAAATGATTCTAGAATCTCTTAGATAAGTTTGAGAGTCATCAGAGATCGTCTGAGAGAAAATTCAATTGAAGGTCCAGAAAAACCTAATATGAATAGTGAATTCCAAACTTTTCTTCATTGCTCGGAATTTTAATCTGAAAGTTTGATTTTCTGGATTTCTTGATTTATTTGGTGAAGTTTGAGACAAACTAGAGAGTTTTCCGACGTCGAGAAAGAGTCGTGGTGAGTTTTAAGTCGTTTGAGAGTTTATTGAAAAAGTAAGGTTAAATTGCCCTATATAACTGTTTCTTCCGGCGAAATTTATATCGCATTTTTGATCACCGGGTACAACTAAAACTCTATTAATTCATTTTTACTCTCACAAATCTCTCACTCTCTCACGCAAACACTCTCTCTCTCTCTCTCTCGATCATTTCTCTCTCTAATTCTCTCTCACCGACCTCTCTCTTCTCTCCCTCTCTCTCGCCATAAACACACACACACATACTAATCACCATTGATGAACATTCTTCAAGCTCCAAATATACAATAACTTAGCCTATGATCATCCAATGACTAAACTAATAAGGTATTTGTAATCCTCTCGTCATGGTGATCAATTTAAGACTAGGATTCATCCTTTTCTTTTCTCTTTGAAAATCGGCAGCCCTGTGTCCAAAGATGGAGTTCAATTTTATCTTGTTTAAAGCTTAGAGTTGCATGGATTGAAGCCCTTTGATCGATCAAGCCTTCGAGTCTACGTAAGTCTCTTGATTCTTGTTTGATTCTAGTGGTAGAACTCAAGAAATCCCCTCTTTTCTTCCCTCTTTTGTTCGATCAAAATGATTCTTTGAGCAAGGATTTTGAAGTCTCTTATCTTAGCTTTGATCTTTGATCTTTTGGGTGATTTTTATGCAAGGAAACAGAAGTAGAAATTTGATTCCTCCCTCCCCTAAAAACTGTCGAAAATGATCATTAGAAGAAGGAGTTTTGGTTCTTGATTTTGAGTATGATATTCATGATCCTTGTGTCTTTATGTGTATGAAAATTGAAGGAGAAAATCTATATATATATATATATATATGTGTGTGTGTGTGTGTGTGTGTGTGTGTGTACCGAAAATTTGAGCATGTTTAGGTATTTTTATGTTGATGTTTTAAGCATGAATTTGTTGATAAATTTGTGCTCTAAAAATTAATCTAAGACCTCCTATGAAATCGGTTAAATGAGAAGAAATTTCATCTCTATTTTAGTGAAGAAAATCGATGGAATTGAGTATAAAATTAGGAGTTTATGTTGTATTGTTCTTGAAGATGGATTTATGATGATTTTGAATGATATAGAAGCATGAAAATTGAAGAAATGAAAGAGTATGAATTTATCCTAAAATCTAAGAAAATACCGATTTATATGTATGTATAAAGAAGTTTATGTTTTTGTCATGTTCTTAAGAAATTGATGAAAGAATGATGATGAAGATAAAGATTAATGCATGAATATGTGAATAAATGGAAGAAAGGAATTTGTTTGATATTTTTCTTAGTAAAATCGATACATATATGCATGAGGATTTGATGATTTTGTGATGATATTGATGATATTTGTTTAGATGATGAGCATTTGGATGATATGAAGATGATTGAATAAGAGAAACGAGAAGTATGAATTTTTATTTTGTTAATCTCAAAAATTTCGAACCATATAGGTGGATGAAGTTGATAATTTTTTATGTTGCATGCTAGTATTATTTAATTCGATGATTAGATGATGAAGATAAAGTTAAAATAACTAAAGGAGCTTTTTGAAATTCTTGAATCCGAGATAATATGTGAAAGTTATCGAGTAATGAAAATTAATTAATGAATAATCTAGCTAAAAATGAGAAATGAGTAATTTCGTAAAGTTAAAGTCAAAGATGAGTACAATTAATCAAGTTAATAAGTAATTAGAAGTAATTAACTCATTTTGCTAAGTTTGGAAATTTTTCCGAGTAGTGACACGTTTTACGAGAAAAATGACGTAGACTTTATTCCGTAAAATTTTTATTAAGAGTTTCGGATTTTAAATTCGATACCAAATTTGAATTCTTGTATTTATTTTAAGAAAAATGAAACTAATTTCATTTAAATCTAATAACTTTTATTTTTAAGTTATAAACCGAGTAGAGTCAAGTCAGTCTGAGTTATAACCGAGTCTTAAACAAGTTTCCAAGTAAACATTTGTGATTAAGTAAATTAATATGATTTTCTAGAACTTTTCTGGAATATTTTATTATATTTGAAAAAATTTTCTTTTTCCATCTATTTATCGAAGTCGATCGTTTACGTGTTTGTGAATATTCGATTCTTGATCTGAAAGTTTGATTGTGAATGATTTGTGACGTTAGAACCCGAGAATTAATCTCGTAATTTTATGAGTTCATTAAACTCGAGAAATCGAGAAAAACGAGACTTGTGATGTGAATAGTATTTTCTGATATTTATGGATTATTTAATTATTAAAATGTTTGGATTTTATTGAGTTAAGTTTTCGAGTCCGAGAGTCCGTTGGTTTAGTAATTGGATAGAACCGAGAAATCGAGAAAGATCGAGTTAGATAAGTCGAGATAAGTTTAGAAATCTGAGTCAAGTAGAAGTTTTCAGCCGAGCGTTTAGTTCATTACGTTTTCGAGTAAGTAGTCTCGCCCTTATAAGATGTTGTTCTTGAAGGAACGAGCGGGACCGAGAAGTGAAAGCGAGAGAAGAAAACAGCTAACCCGACAAACCCCTCAGCAGGTGGGCTTTTTAACCAAAACAAAGTGATGAATGTGATTATTATTATCATACTATGTGAAGTTTTGAAATTAATTGACTTGCCATTTTATGTGAGTTTGGTATGTTTAATCATCTACTTGAGTTATTATTATCCTCTGTGAGACAGGAACACACGTGTTGTTAAAAATTGTTCGACGTGATTGTGAGCCTTGCTTCGGTTAGACCAGTCACAGTGTTTAAGAAAGAGGCCTACTTCTCGACACACGAGAATTATGTGGTAGATTGATTCATACTTGCTACTCAAATTATATATGTTGACTGAGTAGTCGTTTCAAGAAAAGAAAATGATTTTGCATACACAAGTTAAACATTTTAAACTGTACTAACACTTGTGATGCAGTGGCAAGACAAGTTCAATTATATAGCTCTATCGAGCAAAGTTTAAATTATTTTGGCATGTGTTCACTGAGTACGAACTAAACGTGCAAGTTAGCAGGATGAGGATGGCGGACGGTGCTCGGCAGTGTGTCTATTTGAATAAAGTCGAGTCTTCTTTTGGGTTGAAGCTTGAAATTGCATATCTTCCTATATGTAATTGTGGGACTTGAGATGTTATTCCGCTGTATGATAAACAAACTTGTTTATTTGTTTTAACTATAATACATGATGATGTGTTGATACAATGAGTCTGATGCTCGAAACTATTTCCCGTTTCCCCTTTTATTCTACTTGACTTGGACTTGAGATATTTTAATTGCTTTCGACACTTGAGTTATTTATTAATGCTCATTCATTTGAGATTAGAAATGAAAACATGTTCTATTTGTTATCGCTTTCAATCTATATTCCCTTGTTCCCGAACATGATCCCTTGTTGAATTACAAGGGATTCTAGTCATCTTTATACCCTTCGAAAACGGGTTGTGACACACCGTTTGTATAGATACTTAATCCCCGGAGCTACTCCAACTACAATCTGAAACTTTGTGCCCCAATTCAGGGAATACAGTTTTTCTCGGTTGAAGATGTATTTTTCAAGGGAGCTGTTTGGCATGAAATCAAAGACGAGGGCATGTTTGGAGCCTTGAGCACAATATCCAACTAGTTTCACCACCTTCAACTGGTCGTGTAATTATGAATTTGTATATAATACACGATTACACATCAGCTAATCGTGTAATTCATGCTTAAATTTGACGACCAACTAGATGACGACATGATCAACTTTTTGTTTTATTACTAAAACATGACCAGATATGCACGATCAATAAATTATGTCATTGTGTAATTTTCTTTGGCTAAGAGTAATTAAGTTTATGTGCATGGCTAAAATTTGGTGGCTGTACTTTATCTTTTAAACTTGAAAGTGACTATCTTGGCAGTAGCCTCGCTAGAGGAATTCTACTTTCAGTCTGAAACACAATTTCAATTTATAGCATGTGGGGATGGTCGTGCACACTACAACGAATTTATCTAGTAGTGAGATAATTTAAGTGTCACCAATAAAAATGTCAAAATGGTTACATCTTTATTGTTAAAATTATAAACTTGATCATTTATAGAGTTTTCTATTAAGTTGAAGAGTCCGTAGTTACAATCTAATAAATGAGTCATTCATGATTTTCTTTATTATGAACTTTAGAGTTTCCATAGACTTAGTATAAATAGATGCATTAGATGTAATGAAAAATCAAGTCTTTGAGAGTTCAAAAAATATTTAAGTTTTCTCTTCCTCTACATATTTGTTTTCTCTCCTTTTAGCCTATCACCTTCTTACAAAGTGGTATCTAGAGCCAATGGCATCAAAATCCATTTCTTTCCAGTACCCTCAACTCTCCAAATTGAATTATGAGAATTGGTCGCTTAGAATGAAAGCGATACTTGGATCCCAAGGATTATGGGATATTGTTGAAGATGGTTTTGTCGAGCCTGAAAATGTGGCGGCTCTTCCACAAAACCAAAGGGATAATCTAGAGAAGGAAAGAAAGCGAGATAACCTTGCCCTCACGATCATTCATCAAGGTTTAGATGAAGACATGTTCGAGAAAATAGCTAACGAGACGACGTCGAAGAAAGCGTGGGAGACGCTTCGTAACTCCATTGTAGGAGTCGACAAGGTGAAGAAGGTTCGACTTCAAACTCTAAGGGGTGAGTTTGAATCAATCTCAATGAAGGAGAATGAGTCTATCTCCGATTATTCCACAAGACTCTTGGCTATAGCAAATCAAATGAAGAGGTTGGGAGAATCGTTGCCGGATGCTCGCGTGGTGGAGAAGATACTACGCTCCCTTTCTTCAAAGTTCAACCATGTGGTGGTTGCAATTCTAGAATCAAAAGATCCGGAGACGATGACCGTCGATGAGCTGAAAAGATGATGGATCGCGGCAAGCAAGATAAGGAGAAATCTGAAAATCTGCTGCAAGCAAAGACTTTCTCGAGAGGAGGCTCTTCAAATAGAGGTCGTGGTCGAGGCCAAGGACGTGGTCGTGGTCGAGGTCGAGGCTAAGGACGTGGAAACAGTCAAGGGACAGAAGAGCAATCTCCACAAAATGATAAATCAAACCGAGGTGGAAGGGGCCGTGGAAGAGGAAGAGGTAACAATTCAAATTACAATAATAAAAAGAATAAGTCACATATTGAATGTTATTCCTGCCATAAGTATGGACACTATGCTTCCGAGTGCTACACTAACATGGAAGATGAAGAGGCAAATTTGGTGGAGAACAAGGAGGAAGATGCGGAGCAATCTTTACTTCTTGCACTAAAAGATGATCCCATGGAAAGAGGAGACATATGGTATTTTGACAATGGAGCGAGTAATCACATGACCGGCGATAAGAGCAAATTTCTGGAGCTCCACTTAACCAAGAAAAATCATGTGAATTTTGGTGACAGCTCCAAAATCTCCATTGAAGGCGTAGGTACAGTTCTCTTTAAGACAAAAAATAATGGTCATATGATTGTGCGTGATGTTTATTATGTACTAAAATTAACTAGCAACATTTTGGGCCTTGGTCTTGAAGAATAAATATAGAATTATCATGGAGGATCTTAAACTTTGGCTTCGTGATCCCGATGATAATCTTGTTGCAAAGGTGACCATAACAAAGAATCAAATGTTCAAGCTGGATTTGAAGAGTTGTGCACCAGTGTGTTTGAAAATTTGTGGCAAGGATCCATCATGGATTTGGCATATGAGATTTGGCCACTTGAATTTTGGAGGACTCAAAGCATTGGAGAATCACAAGATGGTGACGGGAGTTCCAAAAATTGATCACCCCGATCAATTATGTGAAGCCTGCTTACTCGGCAAGCATCCAAGAAGGAGTTTTCCAAAGCAATCCACTTCAAGAGCATCAAAGCTACTCCAACTTGTTCATGCCGATGTTTGTGGACCAATCGATCCTCAATCGTTTGGTAAAAATTCCTACTTCGTGTTGTTTATTGTGATACCCTGAGCTTTTATGCATTTAGAGAGCGTCTAATTGACCGAGTGAGTTAAAAGATGAGAATTTAAGAGTAAAATTTTTCTTTTCTAAAACGAAGAGAATTGAATAAAACGTTTAAATTGCTTCGTGAATCTTGTGTGAATTTATCTGTTCTATTTATCTGAGATGATGACGATGTGATATGCTTGTTGAGTTATTATATGAAAATGAGTACGTGAATAATTTCTATAAAAATCTTAAGAGTTTGTTTGATTGAGATAACATAACGTTAATAGCCGAGAAATATATTTACGCCGAAGAAACTAGAATAGAATTGAATTAGAACCTTCGAACTTAGAATTTCTTTTAAGATCACTGAGATAGGGAAGGAACTTATCCGAGAATTGAGAAGAATAATGAGGAGTTAATCTTTAAAGGATTAATAAAGGGATTGAGAAGCCGACTAAAATCCTTTGAAATTTAAAGGACTAAAATGATCGAAACCTTTAATCTTTTAAATTGAGACGTGAAATAGGGTTGAGATGCTTAGTATTGGAAGTGAGACGAGAAGAGGTTAGACCCGTTAATAGCATAAAAAGGAATTAATACGAATTGTTTTATCCGAAAAACCTTTACGACCGGGTAATTAACACCCGTAACGACTCGACGAAGACACGTGTCACCCGCATCTCACTCCCTCACGCCACCTCACACCTACCTATAAGCTATACCTAGATGTCATCATGGCTATTCTCTAGAAATGACCAACATACTTAGTAAATTGTGAAACTAAAGTATGCATGCAATTAACATCACATCAACCTATCTATTCATGTCTTAATACAACTTCCAACATAGCACTTTATTTCTTTTGTTGGATTTCAAACTCTTACACCTTAGGTAAAGAAGAAAAAACTCATTCATTCACCACATTCCATCTCTCTCTCTATCGAAACCTCTCTCTCTCAAGACAACAAAGAAAAAACTCTCAAACTCTCCAATCTCTCTCAAACTCTCGGCACTCTCCCTCTCTCACACATACATTCAATTTTTCTTACATGCAACCATGTATTAAAGCTCCCCATCCATGGAAATGAAGTAGAAAGTATCAACCTCCATTCATTTCATCCATATTCTCAAGAAAAGGTAAATATCTTTCAAGTTTTTGAAGTTAAATTCAACAATCATCCAACACTTTATTCATTTTGATTATTAAACCCTAAAGGGAATGGATGATTAATTCCATGTTATTCTTTTTCTTTGAGGATTCAAGAAGACTTCCTTCTTCTCTTCAAGTCCAAGCTTTGAAGCTACAATTTCCATCCAATTCGATTCCAAGAGCCAAGAGAAGGATTCCCATTTAAATTAAAGTATGAAAAATTCATTTGATTAGTTGTAAATATGTATATCTCTAAGTCCTAAAAGAAAGAACTATGCATGCATGCTATTTAAATTATGTTTAGGCAAACTTAGGATGTGCATGTGATAATCGAGTGAGAAGAATTCATTAGGAGAATCGAACGTTAGATTTTAATCGGTGAATTAAGGAAAGAAAAAGAAATTAAAACCCTAAAAGCTTGATAAATGCCGAAAAAATTAGGAAAAATAGGAGAAATATAAATTCTTTGAGTTGTTGTTATTTTAATGCTTGATTTGTTATTTTTATCATGTTGAGAATGAGATTTTATACATGAAAATTTGAGAAATAAAATGCACAAAAATGTGCATGTGTGTGCCGTGTGATTTGATAAAAAATGGAGAATTTATTTTGATGATTTTGTTGATGAATTGAGTGATGTTTTGATCAATGAGATGATTGTATGTTATGTTAGTATAATCATACATGTGTTTAAGTTAAGAAAATGAAATTGCATGTTAAGTTTTTAAAGAAATTAAATGTGAAAATGTAGAAAAAAATTGGATGTTTAATGTTACAATGTATGTATGAATGTTAGTTTAAATATTGAATAAAGATAGAAGCTTTTGACAAAAAGATTGAAGTTTAAAAGCTTTTAATTAATTAAAAGATGAAAAATGCATAAAAGATAGGTTAATAAATTTTCTTGTATTAAAAATTAAAGACTTGAATTTCTACTAAACTACAACAAAAAGATCTTTTGTAATGTAACTAATAAAATGGATTAGTTAATAAAAATGTTTATTAAAAGATAAAGAAAACCTATTAAGTAGGAAATGACTTAAAGATTAAGGACAAGAAAAGACGAAATTATTAAAGAAATAAGCAAAAATAAAGAAAACCGAGTTTAAAAAGAATTAATCGATAAGAAGTAAAAAGGAAGTTTTAATCGAGTAAAGGAAAGAGGCTAGACGAGTTAAGATAGATACTCGTATAAGTTAATCAAGACAATAAGGATAAAATAAGATGTCGAGTAATAAGTTGAAAGAAGATTAATTAAATAATTAATTGAGTATGTTGTTTCAACCAAACAAATTAAAAATAAACCGAGAAAAATTACCAAATTAAATGTCAGCAAATCAATAGTCGAGATAAGGAATGAGAATCGAATTAAAGATGAATAAGAAATCCTAATTTCATAAGAATTAATAATAATTAAAGAGAATTTTTATTAATTGAATAAAGGTTATAAAATACCTTATAAGATAACGGATGTAGAACAAAGCGTAGTCTATAAACAAGAAAGATAGAATAAATAGTTTGAGCCTTCATAAAAAGAAATGCATAATCAAGTTAGGTTTTAAGATCTAAATTGAATGAATGTTAATGTGTCTTGAAGTATGCTTGATTTATGTGAATTCATTATATGTTTGTATAAGTGTTTAAATGCATGATATTAGTTACGACATGAAAGATAAATGAACTATTATATGCAAAATGATTGAATTATTGATTGTTAAACTGAGAATCAATTAAAGTCTTTAAAAGAAAGCTCGAGTAATAGATTGTAGATAATGACGTTATTATCTAAAACGAGAAAGGTGTAAGATGTTGAGTAGTAAAGTTAACCAATTCGAGTAGAAGTAATAATTTAAAGATAAGAACGCGGGATTCGTTAGAAAAGTTAAAGCGAAGAGAGAGACGACTCAAGTAGAAGTCCTTCAGTTGTCCAACGCCTTTGTGTCCGTCTTTCATATATCTTATTTTTTTCCTATCGATGTCGAACTGTGAAGGATCGAGCTGGACGGATCTTTGAGCGAGGACAAATAACCCTAAACCACCTAGCTAGTTCTTCGGAAGTCAGGTGGGCTTTTCTGAACCAAAACTATTGACGAGAATTAGTTATGCTATTGAGTATTATGATATGATTTCAAATGTGATTGACTTGCCGTTTTTATTGAAGTTTGGTATGTGTTATCATTTGTTTATGTGAAGATGTTATTATCCTGTGAAAGGCAGGAAACCCACGTGTGGTATATGTTGAGGTGCCTGTGAGCCTTGCTTCGGTTAGGCCGGTCATAGTGTTTGAGAAGGAGGCCTACTTCTCAGCACAGTAAGATTGTTTGTGACAGATGATGCATACTGTTATATTATATGATATTTGACTGCGCAGTCTGTTTAAAAGTACATGTTTTAACATGCACAAGTAAACTGTTTTTAAAACTGCTTATATATACTTGTGATGTTCAGCAAGGCAAGTTCAATTAATATAGCTTTATGAAGCATCTTTATTCAAATGTTTTGGCTTGTGTTCACTGAGTACGAAGTACTCAGCCCTGCGTGTGTTTCTAAACATGCAGGTTGACTGGATGGCGATGGCATGGATACTTGGTGGTGTGGTCTGGTTTTGTTGGTTGAGTTTAGTTGAATTTCAGACTAGCATTTGTACGTCTTCATACGTGCAAGTGTTGGGTATTGATGCAAGTTTCCGCTGCAACCCTTTTGATTTGATGTCTGTTAATGCTAATACTTTGATACTCATGTTTTTGATTCCGAGCGTTGTGCTCGAAGACTTTGAATACTTGTTGAATTCGTAACCCCTTTAACTTGTAATTCCGAGCAATAGGTTCGTTAACTTGAATCGTTGTTGAACATGATCTCCTTAACATGGTATATATAATTGTATGCTTTCTCTTTTTATTGGAATTCTATTCCCATCAGCATGAATTACTTGTTTGAATTTCCTGTTGTAGGTGAAGTTAAGATGCTCGGTAGTTATTTCATTATGCTTTTGAAAACTTAATTCGATTGCCTTATCTTCCATCTTTGTTTTCCCCGAGCATGTTCCCTTTATTTGAGTTAGTTGTTAGTTGTTTAGGTTTGTTGTTGTTCGTAAGTCGCACCTCGAGAGTCGGGGCGTGACATTTATTGATGATTTTAGTAGAAAAACTTGGATTTCTTACTTAAAACATAAGTCTGAGGCATTTGATGCATTCAAGAAGTTTAAAGCTCTTGTTGAAAAGCAGAGTGGATATGATATTCAAGCGTTGCGAAGTGATAGGGGTGGTGAATTCATTTCTAATGAATTTAACAATTTTTGTGAGTTGTATGGAATTCATCGTTTCTTGACAGCTCCTAGATCACCCCAGCAAAACGGTGTCGCCGAGAGAAAAAATAGAACACTTCTCAATATGGGGAGCATGTTGAAAGCTAAAGACATGCCAAGGGAGTTTTGGGCGGAAGCCGTTGCTTGTGTTGTATACTTATCAAATCGGAGCCCAACTAAAAGCTTGAAGAATATGACGCCACAAGAAGCATGGAGTGGCAAGAAACCAAACATGTCACATCTACGCGTGTTTGGCTCACTTGCTTATGCTCATGTTAATAAGCAAGATCGATCCAAACTTGATAATCGAAGCAAGAAGCTCGTTTTCATTGGCTATGATGAAAATACCAAAGGGTACATGGTGTATGACCCGCACAATGGTAGACTCCCTTATTTTGATGACGATGAAGAAGAAGCAAGAGTGGAGGACCTTGCCTCTCCAATTCCTCCTCGTACACCTGACTCACTGGCTAGTTCGGAACAATCTTCACACGAAAAGACTCCAAAATATCGAAATTTTGCTGATATTTATAATGAAACTTTCGATATTGGAGAATATAGTTTGTTTTGCTTGTTTGCAGATATTGAGCTAGAAAACTTTGAGGAAGCAAGTGAAGATGAAAAATGGAGGTGAGCCATGCACGAAGAAATTCGTGCCATTTTGAAGAATGATAATTGGGAGTTGGTATCTCGTCCTAAAGATCAAAAGACTATTGGAGTCAAATGGGTGTTTAAACTAAAAAGAAATGCCGACGGGAAGGTGGAGAGATATAAAGCACGACTTGTTGCTAAAGGCTACAAGCAACAAGAAGGTGTTGATTATGATGAAGTTTTTGCGCCAGTAGCTCGCTTGGAGACGATTCGCTTGCTGATTTCAATTGCTGCCCAGAAACATTGGAGAGTCCATCAATTAGACGTTAAGTCTGCTTTTCTCAATGGTTACTTGAAGGGGGACGTATACATTGAGTAGCCGCTTGGCTTTGTAGTCAAAGGCCAAGAAGATAAAGTCTTGAAGTTGAAGAAGGCGTTGTACGGGCTGAAGCAAGCGCCGAGAGCATGGAATGTCCGTCTTGACAAGTATTTGCAAGAAAATGGCTTCGTGAGATGTGTACACGAGCATGCTCTCTACATGAAGAAAGAAGGTAGAGATTTTTTCTACGTATGCGTTTATGTTGATGATCTCATTTTCACAGGGAGTAATCCAAAGATGTATGAAGAATTCAAGGCTTCTATGGCTCTTGAATTTGGGACGAGTGATATGGGGCTGATGTCTTATTACTTGGGCATCCAAGTAAATCAAATGAAAGAAGGAACATTCATCTTTCAAGAAAGACATGCAAGTGAGGTCTTGAAAAAGTTCAACATGCTCGATTGCAAGCCGGTGAACACCCCTATGTAATTTGGAACTCAATTGAGGAAAGAAGAAGGGAAGATTGACCCAAGTGCATTTCGTAGTCTTATTGGGAGTTTGAGAGATCTAACTTGCACGAGGCCTGATATTCTGTATGCAGTTGGAGTCGTTAGTCGTTTTATGGAGAATCCTTCCGTGTCACACATGTTAGCTGCAAAGAGGATACTTCGCTATATCAAAGGCTCGCTTGATTATGGCATTTTCTACTCTTCCTCTAGCAACTACATGTTGACAGGATATTGTGACCCTGATTATGCAGGAGATCTTGATGATAGAAAAAGCACAACTGGTTTTCTATTCTTCATGGGAGATCATGCAGCAGCATGGAGTTCAAAGAAACAAGCAATCGTGACGCTGTCGAGTTGTGAGTCGGAGTATGTGGCTGCAACTTCTTGCGCTTGTCATGCTATTTGGTTGAGAAGATTATTGAAAGAACTTCATTTGGAGCAAGAAGGTGCAACGAAGGTTATGATTGATAACAAATCAGCTCAAAGTTTAGCAAAGAATCGTGTCTTCCATGAAAGAAGCAAGCATATCGATACCAGATACCATTACATTCGAGAATGTGTTGCTAAGGAACAAATTGAGCTGGAGTATGTGAAGTCTATGGATCAAGTTGCTGATATATTTACGAAACCACTCAAGTTTGATGTTTTTCAGAGGTTGCGGTTCATGCTCGGAGTTCGGAAGAATCAAGTTTAAGGGAGAGTGTTAAAATTATAAACTTGATCATTTCTAGAGTTTTCTATTAAGTTGAAGAGTCAGTGGTTACAATCTAATAAATGAGTCATTCATGATTCTCTTTATTATGAACTTTAGAGTTTCCATAGACTTAGTATAAATAGATGCATTAGATGTAATGAAAAATCAAGTCTTTGGGAGTTCAAGAAATATTATCTCGTCACTTAAGTTTTCTCTTCCTCTACATATTTGTTTTCTCTCCTTTTCGCCCATCACCTTCCAACATTTATGACTTCTGTTATAGGAAATTAGGAACTGTATCTGTACACTACGTTGCTCCCGAGCTGATTGCGTAAAGTATCAGCGCAGTCTCTTACATGTCTATAGATATGGGATGCTGCTGATTTGACTGTTGAATTTAAACAGAGATTTAATTGTGACTCCAGTCAGTACTTCCCTGGATATATGATGACTTAAGGAGATTCAATTTACAAAAGATGATGAAAACACCTATAATATAATGGTTGGCTAAGTCAACAATGGTTGGAGTGAAATTTGTGTTGGGATTAACGTGTGATAAGATGTGATGGACCTACAAAGTCTTCACTAGCCTCTCCTTTTATTTGTCCATTTCTTCCTAAGGTGATTTACTGAGATTCAGACAAAATGCAAAACTATCTTATCTTTCTATAAGACCTTTTGAGACGACTTAATCACGTCCACCCGACATATGCAGCATGAATATTCTCCTTAAATGTTAAAACTACAGACTCTGTAGGAAAATTGTTTTCAATCAGTTGATTCGCCTCCAAGAATGATAATCACTCAAAACCTCCTCTTTCTCTTCACTTGTTCATCTCTCTTCATTCTTTCATTCCAATATTTCTTTCAAACATCTCTTGCTTCTGCTAGCCCTTATTGCACCCCATCTGTGTGCGGCATCATTCGCAATATCAGCAACCCTTTTCACCTCAAGAACGATCCCCCCAACGGCGGTAACATCTTGTACGAACTAGTCTGCGTAGATGACGTCGCCTCAATATATCTAAACTTTGGATCACAGAAGTACCATGTCAAAGCAATCAATTACAACAACTTAACCATCAGGCTTGCTGATGCTTCCATAAACAATAGCATCTGCTCTTTTCCAAACCACTCTTCGTATCAGAACAACTTCATTTTTGATTGGCCTTATATATAGCATCTACAGGGACAAAGTTAAAAAGGTGAGTCACGAGGTAGCTTGGCCCATTAATTTCATGAGCTGCACATTTCCATTGGTGAATACTTCACTACTTACAGAAGCTACCAGTTGTGTCAGAGAAGCTTCTAAATCATCATCCTATGGAAGATATGCTTATGTAAAGGTCGGCCATGCCAACGTCTCAGATTTGAAGTATACATGCCAGAAAGACCTCTCAACGTTGACATATTGGAAGTTTAAGGATTACAATAATGTGTCGCTCTCAGAAATCCATGACTCGCTGCTGTATGGATTCGAGCTTTCTTGCTTCGACTATGACTTGGATATCGTGCATGCCATGCGTCATTATGCATGGTGTAAGTATATATGTTATTTTAAAGTTAAAAATTACTTCAAATATTGCTTTATCTATTTAGCTTATATGGAAATTAATCATGCATCTCTACTTGAAATTCTTTTGATTGAACATTTTTTATGCTAATGCTTTGGTATATGTATACATATTTTATCAAATTGTTTTACTTCGGAGGAAGTGGCAGTAAGTACTATTACACGCTAAGGCTTTTCAACAATATCACATTCTTTTGAATACACCTAAATTAATACATTTTGTCTTACATTATTATAAAATTAATTGCATACTATGTGTATCAGGTGTGATTGCAATAGTTATCCTGATTCTTCTGCTCATCTTGGGTACGCTCTCAGTTCTTATTAGAAGAGTATGATTTCATATAAGATTATAATTTTCTTTTTCCTTTTTGTAAACGTGGAAAGGTGATATGCATGTAAGATTGTTATTGTCAGCAATTCTAGCAAGTATTTCCCGTATTGGATATATGATTGTTTTATCCAAGGCAAGGATATTGATATTGAAAATGCTGATGAAAATGAGGAGAGTGATGCGAGGAAAGTTGGCCGGAAGATGATAATAGTTGCATTGTGGTGCATACAGATGAATCCGGATGATCGTCCATCGATGAATAAAGTGTTGGAAATGTTGGCAGCTGATCGTTCCTGTTTGATCCACATCTACTGCAATCTGGGTAGATTGAGACGGATAATCATGAATCTGCAGACGCTCGCCATCACCTTCCAACATTTCCAGCACTTTACTCATTGATGGACGATCATCGGGATTCATCTGTATGCACCACAATGCAACTATTGTAATCTTCCGAACAAGTCTCCTCATACTATCATTATCATCATTATCTTTGCCAACTATTTCAATCTCAATCTCCCTGCCTTGGATAATGCAATCATAAACCCAGCATGGGAAATACTTGCTAGAATCATCATTGTGTCCTTTGAATTCTCTGTTTAAACCCACCATTTCCATCAACAGCATCCCGAAACTATACACATCAGCTTTGTAGGAGACTGCGCCAATACTTCTATTGATCAGCTCTGGAGCAACATAGCCTATCGTTCCTCTCACAGCAGTTAGGGTCACCGTGTTCTTCTCTATTGAAAAAAATTTTGCTAACCCAAAATCAGATAATTTCGCAACAAACTTATCATCAAGAAGTATATTATGAGGCTTCATGTCAAAATGCAGAATCTGGACATCGCACCCTTGGTGCAAATACCTGATCCCTCGCTCCACTCCAACTACAATCTGAAACTTTGTGTCCCAATTCAAGGAAATCCATTTTTCTCCGTTGAAGATGTATTTTTCAAGAGAACCGTTTGGCATGAAATCAAAGACAAGGGCACGCTTGGAGCCTTGAGCACAATATCCAACTAGTTTCACCACATTCACATGGTGGATCCTTCCAATAGTTGCGATTTCATTCATAAAGTCTTGGCCCTTTCCTCCAGATTTTCCGAGCAGTTTGACTACAACAAAATTGCCCATTCGGAGCTTCCCTTTGTAAACAGAACCATAGCCACCTTCACCTAGCTTATCTCAAAAACCTCTTGTCATTCTTGTGATGTCTGAGTAGGAATACCTGATTGGTGTGGGTCTGTTGTCACTTTGTAAGAAGGATTCTATTGTGTTATACGACGATAGATGCCTTCTTCGGAATTTATAGATCAAAAGCCACAACGCAAAAGGAAAAACGATGATCCTTGGTGCCAGGGTGATGGTGCCTGCCATGAGATGGAATAAAAGAAGGAAAAGATCCTTAAACGCTTACTCTTAACACCCCAAAAATACAGATACATTGGACATAGAATAAAAAGCATAATTAAGTGCTCACCGATGACTAGTTCAGTTGCCACTTGAGCCGGTGTGCCGGCCTCTGCAAGCACATCGAGACCATGATAAGGAAAGAAGAACGTATGAGTCAATAATACCAAAATAACAGATACTAGAATTCTTAGAAATGCAAGGATTCTTACCGGATGGCAATACTGCTAAAAATAGACCCACAGGACGATACAGGAATCCGGCCACGAAGATTAGACCGAAGATGGCGGCTACAAGAGGGCTTACTACAGCTGCCCATAAAAATCCTGGAATGTTTTTGACAATATATCAGAATCAACAAGTTGAGTCTTTCTGTCTTGATATCAGAAACTTGATGAAAAGCAAACAAAAATGATGAAATATTCAGTGAAGCTAAATGAACAACTTGCCTACAATAACCAGAAGCATGGGGAGAAGATCTGCATATATACAAAAACAGTAGCAGTGAGGATTATGAAGAGATTCATGAAAAATAGGTTCAAAGTTTGATTACTAATTCATAAATCCTTACCTTGGAAAAAGTACATGAAATTATCACCCCAAATTATGATTGCCGGTGGTGATCCTGTGCACGAGATACACATGGTGATGAGTTCAAATCCATACAAGATTGAGTCACGAATTTCTGAAAGCGATACGTTCTTCAGATCCTTAAATTTCCACGACGTCATCACTATCATATCTACCCTGCACGTTCCCGCTACCTCTGAGGCATTCATGTGGCCGACCTTGATATAAAGCGTACCTTCCATTGAAGGCGCAACCAGTAATTTCAGTAAAGATGGAAGAGTTCGTCAACGGATATGAGCAGCTCATAAAATTAACTGATGAGACTACATCATCAGATGGAATGAGAAAATTTTGAAGTTGATGTTGATAGCTCAAGGTATTGACATGTGCAGAATAGGTGGGGAAAGAGCAGATGTCATTTTGTATGAAAGCATCAACCAGCCTGATGCTGGAGTTCAAGAAGTGGCCATAGTTGATCGCTTTCACATAGTATTTGTAAGAGTCGAGATAGATGGAGGTGACATTGTCTTCGCAGGCTAATTCAAACTCGCGATAACCACAGTTCTTGGGATCATCCTTGAGCCGGAAAGGGGATTCAATGCCGCGGATAATGCCACATGCAGAAGGGGTGCAGTTTGCTAGACAATATTGAAAGAAATGGAGTAAAAGAATCAAGAGAGATTGGCATTTTATCATTCTTGATTGATTATAATTTCTAAATATGTCATGTTGCATATGTATATTAGGCACAGAGGAATGAGTCTTCTCCATATGGGGTAATAATGTAACAGAGAGCATAAACAGGACTTGTAAAGTCCAATAATTCAAGTTAATCCCACCCGTAACCTGTCTATTCATCGATAAAGACATCTTAGGTTAAGAAAATGCAAAATAATATCAAGAATTGAAATTTGAAATAATTGAACTTAAACAGTGAAGAATATAATTCAAGACTTGAAGAAGAAAAGTATTATATTATAAAAATTTTGGCAAACACAATGATCAATGGTAAAATAGTAGTATACCAAAACAATATTATATGCTAACAATAAGTCAAGCTTGCAGGCTACTGCACAAGGGACGTGAGTTTATCCAATGTGCACCGAAGATAGCGGCTGCGGGTTCCCACGATATAAAAAAAAAAAAAAAAAAAAAAAGCTAGCTGGATTGATATTGTGGTGGGATTGTAGCGCTTATAGAAATCATATAACGAGTCAATCACTTTGACATTAGAATCTAATTGTGAACACATTGTTTTTCTTTGTCAGGAGTCTCAATCATGATGAAAGGTTAACATATTCTACTCTAATATATTGCATACGAGCATGAACATCGCCTGACTCGTTCCCCACCTCGAGTCGGCTAACGAACGAGTAAGCGCAATAACGAGCTGAGGAGAACGAGTCAAGGCCTGTTATATTGTGCCTGACTCGGAGGGAAAAGTGTACGGCGCCTACAATGCACACGAAAGATAATAATAATAATAATAATAATAATAATAATAATAATAATAATAATAATAATAGAAATTGCCGCAACGGTCGGCAAATTCAAATCTGCAGCGGCCAAAATTTGCTGACGTGGCAGTAGCTCGTTGGCTTATTTGTTTTTTCTTTACCTATAAATACACCACCTTTATCTCTTTTTCTCACCCTAAAATCATATCACTTTCTTACTTGAGCTAATAGTGCAAAATAACCCTTTTTCTAGCAAAAAATGTTAAAATGTCACTTACAAAATAAAAGTGTCAAAATAGCACTTTAGTTTGTAAAAAGTCTATTATACCCTTAATGATTATACAAGAAGGCTAATTTTAATTTGAATCATACACGAAGACTAGTTTCTTGTATGAATTTTCGGCGAAATTTTTCCGGCGGTGAAATTTTCTGACGAAAAATTTCCGGCTAGTTTCTTCGTGTATGATGCATACATAAAACAAGCATCGTGTATGATTCATACATGAAACAAGCTTTGTGTATGAATGTAAGTCCTCGTGTATGATGCATACATGAAACACGCTTCGTGTATGAATGTAAGTCTTCGTGTATGCATCATACGTGAAAACTAATCTTCGTGTATGATTCAAATTTGAAATTTTTGGCGCCGAAACTTTTCGTGTATGCATCATACATGAAAACTAATCTTCGTGTATGATTCAAATTTGAATTTTTTGGCAGCGAAAATTTTCGTGTATGATGCATACATGAATGTAAGTCTTCGTGTATGATGCATACATGAAACAAGCTTCGTGTATGATCCAAATTTTCGCCGAAAATTTTCGTGCATGATACATACATGAATGTTAGTCTTCATGTATGATGCATATATGATGCATACATAAAGTTAGGCTTCATGTATGATTAAATTTGTCGCCGGAAATTTGACGCCGGAAATTTTCACCGGAATTTTTTCACCGGAAATATTCGCCGGAAATTCATACATAAAGTTTAGTCTTCGTGTATGATTCAAATTAAAGTTAGTTTTCTTGTATACTTATAAGGGTAGAAAAGTTATAAAAGAAAACAAAAGGCTATTTGGACAATTTTTTTTCAAAGTGACAAAATTTATCTTTTCTCTTTACGAATGACTATTTTAACTTTTTGCTCTTATCACTTTCTCTCTCATTTTCTACATGTCATCACTATTCTCTTCAACATCATCTTCTTCGTCCAGTGGAGAAGCCGAAATTTTTTGGCTGAACCAAAAAGTCAAGTGTTGTTTTTTTTTATATTAATGAATTTTTCTTATTATATTGAAAACAAGAAGCTGAGAGATTGTACAGACAATTCTCCCAGCGCAAGTTAGTGGAACTCGATTAACTTGCGCATCTACCATATCTAGAGGTAGGGGAATACCAATGAAGTTGTAGATTGGGGAATCTGTAGCGAAGAATCTCTCACAAGGCTCTTCGAGTAACAGTAAGCAAACATCGGCAGTAATTGAGGAAAATTCTGGGAAGGGAACAAACAAAGTCAATGGAACACTAGATGTGGAGGTGGAGGATTTCCAATTTGAATCTGGATCTGAAGATAGTATTCACGACACAGCTCACCGTGAGGAAGCTGATCCCCACATTCCTCCATCCTCTCCGGCACGACCTTCATCACGAGGTATGAAACTCGACTTCATAACACCAACTTTGAGAAATGGAGTACATGTTGCATGCCTAGCTAGAAATGAAATTGAAGTTGAGGCTGCTAAATGGAAGAATTCTGTGATCTTATATATAATCAGGGAATCGCCGACAATCAAATATCTACACACTTATCTCATAAGGCAGTGTAAGGTTGTAGATTCAAAAATCTTCTATCATTCAGAGGGGTACTTTGTAATTTGTTTTAAAAATGTTGAAGACAAAGAGGCTGTGTTATATGTTGGGTACCACACTATAGCGAATCAGCCAGTAATTGGCAAAGAATAGCGAACTAATTTTTGTTTTGAGAAGGAAGTTTTGCAGGTTATCCCCTTATGGATTCAACTCCCTAATTCACCTCTTGACAACTGGTGTGCTAATTCTCTGAGCCGAATAGGAAGCACATTAGGGAAACCTGTTCTAGCAGATGAATTTACCACATCACAGAGTAGAATATCATTTGCTAGGCTGCTTGTGGAGATAAATATCACTCAACCTTTGAAGCACATGATAGTAATTGAAAGAGAGGATGGGAGGAAGATAGAACAGAAGATCCCATATGATTGGATTCCACCTTACTGTAAGAAGTGTCAAATTGCGGGACACAACTGCTTGACAAAACCTCAGAAACCACAACTAACATAACAGTGGCAACCTAAGAAGACGGAGGAGCCACAACATCCAGTGCAGCCACATAAAGAAACCATGGCTACTGAAAAGAGAGATGACTGGATTGTTCCGAGGAAAACATTAGTCAATTGGTAATATAGGTGAAAACTCTATAATTGTTGAAATGAATAATACCTATCAAGCTTTGAAGGAAAAATGAAATGGAATAACTGCAGAGGGTGGGGTCCTTAACCCCTTAATGCCAATATGAAGCTCATGATTTGGAGCGTGAGAGGTTTTAACAAACCCTTCAAATAAAAGGAGATTTGTATCTTTTTGTTACAAAAGAAAGTAGATGTAATTATTTACTTGAAACCAGAGTGAAACAGGAGAAGTTTAAGTGTTGTTCCTCTAAAATCCAGAAACAATGGGAATTTACTAATAACTATTCTCATACTATTAATGGGAGGATTTCGTTGGGTTGGAATGCTAAAAGGGTGGTGATTCAGGTAATTGAGAGACATGCTCAAGGCATATATTGTGAGGTCAGAAGTATTATCACTGGTAGAGTGTTTCATTTTTTAGCCGTTTATGCTTTTAATACAATTGAAAGGAGAAAGGATGTTTGGGTGTTTATCTCCAGAGTATGCCAACAATGTTCATTACCTCTACTCATTGGAGGTGATTTTAATACTATTCTAAAAGTTACTGAGAGGTTCCAAGGCAATCCTGACTGAACATGATACTAGAAATTTTGGAGAGTGTATCTGATAAACACTCATTTTCTTAGCAACTAAACATGTTTACTATCGCATTTTGCTTAAGTATTGCCAAATTTGTGATTTATTTGATATGAATTTATCTATTTTGGAATTGTATCACGTTTGGTGGAGTTTTTTTATTGTGCGTAGGTGAAATAAGGATTCCTAGGCTAAAGTGGATGTTCAAGTGAAGAAATCGGACGAAAGGAAGTTGGAGAGCTAACCGGCGCTCAAAATGAGCTAACCGACACTAACCGGCGGTTCAGGGCAAGACATCCGGTTAGCACCTTCAAACCGCCGAAACCTACTGCATTTTCTCTAATGCCTTAATGTTAAATAGCTGCTAACTGGCACCCTAGGTCTTGACCTCCGGTTAGCTTGTCCAGACCTCTGGTTAGCACGGCTAGGGCGCCGATTAGCCCATTTTCGCACCAGGATTTCCGATTTTTCCCTTTTTTTTTACGTTTTTAACATGCTTTAGCACTTCTTGTACCCTATGTAAAAGGGATTTAGTCCAAAAAATGTGGCATCTTACCTCCTATCCTAGTTTCCCCTTTCCAATGTTTCCTTTTCAAGTTTGTTTTAGGGTTTAATCACTGTAATCAAGTAAGAAGGTTGGATTTGGATTGTTTTGAAGATTTAATTGAAGATTTCTCCATTTGGGTTCTTAGTATCTCTAATTATGCTTTCAGTTATCTTTTCTTGTGTTATTTTCCTTCTTATGTCTACTAATTTTCTTTGGTTGGTTTTGGGGATTTGAGATGATTCAATGGTGATTATGATCTTAGCTTTCTAATTCTAATTACCTTCTCCTAATTGATTGTAGATTTGAGTCTTGATTTCATGTATGGTTTTGAGACTTAGCAAGTAATGAATTCATGCATGAGAGCTTATATTCTCTGTGCTTTTTGGAGTTGAATTATCGTCTTGAGTCTTAGCCGAGAGAGGTGATAGTTTGATCTTCTTTTGCTATCTATCGAGATATGATAGTAAATAGATTTGTGAATGCTTATCATTTAGGAGATTAAATATGGTTATGTGAATTAGGAAGTTATCTTCATGTCATCTATAATCGAATCAAATTCCTAGAACCAACATTTATCTCTCATCATTTTCTCAATCTTTATTTTTGAGCTTATGTGCTTTTAATTGGTTCCTTACTTTCATTTACTCTCGCAATTGTTAAGTAAACTCAAATTCATGATGATTCTAGAGTTTAAATAGTAGGAAAGCGCGACAAACATTATTTTTTTATGCTTTCAGGGTGCACTTGATGCCATTTCTTTCAAGAAAATAATGCTTTGTTTGAGTATTATTGCATAAGTGTTGTTATTGTGAAGTTATTACGCTTGGTTGCTTATTTTGTTCAAATTTCAGGAAAATGGAGTTAGATTTGGAGAAAAATAATTTTGGAGTCAGAAAGAGGAGTTCGATACGAGTTCGTAGAAAAAACGAAAGGCAAATCGGAGTTTGGATGAGAGAGAACGAGCCAAAATAAAAAAGGTCGCGCAGCCATAAGTAATACGCGTGCGGGCGCGCAAGCAAAGAAGAAAAAAGGGCGTTTTGAGCGGGATGCATAAGCACCCGCCTGTGCACCTGTTCTGAGAGCATTTTTCATGAAGACCATAGGCACCCTCGCGAGCACCCGCTCGCGGCGCACTTCTTTCCCGCCAAAACACTTTTTTGTTTCATTTTCTCCACTATTTTTGGATTTCTTCCTTTAGCAACTTGTTCTCTACTACCAACACTATATATACCCCTCTAAACTCAAATCCTAGCCATCCATCTATATACAAACCCATCTCCTACACACACCAACACACTTTTTCACAAATCACCATTGTTGGAGCTTGGAGCTTGTGGAAGAAGGAGACAAGGGAACAACATTGAAGATTCAAGACTAGGATTTGATTTCTCTACTCCTATTCTCTTGTATTTAAGATGTTTTCTTCTCTTGACTTTGGTATTTTGTTGATTATGAACATGATTATCTAAATTACTTAGTTGGTTCTAGGGAATTGTTGAAACTCATAGATGATGATGGTGTTAATCTATTTATATTATTTTGCCTTTCATTTCATGATTGTGGTTCTTGGTACTTGATTTTCATGTTAGAATAGTAGGCCACTTTTCTATACATGCCAAGTGTTCGTATAAAGTCCTAGCCGATTTATATGTTCATTGAATGCAAGAATCACCAATATGCATGCAATTGAGACCTAGTGGAGATATTTGCAAGCATATGAACACCTTTAATCTACTTGTGCCTTTTGGAGTTAGTTGATTGTCTCGAGTCCTAACCGGAAAGAGCTTTTTGCTAATCTACTTTTGCATTCTCATCGAGAGGTGGAGTGTAATTACTTGTTTGATTGTTCCTCATGTCTAAATAGAGTTGAACAACATAGTAATAGTAATCATGAGAGTTGAAAATTAGTCTCCGTGGATACGACCTTGCTTGCCATTATCTATACACACACCGTACACTTGCAGATAATTTGTGCTAATTAAAAGACGAACAAGTTTTCGGCGCCGTTGAATTGTTGGGACGAGATAGTCGCGCGCGTATTACTTATGGTTGCGCGACCTTTTTATTTTGGCTCGTTCTCTCTCATCCGAACTCCAATTTGCCTCTCATTTTTTTCTACGAACTCGTATCGAGCTCCTCTTTCTGACTCCAAAATTATTTTTCTCCAAATCTAACTCCATTTTCCTGAAATTTGAACAAAACAAGTAACCAAGCGTAACAACTTCACAATAACAACACTTATGCAATAATACTCAAACAAAGCATGATTTTCTTGAAAGAAATGGCATCAAGTGCACCCTTAAAGCATAGAAAAATCAAGTTTGTCAAAGCGCATGAACTTCGTTTCCCCTATATGTTCGATCAAATAGTCCTTGAGGATACGATATCCGATTGTTAATTCTGCAATAGCCCGTTAGAGTTGCGGTTTATATTGCTAAGTAAATTAGTGATCAACTTTTTGGCGCCGTTGCCGGGAACCATTTTGAATTTATAGTGTTAATGATTTTGTGCCAAGAGTACTAGTTCAAGCATTAATTGTTTTATTTTGTGTTTTAAGTCTAAGTTTGATCTTGATTGGCTTGTGTAGGTGAACTAGTGCATGATCACAAGGAGAAAAGGTGGAGAAATTATTCCTTTGGATTTGGAGATTGAAATCACCCATAAGCAAGCAACCGAGAAAGGAGGAAAAAAAGGAATGGAGGACCAATGGCCGAATAATATGGCCGACTTGGAGAGACGAATGCAAGAACTTAGACGCCAAATGAATGAGCAACAAGCCCAAAGGGATAGAGCACCACCGCCTCCCATTAATCAAATGTTCGAGCCTCAAATTAATCAATTCCAAGATGGAGGATGGGGAGCTCGGTGCAATGCTAACAATTTTGAGTTAAAGTCGGGACTAATCCACATGGTTCAAGCGGAGCAATTTGGCGGAGGAATTAATGAGGATGTAAATGCACACCTTAGTGCTTTCTTAGATATGTGCGAGATAATGATATCAAAATTCAAGGAGTCTTCAATGATGTTATCTGGTTAAGGCTTTTTGGGTTTTTTTTAGGGACAAGGCCAAAGTATGGTACAAGACCCTCGACCGTCAGAGATCACATCATGGGAGAAAATGTACCAATTATTCTTAGCCAACTACTTCCGTCCCTCACGTTCTCAAAAGCTGATATTGGACATCTCACATTTTTCTCAATTGGGGGATTGACGGAGCGCTGTCGTCACACACTTCGTACAAATAATATTTATAAACACCTCTTGCCTAACAAGGTAGTAGTCAGCGGCAAGTGGGATCGTACCCAAGGGACCTGGTGTAATCTGCTCTTCCGATGTTGCTCAACAAAAAGGGTTTTGGTCACAAAGTATCTCAATAACATGTACTCAACAAGTAACAATATCAAATAACAAAAGAGTTTGGCTTGGGTTTCGAATCCATGATCCTAATTACTCTTTACTCATTCATTGGTGCAAAGATATTCAATTAACTGATTTTATCACTTGGTTTAAGGAAAAGATTAGTTTATACCCTAAGGTCACGAAGTCACGATATAAACATACTTAGCCTGTGTCTAATCAATTTTACAGATCTTGACCAGAAGGCAAGATCTCCTCTCTTGATCAACAAAGTCACGAAGACACTTCAGTAACAATGCTGCCCAACATGAATTAAGAATAAACAGACCCAAGACAGCCAAGGGGTAGGTCAATACCGACTGCTCTCCAACACCCTTTATCTTCTTGGGCACGAAAGACACTCTCGTATTAATCCCAATTCCTATTATTGACTTAATTTCAATATCTAGATGGTGATCAATCAACTTCAATATCAATTAAATTTAGAATTAATCCTAAGTGTTTCGGGAACAAAATCAATTAACGAACTTAACCAATTAGACCTCACGAGGTTGAACGAGTAATTTAGAATCACTTCATCTACATCCAACCCAAACAATAAACTTAGCTAGACATAATATTAAATAAGAACACAAAACAAATAAAGGAAAACATACTTAACATAAATCTGGAAACGGGTTGCTGCCCAAAAGCGTAGTCAGCAACCAAGGTCTTGGCTTCACGCCAACAACTAAAATAAAGCAGTAAAATACGAAATAAAAGTAAATTACCCGTAGGACTTGTTTCTTTCTCACTTCCACTCGAATAAAGATGCAGAACTAAACTATTAAAGTCACTAAAAATGGGGCTGAGAACTCTCTTCTTACAATGGAGTCGACCATATATATATAGGCGATTGAAATTTAGGGTTTACGGAAATTTCCTTGTTGGTGAAGGATTCTTCCATGAATATCACATCTGCTTCTCTCTCTTATCCAAGCATGCACGATTCTTCTTTCATTACATGGTGAATATCTTCTTTGATTAGACTCGGCTAGGATAAGGAAAGAAAGATCCAATCTGTATCTTTTTTCTTGAAGGAAAAGAAATCTGCAACTGCTGCTGGTCCGACTCGTTTCTTGCTCTTTATCGTCTGCATCCTGAATTGCTTATTGTCTTGACCAAGATCCTGGCTCCTCCGAGTACTCTATCTGTTAGCTTCAAGGATATGGGGAGGTACTTCCTGACTTGTAAATTGGATATTTTGATGTTGCCCAGCTACAAGCTTTCAGCCCTATGCCCATTCGCATCGTATCGCCATCACAACATCTCAACAACAGATTTTCCATCGGATTTGCCCAACATCCACCTGTTCTTCCCTACACACTATCTCTCGACTTGCGTGTCCTCCCAGACATATATGTGCTCGATAAAGACTAAAAACACGAGAAAAGATGGACACAACTATGGGTTCATCACACCCACACAGTTGAATTACACTTGCCCTCAAGTGTATGGTTGCAACTTGCCCAAGACTCAAACACAGAAAAGACAAAACAGTAAACACAGACTCAAAAGATCAGCTCATCAACATGTTAGTCAAAACAGGATATGTAAACAGATATTGCCTTCAAACAGGTCAAGATAGGGTTATTGGGAAACATGGATATCCTTACCTGCACTCATCTCTCAAGTGTATAAGGTTAAGTGTATACGCTCTTGACCAACATCAACAAAGTTTTTGCATAGGCTTGCCTGCCCTCTACATCTCTACTTCTTTGAACAAAATCAAACTACTTATCCTTAGGTCTTTAGCGGGTTGTAATGTGGCTTAAGGCAAAAAGGTGGGGAAATTTAGGAACTGGCTAAGTCAAGAACTAGGTTCTCGAGCAACAGACTGCCCTTGATTTCTTACTCCTCCTCATCTAGCACACTTATTCTTTTTCTGGACTTCTATTATTATTATTATTATTATTATTATTATTATTATTATTATTATTATTATTATTATTATTATTATTATTATTATTATTATTATTATTATTATTATTATTATTATTATTATTATTATTATTTCCTTTTTTTCTTTCTTTTTTCTTTTTTTTCTCTTTTTTTTCTCTTTTTTTCAACCCAACACCTCTAACTTAGGTGATATTGCCCAGTATGTGCTACCCAACATTTCCTTGTTCTTCTAGACCTGAGTTCTTGACCAGGAAGGCTTAAAATTCAGGCTTCTAAAAGTGAATAGAAAGAATACGATCCAAGCTCAAGGGGGCTAAACAAAGGATAATGTCAAGGTAGGGAACTTTTAGGCCATGGGCTTCTTTGAACAAAAATTGCCTAATTCATCTAAGTAATTCGACTAAGTTACATGAAGCTTTAATTAAAAGATGCAGGCAAGTTCTAGATCAACACATGTTAACTGGTTATTATCACACAAGAAAGAATAATGCTGCATATGTATATAGCATTTTAAAGCTCAAATCCTCACAGTTAATGCCCAGTATCTCATTCCGTCCTACCTATTTACATACGGCATCATCTATATCACAATCCTATTCCAACTTATCATGCTAACATGCTGATCAATAACACAAACACATTTAAAAAAAAACACAAACTGATGCCCCAACACCCACACACTTTGCCTTAGGCAAAGTGGGTACAATGTTGGGCAACAACAAACATAAAACAAAACTGACTCAATAACTACTTACAAACGAATTGAGAAGGGAGCTTTAAGGTCTTCACCACGCAATTTGTTGGGCAAATTGTGGGTGAAGTCAATAAAATCGACCTCTCGACCAACAAGACATAACAAAACACAAAACAAATACAAAAACACAAAAACGAAAAATAAAAACCTAAACTAACAAAAAAAAGGAGGAACACAAATCAAAGTGAATACCTGAATCCTTGGTGTGCAAAGAATGCCAGCTGGGCATCCCTGATCTCGGTTAACAACCTCTCCACATTGGCCAGTCTGGTCTCGATCTTGATGTTGGGCAGCACCGCTACGCTGGTGCTTGCCTCCTCCTTCTTGCCCGAGGGTGGTAGGCTGGTGAATTTTGGTCTGTCGTGTTCAACAAACACGTACCTGCCATTCCTTATCTCAATATAGTTCATCTTCTTCAAAACAGCTTCTCCCAGCTTGTTGACCACCATCACCGGCTTCCCTTTCAGCTCACCGTAGACCTTGACTCCATGCGCAAAGGCTGTCACAAAATGGCCACAAGTGCATCCCAGAGATTGCTTTGCTAAAACCGTCTTGAGCTGCTCACCAAGGAATGCCGCGAAGTTGACCCTGGTCTTGGTGTGCATACACCACAGTAAGTACCGCTCCTTGTTGCTCAAGTTGTTGCCACTATCGCTCTTGCCATACAAGTTGTAGGCAAGGATGCGATGGCAAAGCCTAAGGGCGTCAGACTTCAGCTCGGTTCCCTTGTTGTTGGCCCCATAGTATGGCGTTCCATTCCTGATCTCCTTCCACTGCTCCTCGTAAGCCACATCTCCTGGGGGTGACACCATGGTCTTGGCCTCCATGAACTCCTTCTTGGCCAGATCCCTCAAACTCACCATCCCCAGTATCTGGTTCAGCGCACTCACTTGGAAGTCATACTTCTCGCCCAAAAGCGAGAAGGAGATCACGCTCACCCCGTTCTCTGGATCACTTGTTATTGCCGCCATACTGTACACCTCCCTAACTTGCTCCTCATAGACCTCCACAGGCCACTCCAAAAACTTGCTCCAGCCTATCCCTTCAAACAGCTTCCTAACTTCCTAGGCAACACCCAGGTTCTCGTAGAATTTAAAGTCGAGACCCCTGGGCGCGGTCTCCTTCCACACTCTGGGCTTCCTACACATCATCGCTGTAGGACCCCTTCTCTTCTTCCTGCTCTTTCCACTTGCTGGGATAGACTGGTCATCATCCCCTTCCTCCTCAACATCGTCCCTTTCTTCTTCTTGTTCGCTGTCAGTAGCTCCCTTTGAGATCGACGACTGAAAAGATCCGGAGTCCGAAGCAGCAGACTTGTGCTTCTTTGTCGGCGTCCCCTCGCCACCGTGAGGATGTTTCATAGCCGCCTGGGCTCCTTTCTTCTTCGGGCTTTCCTTAGCCTTGGTCTTCGCCTGCACCAACGCCTCCACCGCTAGCCTCGCCGCCTCTGCTTCAATAGCCTCATCAACTTCATCTCCTTCATTGTAGCCTTCTCCCTCAGCACCTTTGTCTTCCTCTTCATCCTCGCCGTCATGTTCTTCCTCTTCTGCTTCTTCCTCTAACTCTTCTTCCTCGAAAACCTGCTTCGATTGAGTCTCCTCCTCTGGCTGCTTCTCCGCCTCTTCCATCAGGCTAGGGTTTTCGTTGCTCATCAGAATCGTGGCATCTACCGGTGGGCTTTTGAAATCGGGTAGTGGGGGTATAGACGTGGTAGGGTGGTTTTAAAGGGCGCGTAGTTTTAGGGGTACAGTAACCGCCTTAACAGTTGTTGACCAACAACTTGGTTCATGCCCAAAAACCTTTGCTCCACTCCCACAGTTCCTTCCCTTACAGTGGATCCTGATCTACAACCTGCATCTTGCTCAACATCTCCTGCACACTTGAAAACATAAATACACTCTGGAAACAAACTTTTCCCTATGGTTAGAGTCGATCATAAAACAAAATACTATAAAATAAAATACTTAAAACGTAAACTAGCTAATTTTTTTTTTGGATTTTCATAATTTTTGTACGAAAATAAAGAATAACAGAAAAGAAATAACAAAAAATTAAAAACTAACCAGGTTGCCTCCTGGACAACGCCCCGTTTAAGGTCTTGGGCACGACACCCCCCTCCTTAGAAATCAGAGGTCCTCCTCGACAGGAAACCCAGATGGTTCCTCCTCAACAAACTGTTCTTGCCCAAGATAAGCCTTCAAGCGCTGACCATTGACTTTAAAAATCTTTCCGTTCTTGGGATCCTTGATCTCAACAGCTCCATTTGGGAATTGAGCTTGAACTTCATAGGGTCCTGCCCACTTGGTCGAGAGCTTCTCTGAAGATAGCCTGAAGCGAGTTTGATAGAGCATCACTTGTTGCCCAAAATGGAACTCCTTCTCTTTAATCAAAAGGTCGTGGGTCTTCTTCATCCTTTCTTTGTATAGACCAGCATTATCATAGGCTTGGAGTCTGATCTCGTCGAGTTCCTGGGTCTCGAGCTTCCTTGATTCACCTTCTTCATTCCAGTCGAGGTTAAGTTGGGCAACAGCCCAATGTGCTTGATGTTCTAGCTCCACGGGCAAGTGACATCTCTTGCCATAGACCATACGATAAGGGGACATGCCAAAAGGTGTCTTCAAGGAAGTCCTATACGCCCACAAGGCATCATCTAGGCGCATACTCCAATCCTTCCTTGTTGTGCCCACGGTCTTCCTCAAGATCATCTTGATTATTCTATTGGACAACCCCGCTTGTCCATTGGCTTGTGGGTGGTAAGCTGTTGACACTCGATGAGTGACTCCATATTTCTTGAACAAGGCGGTCACCGTCGCATTGCAAAAATGAGAACCTTGATCACTAATGATAGCTCGAGGTACACCAAATCTATTGAAAATTTAAGTTCTCAAAAAGTTAGAAACCACCTTTGAATCATCCTTGTATGAAGCACGAGCCTCTACCCACTTTGAGACATAGTCCACTCCAATATGATGTACTTGTTGCCTTTAGATCTCGGCAATGGTCCCATAAATTCCATCCCCCATATATCGAACACTTCCACAGGCAAGATCGGGATCATGGGCATCTCATTCCTTCTTGTGATGTTGCCTTCCCTTTGGCACTTCTCGCACATCTTGACCCACTCATAACAGTCTTTAAACAATGTTGGCCAATAAAAGCCACACTCCAAAATTTTCCTTGCAGTACGTTGGTGCTCAAAGTGTCCTCCACACTCCTTGTTGTGGCAATGCTCAAGAATGCTTCTTTGCTCTTTATTCTCGACACACCTTATTATCTTATCCGCACATTCCCTCCATAAATTTGGCTCGTTCCAAATATAGAAACAACTCTCATGTTTAAGCTTGTTCCTTTGATAACGCCCAAGATCGGAGGGGATCTCTCCAATCACCAAGTAATTCACGATATCAGCATACCATGATTCATCTTGGGCAAGACTCAGGTGCTCATCGGGAAAGGTCTCCTTGATCGGCATCCCGTCGTCTGGCTGGAGGATTCGACTTAGGTGGTCGGCAACTTAATTATGGGCACCACTCTTGTCCTTGATCTCTATGTCAAATTTCTGCAACAAAAGAATCCATCTAATCAATCTTGGCTTGGACTCCTTCTTGCTCAATAAGTACTTCAGCGCCGCGTGGTCCGTGTACACTATGGTCTTGTCTCCAAGCAGATAGGATCTGAATTTTTCAAAGGCAAAGACAATGGCCAACAACTCCTTTTCCGTTGTGGCATAATTGCATTGGGCTGGGTTCAATGTCTTGGATGCATAATAGATAACATAGTTTTCCTTCCCTCGCTTTTTCCCAAGAACTGCTCCTACGGCATAACCACTGACATCACACATTAACTCAAAAGGCATCCCCTAGTCCGGAGGTTGGATGATGGGGGCTGTGATCAAGTTCTTTTTTAAGGCATGGAACGCCTTCTTGCAATCTTCATTAAACTCCCATGGTACTTCATTTTGATGTAGTCTCGTCATTGGTTGGGCGATCTTGGCAAAGTTCTTGACAAATCTTCTATAGAATCCAGCATGCCCTAGAAATCCTCTCAACTCCTTCACCGTTCTTGGGTATGGTAACTTAGCGATAATGTCGATCTTGGCCTTATCCACCTCAATACCTTTTTCTTGAGATGACATGCCCCAAAACGATCCCTTCTTTTACCATGAAATGGCATTTCTCATAGTTCAACACAAGGCTCTTCTCAACACATCTCTTCAAGACTCGATCTAGGTTGTTGAGGCATGATTCGAAGATCTTGCCGTAGACGGTAAAGTCGTCCATGAAGACTTCAATACACTCTTCAAGAAGGTCTAAAAATATGTGCATCATACACCTTTGAAATGTCCCTGGTGCATTGCATAATTCGAATGGCATCCTCCTATAAGCAAATGTGTCAAACGGGCACGTGAATGTGGTCTTGCCTTGATCCTCATCAGCAACCCAGATCTGCATGTAACCAGAATAACCGTCAAGAAAGCAGTAGTAGTCATTACCAGCTAACCTCTCAAGCATCTCGTCGATGAAGGGCAAAGGAAAATGATCATTTTTCGTCTTTTGGTTGAGCTTTCGGTAATCTATACACACTCGCCATCCGGTTTGTAATCTCATGGCCACCATCTCGTTCTTGTCGTTCTAAGCAACTTGGATTCCTGACTTCTTGGGCACCACGTGCACAGGGCTCACCCACCGACTGTCAGACAAGGGGTAGATGATCCCCAAGTCGAGAAGCTTAAGTATCTCCTTCATCACCACTTCTTTCATGGCTGGATTCAATCTCCTTTGTGGATCTCGTACGGGGGCAGCATCCTCCTCAAGCAAAATGTGATGAACACAGTCTAAAGGGTTAATGCCCTTGATGTCAGCCAACGTCCACCCTATTGCCTCCTTGTACTTGCTCAGCACCTCACCAACTCTGACCTCCTCTATGCTTGATAACTCTGATGCTATGATCACGGGCAAGGTCTCGTTCTTGCCAAGATATATGTACTTCAGGTGCTTGGGCAAAGGTTTCAACTCCAAGGTAGGAGCTTTTTGCAATGATGGCACCAACCTGTCTTCCGGTTTCAACTCAGGGATGTTGAGTGGTTCAAACCCCTGAGGCTGCATGTTGCCCAAAATCCTTGCATAACTGCATTCCTCCACATCTGCTGATTCTTTGTTCTGGGCAAGATCCTCTTTTGTTTGCAAGCTGGCATCCTCCTCAAGAACTGTTTATTGCCAAAATTCCTCTACTAACTCTTCGGTCTCATCATGGGGTAACTCCTCAAGTTCCTCATCAAATTCATCAAGGGGCTGTTGGTTACTTTCATATTGGTCCTCATCTTCATCTCCATGGAAATTTTTAAGAGTATTGTTCTCCTCCAATTCTTCATCTGTGGAGTAATCCACGTCGGTAGAGTTGAAACTATGTCCATAAACTGACTCCTCCAATAAATCTTTATCACTTTCATACTCATCTCCTTCGTAGAATTGCATCAAGGCACCATCTTCCTCATTATCCTCATGCTGATCAGGATCCAGATCAAGATCCTGAATTAGGTTGAATTCCGCCTGGATTGCATCTTCATTGTCTTCTACGAAACAACTTAAGCTATTCAATGTCTCCACTTGCTTTACACATGCAGTGAGGGTGTTGAGGTGTTCCAGGGCATCATCCTGATTTTGCCTATAAGCATCGAACTCTACTACTTCTCCCACTACTTGAACTGTCAACTTCTCCGTATCGCAATCGATCTTAGTACATGTTGTCCTCAAGAATGGTCTCCCGAGCAAGATCACTGGATTCTTGATAGCCTTCTTTCCCATGTCAAGAACATAAAAAAATCGGCTGGAAACAGAAGATCCCCCACCTTGACCAACACGTCATCCAACACTCCATTAGGATAGACAGTGGATAAATCCGCTAATTGGATGGAAACACATATGGTGAAAGAGGTCCAAATCTCATCTCATCGAACATGGTCCTTGGCATAACATTTATCGAAGCTCCAAGATCTAGCATCGCCCTAGGTATTGACGTAGTACCAATCGTGCATGTAATGGCGAACATGTTAGGATCCCTCTTCATGGTCGGGATATGGGAATTCATTTGTGCCGACACGTTCTCCACATGGAAACGGGCATTATCTGGGTACTTGGTCTTCTTCAAACACATCTCTCGTAAAACAATTTCGCACTTTGGCATAGATTGTAATGCCATCAACAATGGCAAGTTAATCTCTACTTTCTTGAACACCTCCATCATGTCCTCCAACTCCTTCTGATCATGATCGCGGGCAAAACGTCTTGGATATGGGATCTTGGCTTTAGTGGTGCGAGGAACGGTTCTCTTGGACAAAGCCTCTGCTTCTCTCTCAGCCTTCAAAGATTCCAACATCACGTCATCTTTGTCAAGTCCCAACTTTGATCTTTCCATCTTCACGTAATCAAACAAGGCTTCATCTTCCTCATTATCGAAGACGGGGTTCTTGTTGGCCTTTATCCTTTCTTCACGCTTTGCCTTAAGCTCTTCGTAGATGTCATTGATATCTCTTGAGCTCATCTTAGTTTCCTATACTCGAGCTGGTTCCTTGGGTTGGGTCTTGGGCAACATCTCTGGTAAATTCTTCCCGCTTCGCAAAGTCACAGTATTGACTTGCTCCTTGTTGACCTCTACCTTGGCAGGAAGTCTTCCTGGCTTGTCATCTACCAACCTTGACAAGGTTTGGTTGATATGAGTCAATTGAGCTTGAAGGTTGTTGGATTGTCCTCGACTTTCTAGTTGGAAGTTCTCAAAATCTCTCCTCAACCTTTGGTTCTCGTTGGTAAACCTATCAATGGTCTCCTTCATGAACTCCGTCTTTGCTGGTTCTCGATGTGGGGGCACATAGTTGTTCTGCTGTTGAGGTTGTTGTTGAGGTGGAGGCACATATTGCTGCTGAACAGGCTGCTGCGGTTGTTGGTGGGCAGGAGGCATTTGATAGTGGTTGTTACCATACCTCAGGTTCTCGTGCTAATTCTGCCTATACCCGTCATTGTTGCCATAGTTGTTGTTATTGCCATACTGGAACCTTTGTTTCCCTCCGCCTTGCTGGCTCTGACTTATTGCCTTCGCCGCTTCTCCTACTTCCACGAACCAATTGGGACATTCTGAGATGATACGTGATGTTGTCTGGCATACTTCACATCTCTTCACAACTCTTTGAACTTCCTTGCCATCTACCTTCTTCTTCAAATCCTCCATTTGGCCAGACATCTTAATCATGAAGTCTTTCATGGTGCTGACCAAGTTGTCTTGATTTCCTTTGCTGCCTTCATACCCCCCTCTTGGGATATCCTCTTCATCTCGTGATTGTTTAGCTATGACGGCTATTTTCTTGAACACTTCAGATGGTAGTTGATCGACTATTGCTCCTCCACACGCTGCAATTATGTACTTCTTCTCTGATGCCCTTAATCCCTTCAAGAAATGCTCAATCAAATCAATATCCTCAATTCGATGTTAAGGACATCTTGCTAACAACTTCTTGAACCTTTCATAATAATCATATAATGAATCATTCCCCCCCACCCCATCTTGATTGATGAAATGGCATTCCTTCCACTCTGTATCCGGCCAATGAGTATGTATTTGTCAAGAAAAGTTTGCTGCATCTTGTTCCATGTGTCGATGCTTCCCTCTGGCAAGGTGTAAAGCCACTCACGTGCCCCATCAAGAAGTGAAAACGGGAACGTGAGTAACCTTACGTAGTCAGGAAAGGTGTCTTGGGCAGCATCTTGATTCCTCACAATTTCAGCATCATTGTTATTCCGAACAGCTTGTCTTTCCCCATTATTTCTGGTAGTAGTGGCATTGTTCCCTACTGTGCTGATCGCCATCTCAAAGTTTTGAAGATGAGCTTGGGGGTCTTCTCCAGGATGATCACTGAACTTGGGCAGTATGTGTATCAGCGAGTGCTTGAGCTCCCAATTGCCATTGATGGTGGGCAACTAGATACTTGATGGTCTGATTCCCTTGTTGTCAGGGAACATGATCTGACGAATGGTTCTCTCCGGTGTTTCTGCCATGATTGTAGATGTTTCTGCTTCTGAACTGGATGTTGACTTCTCACTGTCTGTACTTGTTGTTGAGCAAGATTCGACTTCTTGCTCAGTATCCTGGTCGTCTATCAAGCTTTGCGACTCTGAAGGTTCGTTGACGCCTTCCTCCAGATCTCTCTTCTTCTCGCGTGGTTCTACTCGATTTCTCCTAGTTATCACCTCCGAGCAAACACCATGATTTTATGGATCTCCGTCACTCCGTAGATGTGGCTTGGGCATAAACCGTGCTCAACTCAAGTTAGAAGAATAAACTAGCTTAAAACCAAGTCCCCGGCTGTCGTCACACACTTCGTACAAATAATATTTATAAACACCTCTTGCCCAACAAGGTAGAAGACAGCGGCAAGGGGGATCGTACCCAAGGGACCTGGTGTAATCTGCTCTTCTGATGTTGCTTAACAAAAAGGGTTTTGGTCACGAAGTATCTCAATAACCTGTACTCAACAAGTAACAATATCAAATAACAAAAGAGTTTGGCTTGGGTTTCGAATCCATGATCCTAATTACTCTTTACTCATTTATTGGTGTAAAGATATTAAATTAACTAATTTTATCACTTGGTTTAAGGAAAAGATTAGTTTATACCCTAAGGTCACGAAGTCACGATATAAACACACTTAGCCTATGTCTAATCAATTTTACAGATCTTGACCAGAAGGCAAGATCTCCTCTCTTGATCAACAAAGTCACGAAGACACTTCAGTAACGATGCTGCCCAATAGGCATTAAGAATAAACAGACCCAAGACAGCCAAGGGGTAGGTCAATACCGATTTCTCTCTAACACCGTTTACCTTCTTGGACACGAAAGACACTCTCGTGTTAATCCCAATTCCTGTTATTGACTTAATCTCAATATCTAGATGGTGATCAATCAACTTCAATATCAATTAAATCTAGAATTAATCCTAAGTGTTTTGGGAACAATATCAATTAATGAACTTAACCAATTAGACCTCACGAGGTTGAACGAGTAATTTAGAATCACTTCATCTATATCCAACCCAAAAAATAAACTTAGCTAGACATAATATTAAATAAGAACACAAAACAAATAAAGGAAAACATACTTAACATAAATCTGGAAATGGGTTGCTGCCCAAAAGCGTAGTCAGCAACCAAGGTCTTGGCTTCACGCCAACAACTAAAATAAAGCAGTAAAATAAGAAATAAAAGTAAATTGCCCGTAGGACTTGTTTCTTCCTCATTTCCGCTCGAATAAAGATGCAGAACTAAACTATTAAACTCACTAAAAATGGGGCTAAGAACTCTCTCCTCATAATGGAGTCGACCATATATATATAGGCGATGGAAATTTAGGGTTTAGGGAAATTTCCTTATTGGTGAAGGATTCTTCCATGCATATCACATCCGCCTCTCTCTCTTATCCAAGCATGCACGATTCTTCTTTCCTTGCATGGTGAATATCTTCTTTGATTAAGCTCAGCTAGGATAAGGAAAGAAAGATCCAATCCTTATCCTCTTTCTTGAAGGAAAAGAAATTCTGCTGCTGCTGCTGGTCCGACTCGCTTCTTGCCCTTTATCGTCTGCATCCTGAATTGCTTCCTGCCTTGACCAAGATCCTGGCTCCTCCGAGTACTCTATCTGTTAGCTTCAAGGATATGGGGAGGTACTTCCTGACTTGTAAATTGGATATTTCGATGTTGCCCAGCTACAAGCTTCCAACCCTATGCCCATTCGCATCGTATCGCCATCACAGCATCTCAACAACAGATTTTCCATCGGATTTGCCCAACATCCACTTGTTCTTCCCTGCACACTATCTCTCGACTTGCGTGTCCTTCCAGACATATATGGGCTCGATAAAGACTAAAAACACAAGAAAAACACAAGAAAAGATGGACACAAATATGGGTTCATCAGGGATAAGTCCATTCATGAAGCTTGGGAGAGGTACAAGGATATGTTGAGAAGATGCTCTCAACATGTTTTTTTCAAGGAGCAACAAATTCTCAATTTCTATCGAGGACTCACCAATCACACAAGGTAGGTCGTGAATACCACTGCCGGTGGTGGTTTGTCCAACCAGCCTTATGAAGAGGCGGTGAGGATTTTGGAAGAAATGTTAGCCAATAGTTGCCATTGACCACAAGAGAGGAGTTCATCAATAAAAGTTGATTCCATTTTCGTTGAAGATATGATGACCTTGTTGAGCAATTCACCATGCTCAAGAGAGACTATGAGGCCGAAAGGAAGGGAAAGAAGGATGTGAAAATGGTGGCTCAACCGGTTCAACAAGGAGGTGAAGAGTACATGCAACATGAGGATGCTAATTATGTGAATCAAAGGGGTTATAGCAATTACAACTATAGGAATTTGAATTTGTCGTACTCCAACCCGAACAATGTTATTCACCAGCCACCCGGATTCTCGGTGTCTCAAGAAATGATCAATGAGCCAAAGAAGCTGACTCCGACTATGGAAGAAATTATGCAACAACTTCTTCAAAATCAAAATGCTTTCATAGGTGCAACGAGCAAAAGGTCACAAGCTTGGAAGGAACCGTCACGGCTTTATCTAAGCAAATAAAAATATTAGAAGGGTAAATGAGCTAAATGGCTAATCAAACGGCTTCTCAACATAAGTCGGGGCAATTTCCAAGCAACACAGAGGTTAATCCAGAGAATCAATGCAATGCCATTCAATTGAAGAGTGAAACTACTTACAAGAACTATCCGAGTTGGAAGATCAGGATGAAGTTGTGGATGAAGAAATAGAAGTGGAGGAACCTGTTCCTTTAGTGGAGAAACCTCAAGAGCCGATCAAGGAGCCTCCAATCCCAAAAGAGGTGACTCCCAAAGTAATTCAACCTAGCAAAAATGTAGTTGTTAAAGCTCTTTTTCCTCAAAGATTGGCTTAAGTAAAGATGGATGAAAAGCTTGCTAAATTCATGGAGATGTTCCAAAAGGTACAAATCAGTATTCCTTTGCTTGACGCTTTAAGAGATATGTTGGGCTATGCAAAGTTCTTGAAAGATGCCGTGTTAAGGAAGAGGAAGCTTGGAAATTTTGAAATCATTAATTTAACGGAGGAATGTAGCGTCGTACTTCAAAAGAAACTCCCATTGAAGCAAAAGGATCCGGGTAGTTTCACAATAGCTTGTGTGATTGGAAGGCAAATGCTTGGGAGAGTTTTGTGTGATTTAGGTGCTAGTATTAATCTCATGCCTCTTTCGATATTCAAGCAGTTGGAGATTGGAGAATTGAAGCTACTTCTATTGCCTTGCAAATGACCAATCCTTCTATCTCTTATCCTAGAGGGATTGTGGAAGATGTGCTTATTAAAATGGAGGAGTTTATATTTCCTGCGGATTTTGTGGCACTTGACATGCCCGAAGATGACAATACTCCACTTATTCTTGGCCGACCGTTCTTGGCAACCGGAAGGGCATTGATCGATGTTCAAGATGATGAGTCGGCCTTCCGTTACAATGATAAGAAGATGACCATCTCAATCTATGAAGCCACGAAGAAGCCAAATGAGTTGGAGATTGAAGAGTGTAATTTCATTGACTCTTTAACCTCATATTTTCAAGATTCTTTAGAGCATTGTATTATAGATTCTCTTTATTCTTATTCGAAATTGGATGAGTTGTGTGATGAGTATTGTATTTTGGGTTATTTGGATCTATATACACCCATTGAAAGAGGAGTGCCGGAAGGTGTGCCAAAGTCAAGCTCTTCACCTACTTTGGAGTTGAAGCCTTTACCCGACCATCTCAAGTATGCCTACTTGGGTAATAATGAAACTTTTTCGATTATTGTTTCTTCGTTTCTAAATGATGAGGAATTAGATAAGCTGTTGAGAGTTTTGAGGAAGTATAAGTCTTTTATTAGATGGTCCATTGCCGATATTAAGGGGATTAGCCCTTCTATTTGCATGCATCGTATTCTTTTGGAATATGGTGCCAAGCCGAAGGTCCAACCTCAAAGGCATTTGAATCCGGTGATGCAAGTGGTTGTGAGAAAAGATATATTGAAGCTTTTTGATGCCGGGATTATATATGCTATATCCGATAGTGAGTGGGTGAGCCCGACTCAAGTTGTTGCCAAGAAAGGAGGCATAACCATTGTGGAGAATGAAAAGGGTGAGCAAATTGCCACACATTTGCAAACGGGTTGGAGCGTGTGTATAAACTATAGAGCTTTGAATGCAGCCACGAGGAAAGATCACTTCCTTCTTCCCTTCATTGACCAAATGCTTGATAGATTGGCCGGCTATGAGTACTATTGCTTCTTAGATAGCTATTCTAGCTACAATCAAATCCCCATTGCACTGGAGGACTGACACACACCCGTCGTATGGTACGAACAAAAAACTTGTGTATGCCCATGCTCTTATGCCCACAACTAGACTGGTTAGTCTCAGCAGTAAGCTAGGGTCGATCCCACGGAGAGTGAAGAACTATTTTACTCTTTGGTGCACAAATTAAGTTGTCACGGTCTCAACCTGTTTATCTGAAGAATAAACTAAAATGGAAATTAAATATAAAAGGGGTAAGATTTGGGATAGGTCATGATTGTTGTTGATATGTGTATTCGGTCATATGCTAATAAATATTCGTCCATGCTTCGCATAAATTCAAGGCATGGCCCAAAGACATTGGGGCGTTTCAAGTGCTTATACTCCACGCATGGGATGGTTGAATCCCTTGTGGTCACTTGGTCTGAAGGTCACGCTTTACCCCGGTCACAAGGTCGTGTTTCATTCCTTCTTAGATAGTTGTCATACCCGATCCCTCCAAGTATGACCCTCACCAACCTTCTCTTCTAAACTTCCCGACTACGCACCTTCATAGTAGACATAACTCGCAGGATATCCATTTCCGGTAACACATCCAACCGGTCATCGATATATATACGCTGCGTGAGGTGAGTCCCTTGGTCAATAACCATGGCTTGATGCCTCATCATAGTTGATGCATATCCATTAGAGAAGCCAAGACCGAGAAAGGACGCAGAATCCCTTTGTCCGTTCCTCGCCTTCCAAATCTACAACACCCTTAAAGGCGTTGCTCAGCTACTCGGTCATAGGCATACTAAATATTGTTACCTATCATGCCCTGGCTTTTGCTTGGCATGGTACAGCCCTTACTGAATGGAGATTACCCGCTAGGTTTGGACTGTCCATGAATTCTGCTCAGATCTCTTCGGAACCACTAGACTCAATCAAATGTGCAAATGCCTCTTGAATAACTCACATATCAACAGTTAATCACTTTTCCTTCCAAAATCTCACAGGGGAATTACTCACACATATTGAAATACATAAACACGAATTGAAATGAACACATGAATAGAAGAAAATATGAAATACTTGATATAGAAACACCTAAGACAAACTGCCTTAATCTTGTTTGTCACAATGAAATTAAAATACAGAAAACGATAAATTATTTAGTGCTAAATGTAAAGAACTAAACTAATTTGTATCTTGGGACTAAAACTAAGTAGAAGATGATAAGGCACTAACATTATGTCAGCCACACTTGTTGGACTTATATAGTTAAGAGACGTCAGTCTAACCCTATCCGCATCTGTCTGACAATATCTTCCATAAAAAGATGGTCGTGATTGATTTGATTGCTGCGGATGATTGGCTTTAATTGACAGAGTTGACTTCATCTTTCCCTTATTATTGATATCCCAGATTCGCTAGAACCTTCCATCCTTGTTCCTTCACACATTTTTTTTCATAAATAGCCCATATGTGCTGACTAGGACAGTCTGTCATGGCCTTACCGACATGAGTGATCACCTTCCATATTTAGCTTGATCCTTAATTGATCCGATTGGTGATTAGCCATCAGCTGGTGATTGATTGGGTTGACTCTACTCCTTTCCAAATTCTTCTATCACCAGGAATCGTCAGAATCTTCTAAATATATCCTCCACGCGTCTTTCCATATTTGGCTCTGGCTGCTGATTGTTGTTGTCGGGCATGGTCGTACTGCTTACATCCTTCGGTAAGCCTCACATCAAATTGTACACTTTGGGAATCGTCTCTGCTCAGAGATGTTCTGAGTAGTACACCCCCGAGCTTTCTTCCTGGGAGATTAATTTCATAGAGCTTGGGCTGATTTGTCTCAGTAATGCCCATTCCAGCCATATTTCGTCCATATGCCCATTTCCGAGCTTTTGTCTCCAACATACCTATTTTCTCCCCTATATGACTTATACAGACACAAAATAAGAAAAAAACGGGGCCAAAAGACCCAAAAGTTGAAGACACATGAAGGACCAACACAAGACCGCTTTCGCATGTCCTTATGGAATCTTTGCATGTAGGAGGATGTTTTTTGGGCTTTGTAATGCAACTGCAACCTTCCAAGGTGTATGATGGCAATCTTTAATGGTCTCATTGAAAATATAATGAAGGTATTCATGGAGGACTTCTCGATTTTTGGTTCTTCTTTTGATGGTTGCTTGGCTAATCTTTCTCAAGTTTTGCAACATTGTGAGGAGACCTCTCTTTGCTTAAATTGGGAGAAGTGTCATTTCATGGTGAGAGAAGGGATAGTTTTGGGGCACAAGGTGTCTAACCATGGCCTTGAAGTTGATAGAGCCAAGATCGTGCCTATTGAGAAGCTCCATCCTCCAACAAATGTGAAGTCAATCCAAAGTTTTCTTGGCTATGCGGGGTTCTATAGACAATTTATCAAAGATTTCTCAAATCTAAGCCTCTTTGTTCTTTGTTGGAAAAGGATTCTAAATTTGACTCTAATGATGCATGCCTTGAGACTTTTAAGAAATTGAAGAAAGCTTTAGTTTCTACTCCCGTTTTTATCTCTCTGGATTGGAACGAGCCTTTTGTTTTGATGTGTGATGCTAGTGACTGTATCGTGGGGGCCGTTGATGAGGCTGTCGTTCGCACTCTCAAAAAGAATTTTTAGCCTATCCTCAAAGCTATATAGTTAGCAAGTAAGTACAGGGTCGATCCACACGGAGTTGATTGTCACTATCTCTTGAAACCTCCTCCACCTGTTTAGAAAAATTGATTTTGCTATCTTGGTCACTAGGGCTCTCTTGCCAAATTCGAGAACTCAATAAAACACTGAAAAATAAACAAGAAACTTGATCAATAATAAAAAGGACTTGATCTGGACTAAGACGTTGTTAAGTGAAAACCCTAGCTTGGTTATTGGTGCAAATATATTCATCACATGCATGCATCGTTAGTTATGGGACTTAAATGCCGAGATCCCTTTTTACTCGTCACGCTCTCAACAAACCCTTCCTTTACCTATCCTTATTTAGTTGGCGACGCACCGCCGGCTCCCTATCTTGGGCAATACCTCTGTCAGAGTCATCGTTCAGTTTCTTGCCCAAGGAGCACGTATCTCTAGAAAGGCCCAACAAGGAATCATCACGTCTAACCTAATAAGGCAGACACCTTCCTCTAATGTTAATCGATCTTAATCAAGAAGATGTGGAAAACACTCCTACTTCTCAATTGATTGGTGATCTAATATATCTTAAGTGATTAACAGCCTATTAACCTCTTAATCGTATGATCTCATATTTGAACAAGCTCATTAACATTATGGGAACACATGCATGTAATTATCTAGCACAATTTAGACCTCTGATGCATAAATTAACACCTAACTGTCTTGCTCAGACCAAGTATAAGAGCTTAGCTAGACATAATCATAAAACGATGAACAATCGAAATAAAAGAAATCTTAAGAAATTTAAAACTTACAAAGTACATGCAAAAGTAAACCACAGCCTAAAGTGCTGATAAAACAAAGATAGTAAAAGTATGCACGTAGGACTTGTTTATCTCCTCACAAATTCTCAATGGAAAATACAGGGAATTAAGCATAAAAGACGGCGTCCGTTCGCAGCAGCAAGGCATCGATATTTATAGGCGAGTGCTTAAGGTTTGGGCCCCCTAGTCCTTAACATGGAAGGAATCCACGAGCTACCTTTGGATGCAAGTAATACTTGATAAGCTCGACCCTCAGCAAGGCAAGTAACGTCTATCTTCAAGAGATCCCTTGCAGATCCGAAATCTAGTCGGATAAGGAAAGATACTTAAGTTAGATCATCTTGTCCTTATCCTTTTAGACCTAGGAGAGAAACTCGCCTGTTGACCAAAGCACTCCTCCTATCTGTCTTGACCAATATGGCTCTGCCTGACCTGCTTCCAGAAATGTTGCTTCCTTCCTCTGTATTGCCCAGTTTCCACCTGCAAGGCAACACACATCCTCAAGCCCAAAATATGTCCTCCAAGACACAAAAACTAGATAAAAGTCGACCTCCCTGAGTACGAAGATCTTCCTAAGACATACACTATTAAGACACAAAATATAGACTCATCATGCGCACACACTTAACCCACACTTGTCCTCAAGTGTGCACAGACAACTTGCCCAAGACACAAACAAAAGAATAAAAGACTCAAAACAAGATCAACACGGAAGAGTTAGTCAACGCAATACAACAATCTTTTCAAAGTAGTCTGCAAGTGAAGGGAAAAGAAATGCCATGCTATCAAACAAGTCAAGATAGAATTGTGAACTTTTAGGATCTCCTTTCCACACTCATTACTCATGTGTTTAGGCTCTTTCTTTTACACTCATAGACCATCTTGACTTCGGTATCACCATAGGCTTGCCTGCCCTTTAAATCTAAAATTTTCATCTTAAATCCCAGAACTCATCATTAGGTCTTTTTAGGTTTAAAGCTTAAAGCAATGGATAGGAAATATTTAGGTCTTGGCTAAGGATAATTTAATCTCGTATTGGGCAACAGGGGTTCCCAACTTCTTTTCAATTCCTTGCCCTTACTATTCTAGGCTCAAGCTTTAACTTTTTTCTCTGGAGAACTTGTAATTTTTTTCATTTTTTTTATTTCTTTTTTTTTCTGTTCCCCCTATCTCTTTCATTTTTTTCCTTTCTTAGTTGAGACATAACTCAACTATCAGCACAAAACTTCTTGCCCAAAATACACCCCCAATCATTTCATCCCTGCCCTTATCTTCTTCATACTGCCCAGGTTCTCAAAACCAAATAAACATCTTTTCAAAGGCAGTATCTAAGTGATAGAAAGAATTAATTCGGCTCAAAAGGGTTATCAAAGGATAATGATATCAGATGGTCAATTTAAGCTCAAATGGGCTAATGAAAGAATGACCTAAATCATCTATGTTCAGAGATCATAAACCAAAGTACAGGCAAGTTCTAGTTCCTCCTAATCAAGATGTCTTTAATCACACACAAGAATGAATTCAATTTAGCTCAAAATCCTCACATGGTATGTTCACAACTCAATCCATCATACAAGTCATCTTCTAGCATGCAAAAATTAGCACTGTTCAACAAGCATCAATTAAGCTCACAAATCATCATACTATCTTGCCCAACAATTCCATGCTGATTAACATAATTACATAAATAAAAACACACGACATAGACACCCCACACACACACTTTTCTTATAGCAAAGTCTATCCATAGAGGCCTCAACCTTGGACTCAACAAACTTATTTACAAACTCATGGCCTTTCCACGCACACACTTTGCTTAAAGCAAAGTAATAGGCGTAAGAAGGTCAAAACTCTTACACACAAGTAATTCACCTACCTCACCACACATTTTGCAAGGAAAAATATGGGTGAGGTATTCGATCACTGAACAGATTCAAACAAATAAAACACTAAAACACTAAAATAAAATAAAAACACAAAAAAAACTAAGACACAACAAAATAGGAGGACATAATTAAGCAGAGGGATCAGAGGCTGACCCTAACTTCAGGTGGCGGGCAAGGCTGTTGGAAGTGGTCTGTATGTTCAATTGCCCCTTCCATAGCTCCTTGAGCAACTCCTCCGTCTTGCCCAGCCTCTCTAGTACTTCCTTCAACTGGGCCGAAGAAGATTCAATATCCTCCTCATTTCCTTCTTCATCCTCCTCGATAGCGGACTTCTTGGCCAATCTAGCTGACTTCTTGGGTGGTAAGTGGGCTGAAGCTGGTTGATCCTTCTCGTGCGCCTCCAACATGCGCCATCTCTTCCCATGCTTTACCATCTCCTTCATTCTGTTCAACCTCTCCATGTTGAGCACGTCAGCCGGTGTCACTTCAAACTCCTTCACCTCGTCATGAAGTTCCAATCCCTAGATGTAAGCAGTCACAAAATGCCCACATGAGTACTTCTGACTAGCCTTGGCCACTACTGCCCTCAGCTGCTCCATCAAGAAAGCTGCAAAGTTCAGTCTCTTCTTAGTCAACATACTGAACAATATGTACACCTCCTTGTTAGCCAACGAATTCCTGCTATCTCCGTTGCCAAACATGTTGTAGGCAAGAATCCTATGGGCAATGCAAAGGGATGGCGTCTTAAGATCAGAGGCCTTGTTGTTTCCCGACTTGAACTCCATCCCCACACTAACTTCCTTCCACATCCGGATCTACTCCTCATTGGGCAAGTCCACTGGCACCTTCTTGCCTGCCCTTCGGAACTCCAGTCACTGCAACTCCATCATAGTGGCGAACCCCAAAATCTGGTTCAAATCATTCAGCCCAGCCACATATGGCTGCCCATTCAATGTAAACTCGATCGAGGCCGAGTTTCCTTCTCTATCAAGTACAAATTCCACTGATCCGTACACCTCTCTCACCAAATCTTCATAGATGTGGCAGGATAGCGACATAAATCTTTCCCAGCCACATCCCTCATACAGGGCCCTCACTTCACACGCTATGCCCAAAGAGTCTAGGTCGTCAAAGTCAACTTCCCTGGGTACGAAGATCTTCCTGGCGGATGAGTCTTCGCCTTCTTGGGCTTCTTCTTCCCTCTCGACTCGGAGTCATCCTTCTTGACCTTCTGAGTGGCTGACCTTGTGATCCTCTCCCCTACCTCTTCATCATCATCCGACTCCACCACCCTTTGCCTTTTCACTGGGTTCTTAGACGAAGGTGTGGCAGCCTTCTTCTCTTCCGTGGATGATTCTCCTCCCAACGACAAGGCAGCCTCAGACGGGACAGCCTTCGTCGTCTTCTTCCTCTTGGTCTCCTTCCCTTTCTCGTTCTTCTTCTTGGTATCCAGCTCTACTTCCGCACAGAGTTTGTCGAAGGAATCATCGGATTCCTTTTTTTCCCTTCCTTCCTCTTCTTCCAGCACCTCCATCTCTACATCGTCGTTCGGCTGTGCTTCTTCTTTCTCAGGCTCCTGTTGCATGTTCTCTAGTGTAACTTCCTCCGCCGCTTCCTCAGCAGTTTCCTTTGGCATGACGAAAGTCTCCTCCACCAGTGCAGCTTCTTCTTCTCGTACTTTCTCTGGTATCACCATGGTTTCAGCAAGGGTTGCGTTGATAACCTCCTCCGCTTCAGCTGTAAGGGGGTATGGCACTACCCACAGAGATGGGTTTGGTTCTGCAAAAGAATACTCCAATGGCGGCGATTCTGGTTCGTCTAGGTCAATGTGGGTTCCGTGAGGGATTTTGTTTCGTATGTTTTTGGGACGGGTTGATACCATTGTGAATTTAGGGTTCAAATTTAGGAAGAAAATCTACAGAATCTGAAATTAGGGGGTTGAGGATGGAAGGTGGTGTATGGCAATTTGAATTGATGGTTTACGTGGGGAAGTGGAAAAGTTGGAGAGATAGTCTTGGTAGGGTGGCAGACAGTTATAGGGCTAGGGATAAGTATTGAGTGCTGTTGTCACATCGCACGTGATATGGCAGTTACCGCCTCATCAACTGTGTTGCTCAAGTTCCTCGCTTAGCCCAGAGTGTCGTTCTTGCCCTCCTGCGCAAACACTTTGCTCAAAGTAAAGTGTCAAATCCTTCTTCTTCCTCTCGCCCAATACCTGCGTCCTACAACTCACCAACACACTTCCATGCACAAGGCACAAAATACTATATTCTATGGTTGGACATTTCTACCCATAATGGAATTAAAATACACCTAAGTTTGATGAAAAACATTAAAATTATGGCTATTTTAATGCATATGATCCCCCCCCCCTTTGTAAAGGAAAACAAAAATTAAAGAAAAACTTAGAAGAAAACATACCAGGTTGCCTCCTAGCCAACGCCCCAGTTACCGTCGTGGGCACGACGTCCTTCTTGCCCAAGTTAGGGTTCCGTGACACAGAGGAATTTCAAGTATTCCTCTGGTTTCTCCAGGGTTTGGCCAAAGAAGGCCTTCAGTCTTTCACCATTGACTTTGAAAATCTTTCCCGTACTAGCTTTCCTTGCTTCCACTGCCCCATTAGGATATGTGGTTTGCACTTCGAATGGACCGACCCACTTAGTCGATAGCTTCCCTGACATGAGTTTAAATTTGGATTGGTATAGAAGCACTTTTTATCCAGGTTCAAACTTCTTGACCTTGATCAACGCATCGTGAGCCTTCTTCATCCTTTCTTTATACAACACGGAGCTGTCATATGAGTTGAGTCTGATTTCCTCAAGTTCCTGTAATTGAAGCTTTCTAGCTTGGCCAGCTTTATCCCAATCATAATTCATCTTTTGGACTGCCCAATATGCTCTATGTTCAATCTCCACAGGCAAGTGGCACATCTTGCCAAAGATCATTCTGTAAGGTGATATGCCAAACGGGGTTTTGAACGCTATCTTATATGCCCACAATGCATCTTCAAGACGCAAACTCCAATCCTTCCCTGTTGGACTAACTGTCTTCCTCAAAACAGCCTTCACAATGCGGTTAGACAATTCAGCTTGACCGTTAGGTTGAGGGTGATAAGCATTTGAGATTCTATGGTGCACTCCATATCTACTCATTAATCCTTTTACAGCTCCATTATAGAAATGTGTTCCTTGATCACTTATGATTGCCCTTGATACACCAAATCGACTAAAGATATTGCTCTTGAGAAATTCCACAACTACCTTCGAGTCATTGGTTGATGTTGCCTTGGCCTCTACCCATTTAGACATATAGTCTATTGCCAACAGAATGTAGAGGTTCGCTCTTGAGTTGGGCAATGGTCTCATAAAATCCATGCCTCGTGTATCGAATACTTCCACCGGCATGACCGGGGTCATGGGCATCTCATTCCTCTTGCCAATGTTGCCCTCCTTCTGGCATTGAACACATCTCTTACACCACTCGAAGCTATCTTTGAATATGTTGGGCCAATAAAACCCACAATCCAATATCTTCCTTGCAGTTCGCTTTGGCCCAAAATGTCCCCGACACACCTGCTTTGAAAAATGTTGCTTTTTTCCCCTGTATTGCCCAGTTTCCACCTGCAAGGCAACACACATCCTCTTGCCCAAAATATGTCCTCCAAGACACAAAAACTAGACAAAATACACACAAAGACTCGATCTAAACTTCCTAAGACATACACTAAAAAGACACAAAACATAGACTCATCAGCCGTGTTGGGTCAAAAGAGGGACAAGCTATTCCTGGTTATCTACTATGCAAGTAAAACTCTTGACTCGGCTCAAATGAATTACACCACAACCAAGAAGAAGCTACTTACAGTCGTGTATGCCTTTGATAAGTTTCGACCTTACCTAGTAGGCACTCACTCCATTGTGTACACGGATAATGCCGCCATTCAATATCTCTTTGCAAAGAAAGACTCCAAGCCTCGTCTCATTAGGTGGATACTTCTTCTCCAAGAGTTTAACATGGAGATTCGAGATAGGAAAGGGTGTGAGAATGTAGCTGCCGACCATCTATCTCATCTTGAGAATCCGGTTGAAAGGGAAGACTCTCGGGTACGTATTAATGATTGCTTTCCCAATGAAGTGCTTGAGTTGGTTGATTACACTCCTTGTTTGTGGATTTCGTTAACTACTTAGTCATTGGTGAATTGTTGGGTAACCTTTCCTATTATCAAAAGAAGAAATTCTTGCATGATGTGAAATTTTATTATTGGGAAGACCTCAATTTATATTGGCGATGCGCCGATGGCATCATCCGCAAATGTGTAAAGCAAACCGATTGGGTGAGAATCATGGATGAATGTCATAGCTCTCCAAGTGGAGGTCACTTTGGTGCTCATCGAACCGCTATCAAGGTTTTCCATAGCGGCTTCTATTGGCCCTCTATCTTCAAAGATTGTTATGCCTTCATAAAGTCATGTGATCGATGCCAACGGATGGGAAATATCACCAAGAGGGATGAAATGTCTCAAAGTATTATGCTAGAGGTTGAATTGTTTGATGTTTGGAGGATTGACTTCATGGGACCTTTTCCCAATTCTCAAGGGTATACTTATATCTTGCTTGCGGTTGAGTATGTGTCTCGATGGGTGGAGGCGATTCCCACGGCAAAGAATGATTCAAAAGTGGTCCTTAAATTCTTGCAAAAGCATATTCTCACTCGTTTTGGGACTCCAAGGGCTTTGATAAGTGATGGGGGATCACATTTCAATAACAAGTGGTTAGGGAGTTTGCTTTCTCGTTATGGTGTGAAGCACAAGATTGCCATTCCATATCATCCTCAAAGAAATGGCAAAGCGGAGTTAGCAAATCAGGAGATCAAACAAATCCTTGAGAAGTCGGTGGCACATAGGAAGAATTGGACAAATCATTTGGATAATGCACTTTGGGCCTATCGCACCGCCTATAAAACTCCCATTGGTATGTCTCAATTTCAACTTATTTTTGCAAAGTCGTGTCATTTACCCGTTGAGCTTGAGAATAAGGCGTATTGGGCCACGAGGCGGATTAATCTTGATGAGTGAAGGAACAAAGCTTTTGAAAGTTCTCGGATTTATAACGAAAGGGCAAAGAAGTTCCATGATTGTGCAATCAGCTCCAAAGACTTTGCTCCCAGAGATGAGGTACTTCTTTATAACTCTCATCTTCGTCTATTTTCGGCAAGTTGAAGTCAAGATGGACGGGTTCGTATGTTGTGTACAAGTGCACTGGAAAAGGGACTTATGAGCTTCTCATGTCCAATGGAGAAACCTTTGTGGTGAATGGCCATCGTCTCAAGCATTACATCAATTGTGACCCGGACCGGAATGTCACGGTCACACTTCTCAATGATCCATAAAAGTGAGGTATCGTCTAGCTTTAGACGTTAAACAAAGCGCTTGTTGGTAGGCACCCCAACACTTGCACTTTAATTTTCTTTCTTTTCCATTTTTAGATCTTGTTTTTATCTTCGTTCATGTTAGTTTGTTAGTTCTTGTTTTGGTTTTTGCAAGTGTGGTTCTCCTCATTTTCGTGTTTGTTGAATTCGTCGTTTCGTTTGGTATTAGTTTTCTAACAAAAAAATCGCATTTTGGGCTAACCGGCAGTTTGGCCGGCTAACCGGAGACCTAGCTGGACCGCCAGTAAGCCGCCGAAACTTTCTGTAATTTTTACTAAGTGTTAGTGCCGACCGGCGCCCTACCGGTCGGACCGCAGGTTAGCATGGGTTGACCGCCGGTTGGCATTTATTTAAAAAAAAAATTCTTCCCTTCTTTTTCTTTTCTTTCTTTTCTTTTCTTCTCTTTTTCTTCTTTCTTTCCCCACCCAACCGCACGTCTCTCTCTCCTCTAGTTCGAAAATTTTTCTTTTAATTCCACCTCAATTTTCTCTTTCAATTCTTCAAATCTTCCAAACTCATTCCACATATCTCCTACCCATCACCTAATCTACCTTTCCATCCAAACAATTTGAGGTTTTATCCATCAAATCCTCTCAACCCAAGCTTTGGAGTTTTTGCCCAATTTTCCTTATTTCTTCGATTTTTAAGGTATTTTCTTCTTTCTTTTTATTTTTTCTTGCTTTAGTTGTTTATTTTGGTAGTTAATTTTGTTAATTTTTGTTTTTTATTTTTAGATAATTTTTCTAGGGCAAAAAAATTTCGAAAATTTAAGGAGTTTATATATTTTCTTGAATTTTTGGAACTATTAGGTGATTAATTAGCATGAATAATTGAATTTAAGTGTTGAAAAAGCCTGATATTGTTATTTTGAAAAATAAATCAAATGAATAATAGAATACAACATAATCAAAGAAAAAATGAAAAAAAAATAAAAATTACTTTAAAAAGATAATATGAAGAATAAATAATTAAAAAATTAGAAATAATAAATAAATAAATAACTGGTAGGAAACAACATAATGATAAAGAAAAATTAAAGAAATAAACGAAAAAAGAAAAAGAAAAAACTAAAAATCTGTTGGGAAATTTATTAAAAGTTTTGATAGATTCCAAAACCAACTAACCCCAACCGAGTAGATGTTGCCAGATCCTAATGTTGGTAGTTAGGCTCGCTATTTGAGCATTGTTAAGATTTATCTTTACAGGACTCCAGCTGAAGATGGCAACAAGGCTTCACTCGGATAGAACATCAGGTGTAAGAAAAACACCTGAGCGTTCAAGTCTCAGAACAATAGCTAAGTATTCAAAGGGAGAAGATGCAAGAGAACATCAGTTGTAAGAAAGACAACTGATCAGAGTCAGATACAAGAAAGACAACTGGGCGTTCAAGATGGAACATCAGTTGTAGGACTCAACCTATTAGATCAACAGCATGAAGTTCAAAGTCAGCTGAGAGTTCAACTGTTCCTACTCAGACAGAAGCATTCAGATAGAACATCAGCTGAAGACCAATCAGATGAAGATCAAACGACTCAACCGACAATCAAATGTTGGAGGTCAAAGGTTAAGATTTGATTTTCAAATAAGGAAGTCACGTGAAGGTTTGACTCTCTGTCATTACCTCATTTGACCCAACACAAGGCTGTCTCAAATGGAAAGCAGAAGCACGCAGTTGCCAAATCCGGAAAGTCTGCAGAGATGAGAGACGAGCCATCGCTTTCAAAGAACAGAGATCAACAGCTCCTCCAACGGCTAGTTGATTCTCTCCGCCTATAAATAGAGGCCTTTATTCATTCACCAAGATGACGAAAAAACGAGACAGACAAGAGCAAAGAGATAGACGAGCGAACATCACCAGCTGAGAGTTCATATCGCATAAGAGCTAAATTGCATTCAAACTCTAAGAACATCATTAGTTGAGAGTTCTAGAGTGTTAGATTCTGTCTTTGTTTGTTTTCGATCCAACCTTGAGAACATCACTAGTTGAGAGTTCGTAGAGTGTTAGATCATAGCTCACTTCTTGTTCGAGCTATTAGTTGGAACCCCACCCTTTCACATATCCTCTCAAAAGGATTGTTAGGACCCTACTCTTCCCGGAATTGAGTAGATAGGTTGATTAGTACCCGTAAACTAATCTGTAAGGTTGATAAGTACCCGTAAACTTATCTCAACGGTTGCAAAGCCCGAGTAAGCTTTGTGGTTTGTCCAGAAGAACTTGGACTGAGTTGTGTGGACTCACAACTCCCCGTGGACGTAGGAGTTTTCTCCGAACCACGTAAATTCTTGTGTGTTGTGTTTATTTTTCAGTTACTTTTTGCATATTCAACTGACTAACTAACCTGCATACAAACTGCATCTTTTCATATCAACTGTCTTGGTTATTGACCGACCTTGCATAAGCGTGAGTTGATTTTATACGAGTTGTTATTTTCCACCACATTCCGCACAGCACCACTCTTCCAACTGAGTACTTTTACTCAGTTGTGAATCCAGCTGAGTCCCTGTTTACTCGGTTGTGATTGTTTTTCAAGAGTTGTTTTTAAAAGTCTTATCTGGTGTATTTCCCCCCCCCCCATACACCAGAACTCGTATCGGGACCATCAAGTGGTATCAGAGCAGTGGTTCAAAAGACTACTGACTCTGTTTCACAAGGTGTGAATTCGAGGTGTTTTCTTCAGTGGTCAACTGAACAGATCTCTTTATCGCACTAGTGCATATCTGCTTGCATCTTTCTTCTGTTGTTGTGTGCAGATGGATGTTAAAGACAAGATCGTGGTCATGTTCTCGGTTGTGAACTATACATCCTGGAGAACTCGGATGAAGAAAATCCTACTGTCAAAGCATCATCGAATGCAACAAGTACTCACATCCGGACCGATCATCATCAGAGAGAGAGTCACTCGCACTCCTACAAATTCCAATGATGGGGATGCAACTGTGGAGTTAGTTGAGAAGAAGCCAGAAGACTTCACTCCAGAAGAAGCCAAAGTGAGCTAGTTGGACATCTGGGCTCAGAGCGCAATCATGTCCACAGTTGGACAAGACTATCTTCCTTGGATAGAAGAGTGTGAAACCGCTAAAGAAATGTGGGATATCTTGGCATCTCTGATTGAAGGAAGCGACGAAACAAAGAAGAACAAGTTCTCACATGCCTGTCAAGACTTTGACAACTTCTGTCTGAGAACTGATGAAACCATTGATCAGTTAGAGCTCCGGTTCATGGACATCATCAGAAGGATCCAGTCCATCCGAAGAGGAAAATATACTTTGAGAGAAATCAACCTCAAAGTATTACAAGCTCTACCAGCTGAGTGGGATACCTTCACCAATATTCATGAGAGCCGAGCTAACCTTGGTGAGATGGGAATTGAAAGATTGTTCTCAATTCTGAAGGAAAATGAGTACAAGGTGAACCGACGAAGGTCAACTTAGTCCTCGGTTCAGACAAGTTGACATGAGGATGTTGGTTCAGCCACAAAGTCAGTAGCACTCCGAGCTGACTATTCAAAGCCACAAACATCAAGGCCAACACGATCTGCGGACACAACCACGAAGGAGCCAAGCAGAGAAGAGCTGCAACAGAATATAGCCGCCCTGTCAAAGAAGCTAGCTGACATGGACACTCGGTTCGGAAAATACAAGAGGTTCTACAAATCTAACCGAACTCGAGATAACTCAAAGCCTGTGAACAACGGTTGCTTTGAATGCGGCAAGGAGGGACATTTCAAAGCTGATTGTCCAGACCTTTCTAAGAAAGAAAGAGAAGCGTTGAGGGCCAAGCAAACTGGAAAGAACAAGGCCATGGTTGCATAAGAAGCAGCTGACGACATGGACATCTTCACTGACACTGAAGATGAGGATGAGCTGACTTCCACCAACAACACTATCGGTCAGGATCAATGCCTAATGGCATTTGGAACCAACCAGGATGATATTGAGGTACACTCTAGTCCTGCTAAATTAAATTCTTCCAATATTTCTAACATGCAGGAAACACTGGATGAAGAGTTTGAACCCTCCTGGAGTGACTTTCAAGAACTCAGTGAGGAACTGCATCAACAATCGGTTGAGTTTAAGAGTCTTCCAGAACAGTTCACCAAACTTGAAGAATCCTTAACCGAAAAGGACGATCTGATTAAAAGTCAAACTGAAGAGATTGATAATCTCAAAAATCAACTGAATGCGGCCAACAGAATTAATGCTCCAACCGATGAGGAGTTGAAAAAGCAAATCCAGGAGCAGCATGATCAGTTGAAACAACAAGAGGCTCAGATCGACCAGCTGATAAAGAAGTCAGACGGACAGACCAATCATATAGCTGTTCTCCTTAAAGAGTTGCAAACTGAGAAGGACAACTTGATAAAGCTATATCAGTCATCAAAGATCATCGAGAATCTCATCAGTTACAGCCGACAGATGGATGACGTGTCAGGACTCGGTTATGATGTGATCAAGGATACTGGAATTCCTCCAGCAACCTTCATCAAAGCTGTGGAAGTCAAGGTTGTCGAACCTAACACAGTTGAACCTGAATCTCCCCAAAGCAATCCAACCTCCACCTCTCAGCAAGCTCAACCGACCAAGGGAACCACAACTGAGAAAGGAAAAGGAGCAGTGGATGGAGAACAGAACATTTCATCGGTTGGGACATCAACCGAGGGGGAATGTTCCAAGAGTCAGAAGAGGAACCAGAGGCGTCGGAAATACAATCGAAACCGAACTCAGAACCGACCTTTGAACCAACCTCAGAGCCAACATCAGAAAGAATGGAACCGACCGCAAAACCAACAAGGATCCAACCATCTGAATCAACAGCGGTTCCATCATCAGTTCAACCAGAGATTCCAACCGAGTCAACCGATGAGGAACAGTTTGAACAACTGGAGATATTCATGCCACAACATGAACCAACAACAGGGCATGAACAACTATCATCAACAGTCAGGAAGATGGAATCAGAATTAGCCACGAAGATTCCAACATGGCGTCCGACTTCATAGACAAATCCAACAGGATAAAAAGCGCCATCAAAACAGGGGGAAAGCTTCTCCTCCGAAAGCTCACAATGGGAGAAATCCATCTCCTCCCAAGAAGCAGAACATCACTACTAACAACAAACCTAAGGATAACCGAGGTGTTGTTATAGTTGATGATGAAGGAAAAGTGATCTGGAATGATAAATCTATCCGAGTATACAGGGAAAAACGACCCACAGTTCAAGGGGGAACTGGTTCTAACCCTCCAGGACCCAACTAAAATTGGGGACTTAAGCGAGTTTCTTTGTGCAGGAACAGGAGAAACAGCTGAGGAAGAATAAAGCATCATGAACCATGTGGGTGATGGATAGTGGATGTTCGAAACACATGACAAATCTGAAGGATTTGCTTAGGAGTTTCGTGGAGAAAGAAGGACTATCAGTTACCTTTGGTGATAACTCAAAAGGTCACACCAAAGGCTACGATACCCTTGAAACCAATCACGTGTCGATTTCTACTGTTTCATATATTGATGGATTGAAGCATAACTTGCTCTCCATCAGCCATTTCTGTGATAATGGTTTCTCTGTCAAGTTTGATGCACAGGGTTGTAGGGTTAAAAATGTCGGATCAAAGCAGGTCATATTGTTGGGAAATCGATCCCCAACCGGGAATGTCTACTATGCTGACTGGAATAGTAGTCCCCCTGACACCTGCCTGTTATCAAAGAGCAGTCCAGATGTGAGATGGCTATGGCACAAAAGGCTCAACCATCTGAACTTCAAGACTATGAACCGACTGGCCAGACAGGAACATGCAAAAGGCATACCAAACCGAGTGTTTTCAACAACACATATCTGCAGTGCATGTCAGTTGGGAAAGCTCGCTAGATCCTCCTTCCGGTTGAAAACAACTCCCTCAACCGACCGAGTGTTACAGCTGATCCATATGGATCTCTTCAGGCCAGTTACACCAAAGAGCATGAATGGTAACGAGTATACCCTTGTTGTTACTGATGATTATTCTAGGTACACGTGGACCATTTTCATGCATCACAAGAGTGAAACCCGAGATGAGCTGCCCAAGCTGATGGATCAGACATCGAACCAACAAGAGATGAAAATTATTTCCATCTGATCAGATCGTGGAACCGAGTTTCTAAATGAAACCATCATCGAGTACTGCGAGAAGTATGGAATTACTCATCAAACATCAGTTGTGCGTACTCCGCAATAGAATGGAGTAGCCGAGCGAAGGAACCGAACGCTGAAGGATGCAGCTACATCCATGTTGACAAGCTCAGCTCTGCCAAAGAGATTTTGGGCTGAGGCCATCAACACAGCCTGCTACACCTAGAACCGGTCTCTTCTGACCAAGCGGCTGGAAAAGACACCATACGAGCTATGGAGACGCAGGAAGCCAGATATTTCATATTCGTGTTTTTGGTTCTAAGTGTTATATCCACAACAATGGGAAGACTCAGTTGAAAACTTTTGATGCCAAGGCTTCGAAGGGCATATTTCTCGGATATGCCGCTCGGATCAAGGCTTATAGAGTTTTCACTAATAGCTCTCGTGTTGTGGAGATAACACCTCATGTTAGGGGAAACTCCTAACATTGGTATGGGCAACCGAGGATGATGATCCTTACTCCTCTGAAGATGAATGCGAGGACCCCAGCTCATCTCAAGGGGAAACTCCAGCTGATGTCACTCCAACTGCATCAGCACCCGAAGCCCAACCAAGCCCGGTTTAAAATCTTGTCAATGTTGAGGATCCAGACTCAACAACTGATCTATCATCAGTTCTGAAGATTCCAGCATCTCCAACAGCTCAGGATTCACCATCAGTTGAAATCACGGAACAGCCAATGTTGGAAGAAGAAGGAAGACGCAACACAAGATGGTATGAAGATCATTCCTCTGACAACATCATCGGGGATCCAACCGAAGGTGTGCGTACAAGGAGCAGAGTTGCAAATCCAGATTCAACCAAGGAAGATTCCAACACTTATGCCCAATATGCTGAGGAGTTGGCAGTTCTTGAGGAGTTCGAGCAAGCTGGAGATGTTGCCATAATATCTTGCTTCATAGCTGATGTGCCAGAACCGAAGAATATTGTGGAAGCTCTCAACTGTGTTCACTGGACAACAACCATGCAAGAAGAGTTGAATGAATTTCTACGCAACTGTGTATAGGAGTTGGTAGAAAGACCAAATGGTGTCAAAGTCATTGGATTAAAATGGATTTTCGAGAACAAGAGAGACGCCATTGGATTCATCGTGAGGATTAAGGCAAGGTTGGTAGCTCAGGGATATTGCCAACAAGAAGGAATCGATTTCGAGGACTCCTTCGCACTAGTTGCAAGGCTGGAAGCCATCCGAATCTTTCTAGCCTATGCTGCATTTCACAAGTTCAAGGTCTATCAGATGGATGTGAAGTGTGCCTTCCTCAACGGTGATATCAAGGAAGATGTATATGTTGAATAGCCTCCCGGTTTTGAGACTGGAGATGGAAGAGTGTACAAGTTGAAGAAAGCAATCTATGGATTGAAGCAAGCACCCAGGGCTTGGTATGACACTCTTTGTGGTTTTCTTCTGAACTTGGGGTTCAAACGAGGGTCAGTTGACAAAACACTGTTCACCATCAAAGTTGGAGAGGAGATACTTGTTGTGCAAATCTACGTCGACGACATCATATTCGGTTCCAAGTCAGAGGAGCTGTGCGAGAAATTCTCAACTCTTATGAAGGAGAAGTTTGAGATGTCGATGATGGGCGAGATGAATTATTTTCTTGGATTACAAGTGAGACAGTCGCCAGAAGGGATTTTCATCAATCAGTCCAAGTATACAAAGGAGCTCATCACCGAGTTCGGATTGCAGACAAGTAAGATCACAAGGATCCCGATGAATACTAACTGGAAGATTGAACCTGGATCTGAGTGAAAACTCGTGGATGCCAGTAAGTATAGAGGGATTATCGATTCTTTGCTATATCTCACCGCCAGTCGGCCAGACATATCTTACGCGGTTGGAGTGTGTGCTCGGTTCCAAGTTCAACCGAAGGAAGCACACATGTTGGCAGCAAAGAACATCATAAAGTATCTGAAGGGCACAGTTAATGTTGGGTTGTGGTATCCAACCGACGACAATATCCAACAGATCGGATACTCAGATGCGGATCTAGCCAAAGATCGGTTGGACAGGAAGTCCACATCTGGACACTGTCAGTTCATGGGAAGCAAGCTAGTTTCGTGGTTCTCGAAGAAACAAGCATGTGTTGCCACTTCTACAACCGAGTCAGAGTATATGGCTACCGGTAGCTGTTGCATGCAGGTGTTGTGGCTCAAGCAATAGTTGCAAGATTATGAAGTAGCAACTGGACAGGTTCCCATTCATTGTGATAGCTCAAGTGCCATTGCTATCTCTTTGAATCTTGTTCACCATTCTCGGACGAAGCACATCGATATCCGACATCATTTTATCCGAGATCATATTGAGAAGAAGGATGTTTCCATGGAGAAAATTCCAACTGAGATTCAGAGAGCATATATCTTCACTAAACCTCTAGCCGAAGCGCGGTTCAAGATGTTGTGTGATCTACTTGGATTGTTGGATCCATCAGATGAGGAACCAGCTGAGGTGAAGAGATAGATATCCATCTGAGGGGGAAGCTCAGATGAAGGGAGAATCTCAGATGTGGATCGCCAACCGAAGACATCAGACGTCAGCTGAACAGACGAACTCGAGTCAGCTGATGGTATGCCGCAACAATGGAACACAGCTGATTCCAACATCAGCTGACAGATAAACACAGCTGATTCCGACATCAGCTGGCAGGTAACATTTATGGCTGAAGGTGTTATGATCTTAAATGAGAATGTTTGAAATAAATTCAAACATTCTTGAGCATGTCAGTTACATTAAAATAGCCATCATGCCGCATTTAATGTAAAGTACGGCTGAACATCAATAGCCTACTTTATAGTGTGACTGGGCTAACATGAAAAACAGTTCACCTTCTCACGCGCTGGTTGGAACTCGGTTCGTGACGTCAAGTCAAAGCTAGTCAACAGTCGCGTAATCTCAGCCGTTGATGGATTCACGCCATTCAACCCTAGCCGTCGATTTCAATCGAGCCTAAAACCTATAAAAGGCAGAAAATCAGGAAGTGATCTCTTACCTTCCTCATTCGTGTTTATCTGCAGTAACTGTTCATCATCTTCTCAGATTCTGTCTAACCATTTACTGCAAGTTTTTCTTTCCTTCTTATATATACCTTCTCAGACGTATTAAATAGCACCCAAAGGAAAAAAAATGGCTTCCTCCAGACCCTCTCTAGTCCCCACATCTTATGAAGAATCGTTCGACTTGCTGATTTCGAAGATACACTTTGAGCAGATCCTTTCAGAGGATGAATTGGAGTCGCCAGTGCTGTCTCCCCTCGCCGATATTCTCAGGGAGAACGGCCTACTGGAATGGGCGAAGCTCTTCCCCTCGCATCTTCTCAGGCGCTAAGTAGGAGAGTTCTACGTGAATATGCAATCACCCATCGACACTGGAGTAATTACAGAAGTTTCTTGCCGTCAACGGGACGTTCTGGCCAGAACCATTCGCCGGGTCACCGTCCCCATTGCAGTTTTCGATATTCTTCGCCAAGTCATTCCGCCGAATCATACCGCCACGGACACCATCGACAACATAACCGACACGGAAGCCGATGAGTTTCTAGAGAGTGCTCTCATCACTCCGGAAAAGTTGAAGAGTAATATACAGAGGACAAAGTTGAAGCCAGAGCATCGACTTTTGTTCGATGTTGTCTCCAATGTCGTGTTCGGTTACAGTGGTGCCTTCGGAGACATCAGCCGACTGAAGCTCAAGCAATTGATTGCTTTGGAGCACAAACACAAGCACAACGTCGACTGGTACAAGTATTTTGAACACCAGCTGACTGTGGAGAGGCAGAAGATCTCTGAGACCACAACGGATTCCGGGGAGAAGTTGTCGAGTGTCAAGGGAACTCTCAACTTCGGTTGCAAAATCTCCGCTCTGATCCTGCTCGCAACCAAGGGTCAGAACATGATCTGGGAAGACTGCGAGGAGACCCCCGTGAAGAAGCTGATGTTGTTCCCAACAGCGAAGAAAGCTCAGGATGTAGTTAGGAGTGTTTATACTCCTAAGAAGAAGAAGGATGTTGTGAAGACAGCTAAAGAAAGGGATACAGCTGAGAAGATGCCACCAGCTGTCAACCGCCCCACAAAATCGAAAGCTGCTCGCCGACAACGAGCTGAGTCGGAGAAGGAGAAAGCTGAGGAGCCTGCCAAGAAGAAGCTGAGAGTTCGCTTCAAGAAGACGGTGGCAGTACCAGCTGAAGAGGTTCCAGCTGAGGACATGCCAGCTGAGGAGCCAGCTGAGGATGTGCCAGTTGAGGGTAAGCCAGCTGAGGAGGAGGTACCTGCTGTGGAGACGCCAGCTGAGACGGCACTAGCTGAGGAGCCATCTAAGTCGAGCCACTCAGTTGAGGCAGCTGCCTTCGAGATTGTTCCTCGCGCTGCTGGAACTGATGAGACTGAAGGGATGGAAACAGATCTGACCTCGGATGCTTCTTCCTCCTCTGAGGAAGCTGAAGACATTCCAACCTCCCCCACGGCAGGAGCTGATGCCGTACAGCCCAAAGAGCCTCTCGCTCTCTCAACCGATCAACAGCCAGATATTCCGAGCTCATCGCTCGATGCCAACATTGAGACCATCTCTCCGGCCGATGTTGATGAACCAATTGATTCCTCCCTCCCCACAGAATCCGAAATTCCGAGCTCCCAGCTCGATGCTAATGTTGAGACTGCCTCTTTGGCCAACATTGATGAAACTTTTGAACCAATTCCTTATGAGAATCTATCTCCCTCCCCAATCGATGACGAAGCTGATCGTCAGGTCGTCCTGATCGAGCATGAAGGCAAGGTGGCCTGATGTTCCCTGAAGCGCGTGACATGCCGATTTTTGCTACGCTTGGGACCGAGCTGCTGTACCAGTTCAACCTCATCTTCAGTCATTGGTATGTGAAGGAAGATACCGTAAGGGTACACAGCTGGAACCAGCTGAAGGCAGACGAGTTACGCATCCGAGATTACTTCGATTACACCAATCTGGAGGTCACCTACAACAACAAAGTGGCACTGCTGACGCGCCGTCTGGACCTCAGCAAGGCAGAAGGCACAGATACCCGGGAGACAGCTGGACAAGACTGTATTGACTTCCTCGAAAACATGCTAATCAAGTCAGCTGAGTTCCTTAATGATCTGGACGCAGCCGTCGCCGCAACGAAGGAAGAAAAAAAAGAGCTTCAATTGTACCTGGCCAACCGTCAAGCCATGGTTACAGTTAAGCAGCCAGCTCTGATTGAACACCAAGCTCCAGCTGATCAGCCAGTACCCTCAACTGAAGAAATTTGTGAGCTGATAGCTGAGAGGGTGAACCAGCTGAGGACGGAGATGTTTGCCAACTTCCAGCAAAACAAAGAAGATCAGCTGAGGATGTTAGAAGCATAGGAGGAGAAGAACAAGCAGCTGCTGGAGGAGAATGTTTCACTGAAGATAAAGCTGAACGAATTCTCAACCTCCTCTAGCCAAGACATTTCTGATCTGAAGTCAACAGTTCTGGGGATCAAGTCCGAACTGAATGTCCTCCAATCCATCTCTGATTCCAACCTCGCCAAATCACAACAGACTCAGGATGAAGAATGGGAGTCTCGGTTCGAGTCACGCTGGGCTGAGTTCGTTGCTTTCCAGACTGAGGTAAATGAAACATTCACTGGATTGAGGAAAGCCGAACAAGAGCGCCATGACTCTGAACTGGCGAAGAAGGTCGGAATAGAGTGCACGGTCGATGAACTCTTCAACCGCATCCAACAAGCCGAACAACAACTCATCTCTCTGGATGGATCAGTAGCAAGCCTTGTTGCTGATGCCAAAAAGGGGGAAGATAAAAAGGGGGAAGAGGAGTTGCAGGGGGATGTTGAGATGCAGGGGAAAGATGAGACCCAGGCTGAGGAAGAGATTCCAGCTGCTGCAAAATCTCAGCTGAAGAGGAGGACAACCCAGAAGAAGAAGTCTGCTCCCAAGATAATCGACGTAGGTGGAGCTGAAATGGCAAAAGACTTGAAGCAGGCGGAGCAGTTTGGAGTTTCTTACAACTCCATAGCCGAGATCGCAGCCGAGCTTGATTCAGAACTCGACGGTATCACAACCGAAGAGTGCATTGCTGCTGCCAAGGCTATGGATGTTGCCGAAAAAGATTACATGAATCCCGACTGGATCAAGAAGTTCGCAGCTAGCCAAGCTAAGCGAGTCAACTAGTTCGAGGATGAGCTGGACAAAGTGACTAAGAACTTGGACCGGAACATCACCTCCCGCAGCCGTCGCCGAATAGACAAACATCAGGTTAAGGTTGAAGCTCGGCTGAAGCAACAGAGGCTGCCAGGGAAGGTGAAGGTCCAAAGTCGGTTCAGGCATGTAGATAAGTGGATGCCAGCCGAGTGGAATGAGGACTGGGAGTCGTTCAAGCAGGAGTTTGTGAATGACTTCTATTATAGGAAGGTATTCACAACTGATGATCCGAGGAGAGCTTTCAAGGAAGCGCTAACCGAGCTGCACACTGGGGACCCGGGCATGTTCAGCCAGTTCAGTCGAGCCATGATAGAAGCAAAACTGGACATGAACACAGTTCCGGTCCCTCAGAAGGTTACATATCGGCCTCCCTTCCTCCCAGACTCTCGAAACCCCAACCGACAGAAAATAGCAGCTGAGGCAAGACAAGTTTGCCGAGAGCACGGGGTTGACATATTGAAGGAGTGAGAAGCTAAGCGAGAAATTTTTGTTAGAATTTTTAGCAAGTATGGGCTTAAGCTTTAGCTCAGTTTGTTTTTGAGCAACTGATGTAATTTTTGTTTTTGTGCTTATCTTGTAACCCTCAGTTGTAATAAAAACTATTCAGTTATACGATTCAACTTGACGTACAATCTCTCATTGTCCAAGCTCTGAATCGCAAAGTTATTTCAATATCATGTTATAATTGTGCTAACCCTTTGATGTTTTAATCTTATAGACTGTCTAGAATTTCAGCTCAGATTTTAGATAGGTTAGTATGATTTAGATCAGTTTGATCTGTAAAGATTTTTTTATAAGGGTTTTGGCATCATCAAAAAGGGGGAAATTGTTGGGAAATTTATTAAAAGTTTTGATTGATTCCAAAACCAACTGACCCCAACCGAGTAGATGTTGCCAGATCCTAATGTTGGTAGTTAGGCTCGCTGTTTGAGCATTGTTAAGATTTTATCTTTACAGGACTCCAGCTGAAGATGGCAACAAGGCTTCACTCGGATAGAGCATGAGGTGTAAGAAAAACACCTGAGCATTCAAGTCTCAGAACAACAGCTAACTATTCAAATGGAGAAGATGCAAGAGAACATCAGTTGTAAGAAAGACAACTGAGCGTTCGAAGCCAACTGATCAGAGTCAGATACAAGAAAGACAACTGGGCATTCAAGATGGAACATCAGTTGTAGGACTCAACCAGTTAGATCAACAACATGAAGTTCAAAGTCAACTGAGAGTTCAACTGTTCCTACTCAGACAGAAGCATTCAGATAGAACATCAGCTGAAGACCAATCAGATGAAGATCAAACGACTCAACCGACAATCAAATGTTGGAGGTCAAAGGTTAAGATTTGATTTTCAAATAAGGAAGTCACGTGAAGGTTTGACTCTCTGTCATTACCTCATTTGACCCAACACAAGGCTGTCTCAAATGGAAAGCAGAAGCACGCAGTTGCCAAATCCGGAAAGTCTGCAGAGATGAGAGACGAGCCATCGCTTTCAAAGAACAGAGATCAACAGCTCCTCCAACGGCTAGTTGATTCTCTCCGCCTATAAATAGAGGCCTTTATTCATTCACCAAGATGACGAAAAAACGAGACAGACAAGAGCAAAGAGATAGACGAGCGAACATCACCAGCTGAGAGTTCATATCGCATAAGAGCTAAATTGCATTCAAACTCTAAGAACATCATTAGTTGAGAGTTCTAGAGTGTTAGATTCTGTCTTTGTTTGTTTTCGATCCAACCTTGAGAACATCACTAGTTGAGAGTTCGTAGAGTGTTAGATCATAGCTCACTTCTTGTTCGAGCTATTAGTTGGAACCCCACCCTTTCACATATCCTCTCAAAAGGATTGTTAGGACCTTACTCTTCCCGGAATTGAGTAGATAGGTTGATTAGTACCCGTAAACTAATCTGTAAGGTTGATAAGTACCCGTAAACTTATCTCAACGGTTGCAAAGCCCGAGTAAGCTTTGTGATTTGTCCAGAAGAACTTGGACTGAGTTGTGTGGACTCACAACTCCCTGTGGACGTAGGAGTTTTCTCCGAACCACGTAAATTCTTGTGTGTTGTGTTTATTTTTCAGTTACTTTTTGCATATTCAACTGACTAACTAACCTGCATACAAATTACATCTTTTCAAATCAACTGTCTTGGTTATTGACTGACCTTGCATAAGCGTGAGTTGATTTTATACAAGTTGTTATTTTCCACCACATTCTGCACAGCACCACTCTTCCAACTGAGTACTTTTACTCAGTTGTGAATCCAGCTCAGTCCCTGTTTACTCGATTGTGATTATTTTTCAAGAGTTGTTTTTAAAAGTCTTATCTGGTGTATTCCCCCCCATACACAAGAACTCGTATCGGGACCATCAAAATCAATGCTTTAAAAAATAAAAGACAAGTGTGTATAAATAAATAGATCTAGAATATTAGTAAACAAAAGAAGCACTAGCCTAGTGATTTCTCCTTTGAGCTTAGAGTTTTCCTACATCAAGGATGTCTCTAGTTCGAAACTCGTGAGTAGTGCTCCTTTAAATTTTTGTTAGTGATTTCTCTCTTGAGCTTAGAGCTTACCTACATCAAGGATGTCTTTTGTTCGAAACTCGTGAGTAGTGCTCCTTTAAATTTTTGTTTTTTTTTTAAATTGAAAAGAAAAAAAAAGGTTAAAAATAGTAGCTTCACAGATTCGAACATTGGTGGCTCGCACTTGAAGGAGATGCCGCTACCACTAGGCTAGCGCTCTTAGTAGCATTATTTGACTAACAAATATAGCTTATTTATTTGTTACACGGGCCGATCCGACCCGATTGTATAAGTTGTATAGTATATAACCGGTGCACCAAAACACACCTATAATACCCCGAACTTTTCTAAGTTCCTAAATGCATTATTTGAGTGCTAAAATTTTTCGCGAAAATAAATTTACGCGTGAAATGATGAAAATGCCCTTATGTGCTCTAATGTGATTTTTTTCGTTTCGATTATTCGAATCGAGTATGTGATGAATTGTTTGAGCTTATTTATATGAGTGTAAGCTTGAGTATGAATTTCAGAATTTTCTGAGAACTTATATTTTTAGATGAATAGTAACATAAACCGAGAAATCCCTATTCATCGACCGATTCCGAATTTAGTCTAATTAGTTTCATTTGAATTTAGAATTTATTCTAAGACTTTTGAGATAAGTCGGAGAATTTTCCGAGATCATTTGAAGAAGCTTTAAAAATAAATTACTTAATGACTTGTTTAGTCAAGCCGTATTTATGAATTAATTCATTAGAAGGAATCTCGAGATAAAAATGATATCATTGGATTCCTTAATTTATTTTGGGAGATATAAGATAAATTAGAGAGAATTTAGACGACGAGAAAGAGACGAGAAGGGTTTTAAATTGTTTGAGGGAATAAAGTGAAGTAACGAGGTTATTTTCTACCGGAAAATTAATTTGCCGGGTGAAATTAACAGATAAAACTCTTGATCTTATCCCTAATAGTGGAACTAATCCTAAACCACTCTCACCCTAGAGAGTGCACAACACTCTCTCTCAAAATCTATCTCTTGATTCTCTTTTCCCTCTCAAATCTTAGCATATCTAACATGTGAAAAATACCTCTCCCTCACTCCATCCTCTTACATCCATCTTTATCAACATTATTATCTCCATCTCTCTCTCCCAACTGAAGCAAAAAAGCAGCAACATCACTTTCTCTCTCGGCTGCAAATTTGCCGAAGAGAAGCAGAAATTTTGCAGCAGCAACGAGTCTTCCCCTCCTCTAATCTTCATCTTCACGTGGTCATCACTGAAGGGTTGTATACGGAAGCAAGACTTTTTGTTTATATACAATTGATATTTATTTCACTATAATTCTCCTATCTGAAATGTTTGTTATTGCATAATTATTATTTGTCTAATTATCTCAATATCATAGATTATATAGTGTGTTGTAGATCACAGAGGATTATATAATCGGCGTTTTATGAGATATAAACTAATATTAACAATCGAGACAACATGGACGAGTTGTTGGTTTAGATTGTAGCATAATAGTATTAAATAGTTTATCTTGACTATTTATTTATGCTAGTACGTTAATCGTATTGAAAGGATCACAGTGAGATTAATTCTCTCTTCTGAATTATTGAGAATTAAAGATCTCGGTGACTTAAATAGTCTTAACCTTAATTGGGCTTATCAGTATGAATAAGTGTCTGACTATTGCTTTGATCTATTATAAATGAGAACTTAATAGTGGTTCAAAATTTCGTATTTTGGGCGGTAGCAGTTCTTGTTTGATATTGATAGAGCTGCAATAAGGATCCGTGTCCTATGAATAATGGGATGATGATATCCTCTCGAGGAACTTAATAAGTTTGTCGTATTAAAATCTGCAGGTGGAATTAGTTCCGATACGATGATAAGTTTAAATGGTAGCACTCGAGATAATTATTTATTAGTAAATAATTAATTGGTTAATTAATTACTGTCAGAAGTATTTAATTAATTAATGGATATTCGAGAATCTTAAACACGGAGATTAATTAAGTCTAATACTAGCCCTGACTCAATTAAATAAATAAGAGGGTAAGTCAGTATTAATTCTTTAGTGGAATCAATTAATATTTATATCTGATTTATATTTCTGGGCTGAATAGATTAAATCAGATATTATCGGACCAATCTTATTTAAGCTAGTAGATCCCTGAACTGACCCAATGGCCTGTGTTTCTAGTGGGCTAGGCACCTGTCTCCTACGGCGGCCCGTGAGGGTTGTCTAGGTTCAATGAATGTGAGCAGTTATTTATCTATAAATACAAGGTTCATAAGACTTATTACTGACTTGCATTCTAAGAAACAAAACCCTAGAGAGAGAGAACTGGCGCCACCTCCCATAGTGAGAGAGAGAGTACGAGGTCGATCTCATCCATCGTCGTATTCTAGCCGGGAATAGTTCAGAAGGTCAACTTTGGAGTCGTTGTGCATCAAATTCGCAGGTATTTCGAACAAACATCCTATGATTGTAATTAAATTCATAGGAGCATGCTAGGTATGGATTTTGTATGTGTTTGTTAAATATCCATAATTGATCCGTGGGTTAAAGTTGAATTGGTTTTCAATAACCGGTTCCTACAATCACCTTGAGGATGATCTCCTCTTTCACCTCTCCTTCATCGCCTCTGCTGTGAAGAAGAAAGAGAGCAGCAACTCGTTTCATTTCCGAAGCAACAACAGCAGCAAAACATCATCTCTCTCTCGATACTTCACTGCCGAAGCCGTTTGTAGCAGCAGTTTTGCAGCAGTTCTTGCAGCTGCTATCACCTTCATCATCACCTCCTCTTCACCATAATCATCAAGAGATCATCTCATTCTTCACCTCTCCATCATCTTCGACGTGAGAAGGAAGAAAAACCAGCTGCACAGCTCGATTCTCCACAGCCGAGCAGCAGCACAGTTTTCATTTTCATCACCTTCGATGCCTCTTTTTGTTGAGTTCATGCTTCATGCTTGAGGATCCATTGATGTGTATCATCTACTTCATATCTAAGATCATTTGAGAAGTAAGTTTCCATCCATTTCATTTCGTTTTTTAGCTTGAAATAAGCTTAGATCATCACTTCATTTCCATCGATTTTCATGGAGAAAATGAGGGTTTGATCCCTATTTTTGAAAGTCATGATCTTGATGTCTTGCATTTTTTTTTCATGCAAGGAAAGAAGATACAATCCATCATCTTTCATCCTCCAAGCAAGCCAAAATCCAAGCCAAAGAAGAGCTTAAGATATTTATTTTTAAGTATGATTTCATTTCATTCTTAAGATGTATATATGTATATGTAAGTGAGAAATTAAGGGAAAAATGCATGATTTACTTTATGCATAGGCAAACCTTAGGGTTGTGATGATGAGATGATGATATAAATGAAGATATAAGCATGATTTAGGAGTTAAAAAGATAAAAGGAAATAAATCGATTAGGAAGCCTTAAATCGGCTAAGAAGAAAAATTAGGGAAAAATAATTTCTTGATGATTTTGGTGTTTAATTCGTGATTTGATGATCATATATGCTTAATGTTATTTTTCATGTGATTTATATGCATATATGTATTTATGTGAATTTTTGGTGAATTTATTGAATTTTTAATGAATTAAATTCATTAAAAATAGTAAAAATATGGGAAAAATATGATTTCTGGATTTTAGGAGTTTGATGATGTTTATAAGCATAATTATACATGAAAATGTGATTTAGATGTGTTTTATGATGAGATATGAATTTTTATGAAATTACTTGAAATTTTCGAATTATGTCTAGAAATGAAGAAAAATGATTTATATTTATTTTTGATGAAATATGATGATATTGATGAATATTATGATGCTATGATGTGTTAGAAAATTTTTGAATAAATTTTTAGCATGAAAATTTGAAGATATGATTTTTAGTAAATTTTATTGATTTTAATGAGCTAATAATCGAATGAAATAGAGAAAAATGAAATATGATGTTCTTGATGAACATATGAGTTTTTGAAGATATATTCTTCAAGTTCTTGATAGTAATTTGAAGATTTAAAGATGATATAAATTAATTAGAAAAATAATTATTTTTAAGAATGAGTAAATATATATAAAATGAGGAATTTCATTAGATAAAAATGAAATTTAGAAATAAATGAGATGTTTAGTCTATTTTGAATGACTTGAGTAGAAAATAAAGTTTTATAAATTTTTTAGAATAAAAATCGATATATATATATATATAATTATATATATTAAAAAGAAAATAATGAGAAAAAGAAGTAAATGAAAATATGAGTTTAATTAGACAAAGAAATGTATTCTTTGAATGATGATGATGTTAGAATGATGATAAATAAAGATGTAATGTGAATTTGATGTTAGCATTAAAAAGAGAAATAGAATATTAATAGTAATATTAATATTAGGGGATAAAGGAGAATTTAAAATAAAAGAAAATGAAATTTTCTATGAGATAATATGAGTTAGAAATCATGAGCATGAGTTAAAGAGTTAAGATGTTCGTATTTGAGTTCGTTTGTTTCAAACGAGAGGTTGAAAAGTATTATTATTATTAAAGAAATAAGAATAAAATAATAGAATGATTGATTTAATGGAATATTTCCATCAAAAATGAATATGTTTGAGTCATGTGAATTTTAAGTGATATGTATGATATTAAGTATGTTATGAATATTTTATTGATGTGACGAAGTATTAATCGAGTAAAGGAAAAATGATAGAAGTTTGAAAAACGAAAAAATAAATATATTATGTGAGAAAAAGATAAAATTAAGTTTAAAATATTTTGATGATGAGTTATTGATTTTATATAATGTGTTAAGTGATTTGATCATGTTATTTGAGTAAAATTAAGCAAGTTTGCTTTTTAAATCACTTAAAAAGGAGTTAAGACGTAGAAGTTATCAAGTAATGAAGTTTTGAAATAAAACCGAGTTTTATTTATATAAAGACGAAAATTGAGTTTTAAATAAAGAAAAAGATAAAATAATAATTATTTTATTAAGTATTTAGATGAGATTATATACGTATATGAGTACGTATTTTGAGGAAAATAATGACATATATGAATACGTATTTTGAGAGAAGAATGACGTATTTTTTAGTCAAGAAATACGAAGCAGAATTTTGAATATTTAATTCAAAATGATTATTATTATATGAATTTAATGAAATGATTTTCATTAAAATTTGAAGTTATGAGATTATAGAAGTTAAAAGTCGAGTGATAATTCATTAATATATGAATGTGTCCGAGGTATGAGTTATTGTATTTAAGATATGACGTATTTCTGAAATCTCGATAGTTGATTGTGATTATATGATTAAGTATGATGATAATAACCTAATTATTTGAGAAAAGTTAATCGTTTATTTGATATAAGTATTGAATGTTGGCATTGATGCTTGAGTATGATGACGATGTTTGAGTAATGATGTGAATACGTGTTTATAAAGTGAATGTTTGATCGCCGATGTGAATGTTTGATTACTGAAATCAGTACTCAATTGTGAATGAATGATGTATGATGATATTAGTTGAAATTTGACGTTACGATTTGACAAAAATCATATAACTTGAGTAATGAGAAGTCAAGACGAGTTAAATAGTAACTTATCAATTTACATGAAGTTTGAGAAGTCATATTAGAAACGAGAATCTGAATTTGAAAAGTTATTAGAAACCGAGTAAAGACGATGATTCAGAAATGAGAAATCGAGAAAGTTATCGATATAGAGAAGTTTAGTTGAGTTAAGGAAAACCCGAGTCAAGTAGAAGTCCTTCAGTCGAGCCCTAAGTCTATTATACGTTTTTCGAGTAAGATAAGCTCGATTTTAATCGATGTTATTATTGAAGGGCCGAGCGGGACTGCGAAATAGTCGGGAAAGCGTAAAGTAAGCAACCTCGACTTCAATATACCCGAAGCAAGGTGGGCTTTTCTGAACTAAAACCAAATGATGAATGCGCTTATTACTTATATATTATGTGTGCTTTTCAAATTGATTGACTTGCCTAAATGTTTTAAATGTTTTGGTATGCAATCATCTACATGTTAATAATTAAAGTCCTGTGGACGCACGGGATAAAAGTCCTGTTTATACGGGACCGATGCATGCATTGTATTGAGGTAATTGTGAGCTTTACTTCGGTTTAGCCGGTTACTATGTTTGAGAAGGAGGCCTACTTCTCGACACAACAGAAAGATCAGTTGTAGATTGATTCATACTTGAGTATAAAAATGACTGCAGTCGATTTCAGAAAAATGAAAATGTTTTTATGGCTGTCACAAGTGATAAGTTGTTTTTGAACGATTATATATTTAACCCTTGTGATGCAGCAAAAGAGGCAAGTATTTCAATCATATAGCTCTAATGAGCAGAGTTTCAATTATTTTTGGCATTGTGTTCATTGAGTACTTTCTAAACGTGCAGGTTAGCCGTGGATGAGGATGGTGCTGATGATCTTGGTGGTGTGCTTTCTGTTGTGAGTTCAGTCAGTGGTTACATGTCTTCATACATGTAATTGTCGAGAGTAGTGATGTCTTCCGCTGGATTGTGTCTATATTTTTGAACACTTAATTATATTGATGCTACAATGAGCAGTTTGTCCGAGTCGAAATAGTACTTAAATTTCGTTTGCTTATTATTATTCTGAATGACGTGAAGTCAAAATACTTAACGCTATTTTTGAGAAACCGTTGTAAATTAAGCGTGCCGTTTCTTGTTGAAATTGGTTGAAAGCATGTTCTTATTCGTCGTTGCTTTCATACCTTATTTTCTTATTGATTCATTGTCAAGTCGAGTTTTTGGTTTATAGTTTCACATTCTTAATTCATTCAGAATTAATATTAAATTGCAATTCGAGTGAGTTGTGTCAAAAGTGAGATATTTATTTGATGGTTTCACCTTCACACTCCAATGGAGTCTGATCGTTCCTACACACCGGATTTCGGGCTGTGACAACACCTCCTGAAGTTATATGAAATTTTAAACTTTAATAAATAGGAGTATGGAAATATAATTAATGTAGTTATCTTATTATTATGGGGTTTTCCTTTTTTTTTCAGCTTCACATTCCATATAATATTTTTATTATTTGATGAATAGTGGTAATTTATTTCATTAGCCTTTTCGGATTGTATATGGACAAGCAAAAGGCCCACTTAATACTTCATTTATTTTCCGTCTTTTCGTTTTCTCGACCCTAGTTACAAGTTGGGAAATTTTAGTCACAATCTCTATTTTACTCCACGTAGCCCCCATAAAAATAATAATAAATTAAATTATAAATATATTATTGTATCCTTATAATTTATATTTAAAATTTAAATAAATTAAACTCTAAAAGAATAATTATTAGTGTATATCCCCTCCAAGCACACGTACAAGTACAAGTGTACGATCGCAAATAGAAGAAGAAGAGAGGCAATAAAATAATTCAATCTCAACAATTGGATGCAAGTCAAGGATATTACGACGGCAAATAGAAGAAGAAGAAAGGCAATAAAATATTCAATCTCAGCAATTTGGATTCCACTCAAGAATATATTTACAGAAGCAACAATGAAATATTTGCATTATTACATGAGAGATTTGTCTAATCAGTGATATTCTCAGGAGATTTATCTGTCAAACAAATAACACCTTAAGGTTTTAATAGTATCATCCAAGGCCTCTTCATTTGATGCCAGATGCCTTAAAACATCCTCTCTGCCGTGCAAGATTTTTTCTCCTATGAAGTAAACGTTTCTATCTTTCACGATAACACCGTTCACAAGCTAAATCTAAGGCCTCTGAGTCGCGGCTAATTCCTTTGCCAAAGTTCACAACCGCATATCAAATCTTCCTCAAGAAAAAAATAATTTGAACCCTAATATTGGAGAGACTAATTATATAACTGAAAAACAATGGACACAAATCAATATTGAAGAGGGTCGAGAAATTAAATAGAAGAAATTCGTACCATCTTTGATTTATCAAGTAAAGCTTTCACTTTACTCTAAATTTAACGGTTCGATCAAATTGGAGAGATAGTGAAAGATTCAAAAGCATCCATCTTCAAAATTTTTATAAGCAAGAAGTAATCAGCGCTGGCAGTAGAAAAATAGGATTAATATGTTCGGTGGCTGCAGAGTAATAGGATTAATATTTTTATTTAATTTATAATTTATAATAAGGTTATAAGGATATAATAATATATTTATAATTTAATTTATTATTATTTTTTATAGGGGCTACGTGAAATAAAATGGAGGGTGCGTTTAAAAATTTTTATACAATTTTATTGGGCTTTGCAATTCCTTTGTGTTTGAACAACTATTTAGGTTTGGAACCACTTTAAAGAGTTTTGCTAAGGGATAAAAAAGAATTTAATAAAGTTGCAATCTTCTGTTTACATGTTCCATAGCGTACGGATTCATTCATTATAAGTTCGAATTTTTTACTCAAGAAACGTGTTAATTCTTTTGTTAAATAGATGGACGCCACGTGCATAATTGGATTTGCAATTCAGGAAATTAAAACTAGCGAAATAATTGAGGCTAGAATATGGGCCAACCATATGATTATATAGGCCTGTGGCTCTATATTAATTTAGACTTAAATTTCTAAGTAGGCCATATTCATATATTATTAAGGGTTAATACTTAATACCAAATAATGCACTAACTTTATCACATTCGTAATATTAATGACTGTGAATAATTGCAATTAAGACACTATATTATTTTTTTCAAATTAAATACTTCTAATTTTCGGTTGCCTTCACAATATCTTCAATATATGAGTTTGATTTTTATTTATTTATTTTTTTTGAAAAGGCAGAGCGACAGGGTTTGAATATTAGATCTCACTGCTTACAGATTGAAGCAACATTGCTTCAATATATTCTTTTGAGACAATTTTCTTTCCTAGATATCAAAATCCTCAAATTAGTGAGTACGAGTGATCAATTTTGAAATTATTTTAGTGATAAAGCATTATAGTCCTGCAAAAATGAAATTGTATTTGATTGGTCAAATATCGATCCCTCATTCATATCGATTTAAACAAAGTTAATGTGTATATTTACTGATTTAATAAAAATAACGTGTACTTTTATTCAAATTGTATATTACATCCAGCACACAATCTATTTAGCCTATCACAAACAATGAAAGTAACGAATGTTCACATGTACGAGGTCGAGTTTATCTAGCATGCACTATCGTCACTTCCATAAAGCAAACTATCTGTACAGTGGCAGAGATTATCTAGAGCAATTTATCTTTCCCCATATGATTTGTAAGCTATTGTATAGAAAAGTTTATGTTGTTGAAAACATTAAGGGATGTGAATCTGAGGACGAAGCAGACACACTCTTATTCAATGTCCATGAGTATTCAATGTTTGGAAACGTTGTAGGCATGGCTTCAAAATCTCTCATTTCTTCAAATTCTTCGTTTTTGACAACTGACTCCTCAGATATTCTAAAACTTTCCAATTCGGTAGCAACTTCTTTCATTGATGGTCTCATTTTCCCTTTCAAATTCAAACATCTTTGTGCGAGCCTTGCAACTAAAATCACCTCTTCCTTTCTACCTTGTTCCCAAACTTGAGGATCTAGGATTATGTCAAGACAGTTGTGTTCCATACATGTAAGAAATCGTGTAGCTAGGCCTCTTTCCTCCTCTGCTTTATCAAATGATATTGGCTTTTGCCCAGTAAGAAGCTCAACAATAACTACTCCAAAACTATAAACGTCACTCTTTTCAGTGAATTGACTCGATTGAAAATACTCTGGATCTAAGTACCCAAACGTCCCTTTAACCAGAGTAGTTAAATGAGTTTGATCTGCAGCAATGGACCTGGAAGTTCCAAAATCTGACACTTTGACAACATATTTTTCATCTAGAAGAATATTACTCGATTTAATGTCCCTGTGATAGATAGCCATGGACGATGCAGAATGTAAGTAGGCAAGTGCCCCTGCTATATCTGCTGCAATTTTCAAACGCATGTTCCATAGAAGTGGGAATTCATTACTAGGATCATGAATGAGCTCAAAAAGTGTTCCATTTGGCATAAATTCATAAATAAGTAGAGGAACCTCGGTCTCCAAACAACACCCCAACAATTTGACCACATTCCTGTGATTGATCTGCGACAGTATCGCAACCTCGTTTATAAACTGTTGCACTTGATTCTCATCAACCAACTTTGATTTCTTAATAGCCACAATCTTACCATCAGATAGCATTCCTTTATAGACCGTGCCTTGCCCTCCGTGTCCAAGAATTCGGCTTTCGTTGAACTGATCTGTAGCTACTTCCAACTCTTTCGAAGGGAAAACTTTTGTTCGTCCAAGCACACCTTCATTGGTTTGCTGTTGCAAGAGGAGACCACCATTTTGTTTGAAGAATTTCTCTTTAACCATTTTTAACTTTCTCTTTTGCAACACCTTATACAGCCAAAAGCACATTAAGAGTAGCATCACCAATCCCAATCCAGAGCCAATACCTTAATGCAAAGTTACTCATGAGAAAATAAAAATCTATATGAACAAGTGAAACTATGTATATATACTGGGTTGCCCATATGATCCATCATCATTTAACACATAGTTTGTAGTATATTTTAAGTTTTTCATCATTGTCATTTGTTTAAAAATAAAAACATAAAAACCGAGCCATTTCAACCATTATATTTTTACCTGTCAAGATTATCATCTTGGATTTGGACGGTGGCAGCGGAATGCAACTTGTACTACCATCTTGCGTCACATAAGCATAATAGCCTTTTGAACATGAGCAATGATAAGAACCAGGACTGTTGTTGCAAATTGAATTTGGAAAGCATGTATTAGTTGCATTATCAGTGCATTCATCAATATCTGCTCAAAAGCAACACCAACAACATTTACAATATCAATTAACAGACAACACAGACAATAATAGGCGGATTTGTTATAGACAATTCCAAATCTATGTTGTCTATGACCGAAATTCTTGTAGTGCAATATCAAGATATGACCAAGTTATTGAAATATATAGTATTCGCTAGCTAGCTAGACTACCAACCTTGGCAGCCTGGATCGAGGTAAGGATTGCCTCGATATCCTCGGGAGCAATTGCAGAGGTATCCTGCATTTCCAACTGTAGCATTGAAATCAATACAATCGGCATTTGCTCGACATGCAAAGTTAGCTAAATCCCGTCGTGCTTCTTTGCAATTTGCGGCCCCAATTCTCCAATCCAACGCTAATATTTTGGACCGGCCATAAGGCCTATAAGTTGTATCATCAATGCTCACCGACACCGATGAGTTATGTAAGAAGGGAAATGAAGCAAAGGCGTAACTCCCACCATCCTCATTAACTTTATCGTTAAAATATGAAACAAAGGCGTAGCTACAAGAGACATTCATCTTACGTGGCCATCGTCCAGTTAGGTCGCTCAAATTTGCTTCAAGGTAAGCCGTACCTGCAAGTTATCCAAATCCATATAAAATGTATACGTATGTCTGTTTGCTTTGTTTCTCATAAGTTCAACATTTTCCAATCGATATATATATATATATAAAAGGATTGGTTCATATAAAAATCAATCTTAGAGTGAGAACATGCGAGCAAACTTAAATTACTTTGTAATCATGCTTAAATTAATGTATTATCATGCTTAATTATATTCATGTATTTTATATAAATATTATATTTTTATGACTATAATTGTATTTATTTGAAGCATGAATATATATAGATTCAAACATGATCTTATATAAAAACTAACGTTTATATAAAAAGCATGAATCTTATTAAACATGACAATCTATGAATTTAAGCTGACTACATATTAATTTAAGCATGTTCTCACGTTCTCACACCAGGAAATATTTTTACACTAACTCATCCATATATATATATAGGGATGAATTAGTGTAAACATTAATGCTTAATAAGATCATGCTTGAATCTATATAAACATTAATGTAAACACGAGGAAATTTATATTTTGGCATGCTTAATAAAATTCATGTTTTTTTTATAAACATTAATGCTTACATAAAATCATACTTGAATCTATATAAATTCATGCTTGAAATAATCACAATCATAGATCATACAAAGATAATGTTTATATTAAAAAACATAATCTTATTAAGCATGATAATATATTGATTTAAGCATAATTTACATATTTATTTAAGCAAGTTCTCACGTTCTCACACTAGGATTAGTTTTTATATGAACAATCCCCATATATAGATATATATACATAGGGATGGGTTATGGTGAAAATGACCCTTAAAAGTGAGAAATAGGAATAAATCTGGACCACACATCACAAAAAAAGGGCTGGCGCGCGTGTAGCTCACGCGCCAATTTTATTTTTATTTTATTCTTTTCTGGACGATTTTTTCTAAAAACGCGTTGCATCTAGATACACTGTGTGGTGCATCTGGTTACATATTGTGGTGCATGTCCTAATTTTTTTCAGTTTTTTTTCAGCTTTATTTTTGTTAGCAGATTTTTTTCCCCGGCTCCGCCTTCGGCTCCAATTTTACGGCTTCGCCTTCGCTTGGATTACTAATATAAGGATAATCGGCGTGCAACATTTAGATTTTTCGGCTCGCTCCGAGATTTTCGGTTCCCCTCGCTCGAATCTTGATCAAAAAAGAAGTGGCAAACCAAATTCTAATCATTTCTTAGGATAAAGGTCATTCTTATATGATGGTAATCCTATATATATATATATGTGGATGTATTCTAGTGAAAATTCTCCTTATCCTAAAAAATTGTATTAATCTCAACCACATATCTATAAATGATGGATGGTTAATATTTGATCGTGGTCAAACCGGATCAACCCGGGTCAAATCCAGGTCAACCCTTTTTATTTTTATTCTTTTTATGGTTACCTCATATGCACCACATCATGTATTCATATGCACCACATTATATAATGAGATACATCACTAAGTGCATTGAGATGCACCAAATTACGTTTCTTTTTTACGTCCTCATATGCACCACATCATGTATTCATATGCACCACACTATATAATGAGATGCACCACTAAGTGCATTGAGATGTATATGGTTTTTTTTACATATTTTTTTTTTCCGGATCAGCCTTCGGCTTCGATTAATAATATCAGGATAATCGTCGGGCAACAATTTGAATTTTTCGGCTCGCTCCGAGCCCTTCGGCTCCCCTCGTTCGAATCTTGACCAAAGAAGAAGCGGGAAACAAAAAACCGAAGAGGCAAACAAAAAAACGGGGAAAATAAATCTGAGAATTAAAAAAATAGAAAAAAATAAAAAAAAAATCAAAAATATGTAGCATCTCAATGCACTTTTGGATACTACCCCACAAAAAATTATTATATTTACCCTTATTTTATCAACTTATTTACCTAGCTAAAATACCATATATGGTCCAAAAATATCTCAATTAATTAATATATCACTCCCTCAATGTGAGACAATTTCTCCACTCACAACAAATTCAATACACATAACTAACTCAACAACTTTTTCCTTAACACCGGTGCCACTTTCTCATAGGAAGAGATTTAGGGACGGGAGGTAGTTAAAACTATCACATGCAATAATAAAGAAATTTTCAGCATTAAGTATATCTTTTTAAATTGTCATAATATTTTCCAAATAATAAAATGAGGATCATGCCTCATAGGTTTTAAATAAATATTTGTGATATCATTTTAAAGATTTAACTATATACTGTAGGGTGATTCACAAAATTGTTTTTTTTTTTTAGCTAACCGTGAATCCGTAATAAGCAAATACAATAGTAATAATATTAAGTTGATAATAATTACCTCTTGGAATGGGTGCCATACAACAGCCATAGTCTCCAGACGTTTCTCCATATTCATACCAGCACGTTGCATCAATATTGTTGAATCCAGTCCGCTCATCCGAGAAAATAGTTGTGCAGCCGCTGCGGATTGAACTCCGATTGTGATCTTCTCCAATAACCGCCACAACCATATCGCCGCAGCCAATGGCAGTGATCCAATTCCCATCTGATACCGAATATTGAGTTCGCAGCAAGTCAATAATCAAGCTGCTTCGCTTCTCCGGTTTAATGATTCCATCTGATAGATTGTAGCAAGTTGAAGCTATGCTCGGATACTTGACCAAAGCCTTTGATGAATTGAGCTCAATGATTTCGATGTTGAGAAGACGGAGGTAGGGTTTTGGAGGGTTGGTGCTGGTGTTGCATAGGATTTCAAAAGATGGCCCCAACGAGCAATTCAGCCCCACTCCAAATGGAAAAGGGATAGATATTTTCCCACATTGATCCAAGCATCCAGCTTTGGCAATTGAGCTGGGAAATGAAATTGCTGGTGGAAGAAGCAAATCAATATGTAGGAGACTAAGTTAATTAAAATTGATGTCCAGTGTAGTTGGAACATTGCAATATAAGTGAAGTTTATGTACTAAAAAAAAAAGAATTTTTGCGGGGGTGAAAGATGGACGAAAGTTTATTTTGAAGTATAATTTGTGCTATCATATTTCGGATTTTTATAGATAGATGATGTCAAACTTTCCAATTTTGCCCTTGTCCTAATGTAATTAATGTAGTTTTTTAATTTTCAATGCAATAATTAGGGGTAAAAGTGTAAATTTATTTACTTTTTTATTGTACTTATTTTGACAGTTCACTTATCTTGGACAAATGGGGTATTAGAAATAGTAGAGTCTAGTTTGGTGCTTGATAGTATAAGATAGTAAACATTCTCGAATGTAGTTAGTTTGGTATGACACAAGTTTTTATATATACTAGCGATTATAATGTGTGTTGCACGTTTTAACCACTTTTATATAATTTTTATCAATCATTGGACATATTATATGATGATGTATGAGTTGAAAAATTATAAGAACATTAATATTTTTAAAAGAAGAACGAAAAAAAAAAAAAACTTATAGTATACCACCATACCAAATATTTCTTATGTTGTCAAAGAACTTGCATTGAGTTATTTTTATGTTCGTCACCAGACAACTTGTACTTTCCTTTCATAGACATGACTCGCTATATCTTCTAAACATTTAACCTTCAATTGATCTTAAATATGAGACTGTTCTTCCATTCAAATAATGTTCCCCAAATTTTCTTAAAATTCGCAATCATTGTTTTACCACAAATTATTTGTGGACATAGAGTGTATATTTTATTATATACATTTTGCATAGATTCTCAAAATAAAATTAATCCAAACTATCTTAGCGTAACTTTAGCTTGTTAGGAAGTACCTACCATGTTTCCTCAATAAGGTTAAAAGGAGGAAAAATAACTCCAGCCTGATTTAAACTCAATGGTTTAATAGAATTTTTCTATTTCGTATAGTTAATTATCAGAATGTCTACCAATATTACAATATAAGAATCATGTAAAAAGAGAGTGTCTATATGCTTCACATACATCTAGAATGAAGGAGAGTGAAGTTATCACATAACCTTTTTATGATCTGGTGCCTAATATTGTAATCGTAAGCACTCACTTTCATGCTCTCATCTCAAACTCGAAGATAAGTCACGCACATGCTCAAACCTACACAGTTTTTGTTATTGCATCTCAATAATATCATAACTCCGAATTATTATATTTGAAAGATGAGATATCTATTATCATAACTTGAACTTAAAGTTCATGGGTGCGCATAGTGGTTAGATATGATACTCATTAGCATCCCATAAACAAAACCAAACAAGATAAATGATGCACATATAATAAGAAATTGAAAAAAAAAAACACATTGAAGTAAAAAATTTGAAGAAAAAAAAAACACATTTAAGTAAAAAATTTGTAGTCAATTTTTCTACAGTTTCATGGTAATAAAGAGTGTTCACATGTCATTTTGTTCTAGTAAAAAGAATACATTCATTACCCCTCACAACGAGTTAATAAATAATTAAAAAATTAGAGAAAATAAATTAGATAACATACATTGAAAAGTAATCTCCAAATATCAAGAAATAAACCTACATTCTTTTGTCCTCTTCACTCTCTCAGTGAAATCTAAAATATAAAATGAGATTCAATCTCGTTATCATAATCTATTGAAAATTTTACTTATTCTTGTTACTTGTTGTAACCAAATTGAATTTGTGATAGCAAGAATATAAATGACGTTGCTTGTAAACTGCTTAAATGATTATAGGCCGAGTGATCTGTAAAATACCCAACTTTTCACAAATTCATGTTTTGCATCCCGGGTTAAGATTCTTCGTGGTAAATACCAAACTTTTATTTTTTTTTCTGGTTTTGCAACCAACGAGATTTTCCGGCGAATCTTTAATTTTTTCCGACGAATCTTTAATTTTTTTCGGAGAATCTTTAGTCAAGCATTTGATTACGTGGCAAAATAATATATGCGTGGCACTTATGTGTCAAAATAATTATGCACCAAGTCACATGCAAGCATATTCCTGTCGGACCCTAATTATTTCTTACTTCCACAATTCTTCTCTTCTTCCCGCTTTTGTTGTTAAATGTCGGAGGTTTCCTTCTCTTTCTTCTCGCCTTCTGGGTCTTAATGATTTTCTATTATGTTGTTGTCAGAGATTAATTGACAAATAGGTGGTCCTGGGGCAACAATTTTCTTTTGCACTCTATCTATTTGACAAAATGCTTCAAAAAAGAGATGCTATTAACATAGCTATTAAAAGCAAAAAATCTGTTGAACTTGGTTTTGTGGACTATTAAAGATAGTGAAAATTAAGAAATTTTTTTTTTTTATGTCGTGGGAACCCGCAGCCGCTACCTTTGGTGCGCACTGGGAAAATTACAAGATTTCATGTTTATGGAGTCAAGTTATTGCTTTATGTAGTAGTTATAGTTATTCATCGTAATTTTATGATGCACTGCCAAAATAGGCCACAAAATATATTTATCGGAGAATATGCTTCATCTGACTTGGTACATAATTATTTTGCCATAGAATCAAATGCTTAATTAAAGATTCACTGGAAAAAATTAAAAATTTGCCGGAAAATCTCGTTGGTTGCAAAACTAGAAAAAAAGGAAAGTTTGGTATTTACCACGCAGAATCTTAACCTGAGATGCAAAACACGAATTTGTAGAAAGTTGAGTATTTTACAGGCCATTCGGCCATGATTATATAGCCAATAGTAGATTGAGAAAGGAAAGGTAATTAAGATCATACCCCATCCATCGTGCTTATATTGTCTTCCATTTATGAAAAATAATTAACCCTATAAAAGTGATGAGACCTACACACTTTATATCTTATCCTTAATCCTCATGCTGAACGGTCACGAAGTAATATGAGCTGGATGGAGAAAGTACGATTTCCCGAATGAAGGCACTTAATTAGTAAAAGAAAATACACACATTAGATAGGCTATTTAATTTTCACATGAAAAATGAATTTTGATACTTTTTTAAGAGTGCATTTCATATTTTAATTATTTTCATAGTTTATTTACTTTATTATATTTTCTTGATAAATTGTTGGACAATTTTTCAAAATTTTATATATAATCATTAAAAATTGACGATTACATGATTCTATGTTTCAAAATCTACAAATAAGCTAATCTATAAATACTTGGATATCATACCTCTGTAGTTTATACTCTTTTAATATAGCAAGGAAAAAATTCATATAAAATGAATGTTTAATTAATAATATCCTTATAAACTAATATAGGTTCAGATTTCTCTTTGTACAAAGAAAAAGGTGGTATTGATTAGAAGAATAGCAATTTTGTTTGTTCGCTTGTTTTTTTTTTCTTTTTTCTTTTTGTTTTTTTAATGGAGAGAAAATTAAAGATTTTTAATGATATAATGTAATTGTGTAGGATGGTTTGACTTTTCAAATATTTTATAAAAAATTATTGGGCATACCTTAACTAACATGTACAAAGGAATTTCGTTACAAATTTTTTGGTATTTATTTGTTAGACAAAATAATATTTTATTAACAAAGAATATTGTGATATAATTTAAACAAATCTTCAACCATGAAAGTAATTAATAATAAATTTTTATATGGTTGTTTTTATATTTGCAGAAGCAAGAAAGATAATATGATTATGATTCTGCTATAAATATTCCTTTGAAGTAATTATTATGGTAATTATAATTGATAATATTGAAATACGACATTTCCCTTAGTATTTATATATATTAGGAAAGGATCCTCTATTGTTTTTCTATGTGATATCTCCTATTGCTTTAATAGGAGATGACACATGGCGTAATTAGTGTAAAATTTAGAAAATATATAAGGATATTATATACCCTAAATTTTGAACCCTTTATCATGCCATGTGTCATCTCCTTATTAAAGTAATAAGAGATGTCATATGGAGAGGCAATAGAGAATTCCATAGGCGAATCAAATTTTGTAAACAAAACTCTTTTATAATAAGTATAGATATAGATATAGATAAGAAGGTAATTTAGTGTAAAAGAGAACTAACTTGGTCGGCATCCTCCGGATAGGTAAGGATTGCCCTCGTATCCTTGGACGCAGCTGCACGTGTATCCTCTACCAACGTCGTCTGCCTCAACACAAATACTCTTGTCGTCTCTACAAGCGTAAGTTGTGGAGTTGAGCTTTGCACGGCTGCAGTTCTCAGCCCCATTAATTACCCAATTAAGCCGCACCACCGGCGGCCTCGGGGTTGATTCCCAATTATCGTTTAGCAATGTTGTGAAGTTATCCAGATAGTTCAACGGATATGAAAATAAAGTCTCATTTCTCTTCCTCCTCTCCTGGATAAAGGCGTAACTGCACGGGAACAGCTTTCTACGTCCTAATCTTCTGCTCAAATCAATTAATTCTGCTCCCACGAAACTTAAGCCTGTGACGAGTGAAATGATTAAATTGTTACTAAACATATTCTTCTAATGACAAAATAAAAAATAAAATAAAAAATAAAATAAAAAATGCAATTGTTTGACAATAAATACTTAGCAAAATAAAATTTAGGAAAAATGCACATAAATACATGAATTTTACTATGTCTTTCATTTTATACATTACTTTGAATTTTTCCTGTAAAATCAGCAAGTCTCGATTTTGTTCATTTTTTTTCCTAATACAAAAATTTTGACAAAATCTCCTATATTATTGAATCAAAACTCAATCGATCAAGATCACATAATGTAATGTGAAGAAATTTATTTTATTTCGCCATAAAATTATCATTAGTTTCGTGAATTCGTATGAGAGGAAAATTTGGAAGAATGTAATTCAAGTATGAAATGATGTCGTACAGAACTGTTGAAAATGGTTTAGTTTTAACCATTAATGGTTTAGTTTTAACCATTAATTAAGAATAAATATTGTTACTTAAATATTTATTATTTAATTAAAATATTTATTGGGATGTTAATCTACGTTGTGAGTAGATGAACGTGGTATATTTGATATCACTGAACCATTTTTTGGTGAGTGAAATATTGTATGTCAAAGGTTGGATGTTGGAGTAGAAAATAACATGTCTAAATGTTAGTTGTCTCACATCGGTTATATATGGATGTCTTGACTTGTTTTTAAGTTTTTGTCTATATGGGCTTAAAAACTTGTTGGGTTAGGGTGTATGGGTGTCCTCGTGCGTCGTAGAACCACACCGACGACGCCGCCGGGCGGGCGGGTCGGGCTTGGACTCAGGCCCACGGCCCAGGACTTGGATCTTGACAATTGGTGCTTTAGGCTGGTAAACGCCTATTGGGCGTCTGAAACAACCGGCCATCATGGTTGTGTTAATGGCGATGAGTCCATTAATGTGTCGAGAGCTGTCTGTATGAGGAGCTTCGATCACTGCAGAATATACCCATTTCAGATCAATCATTGCATTCTCTCCTGCAAAGCATAGCATAACATTCATACACTTTCGAGTTCAGTTCCTCGTTCCAGTTTCAGTTCGCCGGTGGTCGTTCAGTTTGCGGTACTGTTATTGTCGAGACGTTCAGATCATTTTAACTTTTGGGGACGAGTCGCCTTACCATGAGCACTACTGTAGCATATTCTCGTCTTGCGGGCAGAAGCTCTAGCTTCGGACAATCTTTGATTTTCCTAAACTTGTTTCTTAAAAGTTTCGAATATTCATTGATATACACGTACGAGTACCCAGTTTCTCACAATTGCAAGACGAGAATAACCAAAAGTTTCTTGTTCGTGTCCTCTTCAAACTGAAGCTGAATCCTATACCTCTGCTGAAACAATGTTGACCAATCCGAGCACCGGCGCTTCCACTAATCCATCCACATTTTCTTGAACCATCGGCTCCTCGAGTTCTACTATGGCTCCAATTCGGAATGCTGCTCGGCTCATGCCAATCGCCAAGAAACCTCCTTTTTTCTTGGGCACTGACTTCAAAAGATGGTCCCTAAAGATGATGTTCTACATCACCACAATGGAGCTTGCGAGCTTCCTACATGAAAACAGGCCGCCTGTTCCTATTAAGGACGAGGCGGATGTTCAAGTACGTATTAACTACGATATTTGGGTTCATTATTCAGATTATTTGTGTCGGAATATGTCGCTGAATGGACTTGATGATGACATGTTCAATGTGTTCAACGTCAATAAGACGGGCAAATAAATTTTGGATACTCTTGAGTTAAAGTACCGTGTGAACCCTGCTAGCACGAAGAAGTTTGTTGTGACGAGACTCACCAAATATCAAATGGTGGATAATCGTCCTATGATGACCCAAGTGCAAGAGTTCTAGAATTTGTACATAATACCCATTCCAAGGGGATGCCTCTACCCGAGGCATATACTGTGGCGACAAGCTACCGCCTAGCTGGAAGGAATTCAAGGGATACATTAAACACAAGCAAAATGAGATGACCCTTGAAACTTTGGTTGCTAAGCTCCAAATTGAGGCTCAAGTCCGTGACCAAGACTTGAGGGCCAAATCTCTAATGGAGGCTAAGGCTAATTTGACCGAAGGTGGGGGTAGACCTTCCAAGAAGCGCCCACGTCCTACCAAAGGCAAGGTAAAAGAGGTAGATGCTGCGACGAAGTTTACCAGAATGTGCTACAACTGTGACAAGCCCGGCCATATGGCGAAGCACTGCTGTAAGCCGCAAAAGAATAAGGGAAAGGGCAAAGTGAACTATGTCGAGAAGGATTTCGACAGTTGGGAAAAAGATGACCTCGTTACCCTGATCATCGAGGTAAATAATGATCACCGAGATAAATACATCCGACATGGAGATAACTGTGAAGGATGTGCTACATGCTCCGGCAATCCGCAAGAACTTGGTGTCTGGTGTCAAATTAGTTAGGGCTAAATTTGATATAAACCTCCGTACCAATTTGGTAATAATAACGGTAAGTCTTGACATATTCGTCGACGACATAACACCGTGAGGCATTTGATATTGAGTGGGGTTATCTCAATTGATTACGGGAGGTCAATAGATAATTTGATGGATCAACTGACGAAAAACATAAGTTGACATCAAATGTATAAATTGCAAGAGGGAATGGGTGTTAAATTAACAACTTAAGGATGATTTTAGCAGAAACCTTGTAGATTGGAGGAACCCAAAAACTGGTTCAATGGGGCAACGAAGTTATAAGAACCTTGTAGATTGGAGGATCCCAAGAACTTGTACATTTTAGCAGAAACCTTAGTGAGTGTTTGGAAACCTGCATGTGGTGAGGTTAACTCTTATGACTTTTAATAATTCTTGGATACCTCGGAGAGATCAATTATAGTAGGATACTTGGAAATAGGAATCACTTATATAAGTGTGAAGTGAGGGCCGCTTCGCTTGATACACTTATGAATCCAAATGAGTGTTTAAGGCCAAAAATGACACAAAATGTAGAACAGATGGAATTGAGATGATATTGTGTAAATATTATTGCCTCGTATATATACACCATGGAGGACTAGTTCAAGGTTATCATGACCACTATGCTGCCGGTATACTCGATGATGTTGACTATGAATAGGTTTAAAGCCACAAACTACCTGGCCAAATGCAATATTGTCTCTTGAGGAATGAACTTTCCATTTGCATTCATTTTGCTTTGGCATTCTTACTCATGTAGGGGATTGTTGGAAATGGTTTTTACCATTATTTAAAGATAAATATTGTTAATTAAATATTTATTATTTAATTAAAATATTTATTGGATGTAAATCTACGCCGTGAGTTGATGAACATGGTATATTTGATATCTCTAAACCGATTTTCGATGAGTGAGATATTGTATGCCAAATGTTGGATGTTGGAGTAGAAACTAACATGTCTAAATGTTACTTGTCCCACATCGATTATATGTAGATATTTTGACTTGTTTTTAAGTCTTTGTCTATATGAACTTAATAACTTGTTGGGTTGGGGTGTATGGGTGTCCTCGCTTGCGCTTACACACATGCGCGCGCCGCCGAGAGAGCGGACGGGACGGGTTTGGGCTCGGGCCCACGGCCCAGGATTTGAATCTTGAATCTTCGTGCTTTAGGCTGGTGTTTGTTCCTATTCTTTTGGGACCAACTCCGGCTCTTCATCCGATCAGAGCGTGTCGAGAGTTGCCTGTATAAGGAACTTCTATCATTGCAGAATACACACATTCCAAAGAGCTTCGATCATTGCAGAATACACACATTCCAAAACAATCTCGGCATTCTATCCTGCAATGCATAACATAACATTCACACACTTTCCAGTTCAATTCCTCGCCAGTTCCAGTTCGCCGGTGCTCGATCAGTTTGCGGTGCTACCTACTGTCGAGACGTTCAAATCGTTTAACCTTTGAGGACGAGCCGCCTTACCGTGAGCACTACCGGAGCGTATTCTCTTCTTACGGGCAGAAGCTCTAGTTTCGGATGATCACTGGTTTTCCTAAACTTGTTTCTTCAGTTTCATTATAATTCTTATCAGTAAGTACGTTGATCAGTTCATCAATAAAAGTTCCGAATATTCATTGATATACACGTACGAGTACTCGGTTTCTTACAAGAACTTTTAAAAATTATCTCCTTGAATTTGTCGGACATAAGAGGTCGTCATATGTCCTGTTTCCACATAAGCGCCAATTGTGTAGACGGGGTTTAAAATTAGGAAAAAATTAAAAAAACTGAAAGTTTGTGTTTTTATGGATTTAATTAAAAAATCATGTGCAATATATAGAAATAGAGCAAAGTTCATGTACTTGTATGCAATTTTAACTAAAATTTATTATTACTACAATTATCATGATGAGCATAAAAAAAAAATCAACAAGAATATATTCATAAGTAGAAGCAGTTGTACTTGTTGTGATATCAACTCTCAGTCGTATTTAGTTATACGCATGAGTCATAAAAATTGTGATTATGGGACTTACTATATTTTATTCACACATGACACACCTAATTACTTTTTTATTTAAAAGTATTATATAGTTTAGACAATCAATTACCTCTGGTTATAGGGGCCTGGCAACAACCATTAGATGAGCAATACCCGAGGCCGCCTGTATGATTCTTGTCGGTGCAAATGGTTGAGCAACCTTCGACAGAAGAAGTTCCGTTGGATTCCAGCACCATATCATCACAGCCGATGGCAGTGAGCACGTTTCCGTACCACAACGTATAAGGGGTTCCTGACAGGTTCACGCTCTTACTATGCTTATATAACGACGACTCACCCGCTGTAACATTGACTCCGCTTCCCCTGAAATCACAGCTAGCTGAAATCGGGTGCAGGTACTTGACCCGAATATAACTTTGGTTAATTTCAATCACTTGTTCATTGATAAGGGAGAGGTAGGCTTTTGGTGGGTTGGAGGAAGTATTGCAATTGACGTTAAAATATGGGTCGTGCGAGCAATCTAACCCGACTCCGAATGGATATGGAATAGGTAAATCCCCGCACTGATCCGGACATCTCGGTTTAGAAACTATAGTGGCGGAGGAGACTATTGGCGAGAGAAGTAGCAAGATAGAGATTAGTTGCAGCGGCGGCATAATTAACGTGTTTACTTGAATGTGTATGATGGGTAAGAAGAAACAGGGTTTAAAACAATAATTCGGTTGACTAGTCATTCTATATAATATAAATTCGTAAAGAGGTCCAAAAAGTATCCTATATTATCTTTTGAGGGTTTGAATCAGGTATCCTATCATTTTTTATTAGATTAATATAAAATATTTTATCCATCCTATAATATGTGGCTCAAAAAATTTGAAAACAGATATTTAAATGAAATATAAAAAAATAATTAAAATCATAAGATCAATAATTTTTCAAAGAATATTCTTTTCTTATTTAAAAACGAACAACTAACAATGAAATAATTTAATATACAAGTCACCTGTTGCACGAACATATGAAGTAATATATAAAAAAACAAAAAGAAGTCTCATAATACGGGTGAGTAACAAATTGACATGACTGATTCAGAAGGAGACTGACTTTTCAAGGCAACTGAAAGCATTTTCTACAACGTATGATAGTTATGTATTTAATTTTTTGTTTGTGATTTTTGACTTAACAAGAGAAAGCTGTGATAATTATGGAATCTTCGGTCGGCTTCTATAATAAATATCTCATAGAAAAAATGGAATGCCTCACCCTACTTGTAAGCAAACTACCGTCATACGCGAATTCTTGGGGGTATCGAGGCGCAATTGCGCCTATGAATGCGCGCCACGTGTAATACCAGATATAAGTAGTGGTTTGTTAACTTTTCATAGCGGTTTTGCCTCGATATGGAGCCTGATCGATTTTCTTTATTGACCTCATATCGTATCCAAAACACTTGTTATGGTTTTGAAAATTTTTTAATCGACGCAAGTCTGTATTTCATTGCCTATGTTTATAAATTATTGTTACAATCGACGATAGAATTATTATCACCGAATGTACTGATTCTGAGTCGAAATTTCCGGCCGGATCTCGACAACTACTCCCACACGCTTTACAACAATTTCTCCTTCTTCGTTTTACCCTTTCTCTTTGATTGACCTAAATTTTGAAAAGGTTGAATCTGGTTGTTGTATTTTCGTTTCATCGTTGTAAATGACTTGTGTGGGGGATACGAGCGATAATGTTGAAGTCGGAGATGAAGTCGAGTATAGTGCCGAAGATAATCGCGACAACAGCTGGAACATGGTTATGAGCGATGGCGAGGACAGCGACAACGACGTCGCTAGTTGCCCCGACTCGAAGAAAATACAACTACGACACACGAACATCGTTTCGTTGAAAGGGCCAGGTATATGATGTATTTGCCTTGAATAGGGCGAATATATTCATAATTACAATTTTAATTTACAAGTACATATATCATATCTGCTTCGGAGATGAGAAGAGAAGAGAAGAGAATCGGTAAAATTTCAATTTTGAATTTTCTCGCTAATTAATGATAACAATCTCAGCTTGTGAATGTGCATTACATTGAATTGAATTTTATGGCATGCATGGTAGTCCTCATTGAGATTATTCTCCAATTTGTTTTGTGTTAGTAGTTTGTGGCTTGTGCGGTGTAGTATTAAATTGGGATTATGTTGTTATTATCATTGCTCTGCTCTGCTCTTATCTTATTTGTTTGTTTGTAAGGATGTAGGAAAATTTATTTCATATTTGCAATTTGGAAGCATGATATGATCATTGAAATCTTTACTTCCTTCAATTCTTTATGTTGTTTTAGGTGTTGTGATCTCCATTAGATGTCATTTGAACTATCTTAACAAAATTACAAAAAAATTGTCCACCGAGAATATGTATATACTTGCGGCTTCATGCTTTGGCGATCTCTTTGATGTTCCTGACTCTCAATTTCAAGGCCAGATTTTGCACCACCTTCTTAAGCGCCTGCAACCGTGGTCTAGCAATCGTGGTACTTTAGTTTTCCTAATAAACGAACAATTAATTGAGTTTTGCCCTACGGAGTTTGCATTAATCACCGGATTGAGGTTTAGGTCACCTACAAAGCCGCTACCCAGTAGCCGTTCATTATATGCTCAGCATTTTGGCGGTGCAAGGAAAATTGTAGTGAATGATATTCTCCAACGATTCAAAAAGGAGTGTCGGAAGAGCAAGGGTAAATCTCTTGATTCCCTGAAGTTGGGCAGCCTTTATTTGGTGTACTTACTACTTTTGGTACGGGATATGGGCTCGAAAGGCATAGACATGTGCTATTTTCATTTGATCGATAATTTAAAAGACTTTTACGAATTTAACTGGGGGCGTATCGCGTATGATTATCTTGTTCGGAACATTTATGCAGCCAGAACTACCATTTTCAAACCACTTGGTAAAGATGCCTTGCCCAAAAAGGTTAGAAATTGTGAGGTAAAAGTCTTTGTCCATGCCCTCCAAGCTTGGGCGTATGAGGTGATTCCGGGGTTAGGTGACCACGCTGCACATCGAGTTGAAGGTACATATAACCTAATTAGGATGGCTCGATGGAACGCACAAAAGTACTTTGGCTATGAGGACCTTAAGAGATTCTTCAAGTCATCACCTGTAAGATGATGTATTTTGATTTGACTTAGCGTTTCTTTTACAGTTTCCTGCAGTTGATTGACCTTATTGGGTGCATTTCTCATTTGCAGATGGCTATGGTTCCCACTGAGAGGGAGATACAGAGTTTGTCGGCGTTGGGGATCTCTTACTCACCCTTTACAGTTGGAGCCCCTAGTGATTTTGTCTCAAGAAATCGTAAGCGTAAGTTCGATGATGTTAATAATGTTATTGGAAAGGAGAAGGCAGTTGGAAACAAGAAGAAAGGAGCACGTAGTTCGAGAAGGAATAAGGGACCTGAGGAACCTTGTAAAGCTAATATACGAACAGAGGAAAAATCCCAGTACAGTGATGTGAGTTGCTTTTAGTTTAACCGTGACTTTCAATTTAAGATGGCCAAAATACAATTGTGTATTAATTTGATTTACAAAATTTAGGATTTGAAGACTATTATTAGCGAGTTCTGGACTTGCATGCAACGGATGGAAGAGGCCAACACAAGAAGATATGTTGCTCTTGAAGGTGATATTTTGGCAGTAAAGCATCTTCTTGTAGATGTCCTTCAACGATTTGGAGATAGGAACGGGCGTAGCAACGGAACAGAAGAAAAAGCAAGTGACGCTGATGCAGCAAGGGATACGAGTTATCCCTCACCATCGGTTTCCTCAAAGAAGAATACAGGTAGGTCTCATCTGGGGAAAGAACTTCTGGTGGTTGAGCAACATATTGATCCTGATCCAGGCTTCGGTACTATTACAAAATACCCCGCGTTCAAAATAAAGATTGGGAAGATACCTGTATTGGATCCTAGCTCTGGTATATTCGATGATGCAGATGAAATACTTCACGAACCGACACCTGAATCCGTCCCCCAAAAATTTGAATCTAGGACATTAACGGATGAAGATGAAGAGAATGAGATTCCATCCACGTCTATATATCCTGTTGAACCTAAATATGTTCTTGCTTTGTGTTGCCAAGAGGCTCCTAAGAAGTCTCCTAAAAATAACAGGAAGAGGGCAAGAATCAATGCGGTGGCACATGCTGATGGAAATGAGGGTTGCAAATTAAATCCTCTAAATGTTGAAACGGTTCAGTTTGCCGAACTGAAAGAGCTTCATATATGGCAGGCGGCTTCATTCAATGGGACAACGAGGTTTGTTTTTTTTAAACAAACCATAATAATACATACTAGCTACTTATGAAATATTTGAATTGTGATTCTGTTTTAATGCATTTGTATTTTGGCCCCCAACATATTAAGATGCCAAATAAGGACGAGGTAGATGACAAGTGGTTGGATAGTATCTACTCAACTAAGCCTTGGCTCCGAGATGAGGTGAGTAGTTTCTTTTATGAATCATTGAATTTATATTGTACTTAATTAAAGCAACTGTTGTTAAGTGGATATGGATATGGATATGGATATGTGCAACATATAGATAGCCTGATATACTTGTTCCTATAGGAATTCAAGAATCATGCCAGCACAACAACAAAGGAGAGATGTGATTGGGGTGTGTTGAACACTATGCGACATAGGTATGAATATACAAAACCTTGTTTTCTCCTTTATTTTTATTTGGTGCGGACCAATATCTTAACTGATTAACTCCACTGAACTTTATGAAGTGCGGACTTCATCGAGGAGATTCAAAATCATTAGACAAGTAAGTGATGCCCTTCATCACAGGCAAATCCCCAGAGCTCCACCCAGTTGCATGGGAATGCCTCAAGCGAGTATTTGGTTTTGCAAATGTTGTAATAGGAACTGTTGGACATTGGGTTGCATACGTGATCTCTTTCCTGGAGCAAAGAATCACAGTTTACGATTCATCCTCATACAGATGGGGGATCATTAGTCCCGCTTTTGAACAAATAAGGCTTGCAGGCAGTTTCCTTCATTTTGAGTAGGAATGGGCTTTGGGATAGGATGGGCTTCTCCACGGCGCTGCGGACTGAATGTGAGGTGGTTCCTACAGTTAATTGCCCTCAACAAGCAAACAATTCAGATTGTGGCATTTATATGGCAAAAATCCTCGAATGTTTGGCATTTAATATTGATCCCTCCGAGCTGACCAAGTGTAAAGCAGTAATTGTTGTGAACATGAGAAGGAGATTTTGTTTACGGCTTTGGGAGTATTCTCGGTCAACCTTTCATGATATGTAATAGTGGTGGTAGTGTTTCCACTTGTATTTTGAGTTATGGATGTATGTTTAGGGTATAAGCAATAGCAATAGCAATAGCAACATACAACAATAACAACAACACAAGAATACCAACAACAACTAACAACAACACTACCTTAAAAAAATAATAATAATGTTGCCCGAACTGAAGCACTCTCAAATAAGAGTTTTTGCATTATCTTCCAGTTCAGCTCTCCTTCGTCCATGTACACACGCAGCTCCGGATGGCTCTAAATTATAAATATTTTTTTTATCATAAATAACAACAGTGTACAACCCAATCCCTAAATTGGAAATCATAGATCATATAATAGAAAAAAATACCATGGCAATAGATTCCCACAAGGCCCGGTCCGCATAAATGGTGTTGGAGATATCGCAGTAATGAATACCTTCATAGCACAGTAAATCCTTGAAGTTAGAGCAACGACTGGACCATTGATCCACCTTTCACAGGTAATGCTATAGCGGGACATCTAGCTGATGATTTAGATGCATTTCATCCATTATCTTCAGGATGACAGATTGTGTGCTTTGCTCGTTGCTTGGCCACCAGTTGTGGAATAGGAATTCAGTCTCCAGTTTCTGCAAAACAGCTGTTTCACGCTCACGAGTCCAAGGAACGCTATAAAACACCGAATCTTGTAAAATTGGCACCGGTGGTGCCATTTGGAAAATGTGGTGTGGCTTGCTCCTGGTTTATTTATCACAAATGTGAGTATTTATTCATTCATTCTAGTATTCATAAACAAAAGAAACGAAACATGTGACTAAAAAAAGTAATTTTTTTTACCAGATAGCCAACTAAGCCTAGTATACTGTGTACTGCATTATTACCTCACTCATCACATGCAAGGCAACAAGATTGGTTGAGGGAGAGATGACAATACTGCCAAATAGGGGCGCCACCTCATAACTCAACAGATTTCCCACTTGAAAACTGTACACAAAAAAATTCCACAAAAGTGGTGATTACATGATTAAAAACATAATAGTGTTAGGAAGCTTACTACGGTGATTACCTCCATAATGACACGACGCGAATTACTAGGCAGTGATGATTGGCCACTACAAGAAGGAGACGATGTGCCTAATAAGTAGCCACTCCCTGATGCACATGCTGATTCTAATTTAGCCATAGCCATAGAAGCTGAGTGAGATGGACTCTTGTCTCTCGACCGAGGTTCCTGACTGTTTTGCGGATGTGAACATGATGTTTTCCGCGTTGCATGTACCAAACATTTAACTTCAATTATGAGTTAATTAAGAATTAATTTCCAAATAATATTCACCTATTTTCCATGCCTTCGATCTTGGTGAATCAAAGTGGTGACGAAATCGTTTATTGGCTTTGTTCATCCTCCAGTTGGGCAGTTTTGGATCACGGAAACTCTTACGCGGTGTACCATCAGCAGCAAATGATGTTCTGGTTTGCGCCAACCTCTTTTTAACTAGGTGAACAGTGGAATCAACGGCCTTATCTAGAATCTTGCAGCTCTCTTCATCATCTTGGTACTCGTTTGCGATATCAAATATTAATCTCGCATTACGACTGACGAAGGGTATGTTTTTGACTGAATTGCAATCTTCCGAGTTTAGGCTGTTGATTAATGCAACATCCTTAATACGGTCCTTTGCGGCTTTGGTCCAACGACGTAGCACATACTACTCTGGTACTGTGCTGACTTTGTTGTTGTAATAAACTTTCAATATATGGCGGCACAAGATGCCGCATGTGGGCATGCTGCACTGTGTGTTTTTCTATTAAATGTGATTGTCCTTATCTTTTCCGACCTCGAACTTGCATTCAGCTCGAAAACCGCCTCATCTGCGCTGTTATCTGTTGGTTCGGTAATTGTATGGATTTCCAAACACAAAATTGCCTCCTCTTTATACAATTTCATCATTTTGCGTGTGTAAAATTTGGCCACACTGGTCAAGAAACTATTGTCACCAAGCATCCAAGGGAACCCTCGGTTGGCAACATCCTCCTCAACCTCTTTTCTTCGCCACTCCCTTAACAATACTTCATATGCCTCCAGGAATTCACAAAGTGTTGCCTTAGCGGAGCACTTTTTTTTTCAAAGCACTATTTATGCTTTCGCTTCTGGATGTTGAGTGTAAACCGCCGTTGCACTTATTCATGGTGAAGACCGATGCCCAACGTTCCTGCAGGTTCCACATGGTTGTAAAATACGGCTTCTTCGACATATCAGCCTCATGGTCCGTTAGAAGTTTTTGCCATTCATTATTGAACTCATCTTCATCGTGGCAGTCATTCATCAAACAATTAAACACGGTCTTAAACCCTTTGTTTCTTTTTAGCTTCCCAAATTTTGAAGGAGCGTTTCAACTGACATGCCACTGGCACAAACGGTGAGCTGCAGTTTTTAATGTACTATCAATAGCCTTCATTAATGCCTGGCATTGATCAGAGAATATAACCTCAGGTTCCTTACCCTTCATAGATTTTAAAAATTGTTCAAAAATCCACTCAAATGAGTCTGTGGTCTCGTCCTCTAAAAACCCAAGTCCAAACACCACTGTTTGCCGATGATGATTCATCCCTACAATTGGCAAACAATACAAAAGATAAATGTTAGTCCTGTAAGTAGTGTCCACCGAAATGACCTCACCAAAGTATTCATAATCTATCAGAGATCGACTGTCTCTCATGTAAAACGTCGTCAGCCTACCCTCATCGTCAGTGTTGACATGATAGTAAAATCCAGTTGAGCCGTTCGACTTATTCATGAAATACTCCATTAGTCCTGCAGCATCGCTATCCACTCCCTTATTTTTGGGCCTTTGTTTTGATAGATGGTTGTAAGCATCCTTCCTCAAGAAGTCCACGTTCTCCTCCCCTCCTTCCTGTTTCGACATGAAGGCATGACATTTAGCAACTCCAATACCAGCCCTACTAAATGTTTTCAGAAGTGCGGACTTAGCCAGTGTCATCCTTCTAGCTGATCTAAGCAAATAGCCGTCATTTGGTGGAATCAAATCGTGTATGTGGTCATCGACAAATACTGAAACTTTCCACGGACCGTCTATTTCAGTCCGGAATACACGAATCCTCGCCTTGCAGTTGCTTCAGATCACCTGTCTTCTATATGTTGGGATTTTATCATTATCTGCAAAATGCTTTAGGTCCGCCTGTCCTTCGCAAGAACATAGGAACACTTTCTCCCTGACAATATCTGTATCATTGAAGTAATTTTGGCTTCATTTCTTAACGCTAAATCCCTTACTGCGAGCGTACTCACAATACACGACATAAACATCATCCAGGTCTGGAAAAACTGCACCCACTGCAAGTTCGACACTATTACTAGCTGTATCATAGTTTTCATCTGAACATGAATCCTCTTCCTCAATACCTTTTACGCTCTCAGTTTCAGGGGACGAATTTAAATCGATATCCATTAGCTTAAATGCAAAATTGATTAATCCCTAATCAGAAACGCAATTACACCGAATACTGATTCTAACAAATCTCCAAGTATTTCTAACACAAGTATCCTAACAGAGATTATATTATGCAATTTACATTTAAAATTTAATTTACAAAGAACATTGAAAGAATAAATTATTCGACAAAAATACCTCATGTATTGTATTATATTTGGTCCCACTGGATGAATATTCCGAGTTGAATCCCAATGTTTGGTTTCTGATTCTGATTAATCTCAAGCATCTAGATAGTGGTTGTATCCATCCCCTTCATGAAAGGCAAAACAGGCCCAACGAACAATAGAGACAAAATAGTGGGTGGGCTAAATTGGGCCAGAAATAACATAACATACAGCGAGCTAGGGTTAATTTGGGGAAGAAGATAATGAATCAGTGCGCTGTGAAATTCTGCTTTGGTGTCTGTGTTGAGAGGAACTAGTTCTTCCAATATCATCATAAATGTAAATGTAAATGTTGTCCGGCCAATGTTGGGAAAATTTTCGTAAGGGTTTTACATTTGCCTCCATACTTATTAAGCCGAAGTTGGCCAACTCCCGACCAACGAGCCTGAGGTTGGCACGAGTACAATACAACGGTTATGATGTTGTTGCTTGGCAAGGAGCTTGCATCGCAAAGCTGACCCACTTCCACGTGTCAATGGTTGTGCCATTACAAACAGTTTGCACTGCATGTCAAGGCTATCTAGGGAAATGCAGGACTTGCCAAGAAATAAAAAAAACCACGCCGAGGTTGGCCTTAGGTTTGGAATTTTCGGGATTTGAGGGGATGAATGGGCACGGGGGACTTTCCTATTAGGAATCATGAGCGCATATCGCATCGGTATGCGCCGGTGTGTAGAGATCCACCGTCGGACAACATGCACACGTATTAGTCAAAGAATGAATACAATGCAATGGTCATGATGTCGTTGCTTGGCAAGGAGCTTTCATCACGAAGCTGACCCACTTCGACATGTCAATGGTTGTGCCATTACAAACAGTTTGCACTGCATGCCAAGGCTATCTAGAGAAATGCAGGACTTGCCAAGCAACTAACAAACCACGCCGAGGTTGGCCTTAGGGTTGGAATTTTCAAGATTTGAGGGGATCAATGGGCACGGGGGACTTCCCTATTAGGAATCGTGAGCGTATATCGCATCGATGTGCGCCAGTGTGTAGAGATCCACCGTCGGAAAACATGCACATGTATTAGTCAAAGTACGAGTACAATGCAATGTTCATGATGTCGTTGCTTGGCAAGGAGCTTGCATCGCGAAGCTGACCCACTTCGACGTGTCAATGGTTGTGCCATTACAAATAGTTTGCACTGCATGCCAAGGCTATCTAGAGAAATGCAGGACTTGCCAAGCAACTAACAAACCATGCCGAGGTTGGCCTTAGGGTTGGAATTTTCAAGATTTGAGGGGATCAATGGGCACGGGGGACTTGCTTTTTAGAAATCGTGTGCGCATATCGCATCGGTATGCGCCGGTGTGTAGAGATCCACAGTCAGACAATAGGCACACGTATTAGTCAAAGCACGACTACAATGCAATGGTCATGATGCCGTTTCTTGGCAAGGAGCTTGCATCGCGAAGCTGACCCACTTCGGCGTGTCAATGGTTGTGCCATTACAAACAGTTTGCACTACATGCCAAGGCTATCTAGAGAAATGCAGGACTTGCCAAGCAACTAACAAACCACGCCGAGGTTGGCCTTAGGGTTGGAATTTTCAAGATTTGAGGGGATCAATGGGCACGGGGGACTTGCCTTTTAGAAATCGTGAGTGCATATCGCATCGGTATGCGCCAGTGTGTAGAGATCCACCGTCGGACAATAGGCACACGTATTAGTCAAAGCACGAGGACAATGCAATGGTCATGATGCCGTTTCTTGGCAAGGAGCTTGCATCGCGAAGCTGACCCACTTCGACGTGTCAATGGTTGTGCCATTACAAACAGTTTGCACTGCATGCCAAGACTATCTAGAGAAATGTAGGACTTGCCAAGCAACTAACAAACCACAAAGAGGTTGGCCTTAGGGTTGGAATTTTCGGGATTTGAGGGGATCAATGGGCATGGGGGACTTCCCTATTAGGAATCATGAGTGCATATCACATCGGTGTGCGCCGGTGTGTAATGTCATGTATATAAAGACGTTTAAGGCTTAATTTGAATTCTATCTATTAGAAAACACTTAAGACATTGTTACATTTCTTCTTGATGACATAAATTTAGTGTATCTAGCAGCAAATTCCGTCGTCGTTGTTGCTCATAAATCAGTCCGAATAATTCATACCCTCATCGTCACTTGATGGTATCATTAAAGCTTCTAATTGTGACTCAAAATCTGAATCGGGCGAAGGCATTGGGGTTGGCGCTCTCCACTCCGTGAAGATGCGGCTCAGGCAATGACAACTCTGCTCTCCTTCATGACGGTAACATAGAAGTTGTGGATTTTCCTACACCAATATAAACAAAAGAAAAACATTATATCCAAAAGATACCTCAATTAAAGAAACATGATACACTATTTTACCCTTGCAATTCGACCCCATGTAGCTTGCGAGGTGTTCACTTCTCCAACTCTAAATAAGCTTTCCACGAACCTTACATCCTCCCTTTCAGTAAGACCCTTGAAGTTATTGTAACGTTATTCCCACTCTCCAAGTTTACAACGCCATTCCTCCAGCGGGATGATTGTGCCTGCGCAATCCGTCGCATGTTTCGCTCGATGGAGCATCGCCTCTCGGGTATAACCACTCTGCCATTCCCAATGAAGCTTGTGAAGAGCAGTGGCCTCTACGCGTCGTGTCCACACACCCGTGTAGAAAACTTCATCTTGCGGTATTGATCTTAGGAGTGCCATTTTATGTAAACAAAGGATCACTGCATATATATATCGCCATTTTATAGCCCAAAGTGAAGATTGTTATGAAATACACAGTGCGGGCGTGTTTGTTGCATTTGAAGATTTCCCCTCCAAATAGCGCATCTATATTTGTCGTTATACACAGTTAGTACATTAGCCTCTTACACTGTACATGGCTAATGCTTGTGTCTGAAGCTTTTCCAGCTACGTTTTCATAGCTGCTCAACACGGGTTGAATAGTATTATGCATGCATGTGATCAACCGGGGCCATGCATGTGCGGCTGTACCTCATTAGTCTTCCTTGATTTTCTCTTTTCATGCACTAACACGTTCAAATCCTTTGCTCTGTTAGTCCAGCCGGAATATTTTCCAGTGGATGCCAAGCCTAATGATGGAAATAGTGGCACTTGCCAACTCGATTGAAACGTAGCCGATGTTGGTCGAGGTTGGCCGAGGCACTCCATGCGTTGTAACTCTTCATTTCTTTGCACACGAACCACTTGCATTTACAAACTACGTATGCGACTGTTTGGGTCAATCTCCACTTCCCAATGTACACGACTTTTTGGGTATTCTGATGCAGTGTTCAGAATTATTCTATAAGAAGTGACAGTTGTGACTAACTTTCATATGCTCGCAATTCTCTTTGACTCTATTTGTCGTTGAACCAATAACAACAATGCCTTTTTTCCCTCCCATCATTTTCAAATATGACTTTGTCCCACTTGTGCCGTGGACTGATGAGGACAAGGGATATTTTATTGATCTTCTGCATGATTACCGAGAAGAGTTCAATTATTTAAACCCTAAAGAAATGATCACTGCGCTGCCACGGCTGTCAGTGTATCTTATCAGGAGGTTGAGAAAGCTGCAGGTCTACTTCCCTATAGATTGCATCTTGTTGCTCTAGGAATTGAGGGAAAAATTTCATCGTTTCCGAGCATTTTTGAACACCCCAGGAATACAATACGACGAGGACACGAATACGGTGAGGCACGCCCACGACTATTAGATGTATTCATGAGGGAGGACCAGAGTAAGTTCTTTATATGGTAGACACTTCCCTATTTTTTCTTTTCTTTTAGTTGGTGTTTATTACATATTTATTTAAGTATGTTTTTTTTTTTGTTGGTGTGTAGGAGACTGACGAAGTTAAAAGCTTCGTTGACCACGGTCTTCCAGAATACAAAGTACTCAAGGATCTACTCTTTGAGAACGGCCTCAATCATGTGGATCTCCAAAATCTTGTTGTGGGAGTGGATGAGATGCTGTAGTTTAACATAACTTATGAAAATGAATGTTTGAATGAAAGCTAGTATTCGATCTATTTATGTTTGTGTTGTGTTAAGATGATAGATGATTTGGTTGATTAATATTTATATTTATGTAAGGGAAATTGTATTCTATTATGATTATATGATATGTATATATGAACCGATGAAGTATTTTCATTTTCATTTTCATTTTCATGTTGCCAGGTAATTATCTTATCTATCTTCTAACAATTTGTATAAGCAACGGTTATCATTCAATAGATTAGGTAGGTAGGTTATGGCCTTTAAAATGGTCAAACTCTGCTCTGGAGAGTACTTAGATAGTTCACTACAAATTTAACCTTCTCTCCCTTCTAAATTCTTCGACTCCACCCGTCCACTTGCAGCTCCCCAATCAATGTTTGTATATATAGTATTATGGGTGATAGAGAGATCTTTAACTTTGATAGAGATCGACAGAGATAGAGATAAAGAGTATGGCGCCAAAATCATATGCACCAAGAATCCGTGTAAAAGTAGTCGGGCAGGTAAGATATGGTTGGCCAGTCGCCCTAGTGATGTTTAGTCAAGTCTTGCTTTTTCTAGGACTTCTATTAGTATAAGTTTTTAATTGTTAACATCGTGGGTGCTTGATTCTTGAAGACTATGTTGTTGATTTGTAGGAGGAGCCAACTGAGCTTTTCTTTTTTATGAAGAGATGCACGAAGCTTAGTGTGCTTATGGATGCATACTGTGAAAAGAAGAAGAAAAAACGACATACATTTGTGTTCGTATTCGAGGGCAAGACCTTGCTACCACGACATACCCCAGCAGATGTAATTAATTAAGCTTAATCCAATTATTAATTAATTAAGTTGGATTTTGTGTTTTTATTTTAATTTTGTATGATAATATGCAGGTGGATCTGAATGATGATGATGAGATAACAACAATGACTCATCAACGTGGTGGCGGTGTTAGTTATTAATGATACAAAAGTCTTGGATATGGCTTTGCAGGCAGTGATGGGTGTGTTCGAATTCCACTATCTTCGTGAGGCAGATAGTAATCAGTTAATTAATTTCTATCAATGGCTGTTTGCTACAAGTTAGCAGTTATGAAGTAATGTACTAATGTATCTTTCGCTCATAAACGATGTAGTAATCGCAATTTTAGTGGACTTTTGAATAAATGATCTTGAATAGTTGTCAAACTGAAAGTTTTACCAGATTATGGTGGTAAACCTAATATATATATATGTACATTCCCAAGCAACTGCTGAATATCCATATTGAAGTTGAACGATACAAACACGCACACACGCATATGACAACTTAATAATAGTAGAGTACTCCACTTAGATGATATGAGAGTGAGATTCATGAGAATGCACAAAATATAAATAGCAGTGTTTGGGGTAAGTAGCCAAAATTTCAAGTTAAATCTAATTCATTTGAAGTGGAGTTCCAGACGCTGCAGTTCTTCCACGAACTCCTTCCGGTAGGCAAGGCAAAGAGATAGGTCAACAGACATAATTCCTTTAGATGGAAACGCCATGGCTTGCATGTACTTCACCTCCAGTACACCACTGTCTTCAAGGACGTTATGGACCTTGTCCTCTGCAGCCACCGACATCGTCCACCTAGACTTAAGTGTCGGGCATTTTTTCTTTTAGACCACGACCCTGTCGTTGTGAGAGTAAGGGAAATGTAGGCTGCCATTTCCTTGAACCAAAGATCCAGCACTTGAACTCCAATTCCCATTGGATCGCACACAGTGATGTGCTGCAGTTTCAGGTCCAGCACATAAACAACCCAATGTAGATCGCTGACATAGGTGTCACACCTCGACTCCCGAGGTGCGACGTTGACAACACTAACACCAATAACCATCCATCAACTCAACTCAAAAGGGAATCATGCTCGGAAACAAGGGAAATATTGACTGAAAGCGATAATAAGTAAGGACATGCTTCCAAGTCACAACTAAAAACTTCCAGCGAGCATAGAATAATTTACATATCAATTCCAAATGGTATAAGTATTTAAGATTCCCAAAAATACGAACCAACAAAAACTTTTAAAATGTATCGAGCGCATTGCTCTAAACCAATAGAATATCAACATAATGTTTCAAAGTATATAAACAAGCAACATCAAAAAGCATCGCAGCGGAGACTCGACTCAATCCCAAACAACTACATGTATGAAGACATGCAATTGTCAGACTAACTTTCGACTCAAAACATCACACCACCAAGCTGCCCGTTCCATCCTCATCCTGCTAACCTGCACGTTTAGAAATACATGCAGGGCTGAGTACTTCGTACTCAGTGAGCACATGCCAAAAACTTTGAAACTTGCTCTTAGAGCTATATCAATTGAATCTTGCCTTGCCGTAGCATCACAAGTATTTATGCAATAAAAACAGTTTTACTTGTGAATGCAAAATCATTTTCTTTTCGAATAGACTGGCCAGTCAAAACATTTATATATACAGCAACAATATGCATCATCTACCACATCATCCATCCATCTGTGTCGAGAAGTAGGCCTTCTTCTCGAACACTGTGACCGGTCCAACTGAAGCAAGACTCACAGTCACCATCAAACAGTTCATATACCACACGTGGGTTTCCTGCCTTTTACAGGACAATAATATCTCAACAAGCAGATGATAACACATACCAAAAACTCAAGTAAAAACGGCAAGTCAATTGAACTTTAAAAACTTACATAATAATACTCAATTATCATAATAGCATTCATCGATAGTTTTGGTTTTAGAAAAGCCCACCTGTCTTCCGAAGACTTAGCTAGGCGGCTTACTCGTGAAAAGTCCTCGCTACCTGATCATCCCGCTCGATCCTTCATAAACCGACATCGATAAAATAAATAAGACTCGATGCTTTTAAGAAGTAAAATAGATGCATGTCTCGGCTGGAGGACTTCTACTTGACTCGGGTTTCTCTAATCTTATTTTGTCTTCTCTAAGTCGATATCTCTTCTCGACTTCCTCGTTCTCGATTCTCGACTCTATTCGGTTACTAATTACTTCGTCTCGTATTCTCGTTCTAAATCATTAATCATCAATCGATCATCGGTAAGACATTTTCTCAATTATTAATAACATATTACTTATCTCAACTTCATTTCTCGATTCTTACTAACATTCATAACTCAACTAATATCACATCAAATCATTCGTATCTCATGAATGTATTCTTAATTTAATTAACGTCACATAACATCATTCATATCACATCAATTATATCACATCATTTATGTCTCATGCACGCATTCTCAATTAATTTGAATAAATAATTACATCATAATCGGAATGTAACATTTCACTCAAGCATATAGATTTAATCAGTCATATTATAACTCAATAAAGATTTAAATCAAATATAATATCTCAAACTCGATTCACACTTCAAGTCACATTAATAATTATTCGGCATTACTCAACTCTCGTTTTTGATAAAACGTTAACTTCAATATCATAAAAATTATATTCTCGTCCTTCTAATATGAATTCAAATAATGAGAATTCTTTTCAATTAAAAACTCAAATATTCATTTAATATTCCTCGACTCAATATACGTCATTATTTCAAAATACGTCGTCTTTGCTCAACTACGTATGCATACAAGTACATACTATTATTTTATTATTCGCAATTAAATTCTTATTTAATTTAATCTCAACTTCTATCTTCAATTAAAAACTCGATTTTTAATATTTATTAAACAACTCTCGCTCGACTTTAAACTCATTAACTTCTCTTACTCGACTCAATTCTTCGAAATTTTATATATTACTTCACTCGATTATCAAAGCTCGACTCCTTATTCTCTTACTTCATTATTTCTTAATTTATTAAGAAATTTCCTCTTTAATTATTTTATTTCTAACTTCATTATTTTATTTTTATTTTAAAACTCCTCGACTAATCTTACGAGTAACGAACTTGTAATACCCCGGAAAAATTCTTCTGTCTTAAAAATTTAAAGTTAATATTAATTATGGCTTTGCACGCCTAAGCTCCTGATTTTCAATTCTAAGACTAACGGTGAAATCCGTTTCCAAAAATAATTTCCAGAAATCGGACGAACGACTATTGTATTAGGGTTTTTCGCGTCCGTTAAGTTTTTCACCCGAAAACTCGGAATCGAATTCCGTCAGAATTTACATTCACTTTTTCTTCGAGACGAGTTCACCCGAGAAAGTTAATTTTTGTGATTTTCTGGACGAATTTTGGACTGTGACGTCCCGACTTTTTATCGGATTTCGGAAAACGAACCGTCTTTTCCAAATAAGTAAAATATTCCGAAACTAATGGTCGAATTAGTTTTCGCCGAAAATGTGACCGACTAAGAATTTATTTCTCGATTTTTATTACGTCGTATTAGGCTCGTAAACGGGATATTTTCGATTAAAATCCTATTCAACCGCCACCTAGGGGTGTGACTCACCCTTCTTGGATAGTTCTTCTACTTAGTCATCAAAAACACCTCATCATCTCCCCCTCTCTCCTCCAATACAGCCAGCAGCCCTCTCTCTCTCAATTCTCTCTTTCTTCTTCATTTCTCCATGGAAAAGCTTCAAGTTCTTCAAGGTTCTTCATCCTAAATCATTCATCATCCATCAAAGTTCAAATCCAATCACATATTCATCAAGGTAATCACCTCCTCTATCATTCTATCCATTTAGAATTTTCATTCCTCTAATTTTATTATGACCGAAAATTTGAGGATAAAGTAGGATGTTGTTCTTCGATTAATTCATGTAATTAGATGGATAGAAATTGATTTCTATGGATGAATTGAAGAGAAAAGCAAGAACCCCCATATTTAGGGTTTGACCGAAAATTAGGGGTTTTAATAGTAGGATGTTTAAAGCTTAATTAAGTGGATGATTAAGCTTAGGATTGGTTTAATTGATGATTAATGCAAAGAAGAAATCGATTCCCTTAAAATTAATGTAGAAATCGAAATAGGGGTTAGGGTTTGTGATTGGGAATTCAATATATGATGGTGGAAGTGTTAGATGATGCCATAGCTTGGTAATTAATCAATTGGTGTTTAATTGTGAAGATTTAAATCGATAATTGACGAAATAGATCAAGTATGTAAAGATTTGGAGTTTTAAGTAAGTAGTAGTTGATGAAATTGGTGATGACATACATTAATATAGTAGTGAATGAGGTTATTAAGTTGTGAATTATGATTTTAAAGTTGAGGATTGATATAGAAATAAAATGGTTTTGGTTTAGTACATGGTTGGTTATAAGACGAGTTTTTAAACGTCGAGTTGTTAGTCGAGAAATGAAAAGGAGTTCATAACGTTTGTTTATACGTATTGACTGCCTTAAGTTGTAAAATTCGTGAAAATAAAAGTGGTAAAGCATTAGTCGAACCTAGGAAGCCGTGCGTCGAGTTACGAGCATTAGGGTTAATCTCGGGCAGTTCTGCGACCTTTTACGGAAACTGTCACATCTCCTAGCTCGCTTAACGAAATCGAGATCCCCGAATTGGAGAGTAAACTAGACATCCGTGGCTTTCTTTTGGTATAGGGCACGTCCCCTGTTTCGAAATCCCCTGTTCTGCGTGATGGTTACTGACCTGTTCAGTGAATTTTCAAAACTCATTTTCATAAGTTGAATTCTTTTCAACTTAACTCCTTAAGACCTTGTAAGTCGTTATGAGTTATCGACTACCCTTTTTAACCGACCTCAGTGTCGAGTAATGACACGCACCCGTCGTATGGTACGATCAAAATACCTGTGTATGCCCCAGACGGACAGTACACGCTCCTATGCCCACTACCGGACTGGTTAGTCTTAGCGGCAAGCTAGGGTCGATCCCACGAAGAGTGATGAACCACCTTACTCTTCAGTATACAAATCGAGTTGTCACTATCTCAATCTGTGTATCTGCACAATAAAATAGACGGAAATCAAATATAAAAAAGGGGGTAAGATTTGGGGTAGGTCGTGATCATTGTTGACATGTAAATTCGGTCATGGGCACACTAAGAATCCGTCCATGCTTTGTGTAAACTCTAGGCGTGGCCCAAAGACATTGGGGTGTTTCAAGAGTTCATACTCCACACTTGGGATGGTTGAATCCCTTGTTGTCGTCTTGGTCCGAAAGTCACGCTTCACCCCGGTCACAAGGCCGTGCTTCACTCCTCCTTAGATAATAGTCATACCCGATCTCTCCAAGTATGACCCTCATCAACCTTCTCTTCCAAACTTCCCATGTCCACACCTACAGAGTAGACACCACTCGCAGGATACTCATTTCTGGGACCACGTCCAACCGGTCATTGCAATGCCTACGATACGCGAGATGAGTCCTTTGGTCGATAACCATGGCTTGATGCCTCGTCACAGTTGATGGGTGATTGTTAGAGAAGCCCAAGACTGAAGAAGGACGTAGTATCCCCTTGTCCAATCCTCACCATCCAGATCTACAGCACCATGCCAGGTGCTGCTTAGCTACTCGGTCCTGGCACCTCAAACGCTGCCGTTTGTCATGCCCTGCCTTTGCTTGACATGGTACAGCTCCAACCGAACGGAGATCACCCGTTAGATTGGAACTGCCCATGAGTTCTGCTCCAGTCCTTCCGGAACTACTGGACTCAACCGATGGCACAAGTGTCTCACGAATATTTCACATGTCAACAGTCAATCATTCCCCATACCCAAATCTCACCAAGTAAACTACTCACACATAATTGAATATATAATGATAAGCGAAAAAGAACACATTAATAAAAGAAATGCGAAATACTCGAATTAAAAGTACCTAAGGCAACAGCCTTGGATTTGTTCTTCACAGCGGAATGTAAATAAAAGCAAGTAAAGATTGTTTTGAGCAGAAAATATAAAAGTGTTTTTTCGGACTAAGAACTGTAGGCTGATAAATTCTCCAACATTGTGCCAGCCGCCTTGGCTAGACTTTTATAGCATGCAGTGGTAGTGGCAAAACCCTAGGCGGGTGGATTGAAATGGCATGATTGGCAGTTTCCATGTTGAGCGAGATTTCAAATATCTGCGATTGGTTGGATGGATGATTGGCGATCTCTGATTGATTTGATTATTTAAGGTAGGGCGCTGACCTCCAAATCCTTCCTTTCATGAATGCTTGGCAGATATTGGCGAATCCTCTCCATGCGGCTTTCCTTCTTGAGCTTTGGCGACAGACTGGAAATCTTTGCAGTGGTCAAACTGGTTGCATGCTTCATGGTTGATTTCCTCGTAGGCAAGGCAGTTGCAAGATCTTCGTTGTTGTTGGGTGCATTGCGTTAATACCTCGAATGCGAATGATGAACAACAACTTAGCTTCAGGGTTCACATGGACTCCTCCTTTCAACCTCGAATCTCGCTTCAATTCATCTCCTGCCCTGCATACTCCTTTGCGTAGTTCTTGCAACCGACTGGATTCACTCCAGTTCTGCTCATTCTGACCACCTTTCCTCTGTTTGACCTGGACTGAGCTTCCTTCCTTCGAACAACAGTTTCCTTCTCCTGGACAGACTCTATCGACACAAAAAAACATGAAAAATAGGGCCAAACGGCCCAAAAGTTGAAGACGCATCACACCTACACACTTAAACCATACTTGCCCTCAAGTATGTTGGTGGATTCACAAAGACACCAAGAAAAAGAATGAATGAAAAAGAAAGAAAGAAACTACAAGACACGAAAATGCGCAGTCAAATGAATCAGTTCGTGCATGCATGTATCCACATGTTACATTCCACATCCCATTGAGAAATTACACCACATGATCGTACTAGCAGTTTCCCTGACACCCACTCAAGTGTTTGGCTAGTGTTTACTCTCATTTCATGCTGCATTAGCTTTCCTATTAGCTTGTTCGAGGATTTATGGCTATTAGTTAATCAGGTGTAAATTATCAAAAGGTCTTTATTTGGCTGTAATGGGGCATACGGAGCAGGGTGAGAATTTTCTGGATAGTGGGTTAAGACTTGATTCCAGCCACATGGACTGCTCTTTCAACATAGGTGCTCCCACTAATCCCAATACTCCTTTCTTTCTTTGGGGTATATATTTTCCTGAGGCATGTATTGATCTTTGATCGTACTTAGAATTTTCATTCTTTTCATTTCTGCCCCTTTTCTTAAACATTGACTACCCCCTTTTTTTTATTATCGCCCTTCTTCCACTTTTGATTCTTAGAGCAGCTATGTACCCTTCTTATTTTGTATGGTGTGGGAGACACACTCTTAATCAAATGTCATTACAAGGGCTCATGAACTAAAGAATCATTTTGGCTCAAAGTGGTTAGCAATGGATCATAGTGTTTAGCATGAAAAACTCTGGGGCTTCTAATCACAAATAAACTGCCCTTATCCTTTAATTCACACCACCAGCTAAAGTCCACTAACAAGTTCTAGGATTACTAAACAGCATGAACACACAAAAGATAGAAGAAATTAGGCTCAATTCTCACAGGTGTGGATTTCTGCATTTCTTCTACTCCTATACATGTGATGCATGCTCAGCATACCATTCAAACCAGTCAAACCAAATAACATGCACACATTCCCTGATCCATATATCATGCACACACATAGACTCAAGACTCAATGTACACTAGACTCCTACTGACACAACACATAAAAGAAAAAAAAAAACAGGAACTAAAAGAACAAAAAAAAGAAAAATAAAACCTAAACTAAAGAAAGGGGAAATGAAACTTATTCGTCCTGGTCGGAGGCATCTTCCTCCTCTCCAGCTGCTTTCGCCATCAACTTCTCAAAGCTCTTCTTCATGTTGGTGTGGATTACCGTCATCTCCGCTTTCAACATTGCTACTTCTGCACGTAGCTCCTTCAACTCTGCCAGTATAGCCACCATCTCGCTGTTCGAGCGGTGCGGAACCGCCTGCTCATTCGCCTTGCTCGGTTCTGCTCTGCCCGATGCACCTTCTGGATGAACCAGCGAGTAATTTCCATGCTCGTCCACCTCAACAATTCTCCACCTCACGAAGCGCCCCTGGTCCAGAAACCTTGTCTCAGCAGCTGCGAGATCATCTGGCTTCTCCAAGTCGAAATTGGTGAGATTCTTTGCAAGAATCGTCGCCAAAGGGCAGAGTGAGAGGAACTTGTTGTGGTGGGTCACTCCAAACTGAAACTGCTGTGCTGCCACGAACCCAAAGTTTACCTGCCTCTTCTCCATCATGCACCATAAAATGAACAGCTCCTGCTGAGTCACCACGTTAGACCCCTCCAACCGCCCCTAGATGTTGTAAGCCAACCACCTATGGCAAATCTGTAGCGCTGGGTCTCTGATTTCATTGGACTTGCTGCTATTCTTCACATAGCGATCCCTGATGGAGATGATTGACCAGTAGTGGTCAATCTGAGACTTCCATTCATCCGAGGCCACCGTCTCTGCCTCCTTATACTCTTCCTCATACACCTCCCGCGGCTCGAGTACTCCGAGTTGGATGTTCAACTCGTTGATGGAGAGAGGGAACATCCTGCCCCTCAGTTGAAAGCGCAGGGTGCCCGGAGTCTCAATGCCGTATTTGCCGCGAGGTTTGAATTCCACCGTCCCCATGAATTCTTCTGATAGCTTCTTGAACGCAGGGTAATTCCATTCCAACACCTTTCCCCAGCCAATACCCTTGAAGTATCCATCCACTCTCTCTTTGATACCAAAGGCTTCCAAGGTTTCTGTCAACATGTAGTACCAAGGGAGGATCTCTCTGTTTTGCAAGATGGCATATCGCTGGCTGTCTAGCGGTATGGTTGCTCTAGATGTTGCAGGGCGTAGCACGCCTTTCCTCTTGGCTCCTGATTTCGTGGTGGTGACACTGGGTGTAGACTTCACAGGTGCTTGAATCTCCCCCGAGTTAGAGCTGTCGATGATCTCCACTCTCTCTATTTCTTCCTCTTCGATCTCCTTCACTTCTCCTTCTTTTTCTCCTTCCTTCTTCTTCATTTTTTCCTCTGCTGTAACCCTCCTCACTGTGCTCGTAGTACCCACCTTGCTCCCTAATTTGCTCTGTTTGGACTTCTGCGATAGGGGAGGTTTCGAGGTTTCAAGCTTCCTCTTCGCTCCCACCCCTTTCTCCTTACTCTGTAGGGTGACATCCTCCTGGGCCCGCACTGGAATGCTCTTCTCTGCCTCCTCCTGTCGTTCCTTCTCCTCGTGATCGGAAGCGGCTAGACCACCCTCCTTCAATTGAGATTGAGAAGGGAAAGAATTGGAAACTGGAGTAGGCGCCTTTGGTGGAGGGCTAGCTGCTTTCTTTCCGGTGGTTTTCTTCTTCGCTGCTGCTGCGGTAGTGGTGCCCTTGACCGCAGGCTTCTTCTTCTCTTTCTTCCGAGGCGGTTGGACATCTGGCTCTTCCTCGACCTGCACTTGCTCGTGGTCACCCGCAGCGCCTCCTTCGCCGGTGGCTTGCTTCTCCGGTGAGGGGATCCTTTCCTGTTCTTCTTCGTCCACCCCCCGAGTAGGTGTGGTCTTTTCTGAACTATGCACCGGAGTTTCCTCCGATGTGGTGCTGCGAGTTTTCCTCTTCTCCCCCACCGGTACAGATTTTGTAGCGGTTGGGCTCTTGGGTTGAGTACCGGGGCCGGCGACTCTTTTGTCGGTTCTTTTATGAGCAACTTTCTTGATTCTTACCATGGTGACGGTTGGAATTTTAGGGTTTTCAGAAAAACGGCGAGGTTGGTGAAGTATGTGGGATGAGAACTGGGTTTCTGTGCTTAAATGGCAGATTGTGGGCGACGGTTATGGCGGAGTGGAGGAAGTGGCTGAGTGTGAGGCGGTTGTGAAGGTCGTGAGGGTAAATGGCGGAGGGTTTTCTTCTGACTGATGTAGAGGCGAAGTGACAGTTATGGGAAGTCGAAACAATCAAGGGAATAAAATCATTACCAAATTTTGAAATTCAAATTTCGTGCGAAATCCCAAGCGCCGCAATTATACCAGCCGTCCTTGTCAGATGTGCCTCCACGTCACTCCTTGGTTAGACCGTCTCCTTTCCACACACCGGTCTGTCACCTACACACTTTGCATCGCAAAGTGGGTTCGCAATCTACCCCGGACCTCCACCTACACACTTTGCATTGCAAAGTGGGTTCGAACTCCAAGATAGACTTTTAAAAACAACTTGGCCCACATTCTCCAGTTCTAACTTAGTCAAATACTCACTTACTCATAACAACTAATTTAAAACTAATTAAAAAGAAAGCAGTTGTGGTCTTACCGACGACCACTCCTGGGTTGCCTCCCAGTCAACGCTCTTGTTTAATGTCTTGAGCTCGACTTCCAGCTTCTGCTCTTACTGATAAATAGGATCCAGTAAAGAGCATTTCTCTTTGGTCTTCTTCAACTTTGAATAATCGAAGTACTGTTTCAAACGATGACCGTTCACCACAAAAGTATCCTTTCCATTCAAATGATAAACTTCGACACTTCCATTAGGGAATAACTCCTTCACGATGTATGGTCCCCCCCATTTTGATAAGTTTCCCACTCATCAACTTAAATCGAGAGTTGAATAACAACACCTTTTGGCCAGATCAGAATTCCTTCTTTCTAAGCTTGGTATCGTGGATTCTCCTTATTCTTTCCTTGTACAAAACTGCATTGTCATATGACTCCAACCGAAGTTCCTCCAATTCATTCAGTTGCAACTTCCTCTCTTCTCTGGCCCTGGTCATACTGAAATTTATCCTCTTGATCGCCCAGTAAGCCTTGTGTTCCACTTCTACTGGTAAATGGCATCTTTTCCCGAACACAAGCCTGAATGGTGACATGCCAATTGGAGTTTTGTAGGCAGTGCGGTATGCCCATAACGCATCTCCCAAGTAATTGCTCCAGTCCTTACGATTGGGATGAACTACCTTCTCCAGTATGCCTTTGATCTCCCTGTTAGAAATTTCAGCCTGCCCATTGGCCTGAGGGTGGTATGCAGTCGTGACTTTATGTTTCACCCCCATTCTTTTGGTTAGTGCTCTAATGGTGGCATTGCAGAAATGGGATCCTTGGTCGCTGATGAGGATTTTTGGAACTCCGAATCTACTAAACACCTGCTCTCTCAAAAATTCAGCCACCGTATGAGCATCATTACTGGTTGTAGCCTTTGCCTCGACCCATTTGGATACGTAGTCGACTGCCACCAGAATGTATTCATAATTCCCTGATTTAGGGAGTGGCCCCATAAAATCGATTCAACATACATCGAAGATTTCCACAGGCATAATAGGCATCTGAGGCATTTCATCTCTTGTGGCAATACCCCCAACCATCTGACACTTCGGGCAGCCCTGTACCCATTTCTTAGCATCAGCGATGATGGTAGGCCAATAGAATCCACTTTCCAGTATTCTTTGCGCTGTTCTCCTCCCACCGAAATGGCCACTACATGCTGTGCTATGGCACATTTCTAATATCTGATCATGTTCAAACTTTGGAACGCACCTTCTTATGATTTGATCTGTACCAATCTTCCATAAATGCGGTGCTTCCCAAAAATAAGAGCGAGCCTGTTTTACCAATTTCTGTCTCTCGAACTTGGTCTTCCCTGGTGGTACTTCCTTGGTGAAAAGATAACTTGCTATGTCTGCAAACCAAGGCTCCTTCTCGGTTAGAGCATAAAGAGTTTCCATCTCCATATGATCGTGCATGGCGTATAGCTTTTCATCCAGAAAAGCATCTTCTATTGGTTCGCCATCATCTTTTCCTATTTGTAGCCTGCTTAGATGATCAGCTACTAGATTGGCTGCTCCCTTCTTATCTCTTATTTCCAAGTCGAACTCTTGGAGCAGCAATATCCACCGGATAAGTCGTGGTTTTGATTCTTTCTTCGCCATGAGGTACTTCAAAGCGGCATGATCAGTGTAAATGATCGCCTTTGTGCCCAGAAGGTATGATCTGAACTTCTCGATTGCAAAAACCACTGCCCACAATTCCTTCTCAGTTGTGGTGTAGCTACACTGAGCTGGATTCAAAGTCTTGGAGGCGTAATATATAACGTGGCTTTCCTTACATCTCTTCTGTCCCAGTACTGCTCCAACCGCGTAGTTGCTGGCATCACACATGATTTCGAATGGTATCTCCCAATCTGGCGGTTGAATGATAGGGGCTGATACTAATTGATCCCATAAATTCAGAAATGCCTCCTTACAGTCGTCATCAAAGTCGAACTGTACATCTTGTTGCAGCAAACGGGTCATAGGTTGAGCAACCTTTGCAAAATCCTTAATGAATCTGCGGTAAAATCCTGCGTGACCAAGGAATGCCCGTATGTGCTTGACCGTAGTTGGATATGGCAACTTGGCGATGGAATCGATCTTTGCCTTGTCCACTTCGATACCCCTCTCTGATATGACATGCCCCAGTACGATGCCTTCTCTCACCATAAAATAGCATTTCTCATAGTTGAGTTCCAGGCTTTTCTCCACGCATCTTTTCAACACTAGCTCCAAATGATTAAGACATGTGTCGAACGCATCCCCATATACCGTGAAATCATCCATAAACACCTCTATGCAATTTTTCAACAAATCTGAAAAAATGCTCATCATGCACCGTTGGAAGGTTCCCGGTGCATTGCAAAGTCCAAATGGCATTCGTCGGTATGCAAATGTCCCGTACACACAAGTGAACGTGGTCTTTTCTTGATCTTCCTGAGCTACGAATATTTGCATATATCCTGAATATCCATCCAGGAAACAGTAATAGGCATTACCAGCTAGTCGTTCCAGCATTTGGTCGATAAAGGGCAATGGAAAATGGTCCTTCCGTGTGACCATGTTCAGCTTCCGGTAGTCTATACAGACTCGCCACCCAGTTTGTAGCCTGGTTGGAACAAGCTCGCCTTTGTCATTCTCCACAACCTGTACTCCAGATTTCTTCGGTACGACGTGAACCGGGCTGACCCATTGACTGTTGGATATAGGGTAGATTATACCCAACTCCAAAAGCTTTAGAATCTCCTTAAGTACCACCTCCTTCATAACAGGATTCATTTTCCTCTGTGAATCCCATACTGGTCGTGCTCCTTCCTCCAAGTATATATGATACATACACTCTGTTGGACTGATTCCCTTTATATCTGCCAGGGTCCAACCAATGGCTTCCTTGTTCTCTCTCAATACTCTGACCAGTCTTTCTTCCTGCACCAGGGTTAGATCAGAACTGATAATCACTGGAAGAGTTTCCTCCGGTCCCAAGTAGGCATATTGCAAGTGCTTCGGCAACTTTTTTAATTCCAAAACTGGGGCCTTCACAATCGAGGGCATTAGCTTCTCGTGTTCCCCATACTGAGAGAACAACTCCGGTTTGCCCTGCCCCGATCCTTCGATGGAGTACACTTCCAAGATAATATCTTTAATCTTCCTGTCAACTTCCACTGCTGCTTCCAGAGTGCTTTCTTTTAAAGAATACAACTCCATGATGGTCTCCTTCACCTCGAGATCCTCCATTTGTACGGCATCTCGATCAGTAAGACCGACTTGTATAACCCTTTCTGTCATGTCACTTGAGCTGAATGACAGGTTTTGCTCTTGTACCAATGGTTCGAATATGTTAATCATCTCTACAGATTCCAGATCAGGTTTCCGTCTCATAGCTTCGTAAATGCTGAATTCTTCTACTACACCATCGAATTCACACGATAGAATTCCAGTCTTCATGTCCAATTTAGTTCCTGCAGTCATCATGAACGGTCTGCCTAACAGGATGGAGTTCTCCTTTGCTTCCAAACCGGTATCCAACACGTAGAAGTCAGCAGGAAAAATTAGCTCTCCTACTTTGATAAGCACATCTTTGATCACGCCCTCTGGATACGCATTTGACCTGTCTGCTAGTTGTATGACAACTCGGGTGTTCCATAGTTCCCCCAAGTTGAGCCTGTTGAAAACTGCCAGGGGCATAACATTTATAGATGCCCCCAAGTCCATCATGGCTTTATCCATGTTCCTCCCTGCGATGTTGCAAGGGATAGTAAACATTCCCGGGTCTTTCTTCTTAGGTGGCAGTTTCTGCTGTATGATGGCTAACACACTTTCTCCCATGACATATCGAACATTTTCATCAATCTTCACCTTTCTCGAGCAAAGATCTTTAAGGAACTTGGCATACTTTGGGATTTGCTTAATTGCGTCCAGTAGGGGTAGGCTAAGTTCCAACTTCCGAAAGATTTTCATCATATCATTGGCTTCTTTCTCCTTGGCTTTCTGTCGAAGTCTACCCGGATAAGGAGGTTCGGTTTGCTCATCATCACCTATTTCTCCTGAAACTTTGTTGCCGGTCCCCTCCTCTCTTTGCTGGTTAACTTCTGCCTCTGCCAAATTTTTTTCAGCTTGCTCATCATCCACCTCTGTGATTATTGCTTGTGCCTGTTCCTTGTGATTTATCCCTTGAGATGGGAGTTTTCCTGTATTTTCTTCTATTTTTGCCAACGCCTTCACCAGATGACCAATCTGCACGTTGGTTTGATTCATACCAGCTCGGATTTCATTGCGAAATTTCTCACTTTCCTTAGCCATGCTCTCCATGGCCTCTTCCCATGGTGCTCTCCTCTGATGAGGTGGTTGATACACCTGTTGCTGTTGGGGCTGGTAGTGGTGTTGTTGTGGTGGGCCTCCCTGATATTGCCCTTGTGGTTGGTGCTGGGCAAATGGTTGAGATGATCCCAGTAGACCTGCACCATTCTGTTGTGGTTGACCATCCTATTTCCATCTAAAGTTAGGATGATCCCTCCATCCTCTGTTATATGTATTTGAAAACGGGTCATGTTTCCTATGAAATCCTTCATTTCCCCCCATGGCATTTACGTCCATTATATCTTCACCAAAGTTGGGGCAATTTTCAGATTGATGCCCCACCGCATCGCATAGGCCACACTGTCTGACCTTCTTCTGCATGGTCAGACCACTCAGTAATGTCTTTATTTCCTTCATCTCCTTTTCTAGATTTGTCAGCTTATCTTTTTCCTCTCCTCTCTCTGGTATCTCTCTGCTTCTGTCATGTCCATTATCTCTGGATTCTTCTGCCATCGTTCCCAAGAGTTTGAAAATCTCTTGAGGTGTTTTGCTCAGCAGTGATCCGTTGCATGCAGCCAATACCAGTCCTCGATCGCTCCTCCGCATGCCCTTCACGAAGCTTTCTACTTGATCTTTTGGAGTAATCTGATGGTGAGGACAGTTGCTTAACAACCGTTTGAAACGAGTCTAATACTCATAAAAAGTTTCCAGTCCGTCTTGCTTAATGTTTCGGATGTCCCATCGCATCCTTTCAACTCTTATGGCTGGAAAAAATTCTTCCAAGAAACTCTGCTGCATTTCTGCCCAAGTGGTAACGCTTTCTTGGGGCAGATTGTACAGCCATCTCCTTGCGCTGTCCACTAATGAGAATGGAAAAAGAACTAGTTTCACATATTCTTGCTGATTCTCATTGGACTGATGCATCACAGTCATTTCGAAATCCTGGAGATGGGTATGCGGGTCGTCTCCTGGATATCCATTAAATTTCGGTAAGACCTGTATTAATGCAGGTTTCAAGTCAAACCGTTCAGGTGCGAAGGGGTTCGTCGGTAAGGTGATCCCGTTCGGCCTAAGATTCAAATTAGTTGGGTAAGCCAACTGCTTGAGGGTCTGCGGTTGCTGTGGTTGGTCGACCATAGCGTTGCGTCTCGCTATTCGTGTAAGTGCACGTAGTCGTCGTTCAGTTCGTTCAATATCTAGATCAAAAGTTAATGCTCTCTGTACTCGACGAGTTCCACGCATACACTAATAGTGGAAGATGGAATGAGAAGAGTAAAATTGTTGCGCGTCACTCCCCGGCAATGGCGCCAATTTTGACATGCACCCGTCGTATGGTACGATCAAAATACCTGTGTATGCCCCAGACGGACAGTACACGCTCCTATGCCCACTACCAGACTGGTTAGTCTTAGCGGCAAGCTAGGGTCAATTCCACGGAGAGTGATGAACCACCTTACTGTTCAGTATACAAATCGAGTTGTCATTATCTCAATCTGTGTATCTGCACAATAAAATAGACGGAAATCAAATATAAAAAAAGGGGTAAGATTTGGGGTAGGTCGTGATCATTATTGACATGTAAATTCGGTCATGGGCACACTAAGAATCCGTCCATGCTTCGTGTAAACTCTAGGCGTGGCCCAAAGACATTGGGGCGTTTCAAGAGTTCATACTCCACACTTGGGATGGTTGAATCCCTTGTTGTCGTCTTGGTCCGAAGGTCACGCTTCACCCTGGTCACAAGGCCGTGCTTCACTCCTCCTTAGATAATAGTCATACCCGATCTCTCCAAGTATGACCCTCATCAACCTTCTCTTCCAAACTTCCTATGTCCGCACCTACAGAGTAGACACCACTCGCGGGATACTCATTTCCGGGACCATGTCCAACCGGCCATTGCAATGCCTACGATACGCGAGATAAGTCCTTTGGTCGATAACCATGGCTTGATGCCTCGCACAGTTGATGGGTGATTGTTAGAGAAGCCCAAGACTGAAGAAGGACGCAGTATCCCCTTGTCCAATCCTCACCATCCAGATCTACAGCACTATGCCAGGTGCTGCTTAGCTACTCGGTCCTGGCACCTCAAACGCTGCCGTTTGTCATGCCCTGCCTTTGCTTGGCATGGTACAGCTACAACCGAACGAACATCACCCGTTAGATTGGAACTGCCCATGAGTTCTGCTCCAGTCCTTCCGGAACTACTGAACTCAACCGATGGCACAAGTGCCTCACGAATATTTCACATGTCAACAGTCAATCATTCCCCATACCCAAATCTCACCAAGTAAACTACTCACACATAATTGAATATATAATGATAAGCGAAAAAGAACACATTAATAAAAGAAATGCGAAATACTCGAATTAAAAGTACCTAAGGCAACAACCTTGGATTTGTTCTTCACAGCGGAATGTAAATAAAAGCAAGTAAAGATTGTTTTGAGCAGAAAATATAAAAGTGTTTTTTCGGACTAAGAACTGTAGGCTGATAAATTCTCCAACATTGTGCCAGCCGCCTTGGCTGGACTTTTATAGCATGCAGTGGTAGTGGCAAAACCCTAGGCGGGTGGATTGAAATGGCATGATTGGCAGTTTCCATGTTGAGCGAGATTTCGAATATCTGCGATTGGTTGGATGGATGATTGGCGATCTCCGATTGATTTGATTATTTAAGGTAGGGCGCTGACCTCCAAATCCTTCCTTTCATGAATGCTTGGCAGATATTGGCGAATCCTCTCCACGCGGCTTTCCTTCTTGAGCTTTGGCGACAGACTGGAAATCTTTGCAGTGGTCAAACTGGTTGCATGCTTCATGGTTGATTTCCTCGTAGGCAAGGCAGCTGCAAGATCTTCTTTGTTGTTGGGTGCATTGCGTTAATACCTCGAATGCGAATGATGAACAACAACTTAGCTTCAGGGTTCACATGGACTCCTCCTTTCAACCTCATCTCTCGCTTCAATTCATCTCCTGCCCTGCATACTCCTTTGCGTAGTTCTTGCAACCGACTGGATTCACTCCAGTTCTGCTCATTCTGACCACCTTTCCTCTGTTTGACCTGGACTGAGCTTCCTTCCTTCGAACAACAGTTTCCTTCCCCTGGACAGACTCTATCGACACAAAAAAACATGAAAAATAGGGCCAAACGGCCCAAAAGTCGAAGACGCATCAAGTAAGAACCCGAGCGAGTTTTAAAAGAGAAGTGTTCGGGTCTCGTTCTAGATTAACTAAAAAAATCTAGTTAAGCGTGCAAATGCCAAAAGCTTAAGAACTTAAAAGATTAATTCGATTTCAGTTTCGTTTCCATTTTCTTTTATCGACTCAACAACTTATCGTTGTTTTATTATTTACGTTCAAAGAAGGAGGACGTCGAGGTTAGAAGACAGGACGGAAGATCAGAGACGAAAGCACGTGTTATAGTTCTGTAAACGAACGAGGTGGGCTTTCTAAAACCAAAACTACGTTGAATTCCGTTACTTGTGAAGTGATATTATGTGAGCGTTGCTCAAAAGTGATTACATGTTATTGATAAGTGAGTATTAAAGTGTCTATCAGTGTTTAATGAATTGCTTTATGTGAAATCTCTTATGTCTCTCTGAGTTAGCCCTCAAGTGCTAACCAGAGTATTGGATTCTGAGATAGCCCTCAGGATGCTATCCAGATAATTCCAACTAAACGATCAGATTCTGAGATAGCCCACAGGTGCTATCCAGAGGGAAAGTTTCTGAGTTAGCCCTCAGGTGTTTTCCAGACGATCGGATATGAGTTTAAAACCCACAGTGTGTCATTCAGAAATTAAATGTATGTATATGTCAGTAAAAGTTTTATACAAGTGTTTATGAAAAGATGCATGATTAATTTATACTAAAACTCTTGTGAGTTGTTTTCGGCATTGTGCCCACTAAGTACTTTTGTACTTAGCCCTGCATGTTTGTTTTTGAATGTGCAGGTTGAGTGACGAAGGCGGAGGAGATTGAGTAAAGGTCGTAATTAAGGAAGTAAAGATTAATTGAGCCTCGATTTCACATTCGATATGTGATATCATTTCTACATTTTTCCGCTGCCAATTCTGTAAACTAGTTTCAGTTAAAGTATAACTTAGAACTAAGTTTCATCCTTTGAACTTAGTCCCTTTTTAGAGTAGCTATGTCGAGTGATCCTCCGTGATTTACTCTTTCTTTCACTAAGTAAAGTCGGTTCTCTTATTAATGTAAATCCTTTCGGTTTAAGTTGTTTACACTTTAAACCTAGCTTTCACTGATCAAACTTTGTCGACCGATCTTCCGAGATCGACTCCCTTTTTATTCAATAATGTCAAATTCATAGTAGTTTATGTTACAAATATCGTTTATTCAGTAGTTTTCCCTTTCTTTCCCGTTTCTTTATTCCAATCCCTAGTCGCACCCCGGCTTGGCCGTCCTTCGGGAAGTTGGGCTGTGACAGAACTCGACTTGATTAAATTCTTTACTCAATTCTTCATATACTCGACTCCTCAATTATTATTATTATTTTTTATAAATAATTAATTATTATTTTTCCTTCTTTCACGTTCAATTGAACGTCATAACCTCAACTAACTCGACTCGCATTTTATACTCGACTTTCAACTCTAATTCATTAACTCTAACTCTTCTCATTTTATTTCTCGATTATTAAATCCTCTAATCTCAAGAATTAATCTCCCAATTAACTTTTCCTCTTAAACTCTAATTATTTAATAAAGAAAATATTTTTCTTTATTTTTTCTCAACTTAATGACTCATTATTACTTTAATGATTTTCTCTTTTTAATTTCTCTTTAATTTTATTCTCAAAAAGTATTGAATATTTTATTCATTAAATAATTAATTAATTTTAATGATATTCAAATCTTCAAATTTACACCAAGAACACCTAGAACACCAAGAACACATATTCAAAAATTCATATTTTTCACCAAGAACACCTAGAACACACACTAGGTATTCTTACTCTTCTCCTTCAATTTTTTTCCTCATTTTCATGCTTAGAAATTCATATTCTTCATCTAAAAAACTCTTATTGAACATCTGTTGGGAAATTTATTAATATGAGTTTTGATGAATTCCAAAACCGACTGACCCCAACCGAGTAGATGTTGCCAGAACCTAATTTTAGAATTTAGGCTCGCTGTTTGAGCAAAGTTAAGATTTTATCTTTACAGGTCTCCAGCTGAAGATGGCAACAAGGCATCACTCAGACAGAATATCAGTTGCCATAAAATACAACTGAGAGTTCATTGTTCCGATGCAAAGAGGGGGGAGTCTTCAGAACATCAGTTGTGAAGGAAACCAACTGAGGGTTCATCAGATGAGAAGCAGTAGAGAGGAAGTGAACATCAGATGAAATGGAAGTCATCTGAGGGTTCAAACCCAACTATTTAAATACAAGGAAGACAACTGAGTGTTTTTTTTCAGAACCTCAGTTGTAGAACTCAACCAAGAAGTTCAACAGCTTGAAGTTCAAAGTCAGCTGAGAGTTCAATGGATCAGAACATTAGCTGAAGACCACTCAGATGAAGATCAAGATTTTCAACCGACTAACAGAGGTTGACTATCAGAAAGGTTAAGATTTGAATTTCAAAAGGAAGTCACATGAGGGTTTGACCATTCAGTCATTACCCCATCTGGCCCAACACAAGGCTGTCTCAGATGGAAAGCAGAAGAGCACAGATGCCATATCGGGAAAGTCTGCAGAGATAAGAGACAAGCCATCTATTTCAACGATCAGAGATCAACAGCTCCTCCAACGGCTAGTTGATTCTCTCCGCCCATAAATAGAGGCATTCTCTCATTCGAGAGATATACACACGAGACAAGAAATAGAGAAGTGCAATCACAAGAAAATCAAGTGCAAGAAAAATCTGCAAAAATCATATTCTAAGAACAACAGCTGAGAGTTCAAGAGTGATAGAACATTAGTAGCTGAGGGTTCATAGAGTTATAATCTGTCTTAGATCTTAGTTTGAGTGTTTATTCGTTCAAGCCTTAGATCCAGCTCTCACTCGTGATCGAGCTGCAGTTGGAAAATCCTCTCACATACACACCTTAAAAAGTGTCTGTTAGGATCTTACTCTTCCTGTAATTGAGTAGCTAGGTTATTAAGTACCCGGAAACTTGACATAGGTTGTTAAGTACCCGCAAACTTAACTGTAAAGGTTGATAAGTATCCGTAAACTTATTGCAACGGTTGCACAGCCCGGGTAAGCTGTGTGGAACTGTCCAGAAGAACTTGGACTGAGGTGTGAGGATTCACATCTCCCCGTGGACGTAGGAGGGTTATCTCCGAATCACGTTAAATCCCGTGTGTCTGTGTTTATTTTTATTCAGTTGCTTATTGCATTTTTATCTGATCAAACTAACTAGCATACAAACTGTATTTTTGCATATTCAACTGTTTTGGTTTTTGACCAACCCTGCACTAAAAGGCGTGAGTTGCTATAACGAGTTTTAATTTCCACCACATTCCGCACAGCCTCACTCTTCCAGCTGAGGTTGCTTACTCAGCTGTGAGATTTCAACTGAGTCAGTTTTACTCGGTTGAAGCATTTTTAAGGGTAAAGTTTTAATATCCCAACTAGTGTATTCTCCCCCCCCCATACAACAGTAACTCGTTTCGGGACCATCAAGTGGTATCAGAGCAGTGGTTCAAAAGACTGCTGACTCTGTTTCACAAGGTGTGAATTTGAGAAATTTTCTTCAATGGTCAACTGAACAGATCTTTTCACGCTAGTGCATATTTGCTCGCATATTTGTCCTGTTTTTTTTGTGTGCAGATGGACGTCAAGGACAAGATCGTCGTCATGTTCTCAGTAGTCAATTATACATCATGGAGAACTCGAATGAAGAAGATACTTCTGTCAAAGCATCACAGGATGCAACAAGTTCTATCTTCCGGACCAATCGTCATTAAAGAAAAAATAGCTCACACTCCCACAAATCATAACGATGGAGATACAGTGGTGGAGTATGTGAAGAAACAGCCAGAAGACTACTCTCCGGAGGAGGCCAAGGTGAGCTAGTTGGATATCTGGGCTCAGAGCACAATAATGTCCACAGTTGGACAAGACTATCTGCCTTGGATAGAGGAGTGTGAGACTGCAAAAGAGATGTGGGACATCCTGGCATCGCTAAGTGAAGGAAGCGACGAGATGAAGGAAAATAAGTTCTCGCATGCATGTCAAGATTTCGACAACTTCAGTCTGCGACCTGATGAGACTATTGATCAACTAGAGCTCCGGTTTATAGACATCATCAGAAGAATCCAGTCCATCCGGAGAGGAAAATACACACTAAGAGAAATCAACCTCAAAGTGTTGCAAGCTCTACCGGCTGAGTGGGATACTTTCACAAATATCCACGAGAGCCGAGCTGACCTTGGAGAAATGGAAACTGAAAGATTGTTCTCAATCTTGAAAGAAAATGAGTATAAGGTCAACAGAAGGAGATCGCAGCCCTCAGGTCAGACAAGTAGAATTGAGGATGTTGGGTCAGCCTCAAAGTCAGTTGCTCTCCGAGCTGATTACTCAAAATCGAGATCATCAAGGCCAACCAGATCAGCTGACACGACTGCAAAGGAGCCAAGCAGAGAGGAACTGCAACAGAACATTGCAGCTTTATCAAAGAAGCTAGCCGAAATGGACACTCGGTTCGGCAAATATAAACGTTTCTATAAATTAAACCGAACTCGAGACAGTTCAAAGCCAGTCACCAATGGTTGCTTTGAATGCGGAAAGGAATGTCATTTTAAGGCTGACTGCCCAGATCTATCGAAGAAAGAGATAGATGCACTAAGGGCCAAACAAGCTGGAAAGAATAAAGCCATGGTTGCAGAAGAAGCAGCTGACGATGTGGATATCTTCACTGACACCGAAGATGAAGATGAGCTGACTTCTATCAACAACATCATCAGTCAGGATCAATGCCTCATGACACTTGGAACCAACCAAGATGATATTGAGGTACAATCTAATCCTGCTCAGTTAAACTCTTCCAATACTTCTAACATGCAGGAATCTCTGAACGATGAGTTGGAACCCTCCTGGAGTGATTTTCAAGAACTTAGTGAGGAGCTGCATCACCAATCGGTTGAGTTTAAGAGTCTTCAAGCTCAGTTCGTCAAACTTGAAGATTCCTTGACCGAAAAGGACGATCTGATCAAAAGCCAAACGTAGGAGATTGAGAATCTCAAGAGTCAACTGAACGAGGCTAAGGCTCCAGCTGATGAGGAGTTGACAAAGTAGAACAAGGAACAGCAACATCAGTTGAAAAATTAAGATGCTCAGATCGAACAGCTGATAAAAAAGTCAGATGGATAAACCGAGCAGATAGCTGTACTCGTCAAGGAGTTGCAAACTGAGAAAGACAATCTAATCAAGCTGTATCAGTCATCCAAGATCATCGAAAACCTTTTAAGTTACAGCAGACAGATGGATGACGTGTCAGGACTCGGTTATGATGTTGTCAAGGATACTGGGATTCCACCAGCAACCTTCATCAAACCTGTAGAAGTCACAGCTGTCGAGCCAGACACAGCTGAGTCTCCAGAAGCTAATTCAACCTCTACCTCTCAACAATTTCAAACGACCAATAGGATTACAAATGAGAAGGGAAAATGAGTAGCTGATGTAGGACAAAATGTTCCATCGGTTGAGGTATCAACCGAGGGGGAATGTTCCAAAAGTCAGAAGAGGAATCAGAGACGTCGAAGGCACGACCGCAACCGAACTCAGAATTAGAGCCGACCTCTGCATCAACCTCAAAGTCAACATCAGAAGGAATGGAACCGACCTCAGAACAGACATGGGCTCAATCATCTGAATCAACAGCGGTTCCAACATCAGTTCGACCAAAGGTTCAAATCGAGTCAACCAATGAGGAACTGGTCAAACAACTGGAGATATTCATGCCATAATATGAATCATCAACAGGGCATGAACAGCTACAGACAACCCTCAGGAAGTTGGAATCATAATCAGCCACAAAGATTCCAACATGGCGCCCAACCTCACAGACAAACTCAACAGGATATGAATCGCCATCAAAACAGGGGGAAAGCCTCACCTCCTAAAGCTCAACATGGGAGAAATCCAACTCCTCCCAAGAAACAGAACATCCCTACTAACAACAAGCCTAAGGATAACCGAGGTGTTGTTATAGTTGATGATGAAGGAAAAGTAATCTGGAATGATAAATCCATCCGAGTTTACAGGGAAAAGCGACGCAGTTCCAGCAGGAACTGGTTCTAACCCTCCAGGACCCAACTGAAATTGGGGACCTAAACGAGTTTCTCTTTGCAGGTGCAGGAGAAACTGCTGAGGAAGAAGAAGACATCTGCTACAATGTGGGTGATGGATAGTGGATGCTCGAAACACATGACGAATCTGAAGGATTTTCTTGGAAGTTTCGTGGAGAAAGAAGGTACATCAGTTACTTTTGGTGATAACTCAAAAGGTTATACCAGAGGTTACGGTACCCTTGAAACCAATCATGTTTCAATTTCTAATGTCTCTTATGTTGATGGATTGAAGCATAACCTGCTCTCCATCAGCCAATTCTGTGATAATGGTTTCTCTGTCAAGTTTGATGCACAGGGTTGCAGAGTTAAAGATGTCGGTTCAAAGCAGGTGATATTGTTGGGAAATCTATCTCCAACAGGGAATGTTTACTACGCTGACTGGAACAGCAGCCTCCCTGACACTTGCCTGTTATCAAAGAGCAGTTCGGATGTGAGCTGGCTGTGGCACAAAAGGCTCAACCATCTGAACTTCAAGACGATGAACCGACTCGCCAGACAAGAACATGCAAGAGGCATACCTAACCGAGTGTTTTCAACAACACATATCTGCAGTGCATGCCAACTGGGAAAGCTCGCTAGATCCTCCTTCCGGTTGAAGACAACTCCTTCAACTGACCGAGTGTTACAGCTGATCCATATGGATCTCTTCGGGCCAGTTACACCAAAGAGCATGAATGGGAACGAGTATACCCTGGTTGTAACTGATGACGACTCAAGATATACGTGGACCATCTTCATGCGCCACAAGAGTGAAACCCGAGATGAGCTGCTCAAGCTGATGAATCGGATATCGAACCAACAAGAGATGAAGATCATGTCTATCCGATCAGATCGTGGAACTGAGTTTCTAAATGAAACCATCATTGAGTATTGCGAGAAGAATGGTATAACCCATCAGACATCAGCCGCGCGTATTCCGCAATAGAATGATGTAGATGAGCGAAGAAACAGAACGCTGAAGGATGCTGCCATATCCATGTTAGCAAGCTCAGCTCTGCCAAAGAGATTTTGGGCTTAAGCGATCAACACAGCATGCTACACTCAGAATCGATCTCTTCTCACCAAGCGGTTGGGAAAGACGCCCTACGAGCTGTGGAGACGCAGAAAGCCAGATATTTCTTATTTTCGCGTTTTTGGATTTAAGTATTATATTCACAACAATGGGAAGACTCAGTTGAAAATTTTTGATGCCAAAGCTTCGAAGGGCATATTTCTTGGATATGCAGCTCGGATCAAGGCATATAGAGTTTTCAACAACGGCTCTCGTGTTGTGGAAATAACACCTCATGTTAGTTTTGATGAATCTACCTTTGAGTGCAGGGAACAGGTTAAAAGACAACAATCAGATCCAACTGTTCCACCAGTTCTCACCAGATCGCAAGCTTTAAGGGAAAAGAACCTAGCTGAACCACTGGTTTGGACAACTGAGGATGAGGATCCATATTCCTCTGAAGATGAATGCGAAGACCCCAGCTCATCCCAAGGGGGAACTTGAGCTGATGCTCCTCCAACTGCTTCAGCATCCGAAGCCCAACCGAGTCCGGTTCAACCTAATGTCAATGTTGAGGATCCAGACTCAACAGCTGATCAATCACCAGCTCTGAAGACTCCAACTCAGATTTCTGAACAGCCACAGTTGGAAGAAGAAGGAAGACGCAACCGAAGATGGTATGAAGTTCATTCCACCGACGACATCATTGGAGATCCAACCGAGGGTGTGCGTATACGGAGCCGAGTTGCAAATCCAGAATCAACTGAAGGAAACTCCAACACTTACGCCCAGTATGCTGAGGAGTTGGCAGTTCTAGAAGAGTTCGAGCAAGCTGGAGATGTTGCCATGATTTCTTGCTTTGTAGCTGATGTACCAGAACCGAAGAATGTTGGGGAAGCTCTCAACTGTGTCCACTGGACAACAGCCATGCAAGAAGAACTGAATGAGTTTCTACGCAACTGTGTATGGGAGTTGGTAGAAAGACCAAATGGTGTCAAGGTGATTGGATTGAAGTGGATTTTCAAAAACAAGAGAGACGCCATTGGATTCATTGTGAGGAATAAAGCAAGGTTGGTAGCTCAAGGATACTGCCAACAAGAAGAAATTGACTTTGAAGATTCCTTCGCACCAGTTGCAAGGCTGGAAGCCATCCGGATCTTTCTAGCTTATGCCGCACATCACAAGTTCAAAGTATATCAGATGGATGTGAAGTGTGCATTACTAAATGGAGATATTAAAGAAGATGTATATGTTGAACAGCCTCCTGGTTTTGAGACTGGAGATGGAAGAGTGTACAAACTGAAGAAAGCTATCTATGGTCTAAAGCAAGCACCAAGGGCCTGGTATGACACTCTTTGTGGATTTCTTCTGAACTCGGGTTCAAACGAGGTTCAGTTGATAAAACTCTGTTCACCATCAAAGTTGGAGAAGATATACTTGTTGTGCAAATCTACGTGGATGACATCATTTTCGGCTCCAAGTAGGAGGAGCTGTGCAAGAAATTCTCAGATCTCATGAAGGAGAAGTTCGAGATGTCAATGATGGGCGAGATGCATTATTTCCTTGGATTACAAGTGAAGCAGTCATCTGAAGGGATTCTCATCAACCAGTCCAAATATACAAAGGAGCTCATCACCAAGTTCGGATTGCAGACAAGTAAGACAACAAGAATCCCTATGAATACGAACAGGAAGATCGAACCCAGAGCTGAGGGAAAGCTCGTTGATGCCAGCCAGTATAGAGGGATCATCGGTTCGCTGCTCTACCTAACTGCCAGCCGACCAGATATATCATACGCAGTTGGAGTGTGTGCTCGATTTCAAGTCCAACCAAGAGAAGCACACCTGTTGGCAGCAAAGAACATCATTAAGTATCTGAAGGGAACTGTCAATGTTGGGTTGTGGTACCCAACTGATGACAATATCCAGCTAACTGGATACTCAGATGCGGACCTAGCAGGAGATCGGTTGGACAAGAAGTCTACCTCTGGACACTGTCAATTCATGGGAAGCAAGCTGGTTTCATGGTTCTCCAAGAAACAAGCATGTGTTGCCACTTCTACAACCGAGTCAGAATACATGGCTGCCAGAAGCTGTTGCATGCAAGTATTGTGGCTGAAGCAACAGCTGAGAGATTATGAAGTCACAACTAGACAGGTTCCCATTCATTGTGATAGCTCGAGTGCCATAGCTATCTCTCTAAACCCTGTTCACCACTCTCGAACAAAGCATATCGACATTCGTCATCATTTCATCCGAGATCATATTGAAAAGAAGGATGTGTCCATGGAGAAGATCCCAACTGAGATTCAGAGAGCTGATATCTTCACCAAACCTCTTCCTGAAGCCCGGTTCAAAATGCTGTGTGATATTCTAGGTCTATTGGATCCGAGCTGAAGATCCATCCGAGCTGAAGAGTCAGATATCCATCTGAGGGGGAAGCTCAGATGAAGGGGGAATCTCAGATACGAATTGCCAACTGAAGACATCAAACATCAGCTGAACAGACGAACTCGAGTCAGCTGATGGTATGCGGCAACTGAAGAACTCAACTGAGGTATACAGCTGATCTCGACATCAGCTGACAGATATCATTTATGACTGAAGGTGTTATGATATTAAATGAGAATGTTTGAAATAATTCAAACATTCCTGAACATGTCAGCTAGACTAAACAAGCCATCATGTCACATTTAATGTAAAGTCTGGCTGAACTCCTATAGCCTTACTTTATAGTGCGACTGGGCTGACACCTCAAACTATTCACCTTCTCACTCGCGCGCGTGGAGCTTCAGTCAAAAATACCCAACAGTCGCGAAATCTCAGCCGTTGAAAATTTACGCGCCATTTAACCCCAGCCGTTGATTCTATCCGAGTCAAAGATTATATAATACGGCAAATCAGGAAGTGATCCTTACCTTCTTATTTCGTGCATATCTTTACTTACTATTCATCATCTTCTCCAAACCTGTTTCACCTTTTTCAGTAAAGTTTTTCTTTCTTCTTTGCATATATATCTTTTTGAGATGGCGCCCAAATCAAAAGCTTCCAAGAAGATGGTCTCCGCAGAGCCTACTACCTTCCAGGAATCTTTCGACATGGTGATGTCGAAGATTCATTTTGAACAGATTCTGTCCAGAGCGGCTTTGACCTCACCTGAACTTGCTCCCATCGCCGCCATTCTCTCCAACCACCGTCTGCTCGACTGGGCAACCCTCTCTCCGCCCAAGTTGCTCAGGAAGCAGATCGTACACTTCTACCGGAATCTGCAGCGAGTTGCAGAAGATGGGCTTGTCACGATCATCCCGTGCAAGCAAAGAAACAGAACCTCCCGGACGATAGAAGACACCGCCGTGAAAATCAAAGTGTCCAAGGAACTGGAGAAAATCATCCCCAGAAATCGCGAAGCCACAGATGTGTTGGCGAACTTCACTGATAAGGAAGCCGATGCCTTCCTTCAAACAATCCTTATTGTTCCCGAACCATTGAAGGGGAGCATGCAAAGGACAAAAGTGAAGCCGGAGCACCGACTTCTTTTCGATGTGATATCCAAATGCGCCTTCGCGTACGGAGGAGCCTTCGATGACATCAGCAGGCCGAAGCTCAAGCAACAGAAGGCCCTAGAGGAACAACACCAGGTCGATTGGCTGGGCTATATTGAAAGCCAACTGTTGATGGAGCAGCAGAAAATCTCCGAGACGTCAGCTGAGTCTGGAGAGCAGCTGTTGAGTGTCAAGGGGACACTCAACTTCGGCACAAAAGTTTCTGCCCTCATCCTCCAAGCCACAAAGGGACAACAACTGATGTGGGAAAAGAGTGAGGACATGCCATTCAGCAAGCTGACGCTGTTCCCCACAGCCAAAAAGGCCAGGGACGTTGTGGAGGCCATTTACACTCCCAAGGGTGCCCCCAAGCCAGCTGTGGAGTCAGTCTCAGCTGCTCGCCGTCCCTCGAGGTCCAAGACAGCGAAGCGCCAGCTGGAGGAGGTGGCTGAGGAAGAGGAAGACGAAGAAGAAGAAGAGGAGGAACCCCTCCAGAAGAGGCCTAGGATCAGGATCATCCAGCCAGCGGCTCAACCATCTACAACAAGTCCAGTGGTGGTCAAGCCAGCTGAGGAGAAGGAGTCAACCGAATCCAGCCAATCGGTTGACCCAGCTAGGTTTATTCTTCAATCTTGCCAAGAGGATGTGGCTGAGGAAGCAGCTGAAGGCGTGGAGATCCACGTGGAGGAAACCAGCTCCTCCTCCTCAAATGACTCTTCTTCATCTGAGGAGTCCCACGACAGTCCAACTGGAGATGATGCCAACCAGGTAATCCCACCTGTGTTTGAGGAAACCCTCGAGCCAGCCGACTCACCAACCAAAGAGGATCCAGTTCTCTCAACTGGTCCTCAGTCAGATATTCCGAGCCTCTCGCTCGATGCCAACGTTGTGACCATTCCTTTGGCCAACGTTGATGAAACCATCGAACCCGTTAACTTCGATATTGACCCCCCTGCAATTGATGAAGAAGCCAACCGTCAGGCGATCCTGGCTGAATATGAAGGAAGGCTAAGCTACTGCTTCCGCAAGCTGATTGGAATATTCCCCGAGGCAGCCTCGATGCCCGTATTTGCCGTACTCAGGACAGAACTGCTCTACCAGTTCAACGTCATATTCAACTACTAGTACGTAAAGGAGGAAACCCTCAGGATCCATGGTTGGGACAGATTGAAGGTCGAAGAATCCAACCTGAGGGAATACTTCGACTACCAGAATCTGGAGGTGGCTTACAACCAGAAGGTGGCTGTGCTACACCGTCGTCTGGACAAGAGCATCCAAGAAGGAACAGACACCAGGGAGCTGTGCAACAATCCTGGAGCTGTTCACTTTCTTGACGATATGCTGACCAAGAATGCCTCCTACATGGACGATGTCGACGCAGCTGATGAGGCGGCCAAGAGGGAAGAAGACAAGCTCAAGGCCTACCTCGCCAGCCGATCTGCCCTGGTTGTAATGGAGCCAACTGCACAGCCACAACCACAACACCTGCCTGAACCCTCCGAACAGCCAGCGCTTTCAACCGCTGCAATCTGTGAGCTGATCTCAGAGAGGGTCAACCAGCTGAGGCAGGAAATACTGTATAAGATCCAGCTCAGCAAGGAGGAGGATGCTGACAGGCTGCATCAGCTGACGGCAGAGAATGCCAGCTTGAAGAATCAGTTGGAAAACCTTTCCTCTTCCCTCCAGCAGAAGTTCGATGATCTCACCTCTTCTTCCAGCTCGGAGGTCACAACTCTAAGGAAGGCCGTTCAGGGCCTCAGCTCGGACTTCAACATATTCAAGACCGTTGTTGCATCTGATCTGGCGAAGTCACAGCAGACTCAAGACCAGGAGCGGATGTCTCAGTTCGCAAGTTTCCGAGCTGAGTTCGTCACCCTCCACAAAGAGGTCTCTGCGACTTTTGTAGCCTTGCAACGAGCTGAGCAGGAGCGCCAAGACCTGGAGTTGGCCAAGCAGGTGGAAGAGAAGGATGCTGTCGAAAAACTCTTTTCCCGCGTTCAACAGGCTGAGGCCAAGCTGACCTCCCTGGATGGCACTGTTGCCACCCTTTTGGATGATGCCAAAAAGGGGGAAGACAAGGAGCCAGCAGTTGTTGCTGGACAAAGGAAAGCTGTTCTTCAGCAAGGGGAAGGAGTGCCAGCTGAAGGTGAAGCTAAAGGATCGCAGCAAGAACTGGAAATCTCCCACGACCTCATAGCCGAGCTTACGGCCGAGCTCGATGCCGAACTTGACGGAGGAATATTTGTTGAAGACTGCATCGAAGTTGCCAAAGCTATGGGGGAGTCCAAGGAGAAGTACTTGAATCCCTCTTGGATCAAGAAGTTCGCTGCCGATCAGGCCAAGAAGGTGGCCAAGTTCGAGAAAGAACTGGCCAAGGTGGAGAAGAACGTCGACAGAAATAAAGCCAGCCGGAGCGTGCGAAGAATCAACAAGCACCAGATGAAGGTTGAGGCTAGGAAGTCGACCCAACAGTTGCAGAAGAATGCTCCGCTCCCGTCTCGGTTCCCACATGTTGACAAGTGGATGAATGCTGAGTGGAACGACGACTGGGAGCAGTTCAAGCATGAATTCATCAATGACTTCTATTACAGGAAAGTCTACTCGACTGAAGGCCCGAAGGCAAGCCTTCAAGGAAGCCTTATGGGAACTCAGATTTGGAGACCCTAGAATGTTTAGTCAGTTCAAGCGAGCCATGCTGAAGGCTCAGCTCGATCCCAACACCGTTCCAGTTCAGCAGAAGTGCACGTACCGCCCTCAGATGATCAAAGGCACGAGCACACCAAACAGAAATGCGATCATGGCTGAGGCGAGACAAGTCTGCAAGGAACATGGTGTCAACACTGGGATCGAGTCAGCTGCGAAGAAGGAGATCTTTGACCGTATCTTCAGCAAGTACGGTCAACAGTATTTTTGAGCTGTCAAAGTTTTTGGGCTGATGAAGTTTTTTTTTGGATGTTGTAGTTTTTGAAGCAACTGTTGTATTTTGTTATCTGTTTTGTGCTTAACCTTGTAATCTTCAGTTGTAACAAAAACTTCAAAGTATATATACGATTCAACTTGACACACAATATCTCATTGTCCAAGCTATGAGTCGCAATCTTTTAAATACCATGTTATAACTGTGCTAACCCTTTGATGTTTCATCTTATAGACTGTCTAGAATTTCAATTGAGATTTTAGATAAGTTAGTGAGTTTTAGATCATAGTGTAAAGTTGTAAGTGGTTTTGGCATCATCAAAAAGGGGGAAATTGTTGGGAAATTTATTAATATGAGTTTTGATGAATTCCAAAACCGACTGACCCCAACCGAGTAGATGTTGCCAGAACCTAATGTTAGAATTTAGGCTCGCTGTTTGAGCAAAGTTAAGATTTTATCTTTACAGGTCTCCAGCTGAAGATGGCAACAAGGCATCACTCAGACAGAACATCAGTTGCCATAAAATACAACTGAGAGTTCATTGTTCCGATGCAAAGAAGGGGAAGTCTTCAGAACATCAGTTGTGAAGGAAACCAACTGAGGGTTCATCAGATGAGAAGCAGTAGAGAGGAAGTGAACATCAGATGAAATCGAAGTCATCTGAGGGTTCAAACCCAACTGTTTAAATACAAGGAAGACAACTGAGTGTTCTTTTTCAGAACCTTAGTTGTAGAAATCAACCAAGAAGTTCAATAGCTTGAAGTTCAAAGTCAGCTGAGAGTTCAACGGATCAGAACATTAGCTGAAGACCACTCAGATGAAGATCAGGATTTTCAACCGACTAACAGAGGTTGACTATCAGAAAGGTTAAGATTTGAATTTCAAAAGGAAGTCACATGAGGGTTTGACCGTTCAGTCATTACCCCATCTGGCCCAACACAAGGCTGTCTCAGATGGAAAGCAGAAGAGCACAGATGCCATATCGGGAAAGTCTGCAGAGATAAGAGACAAGACATTGCTTTCAACGATCAGAGATCAACAGCTCCTCCAACGGCTAGTTGATTCTCTTCGCCTATAAATAGAGGCATTCTCTCATTCAAGAGTGATAGAACATTAGTAGCTGAGGGTTCATAGAGTTATAATCTGTCTTAGATCTTAGTTTGAGTGTTTATTCGTTCAAGCCTTAGATCCAGCTCTCACTCGTGATCGAGCTGCAGTTGGAAAATCCTCCCACATACACACCTTAAAAAGTGTCTGTTAGGATCTTACTCTTCTTGTAATTGAGTAGCTAGGTCGTTAAGTACCCGCAAACTTGACATAGGTTGTTAAGTACCCGCAAACTTAACTGTAAAGGTTGATAAGTACCCGTAAACTTATTGCAACGGTTGCACAGGCCGGGTAAGCTGTGTGGAACTGTCCAGAAGAATTTGGACTGAGGTGTGAGGATTCACATCTCCCCATGGACGTAGGAGGGTTATCTCTGAACCACGTTAAATCCCGTGTGTCTGTGTTTATTTTTATTCAGTTGCTTATTGCATTCTTATCTGATCAAACTAACTAGCATACAAACTGTATTTTTGCATATTCAACTGTTTTGGTTTTTGACCAACCCTGCTCTAAAAAGCGTGAGTTGCTATAACGAGTTTTAATTTCCACCATATTCCGCACAGCCTCACTCTTCCAGCTGAGGTTGCTTACTCAGCTGTGAGATTTTAACTGAGTCAGTTTTACTCGGTTGAAGCATTTTTAAAGGTAAAGTTTTAAAATCCTAACTGGTGTATTCCCCCCCCCCCCATACACCAGTAACTCGTTTTGGGACCATCAACATCTAATACATCAACTACTCACAAACACATTCTTAACATCACATCATCAATTCACCAAAAATCATCAAAATTACATTTCTTCCATATCATGCATAAAACTTAATTTTTCTCATAATATCATCATAAGGAATTTAAATCATCATAATCTCATATTTTTCTCATACTCATAACATCATCATAACATCAAGAAATAAATCAAAATAAATTACTCCTCTAAGCCTCAAAACTCACGGCTTCTTCCTAAAAAAATAGACAAACATTTCCTCAAATTTTTCATGCATAATAACCATGCAAATCATATTCATAAACACATATAAAGCATTAAATCATATAAATCGATTTTTCCTTCTCTTTCTCCTATTTTTGGTTTTCATAGAATTTTTAGGAGATTATTTTTCTTTTCTCTTTTAATCAAAGATTAATTCCTAGGCTCGATTTCCTACTCGAATCTCACATCGAAATTCCTAGTTTGCCTATGCATAAATTAAAATCATGCATGCATTTTTTTTCTTTAGGGATTTAGAGATTACATATTTACAAGAAATCAAATAACCTACTTTTAAAAATTAAATCGAAGCTTCTCCTCTTGATGATGGTGGAACCGAAAATGGAAGGCTTGGAGGCTCAAACTCTAATTTTGATTTCCATGGTGGATTGCATCTTGAATCCTCAAGAAAAATAAGATAAAAATCAATCACCTCTTCTAGGGCATGTATGCTGAAAAATAAAGGAAATAGAGGGATGATTTTGCATGGAATTTAACTCAAGAATTGATGAATTTATTACCTCTTCAATTAGAACAAGTATCAGAGTATATTCAAAACATATCAAAAAACTTCAATTAACATAGCATTGCTGCGGAAATCTAGACTCAATCCTAACAACTACATGTATGAAGACATGCAATTGTCAGTCCACTTTCTACTCGACCAAAATAAACACACCACCAAGCTGTCCACGCCATCCACATCCCACTAACCTGCACGTTTAGAAATACATGCAGGGCTGGGTACGATGTACTCAGTGAACACGTGCCAAAAATATTTGAAAACTTGCTCTTAGAGCTATACAATTGAACTTGCCTTGCTGTAGCATCACAAGTATTTATTCAATTAAAAACAGTTTACTTGTGAATGCAAAAACATTTTCTTTTTTGAATAGACTGCGCAGTCAAAACATAATATATACTCAACAAAGGCATGTATCATCTACCACATTAACTCTGTGTCGAGAAGTAGGCCTCCTTCGCAAACACTGTGACCGGCTAAACCAAAGTAAAGTTCAAAGTCACCTTAAACCATTCAAGTACCACATGTGGGTTCCTGTCTTTCACGGGGCAATAATATCTCAAGCAGATGATAAAGCATACCAAACTCACATAAAAACGGCAAGTCAATTAAACTTTAAAAACTCACATAATAGTAATACTCAATAACAATAATACCATTCATCGAAGTTTTGGGTTTAGAAAAGCCCACCTGACTTTCGAAGATTCTAGCTAGACGGCTTACTCTTTGAACGTCCTAGCTACTTTTCCGTCTCACTCGGTCCTTCACAATTTGACATCGAAATAAAGAATAAGACTCCCGATGCATAAGACGTAAAGTAGATTTTGGCTTCGACTGAGGGACTTCTACTTGACTCGTCTCTCTCTATTTTTATCTTTTCTAAATCAATATCCTTTCTCGACTTTCTCGTTATCGACTCGTCGACTCTACTCGGTTACTAATTACTTCGTCTCACATTGTCGCTTCTAAATTACTTCTACTTAGAAATTCTCACTAGTTAAGGGAATATTACTTTTCTCGACTAAATTACTTAAATTTTTCCCGTGAATTCTCGATTCAACTAACGTCATTTCAATCAATCATGTTGCATATATAAGCATTCTCAACAATTTGAACAAGTCATTTCATCATAAACGAAATACAAACAATTCACGTAAGCACTTAGATTTAATCAAACATAATAAATTCAACATAGAATTTAATCAAACATATTATCTCAAACATGATTCATACTTCAAACTCAATTAGCATTTACTCGATATTACTCGACTCTAGTTTTGGAAAAGACGTTAACTACGATCTTATAAAATAACTTCATGTCTTTTCTACAAAGCGAATAAAAGTTCAAGGAATTTAAAACTCAAGTAATCATTTAATATTTCTTGACTCAATATACGACATTATTTCAAAATACGCCGTCTTTTCTCAACTACGTATACGTACTCGCATACGTACTATTATTTTATCTACTTATTCTATTATTATTATTTCTCTTTTCTTTATTCTCTATTAACTCTTAGAAATTCGTTTTCCTTTCTTAATATTCCAAACTCGATAACTTTATCGATTTATTTAAAATTAAAACGATTTGAAAAGCAAATTCAATCAATTTCACTCAAGCGTCAACAATTATTCAATATTCGACATACTATCAATAACGAGCTTTTAAACACTTATCATTTAATAAACTCGATTCTCATAACAAAAACAATTCTTATTAAATTTCCTTCTCTCGTTTTTCTAACACTTCTTATTTAATTTAATAATTAAACATTAAAAACTTACTCAATTTATTTTTGCTAATTTAATGAATAACTCTTACTCGACTCTATACTCACGAGCTTCTCTTACTCGACTTATCTCTTCATAAATTATTAATCGATTATCTAAGCTCAACTTAACTTGTTATTCTCATATTCTATTATTTCTTATTTTATTAAAAATTATTTAATAAAAATTAATTCCAGTATTTTTATTTCAAAACTCTTTTATTAATCTCGTTATTAATCGAGTAAACGAACTCGGACTCGATTTAACTCTTTACTAAATTTCTTATGCTCGACTCTTCAACTAATTTTTTATTATTTCTCGTTCGATTGAACGACTCAACCTTGACTAACTCGTTTCAAATTTTATACTCAACTTTTAACTCTATTTTCTTATGTCGAACTCCTCTTATTATTTCTCAATTATTATTTCTTTTAATTTCTAATTACTTAACAAAGAATTATTTTTCTTTGCTTTTGCTCAATTTCATGTCTCATCATTAACTTAATAATTTATGTTTTTGTTTTCTATTTAATTTTATTCTCAAAATTTCTAATTATTTTATTAATTTAATTTATTTTATAATTAATTTTAGTGTTCTTCAAATCTTCATAAAAACACCAAGAACACTTAGAACACCAAGAACACTCATTCAAATCTTCAAAAATTCACCAAGAACACCTAGAACACACACTAAGCATTCAAACTTATATTTTTCGATTTTTGCTTACTTTTGTGCATAAAAGTTCCATTTTCTTCATCTCACAAATTCTTATTGAACATCAAACACTCTAAATCAAATACAAACATGCTCAAATTCTCATAACAATCAAATTCCTCATAAATCATCAAAATATCCTTTCTTCCATAACATGCATATGTCTCGATTTTTCTCATAATCAACCCAACATATTAAGTCATCCAATAATTCATATTCATATCATGCTCATAACATCAATAAATCACTACACAATAAATCAATCAAATTTCTCCTAATCAAGCTCAAAAATCACGCCTTTTATCAAGAAATTAGGGCATGGATTTTTTCAAATTACTCATGCATAATAATCATTCCGAACATGCTCATAACATCAATAAATCACTACACAATAAATCAATCAAATTTCTCCTAATCAAGCTCAAAAATCACGCATTTTATCAAGAAATTAGGACATAGATTTTTTCAAATTACTCATGCATAATAATCATTCCAAATCATAAATCTTCAAGAAATTATGAAAATCGAATTTTTTTCCCCTTATTTTCTATTTTTCGGTTTTCATCCAATTTTAGGGGTTTTTATTTCTCTTTTTTCTTTTAATTCTTAGATCGATTCCTAGGGTTCAATTTCCTAATAATTTCCTCACTTCGATTTCCACCTCACCAAAACCCTAGTTTGCCTATACATAAATTAAAAGCATGCATCTTTCTTTCTTTTAGGGATTACATATATACAATTAATCAAATGAATAACCTACTTTAAAAGATTAAATCAAAGCTCTCATCTTGATCTTGGTTGGACCGAAAATGGAGGGATTTGGTGTTCGCACTTTTCTTTAACACGCTGCAAGTGCACGGGTGCTATTATGTATATGGAATCAAGGTCGTATTCCACAGAGACTGATTCAACTTAGCAAATACTACTTTCAACTATTATCCTCTATTTAGACTACAAACTTTAATTTTTGGATTTTTAATGAAACTAATTAAGAAAACGAATAGCAAATAAAAAGCAGACAAAACTCTGTAAAGATGCAAATAAGAAAAAATTATCCTAAGGCTTCGATTTCAATGGACAATTAAAATTCAAATTTCAATCAATCAATCAATTAACACTGGGACTCGACTCTTCTTAGAACAATCCGCGTGTATGCTGGGCCAGTGCGCAATATTTTTGTTTTGGCCCGTTCTCCTTCGTTATAACTCCGATTTTGGATCCGTTTTCGCCTACGAACTCCTATTGAACTGTAATTTCATTCTATAATGTTCAATTTGCATAAGATTAAATCCAAATTTCTGAAAAATCAAACAAACAACGAACAAGCATCATATTTCACAAATTAACAATATTTAAGCACAAAACTCATTCCAAACATGATTTTCCAATACAAATTGACATCAATTAAGCTTATAAAGATGAGAAAATCCATGTTTAACAATCCCGCAAGCTTAAAAGGTTGTTTGTCCTCAAACAACACAAAAGAAAAAGAACAAAACAAACATGGATTTAAAGTGAAGTAGTAACTCAATCGGCTTCAGAAATTTTCAACAATATGATTCATGCAAAAACCCAATCAAGATCAAACACAAACGAACAAATCAATCATTCTAGCCTCGTTTAAACTCCTCACGGCATGGGAAGTATTAAAGTGAACTCTCAACACTCAAGTGTATGATATAGGAAGTGTATACTCTCAAATCAAAACATAACATGCAACCTACCATAAGCTTGCCACTTATCTATCCTTGCCATCGTTCAAATGTGTGTTTCAAAATAAGATCGAGAAGGACTTTATTTCGGTTGTAATGTTGGCTCTTTGGTAAGGTAGGGAAATTTAGGCCAAATGACTAAATCAATCAAAAATCAACTTTCAAAATCATCACAAGTCCCTTCATCTTAACAAACACTTCTACCCTTCTTTAACTTTTCAACCATAACACCACAAACTTTACTAGCACCAAATTATCAATCAATCACCCTTTTATGCTCTTATTTTTCTCTCTTTTTTCCTTTTTTTTTTCAAACAATCACTTTTCTATCTTTTATGAGCTTACAAGGGTTAATTTCAACTTGAACTTTTAAAATATAGGTGCTTATTCCTTCCTTGCATTCTTCTTTTAAGCACAACCAATTTCCTAAAGAGATCTACCCCAATTCACCATAGGTTTATCAAAGAAAAGGCTCAAAAGCTCAAAGTGGCAAACTAGGATAAATTTAGCAATTTTGACAACAAAAAGGTAAAAATTGGCTAACAAGGATGGCCTTAAATCATCTCCTAATTCTTAGCACACTAACACAATCTTGAAGAAGATTCATGGCAAGTTCTAGAGATTATCATGCATGCTTGACAAATCACACAAGAATGAAATAGACTATAAAAATATAATAGTCATGGCTCAAATCTCACATAAGCTATCTTTGAGTTAACGAAGCTAAAACAATCAATCCATCTATTCATGCTCAAACTATCATGAAATTCTCACACTTATCAATTCACAACTCAAACCCACAATTTCATCATTAGCCAGTCACACATTCACTTAAAAACATGCATTTTTTTTTTAAATAAACCAAAACCAATTACTAAACCAAACTAAACAACTAAACAACTAGCAATTAAACTAAGAAATCAAATAAAAATAAAAACACAATCAACTCCCTTCTCCATCCCTCCAAACTTATTTAACAACAAGGAAGAATAAGTTTGTAAGTAGAAGCGGAGGTTGATTGGAATAAACTCACCGAATCAATACAGGGAACAGCAACGCAAAGAACTATCTCGTCCCCCCGCTCTCTCGCCTATTTTTTTACCTACAAAACAAAAATAAACAATGAAAAGGAAAAGGAAATAAAAACAAAATTAAAAACTAACCTCGTTGGGTTGCCTCCCAACTAGCGCTTAGTTTAACGTCGTTAGCTCGACGTAATGGACAAGGACGATTCAACTTTCCTCAAGATGGAGGCGCGACACCTCTTCGACTTGGTCGGGACTATGATAAGCTTTGATTCTTTGGTCATTAACAATAAAAGGCGCACCTTGAGGATTGAGCTACTCGACCGCTCCACTTGTAAGCACCTTGCGAATTTGAAACGGACCCGACCATCTAGACTTCAATTTCCCGGGAAAGAGTCGAAGACGAGAATTAAATAACAAGACCAAATCCCCCACTCTGAACTCTCGCTTTTGAATCATCTTGTCATGGAACCGTTTAGTCCTCTCTTTGTACAAGCTCGAATTCTCATACGCCTCTTCTCGGAACTCATCCAACTCATTGAGTTGCAACATTCTTGCCTTCCCCGCTGATTGAAAATCAAAATTCAACTTCTTCACGGCCCAAAACGCATTGTGTGCAAACTCTACGGGCAAGTGACAAGATTTACCAAAAACCAATTGATAAGGAGACATACCTAGAGGGGTTTTGTACGCTGTCCTATATGCCCAAAATGCATCATCGAGCAAGCTCGCCCAATCTTTGTGACTCCCATTGACGGTCTTCTCCAATATTTGCTTGATCTCCCTATTTGCAAGTTCGGTTTGGCCATTGGCTTGAGGATGGTAAGACGTAGTAACTCGATGCTTCACTCCATATCTCTTGAGAAGACCTTCCAACCACTTGTTGCAAAAATGAGAACCACCATCACTAATTAAAGCACGAGGAGCTCCATACCTTGTAAGAATGTTCTTTTGGAGAAACTTCAACACCACCTTGGAATTGTTGGTGTGGGTTGGAATAGCTTCCACCCATCTTGACACGTATTCCACCGCCAAAAGTATGTATTGGTTCCCATAAGAACTTGGAAATGGACCCATAAAGTCGATTCCCCACACATCAAAGAGCTCAACCTCCACTATGCTCGTCAAAGGCATCTCATGGCACTTGGTGATTCCCCCCATTCTTTGATAACGATCGCAGCGGCTTGTAAACTTATGGCAATCCTTGTAAATGGTCGGCCAATAAAATCCACTTTGAAGCACCTTCATAGCCGTCCGATTTGCCCCAAAGTGACCTCCACTAAGCGATGAATGGCATTGGGAGATTATCGACTCCCATTCTTCCTCGGGCACACACCTTCGAATCACCTTATCGGCACACCGTCTATACAAAAACGGCTCCTCCCACATGTAGATCTTCACATCATGATAAAATTTCTTCCTTTGATACCTATTCAAATCCGAGGGAAGATGTACATTAGAAGCAAGATAATTAACAAAATCGGCAAACCATGGGACCTTGATACCTATTCAACTTGCAACACTTGCTCATCGGGGAAGCTCTCATTAATTGGAACTCCAAGCTCTTCTCCTTCGACGGGGTTCTCCAACCTAGAAAGATGGTCGGCCACCACATTCTCACATCCTTTGCGATCTCGAATCTCCACATCAAAATCTTGGAGTAAAAGAATCCACCGAATCAACCTTGGCTTGGCATCCTTCTTCTCAAACAAGTAGCGAATAACCGCATGGTCGGTGTACACAATTGATTTTGTTCCAATCAAATACGATCGAAACTTGTCAAAAGCATAAACCAAAGCTAACATCTCCTTCTCCGTCGTGGTGTAGTTGGATTGAGCCTTGTCAAGAGTCCTACTAGCATAGTAGATCACTCGGAAAATTTTGTTCCTTTTTTGACCCAAAACGGCTCTAACGGCTATGTCACTAGCGTCACACATCAACTCGAACGGCTGCGACCAATCCGGCACCACCAAAATAGGAGCACTAACCAAAGCTTTCTTGAGCGTCTCGAATGCCTCCAAACAAGCTTCATCAAAGACAAACTTGTTCTCCTTCTCTGGAAACTTGCACAAAGGCTTGGCTATCTTGGAGAAATCCTTGATGAACCTCCTATAAAATCCAGCATAGCCCAAGAAACTCCTCACCGACTTCTCACTAGTCGGCGGTGGCAACTTCTCTATAGCAACGATCTTGGCTCGATCAACCTCCAAACCTGCATTAGAAACTTTGTGCCCAGGAACTATACTTTCACGAACCATAAAATGACACTTCTCCCAATTGAGAACAAGGTTAGTTTCTTCACATCTTTTTAAAACCATAGAGAGGTGATCAAGACAATTATCAAAAGAAGTACCAAACACAGAGAAATCATCCATGAAAACCTCCATCACATTCTCAATCAAACCATGAAAAATTTCCATCATGCATCTTTGAAAAGTAGCAGGAGCATTATACAAACCAAATGACATGAATCGAAAGGCAAAAATTCCATATGAACAAGTAAAGGCAGTTTTCTCTTGATCCTCTGGGGCTATGGGAATTTGATTGTAACCGGAATAGCCATCAAGAAAACAATAAAACTCAAACCCGACCAACCTATCTAGCATTTGATCAATGAAGGGAAGAGGAAAGTGATCCTTACGAGTTGTTGCATTCAACATCCTATAATCAATACACACTCTCCAACCCGCATTCAACCTAGTAGCTATCAATTCCTTATTCTCATCCTCAACTACAGTGACTACCCCCTTTTTGGACACAACTTGGGTCGGACTAACCCACTCACTATTAGAAATAGGAAAAATTATACCCGCATCAAGCCACTTTAACAATTCTTTCTTAACAACCTCTTGCATTATAGGATTAAGTCTTCTTTGATTTTGAACTCTAGGCTTAACATCATCATTAAGCAAAATCCTATGCATGCAAACCGACGGGCTAATCCCTTTCAAATCCGAAATAGACCACCCTATAGCAGACTTATACTTTCTCAAGACACGAAGCAAACAATCAAGCTCATAAGTATTAAGAGAAGCCGATACAATTACTGGGTACGTGTGGTTCTCTCCCAAAAAAGCATACTTCAAGTGCTTGGGCAATGGCTTTAGCTCGAGCTTAGATGCCTCTTTCGTCTCTTCCTTCTTTGCTACATCTCTTTGTAGCTCCAAAAATCTTCCGGCTTTCCTTGGGCATTCCTTTTGGCTCTCCATGATTTTGCAACACTCAAACAAAATTTCAACTAAAGAGTTTGGATGCAAATCAAAATTAGATGAAAAGAGAGAGTTAGAAATACAAGCCTCCATAGGGTCGTGGAATGACTTCCACACCTCCGAGCTAATGCATGAATCGATCACCTCGAGCACTTTGCAATCCTCCATAGCTTGAGAAGCCCCCTCATCATAGAACTTCATGGCATTGTAGATGGAGAATGTATGACTCTCATCATTCACTCTCAAGGTTAGCTCTCCACTAGCAACATCGATGAGGGCTCTCCCCGTCGCCAAGAAAGGTCGGCCAAAGGATCAAGGGCATGTCCTTGTCTTCCACCATGTCAAGAACAACAAAATCCGCAGGAAGTATGAAATCACTAACCTTGACAAGGACATCTTCAACAACTCCTCTTGAGTATGAGACTGATCTATCCGCCATTTGTAGTGCAATGGTCGTCGGCTTGAGTTCTCCAATCTCCAACTTGTTGAAAATAGATAAGGGCATGAGATTTATGCTTACCCCCAAATCACAAGGAGCTCTCCCAAAAGTTTTTCCTCCGATCACACAAGAGATGGTATAGCTCCCCGGATCTTTAGTCTTGGCCGGCAACTTCCTTTGCAAGATGGCATTGCACTCCTCATTAAGATTAATGGTCTCAAAATCCCCCAATTTCTTCTTGCGCTATACCACATCCTTGAGAAACTTGGCATAATTTGGCATTTGTTGTAAAGCTTCTACCAATGGAATGTTGATATGTACCTTTCTAAAGATATCTAAGAATCTCGCAAAGTGCTCCTCCATCTTCTTCTTTTGATGACGTTGAGGATAAGGCATAGGAGCTACAATTGATTTAGAAGTTGGTGCCTTCTTGGTTGTCGTTTCCGAATCAACCTCTTTTTCTTTGTCTTGATCCTTCTCTTCCGGATGGGTGGATGCTTCCTTGTCTTGTTTGTCAACCTTTATCACCTTCGACTCATCACTAGGCATCTTAGGGCCATCATATGAGGTACCACTTCTCAAAGTGACTGCTTTACATTGCTCATTTGGGTTGATCACGGTGTTGCTTGGAAACTGCCCTTGTTGATGTTGGCTTGTCAAAGTATTGGCAATGTGACCCATTTGTTTCTCCAAGATAGAGATCCGTGTATTCATATCCTTCTTGTCGACTTCACTTGCTTGCATGAATTTAGCAAGTATCTCCTCAAGCTGCGGCTTCTTCTCCTCCACAATTCACCGTTTGAAACGGTAAATCCGGGCGGTCATGTCAATGCATTGTTGGGATTCGCATAAGAAAGGTTAGGATTGGTCCTATTACCTTGGTAATGATTTTGAGGCCTTTGCGATGTCCCATAAGCTGCTCCAGGAAGGTACCCATACGGTTGCTTGTAATTCTCATAACCTCTGCGGTTGACATAATTCACATCTTCAACATCCACTGCTTCCCCTTGAGATGGTCCATGCCTTTGACTCATCATGTCCTCCATTTTGGTCATAAAGTTTGACATTTGAGCTGTCAACTTGGCTATGGGATCATCGTTTGTGAGAATTGCCACTTTCTTTGGTGCACTCCTCGAATCCGGCCATTGATGATTGTTTGCTGTTAACTTCTCAATGATGTCCGTTGCGGCTGCACATCCATGCTCCAGAATGTCTCCTTGACCGGCAGCATTCAATAGATTCTTGACTTCTCTGGTGCACCCATTGTAGAAAATCAACACCTTCTCATTGGCAGAAATCCCATGATTGAGACACTTTCGCAGCATCCCCTTGAACATCTCCCAAGCCTCATAAAACGTCTCTCCATCAAATTGACGGAACTGTTGAATCTCTGACCTCAGCTTCATCGTCTTGCTTGGAGGGAAGTATTTGTAGAGGAAAATCTCCACAAAATCATTCCAATTTGTAACTGCAGTCGGATCTAAGGCATGGAACCAAAGCTTAGCCTCATCTCGTAGAGAGAATGAGAAGAGGCATAACTTGATTGCATCATGTGGCACCCTATTCATTTTGACAGTCTCACACACCTCCAGAAACTGACTTAGATGTGCATGAGGATCTTCAGTCGGTCTGCCTCCAAATTGATTGTTCTGCACCATGGCAATATGTGACGCCTTAAGCTCAAAGTTGTTGGCATTAATGGTTGGCCTGAAAATTCCTCTCTATTGTACTACAGGTTGAAATTCAGCCTTGATTGGAGTTTCCTGTCTGGCCGTTTGTGCGGCAATGAGTTGATGAAGCTGTTCTTGCATAGCTCTGAGAGTTACCGGATCAACTGGTGGATTTTGTTGTTGATCCTCCATGTTTTGACCTCGTGTTCTTCTTATCGCGTTGTTGCGACGACAAGTAGCTTCAATCTCTGGATTCAAAGGCTCCAAGGGTAATCCTTGTGACCTTCTTTACATGCACTACAAGTGTATCACAACAAAAATAAAAAGAAAAATTAGTATAGTAATATAATATATGTTTAAATTAGTCTCAAACAATCTAATCGTAATATTGCTAAAATTAAAACAGTCCCAGGCAACGGCACCAAAAACTTGTTCGCACTTTTCTTTAACAAGCCGCAAGTGCACGGGTGTTATTGTGTATATGGAAGAAAGGTCATATTCCACAGAGACTGATTCAACTTAGCAAATACTACTTTCAACTATTATCCTGTATTTAGACTACAAACTTTAATTTTTAGAATTTTAATAAAACTAATTAAGAAAACGAATACCAAATAAAAAGCAGACAAAACTCTGTAAAGATGCAAATAAAAAAAATGTATCCTAAGGCTTCAATGGACAATTAAAATTCAAATCTCAATCAATCAATCAATTAATACTGGGAATCGACTCTTCTTAGAACAATCACAAAGATAGCTTAAACCTACTCCCGTAGCAAATAAACCGTTGATCACATGCAAGAGTTTTCGTTCCCGACAAACATCATATCCATGCAACTCCAAAAAGATCCTAAGATTAATGATCTCACACAAGGCTCGTCCCCTCTCGGTTATTTTGCAATGCGTGTCCTATGTCCCAGTTCATGTATTAATCATCATCTCCCGACTATTGAATTAACATAACTAATATGCAAAATTGGTGGCCAATCAATCAAGCATGCAAGACAAATCAAGAACATAAGAAAGAAGAGAAGGTTGTAATTGATTAATTGACTAAGAATCAAAGATTAATTATCCATCTACTCTCTAACCCTAGGATATAAGAAAATTAGCTACTCATAATTAAAGAAAACACACAATCAAAAGAAAAAGAAATCATAAACATTAAATAAGAAAAACCGTAGTCGAAACAAATCTCGTCTTGAACTCTTGAACAAGTCTTCAAAACTCCAAGACAAAGCTTAAAGAAAATTAAAACTAAGAATAATATATGAGAGAGGTGTCTAGATGTGTTTTGGAGGACATATATATAGGTGTGGGGAGTACAAGGTTGTATCTTAGTAGGTGTAGGAAATAACCAAAATAGGAGAAAATAACCAAAAGTAGCACAAATCTAGAAAATTCGCGTGCTGTCCGCGTGTGTGCTGGGCCAGCGCGCAATATTTTTGTTTTGGCCCGTTCTCCTTCGTTATAACTCTGATTTTGGATCCGTTTTCACCTACGAACTCCTATCGAACTGTACTTTCATTCTATCATGTTCAATTTGCATAAGATTAACTCCAAATTTCTGCAAAATCAAACAAACAACGAACAAGCATCATATTTCACAAATTAACAATATTTAAGCACAAAACTCATTCCAAACATGATTTTCCAATGCAAATTGACATCAATTAAGCTTATAATGATGAGAAAATCCATGTTTAACATTTGGGAGCTCAATCACTAGCTTGGAATTTCCTTGGTAGGTTTCATCTTGAACCTCAAGAAAAATAAGACAATAATCAACCATCTTTTCTAGGGCAAAGATGCCGAAATTCAGAGGGAAAAGTGAGATGATTTTGCTTGGAATTAAACTCAAGATTTGAAAGATTATTACCTTTTCAATTAGGGTTTGAAGAATTTAAGAGGATGATGATGATCTTCTTTGAAGGTTGAAGCTTGAAAGCTTGATCTTCTAAGCTTCAATGGAGTTTTCTCTTACTATGTGTATGGGTGTGTGTGTTACGGCAATGAGGAAGAGATGGGGGAGATTTTTCTTTCTTCTTGTGATGATACTCGATGGTGAGAGAGTGTAAGAGAGAGATGTGAGATGATGAATGAATTTTAGCTTCTTCAATAAGGAAATGAGAGAATTAAACTAAGTGAAGAGAATATCATCATTGTTATTCCTTGTAGAGTAGAAAATAAGTGTCTAAGAGAGAGATATTAGGGAGAGAGGGAGAGGGAGGTCGGTGGGTGAGGGAGAGAGATGAGAGAGAGATTCTCATTTTCTCACAGGTATAATTTTCCCCGGATGAAAAAGTTTTCCGATAGAATATGTCCGTGTTATTTCATTTATACTGAAAAAGGCTCTAAACTCTCCTCGTCTCATTTCCGACATCGAAAATACCTCAACTCTATCTCATGTCCCACGAAATAAATCAAGGATTCCGAATACTGAATTTTTAGGTTAAAATTCCAAGTAACGAAGAAAAACCTTAAAATCAATCAGCTAATTATTCCATTAAGAAATAAATTCTTAGAATTCTCTCATGTGATCTCGGATGAGTTTCTAACATATCTCAAGGGTCTTAGAATTAATTCTAGATTCAAAAGACATTAATTAGGTTAAATTTTGAGTTCGTCGGTGAATAATGTTGATGAGTCAATATTTTGTGTCTTTTTAGTGTTGTTTTTAGGTAGTCTAGATTGAGTCTTTGTGTGTGTTTTGTCTTGTTTCTATGTCTGGAAGGACATATCTTGGGCAGGAGGATATCTGTTGCCTTGCAAGTAGAAGTTGGGCAGAACAGGGAAAAGAAGCAGCATTTATGGAAGCAGGCTAGGGAGAGCTAAATTGATCAAGACAGATAGGAGGAGTGTGGTGGTCAACAGGCGAAGTTTCTCTCCTAGGTCTAGAAGGATAAGGAAAAGATGATGTAACTTAAATATCTTTCCTTATCTGACTAGATTTAGGATCCGCAAAGGATCTCTTGGAGATAGATGTGACTTGCCTTGTTGGGGTCGAGCTTATCAAGTGATACTTGCATCTCAAGGTAGCTCGTGGATTCCTTCCATGTTAAGGACTAGGGGGCCCAAACCCTAAGCACTCACCTATATATATCGAAGCCCTGCTGCTGCGTGCATACGTCGTATTTCACGCTTTATTTCCCTATAATTTCATCGAGAGTTTGTGAGGAGAAAAATAAATCCTAAGGGCATACTTTATTTCGTACTTAGTTTATCGGCACTTTTGGCCGTGTTTAATTTCCTGCAAATACTTCGTAAGTTTTAATATAGTGTTTATGATTTTCTTCTATTTGCATGTTCGTTACTTTATAATTATGTCTAGCTAAGCTTTAATACTTGGTTTGGGCAAGACAGTTGAGTGTTAACCTATGCTTGAGAGGTTTAAATTGTGCTAGATAATTGCATGCATGTGTTCCCATAATGTTAATGAGCTTGTTCCAATATGAGATAATACGAATAAGAGATTAATAGGCCGTTAATCATTCCACTAGAAGTTTGCCTTAGAGTTTCTCTCTCTAGGAAATTCTCTCCTCCTTCTCTCTAGAATTTTCTAGTGGCAAACCTCTCTATCTCTCCATCGTCAATCACTTTCTCTCATTCAACACCATTATCCACGAGTGGAATCTGGATTCAAACAGCACAAGCTTCACTTTCGCAGCAACCCATTCATTATCACACAAAATCTGGTACGTTTTTGTTTGATTTTCATCCATCACCACCAACATCCAAAAGTCTTTGGCTGGAAAATCCACCTTCCAGCCGTTTTCTTGGACCAAGGAAGAGCAGATTCGTGCTTTGCATCGAATTGAGAACAGGTTTTGTTAAAAATCTGCTCTCTCCTTCGCTCTTTCCTGCCGTCGCCGGAAGTTGAGGGGTCACCGGAGCTTTTTGCCTTGGAGAATTCTCAAACAACACCTTCTCCGGCTTGTCTTTCACTATCCATCCTTTATATTCGCTATCACCTTCTTTGGGTGGTTCCGTTTTGCTGGTTTGGATTAAGTTTCGGTCATCAAAACACCATCCATTGTTGAGGATCTGCAACTCTAAGGGAACTCGTGGAGTTCTTATATTCTTTCACCGGAATCCGTCGTGTTTCATTGCTGCTCTCCTCTTAAAGCTGCACACGACTGCCTTCCCCGTCACTCACCATCATTCTACCATTAGAATTGATAAAGAAGGTAATTTCTGCACAATTTCCCTTCGTTTTCCTTATCTCCGGTGCGCCGGAGAATTTTCCGATCACTGCAGCAACTCAAGGGACAGACTTGCTCGGGAACTGGTGCAATAATTACATCCATTAATTGCTGTGGGCGGCTCTTAGTGTCCCAAGAAGTGCCAGCCACCAAGACTCATCAATCTGCAGCATCCCAAGGGCCCCACCTCTTGGGAACTCGGTACATTAATTGCATGTCATTAATTACACACGAGTTCCCTTGTGAACCAGCCATTGCAGCCACCAAAGCACTTAATCCGACTGCTATTCCCAAGTGTTGGGACTCTCCAAACGCATATTCCCCCATTCACTTTTACCCGGAGCATTAAATTAAATTCACTCGACATTTATGGCGAGTAATACCGAGCAATTCAAAGGTCAGTCTTCTAACTCTCATCCTCCTTCTTCGACTGACTTTCCCCCTACCCAAAATTACAGAAACGTAGTAGTTAATAATGGTAGAGGGGCTCGACAAAATTCCGGCCATGCCAATGGTCGCCGGCGCTCGCGTTCTCGTTTGCCGGCTGCCGAGCAAGATGGCAATGAGGGTTGCGATGCTCACAACTTAAGAGTTGCAGCATTAATTCCTTCCAATGATGGTGATCCGCTATTCACTAAGGAACCGGACCCCTATCTCACCGCCGCGCCGCCGGAGTTCAAACCATGGCTCCAAAACGTCGGCAACTTCAAGGATGACCCGTTGGTGCTCAAAACTAATCTCCTACTCAAGGAAAAACAGGTTAGCCTTGCCAATAATTTTCTTGTACTAACCGAAGACGACTACGTCCCCGTCCATAAAGGATGAGGATTTGCTCTTCTCGGATTTTTTCCAGATCGCTTCCCGGGTCAAAACGCCATCACAAATTACGTGAAGCGAACATCGAATGATTCGGCCAAAGTCTTCTTTCACGACAAAGGATGGATCATTATCCTTTTTGCCACGGAAGAAGAACGTGATGATTGGCAAGACAGCGAGGAAATTAGGAAGATTGGAGGCTCTCTATTCATCACCGCAATCATGCCGGAGCACTTTAGGTTTGACACACCAAACTTCAAATTCCGGGTATGGGCTGAACTTCCAAACTTTCCATTAGAACTATGGAATCCAAATGCTATCTCTAAGATTGCATCGCATATCGGCACCCCCGTTGAGGTGGATTTTCCAACTCTTGGCAAATATCATGTCAATGGGGTCCGATTCCGAGTTATAGTGGATGGTTCTAAACCGCATATAGATTCCATCAATCTTAAACTCCATAATGGTGTAACCTTCAACCAGCCTATCGAGCTAGTAGGCTTGCCCAAAATTTGTTCATCATGTAAAAGGTTAGGGCACTATGTCATGGAATGTCGCTCCTCGGCAACAAAAGAAGCCTTGGCTGAAAAATCTCAAAATCAGACCCATGGCCACTGGAAAACGAACAAGGAAGGGTGGACCTCCCGTGTTCCCCGTAACCGGGGCAGAAATCCTTCCAACAAGACGCCATCGCAACCCCGGCCAAGAAGCAAAAGCTTGAATAAGGGTGGTGGTGGGCGGAGCAAGAGCCGTAATCCAACCCAAAAATATGTCGTTAAGACCAATCGCCAACCCCCACCACAGCTGAAGGACCCAACCGGCATCCTTCAGCGCCCACCTACCGAAGCACCCCAGCAGCAATATACCGAAGTGGCCAACTCTGGGCAAGAGGCTGCACCCACGCCTTTGCAAAATTCGGTTCCTAAGGCCTTTGGCACCACATCTTCGGCAGCTCTTTGCCCAATGAAGACGCCAGATACCATGGACAGAATATTTTCCACTGTAATCTCCGACTCGCCGGACCCCAATTCAGCAAACAATGAGGCACGACACCTTGACATGCCTATAATCGGGGACACGGACGATGAAATCAACAATGAGGAACTTGATGCTGAATTGGGCTTGACTCCCAACAATAAGGTATCCTCTAACCCTTGTGAAATTCCCATTTCCACTAACTCTCTTGATGCCGCTGCAGCGGAAGAGGTTAAGACAAGGAACGAGACGGACAAAACTACACCACTTGCCAAACGCGATCGCACGTTGAACAATAATGAAGCCAACAACGGTCTTTCAAGGCAGCAGATCTCTAAGATCATCCAAAATCGCAACCGAAAGAAGAACACGCCCGGCAAGGGCAATGGTAACGGAGGGAAAAAGAAAAAGTGATCCATGATAGTCACAACATGGAACGTAAGGGGCATGGCCAAGCCCAAATCACAAGGCCCTGTTTTGGACTACTTATTCAAACACAAGCCGGATGTTGTCGGCCTTCTCGAGACTAAGCTTTCTAAAACTAGTCTCTTTCGTTTTCTTCATAAATTTCCTCATTTAGCACATGATCATAATTTTGATCTTGCGCCAAATGGTCGCATCCTAATTCTTTGGGACCCTTCCAAAGTCAATCTTGATGTTCTTAACAAACATGAACAGGTTATCCATACAAGGATAACCTGGAAGATCACTAACCGGGTATTTCATTTTTCAGTAGTTTATGGCAAATGGAAACCCAATGACCGTAGGCACCTCTGGAAATCGCTTTTGGAATTCGTCCCGACGGACATCCCCGCTATCGTAGCGGGAGATTTCAACTGTGTACTCTCACCCAACGAACGCATTGGGGGAAACATCCCTTCCGAGAGGGAATATACAGAATTTGGGGAAGTTTGTTCACGGCTAAATCTTGTGGATTGCCCCTCGACTGGACTCCATTTCACATGGACCGACTATAAAAGGTACTCCAAAATTGATCGAGTTTTAACTAACTCTTCGTGGGACGAGGCCTCCTGGTTTTGCAGGACTGATTTCATGCCCCGTGGCTCAAAAGACCACTCCCCAGCCCACACTGTACTCTTCGAAGAAGTCAAACGCTTCAAACAAAATTTCAAGTTCAACAATGCATGGATGAAGCACCCCTCCTTCAAACCACTTTTGGAACACAATTGGAATCTGCAGGCGCTAGGCCAAGCCCAACAAAAATTGGCATTCAAGCTTGGCCGCCTCGCTGAGGAACTCAAAATCCTAAATTTCACGGAGTTCAGTGCTTTGGAAGATCGGGCAAAAGTTGCCCGAGCTGAACTTCATGATGCGCAGCGCGTTCTTGACGCCGATCCACTAAACTCCGATCAAGCCCACAAAACCATCGAATTACGGGACAAAGCTCGCAGCCTTGACGAGCTTGAATTTGACTATCTTAGCCATAAAGCGAGGTGCAAGCACTTGGTGTTCTCCGACAAAAACACCAAGTATTTCTACTCTCTTGTCAAAGGCAACAGGGCAAGGAATTCAATCCTTTTCCTACGACGTGAAAATGCCACAACAACATTTGATCAAGACACAATCGTAGGAGATTTCATCAACTTCTACGAGAAACTTCTTGGCACCACCGAATCGACGCAGCCGCATGATCCAAATATCTGGAACATGGGTCCAAAACTCTCAGCAACCCAAAAAGAAGATATGATTGCCCCGATCTCCGCAGCCGAGATCAAGTCAACGATGTTCAGCATTGATGGAGATAAAGCACCGGGCCCCGACGGGTTCACTGCTGCATTCTTCAAACAAAATTGGGACCTCCTCGGGACTGATGTCATTGCAGCTGTTTCAGAATTCTTCACCCATGGGCTTCTCTTTAGGAAGCTCAACCACACAGTGCTCACACTTCTGCCAAAAAAGGCCCATGAACCGGGGGTCCGTGACTACCGACCAATTGCCCTGACAAATGTGATTTATAAGTGCATCACCAAGCTCATAACCAACCGCATTGCTCATTGCCTCCCAGAGATCATCTCCCCGGCCCAGTCAGCATTCATAAAGGGACGTAATATCACGGACAACATTTTCTTAGCCCAAGAGCTCGTTCGCCAGTACGGCCGGACAACACAAATTTCTCCACGCGCAATGCTCAAAATTGATTTACAAAAGGCATTTGACTCGGTCTCATGGAGTTTCCTGCACCATGCCCTTGTTGGCCTCAATTTTCATCCGAAGTTGATCTATTGGATCATGACCTGCGTGACCTGCCCCACATTTTCCATTGAACTCAACGGCGGAACTCACGGATTCATTCACGGCAAGCGTGGCCTACATCAAGGCGACCCAATGTCGCCGACGCTGTTCATCATTTGCATGGAATACTTCTCACGGCTCCTTGCGGATCGAACCCAAGATCCTTCAAATGATTTCAGGTTCCACCCCAAATGTGATTCAAATAAAATTTCCCATCTTGTTTTTGCAGACGACCTTTTGCTCTTTGGGCGTGGGGACCCGGCCTCGATGCGTGTCCTTGCTGAAGCACTCGAGGATTTTGGCAACCTTTCGGGACTACGAGTTAGCAAGCCCAAGTCTTAAGTCTTCCTTTGCGGAGTGGCAAATTATCCAAAGCAGCAAATTTTGGATGCAGTGGGCTTTGTTGAAAGCAAACTGCCCACAAAGTATCTTGGTTTGCCCTTATCCTCTACTACACTTGAAGCTGTCCACTACCAGCCGCTTTTCGACTCGATTGATGAGCACATAAAGAAATGGGACAACCGAAATCTCTCCCTTGCAGGCAGAATTGAACTCATCCGTTCTGTTTTGCAGAGTATTAGCTGTTATTGGTTGCAGGTCTTCCCACTTCCGAACAAGGTCATCGATCGCATTGAACAAATTGTAAAGAAGTTCATGTGGGGGTCAAAAACGTGCCCTGTCTTCTTCAATGCTTGCTGCAAGCCAAAAGACGAAGGTGGACTTGGGCTTCGAGATCTCACAGCATGGTATAAAGCATTGCTCACAAAGAATCTTTGGGACATCCACTCCCGGAATGATTCGCTTTGGGTTCGCTGGATCCATGCCGAGTATTTAAACGGAAGAGATCTGTGGGTGCACAAAGCACGGCACATTGATTCCCCCACAACCAAGAATCTGCTCGCTATTCGGGACCGGATTGTATCGGACTCGGGCGGGGACATCGCTAAAGCCAAGGACCTGGTCGGAAAATGGTTCGATGGCAAGGGCACAGCCGATGCCTACGAGCATCTCCGAGTGAAAGGCGAAAAACACTATTGGCACCGGGCAATTTGGAAGGATTACCTCCCTCCAAAATTCTCAACTGTTCTTTGGCTCGCTATTCAGGGTCGATTGAAAACTATGGATCGCCTTCATTTGCCAAATGTTAACCATATTTGTGCTCTTTGCAATTGTGCGCAGGAGACACATGAGCACCTATTTTTCAAATGCGGGGCCTCGCGTGCTGTTTGGGGACAGATCAAGAAATGGCTCCGACTCACGCCGGAACTAGGCACCATCACAAGTGCGCTCAGCTTCTTCAAAAGAGCTCGAGCTGGCTCGTCGATTGTGCAGAAAGCTAAGCTCATTGCACTCGCCGCGACGGTTAAATACTTATGGTATGCCCGCAACAAATTAATCTTCGAGGATCGTCCATTCGATGTGACGCAGCTTGTGAGAGAAATCCAAACAAATGTTTATATTTCCCTCTACTCAAAATTCCCGACCAGCATGGTGATGTCTCATATGCAACTTGGGACTAATGAATTGGATGGAATTCGGGCGCAGCAGCTTCGAGTAAGGCAGGCGGCTAGTTAGATTTATCGTTAGTTGTTTGTTTTCCTTGTTCTTTTGCCCCCTCACCCCGGCCGAATATGTCCCGGCTCCCCACTTGTACTTGCGTGATAATTCTATGTGTTGAAGCTTCTTTGAAGGTTGAAGCTTGAAAGCTTGATCTTCTAAGCTTCAATGGAGTTTTCTCTTACTATGTGTATGGGTGTGTGTGTTACGGCAATGAGGAAGAGATGGGGGAGATTTTTCTTTCTTCTTGTGATGATACTCGATGGTGAGAGAGTGTAAGAGAGAGATGTGAGATGATGAATGAATTTTAGCTTCTTCAATAAGGAAATGAGAGAATTAAACTAAGTGAAGAGAATATCATCATTGTTATTCCTTGTAGAGCAGAAAATAAGTGTCTAAGAGAGAGATATTAGGGAGAGAGGGAGAGGGAGGTCGGTGGGTGAGGGAGAGAGATGAGAGAGAGATTCTCATTTTCTCACAGGTATAATTTTCCCCGGATGAAAAAGTTTTCCGATAGAATATGTCCGTGTTATTTCATTTATACTGAAAAAGGCTCTAAACTCTCGTCTCATTTCCGACATCGAAAATACCTCAACTCTATCTCATGTCCCACAAAATAAATCAAGGATTCCGAATACTGAAGTTTTAGGTTAAAATTCCAAGTAACGAAGAAAAACCTTAAAATCAATCAGCTAATTATTCCATTAAGAAATAAATTCTTAGAATTCTCTCATGTGATCTCGGATGAGTTTCTAACATATCTCAAGGGTCTTAGAATTAATTCTAGATTCAAAAGACATTAATTAGGTTAAATTCTGAGTTCGTCGGTGAATAATGTTGATGAGTCAATATTTTGTGTCTTTTTAGTGTTGTTTTTAGGTAGTCTAGATTGAGTCTTTGTGTGTGTTTTGTCTTGTTTCTATGTCTGGAAGGACATATCTTGGGCAGGAGGATATCTGCTGCCTTGCAAGTAGAAGTTGGGCAGAACAGGGAAAAGAAGCAGCATTTATGGAAGCAGGCTAGGGAGAGCTAAATTGATCAAGACAGATAGGAGGAGTGTGGTGGTCAACAGGCGAAGTTTCTCTCCTAGGTCTAGAAGGATAAGGAAAAGATGATGTAACTTAAATATCTTTCCTTATCTGACTAGATTTAGGATCCGCAAAGGATCTCTTGGAGATAGATGTGACTTGCCTTGTTGGGGTCGAGCTTATCAAGTGATACTTGCATCTCAAGGTAGCTCGTGGATTCCTTCCATGTTAAGGACTAGGGGGCCCAAACCCTAAGCACTCACCTATATATATCGAAGCCCTGCTGCTGCGTGCATACGTCGTATTTCACGCTTTATTTCCCTGTAATTTCATCGAGAGTTTGTGAGGAGAAAAATAAATCCTAAGGGCATACTTTATTTCGTACTTAGTTTATCGGCACTTTTGGCCGTGTTTAATTTCATGCAAATACTTCGTAAGTTTTAATATAGTGTTTATGATTTTCTTCTATTTGCATGTTCGTTACTTTATAATTATGTCTAGCTAAGCTTTAATACTTGGTTTGGGCAAGACAGTTGAGTGTTAACCTATGCTTGAGAGGTTTAAATTGTGCTAGATAATTGCATGCATGTGTTCCCATAATGTTAATGAGCTTGTTCCAATATGAGATAATACGAATAAGAGATTAATAGGCCGTTAATCACTTAAGATATATTAGATCGCCAATCAATTGAGAAGTAGGAGTGTTTTCCACATCTTCTTAGTTAAGATCAATTTAAATTAGAGGAAGGTGTCTACCCTATGGGGCTAGACGTGATGATTCCTTGTTAGGCCTTTCTAGAGATAAATGCTCATTGGGCAAGAAACTGAACGATGACTGCGACAGAGGTATTGCCCAAGGTAGAGAGCCGGCGGAGTGTCGCCAACTAGGTAAGGATTGGTAAGGGAAGGGCTTGTTGAGAGCGTGACGAGTAAAAAGGGATCTCAGCATTCAAGTCCCATAACTAACTATGCATGCATGTAATGAATATATTTGCACCAATGACCAAGCAGAGTTTTCACTTAACAATGTCTAGATCCAGACCAAGTCCTTTTTATTATTGATCAAGTTTTCTGTTTATTTTTCAGTGTTTTATTGAGTTCTCGAATTGGGCTAGAGAGCCCTAGTGACCAAGATAACAAAACTAACTTTTCTGAACAGGTGGAGGAGGTTTCAAGAGACAGTGACATTCAAATCCTTGTGGATCGACCCTGTACTTACTTGCTAACTATATAGCTGTGAGGATAAGCTACAAATTTATTTTGAGAGTGCAAATGACAGCCTCGTCAAAACTGGCGCCGTTGTCGGGGAGCTGATTTTGTAAGTGTCTCTTGAGGGAGAGACCCTGTGCATGTTTGGCTTCGACCCTATTTGGATCGACGGTGAATTGAAGTACCATCATGACTCGGAAAAGTACATCAAGGAGCAGAAGAAACTAAAGAGTGAAGCTGAAAAACAAGTACGAGCGGAGGAACTGGCGAGTGACGAGGAGAGGTCACCACCAACTTCTGATCACGAACAATCTGAAGACGAAGAGCTGCCACCACGAGTGGATCCGAAGAGGACATTGAAGGAAATCATGTTTCCAGCAAATATTAATCTGAACCCAGCAGGCATTACTTTGCCTACAATCATTGACAATTGGGAGTTGAAGCACTCACTGAAACAGATCTTGCCCAAGTTCAGTGACTTGCCTGGAGAGGACCCGCAGTGCCACTTACAGGATTTTGAGATGGCCATGCGTACTGTGCACACCACCGCTGCAGAAAATACACTGAGGGAATACATTCGTCTCCTAACATTCCCATTCTCACTACAAGATGGTGCAAGGGAATGGCTCTATCAATTACCTCAGGACAGCGTAACATCTTGGCAACAAATGCAGCAGAAGTTTCTTGAGCAATACTATCCCTTTGCCCGGATACAGAATGCTAGAGCAGCAATTCAAAACATAAAGATGGGCAATGGAGAATCTATTTATGATTACCACTCTAGATACAAGAAACTAATTGCAAGGTGTCCCCAACATGGGTTGGGTGATAAAGATTTGATTAACGCCTTCATGAGTGGGCTGAGGCAATCTGAGCGGGATTGGATTGATGCAGCGTGTGGAGGCAACGTGATCAACAAGCCATCCAGTGAAATTTTCAAGTTATTTGATGAAATGGCAGACAGAAAGAGAAACCAAGATGAGACCATCATGCCCAGGATGCATGAATCAACCAGCAGTGATCCTAAATTTGATATCATGGTGTCTATGATGAGAAGGAGATGATGAACCAGAACAAGAACAACGCTAGTGGGAATGATAACCCTGTACAAATCTTGAGGAAAAAGGTTATGAAGTGTGAACTTTTTGCTGCCAATACTCACCCCACTGATAGGTGTCCATCATTGTATGAAGATGAGGAAGTCAATGCAGTTGGGCAGCCATACCAACAAGGAGATGGTGGGCAGTGAAGGAATTTCAACAATGGACCTTGGAGGCCTAATGATAATTTGAGATATGGGAACAACAACTATTTGAATGCACCTCAACAAGGGCAAATCACCACAACAACCTTACGTGCCTCCGCACAATCGAGATCAGCCAAGAGATACCCTAAGAAGTGAAGTGGAAAGACTTGCAGCTGAGGAAAGGAAGGGGTATCAAGAATTGGATAGCTTTCGTATGGAGACAAGGGGAGGCATGAGAGACATTAATGGCACGCTGAGCCATTTGGTAGAATCTATATCCCAGATCAAGTCAATGTTAAATGGAGGAAAAGGAGAACTACCATCTCAGGTCGAAATAACAAAGACTCAAGTGAATGCTATTACATTGCGAAGTGGAGCTAAGTTGCCTGAAGTAAGAGCACCCGACCAGAGTGTGCTACAAAAAACTTTTTCCGATCAACAACCATCTCTTTGGCAGGACGTGGATCTGGAGCAAGAAGTAGATACTGAGCCGGAAAAATACGAAGAGATACCTATGGGATCAGGAGATGTTGAGGAGCTATGGCAAAAGTTGTCAGTAGAGAAGAGGGCACATGTTGAAAGGGAGGCATCAGACATAAGGAGGAAAGCGGAGCGCGATATAGCTGAAATCAGAGCTAAGGCAATGAAGGAAGCTGAAAATGTGATTAAATCCAAACCTTATGAGCCAAAAGCCCCTTACCCAGGACGGTTTGCAAAGGATAAGGAAGCGTAGGAGATGAAGGAGTTGACCAAGATATTTCAAAAGGTCGAGGTCAACATACCCCTCTTAACTGCCTTACAATCTATGCCCAAGTGTGCTAAGTTTCTTAAGGAATTATGCACAAGGAAGGTCAAGTATACAGACGATGCAAGATTCCAAGTGAGTGAGAATGTATCTGCAGTGTTGCAAGACACACCTATGCCGACCAAGTGCACTGACCCGGGGATGTTCTACATCCCATGCATCATTGGAGATATGAAGATTGAGAAGGCCATGTTGGATCTTGGGGCATCAACTAATGTCATGCCCAAGTCAATGTATGATGATCTAAGGATGGGACCACTAAAACCTACAAGGGTGGCAATTCAACTAGCGGACATGTCAATTGTTTGGCTAGAGGGAATTCTAGAGGACGTCTTGGTCAGGGTCAGAGACTTAATCTTCCCAGCTGATTTCTACATCCTAGACATGGGGAGATCATCACACAAGACACTAGTAATGTTGTTAGGGAGACCATTCTTGAAGACCGCTCGCACCAGGATAAACTGCGATACGGGGAAGTTAACATGTGAGTTCGGAGGAGAAGTAGTGTCATTCGACATCTACAACTCCATGAAACAACCTAGCGATGCAGAGATGGTACGCAGCATAGACCACATTGATCAATTGGTGGAAGAGTCTTGGCTGGAAATAGCAATTGAAGATAAGCTGGATGTGGTTTTACAAATTGGCCTAACGGAGATTGTTGCCCAAGACGGGTCTGTTGAGCTAGTCGAAGCAGTTCACTATTTGAAAGGAGAGGCAGAGCTGGGAAGGAGAGTGGAACCCTTGGTGATTCCAACACTACAACAAGAAGATAGGTTGATGCCTTCAGTCGAGAAAGCACCAAAGCTGGAACTGAAGACTTTACCAAGCCACTTGAAATACATCTACTTGGGAGAAGAAGAAACATTACCAGTAATCATAAGTGCAGAGTTGTCCATAGAGGAAGAGGAGAGTGTCAAAAGAGTATTGATGGAGTACAAGCTGGCCATTGGCTGGACATTGGCCGACATAAGGGGCATAAACCCTACTGTGTGCAGACATCACATCTTGCTCGAGGAAGACGCTGTGCCCATTAGGGATCCTCAAAGGAGACTGAATCCAGCAAGGGAAGAGGTAGTGATGAAAGAAATCTTGAAGCTATTGGACCTGGGTATCATCTATCCGGTCTCTGACAGTAGATGGGTTAGTCCAGTGCACGTCGTGCTCAAGAAGTCTGGAATTCAAGTGGTGGAGAATGAGCAAAGAGAAATGGTCGCAACAAGGCTACAAACAGGATGGTGAGTATGTATTGATTACAGGAAGCTGAGCCAGAAGACCAAGAAGGATCACTTTCCGTTACCTTTTATCGATGAGATGCTAGAAAGGTTAGCGGGCAACAAGTATTTCTATTTTCTTGACGGTTACTCGGGCTATATACAGATCTGGGTCACGAAAGAGGACCAGGGCAAGACCACTTTCACTTGCCCATTTGGTACGTTTGCGTATAGAAGGATGCCTTTTGGTCTATACAACGCTCATGGAACATTCCAAAGATGCATGATGAGCATATTCTCGGATTTACTCGAGACATGCATAGAGGTGTTCATGGATAACTTTACTGTCTATGGATCCGACTTTGACAAGTGTCTACACAATTTGGAGATGGTGCTAAAACGGTGTGTGGATAAGAGTTTGGTTTTGAACTATGAGAACTGTCACTTCATGGTCAAGGAGGGAATAGTCCTTGGACACATCATATCCGAGCAAGGGATAGAGGTCGATAAGGCCAAGATTGAGGCAAGTTTCCCTACCCGAGCAACGTGAAACAGTTGAGAGGTTTCCTTGGACATGCAGGATTTTACCGCAGGTTCGTCAAGGACTTTGTTAAGATCGTACAGCCCATGACCAGACTATTACAAGGAGAAGTGGAGTGGAACTTTGATGAGGATTGCAAGAAGGCCTTGCACATATTAAAGGAAATCCTAGTGTCAACACCTATCATCCAACCACCGGATTGGAAAATGCCATTTGAAGTGATTTGTGATGCAAGTGACTATGCAGTGGGAGTGGTTCTTGGGCAAAAGAAAGGAAGATTGAATCATGTAATATACTATGCATCCAGAACCCTTAATCCTGCCCAATGCAACTACTCTACTACGGAGAAAGATTTACTAGTTGTGGTCTTTGCTGTCGAAAAGTTTCGATCATACCTACTCGGGGGCAAGACCATAGTTTACACCGATCATTCAGCTCTGAAATTCCTCATGGCCAAGAAGGAAACCAAGCCCAGATTGATAAGATGGATGCTGTTGCTTCAGGAATTCAATTTGGTGATCAAAGACAAAGCAGGAACGCAGAACTTGGTGGCTGATCATCTCAGTCGTATCATTCAACAAGAAGAGATCGAACTAATTAAGGAGACATTTCCAGACGAGCACCTGGCTCTTGCCCAAGACAGTCTAGAACCATGGTATGCTGATTTTTGCAACTATATTATTTTGGGGAAACTTCCAGGTGATCTCAACCCTTACCAGAGGAACAAGTTGAAGGTGGAAAGTCGATACGACATATGGGATGAACCATACCTATGGAAAATGTGTACTGACCAAATCATCCGTAGGTGTGTTGATGAGAAGGAACAAGCAAGCATCCTCGCCCATTGTCATTCCAAGGTGTGTGGGGGACATTTTGGACCTAAGAGGACGGCAAGGAAGATCTTAGATTGTGGATTCTATTGGCCCAATATATTCAAGGATAGCTTCGAATGGTGTAAACGATGCACCCAATGCCATAAGGAAGGTAACATTGGCAAGAGGAATGAGATGCCCATGACACTAGTTATGCCCATGGAAGTATTTGACATATGGGGCATGGACTTCATGGGGCCATTGCCCAATTCAAAAGGTAATCTCTACATATTATTGGCAGTGGACTACGTTTCTAAATGGGTGGAAGCCAAGGCAACATCAACCAATAACTCAAAGGTGGTTGTGGAGTTTCTCAAGAGCAATATCTTTAGCCGATTTGGTGTGCCAAGGGCAATCATTAGTGATCATGGAACACTTTCTGCAATGGAGCTGTAAAAGGATTAATGAGTAGATATGGAGTACATCACAGGATTTTGAATGCTTATCATCCTCAAGCAAATGGACAAGCGGAATTGTCTAATTGCATTGTGAAGGCTGTCTTGAGGAAGACAGTTAGTCCAATAGGGAAGGATTGGAGTTTGCATCTTGAGGATGCATTGTGGGCATACAGGACGGCATTCAAAACCCCATTTGGCATATCGCCTTATAGAATGGTCTTTGGCAAGATGTGCCATTTACCCGTGGAAATAGAGCATCGAGCATATTGGGCAGTTCAAAAGATGAACTATGATTGAGATGAAGCTGGCCAAGCCAGGAAGCTTCAACTGCAGGAGCTTGAGGAAATCAGACTCAATTCATACGACAATGCTATGTTGTATAAAGAGAAGATGAAGAAGGCTCACGATGCGCTGATCAAGGTCAAGAAGTTTGCACTAGGGCAACAAGTGCTTCTATACCAGTCCAAGTTTAAGCTTATATCAGGGAAGCTATCAACCAAGTGGGTTGGTCCGTTCAAAGTGCAAGCCACATATCCAAATGGGGATGTGGAAATGAGGAATGCAAGATCGGGGAAGATTTTTAAAGTCAATGGAGAAAGACTGAAGGCCTTCTATGGCGAGGCCTTGGAGAAACCAGAGGAATACTTGAAATTCCTCTCTGACATGGAACCTTAACTGGAGCAAGAAGGACGTCGTGCCCACGATGGTAACTAGGGCGCTGGCCAGGAGGCAACCTGGTATGTTTTCTTTTACTTTTCTATAATTTTTTCATAGCATTTATATTTTCTTCAAAAAAAAAGGGGTGAGGTAGGGATTAAAATAGCCATAATTTTAAATTTTAAATTTAGGCGTATTTTAATTCCATTATGGATAGAAATGTCTAACCATAGGATATAGTGTTTTTTGCCGTGTGCATAGAAGTGTGTTGGTGAGTCGTAGGAAACAGGTACTGGGCAAGAGAAAGAATGAGGATTGGACACTTTGCTTTGAGCAAAGTGTGTGCGCAGGAGGGCAAGAGCGGCGCTCTGGGCTAAGTAGGTGACTTGGGCAACACAGATGATGAGGCATTAACTACCATGTCACGTGCGACGTGCGCACGTGACAGCCGCACTCAATACATACCCCTAGCCTTATAACCGTTTACCACCCTACTACAATTCTCTCTCCAACTCTTTCACTTCCCCACGTAAACCATCACTTCAAACCGCCATACACCACTTTCCCTCCTCAACCCCCCAATTCCGGACAATCTGCAGATTTTCTTTCCTAATTCTAAACCCTAGAATCACACTGGTATCAACCAGCCCCAAGAACAAGCTAAATAAAATTCTTTACGGCACCCACATTGACCTAGGAGAACTAGAAACGCCGTCGTTAGAGAACCCTGTTGCGGAGCTAGACCTGTTGTTGTGGGTCGTTACATACCCGCTTACAGCCGAAGCAGAGAAGAGTATCAGCAAAGCTCTTGCTGAAACCATGGTGGTGCTAGAGAAAAAGCAAGAAGAAGAAGGTGCACCGGTGGAGGAGACCTTTGTCACGCTGGAGAAAGGAACTGCGGAGGATGCTGCAGAGGAAATCACGCTGGAGAACACGCAGCAGGAGCCTGAGAAGGAAGTAGCGCAGCAGGATGACGACGTGGAGATGGAGGTGCTAGATGAAGAGGAAGGTCAGGAGAAGAAGGAATCCGATGATTCCTTCGATAAGCTTTGTGCTAAGGTAGCGCGGGACGCCAAGAAGAAGAAGAAAGAAAAAGGGAAAGGGAAGGAAACCCAGAGGAAGAAGGCGACGAAGGTTGCCGTATCTGAGGCTGCTTCGTCAGGAGGAGAGTTGTTCACAGAGGAGAAGAAGGTCGCCACGCCTTTATCTAAGAATCTAGGAAAGAGACAGAGGATTGTGGAGTCGAAGGACGATGAAGATGTCCAAATAGTGGGGGAGAGAATCACAAGGTCAGTCGCTCAGAAAGTCAATAAGGAGGATTCCGAGTCAAGAGGGAAGAAGAGGGCCAAGAAGGTGGAAGATTCATCCGTCAGAAAGATTTTTGTGCCCAGGGAGGTCTCTTTCGGTGACCTGGAGATTTTGGGCATCGTATGTGATGTGAGGGCCCTGTATGAGGGATATGGCTGGGAGAGATTTCTGACGCTGCCCTGCCACATCTACGCAGACTTGGTGAGAGAGATGTACGACTCAGTGGAGTTCATGCTTGATGGAGAAGGGAACTCGTCTTCGATTGAGTTTACATTGAATGGGCAGCCTTATGAGGCTGGATTGAATGACTTGAACTAGATTTTGGGGTTCGCCACCATGATGGAGCTGCAAAGGCCAGAGTTTAGGAGGGCAATCAAGAAGGTGACAGTGGATTTGTCCAAGGAAGAATGGATCCGGATGTGGGAGAAAGTCAGCGTGGGGACAAAGTTCAAGTCGGGAGACAACAAGGCCTCGAATTTGAAGACGCCAGCCTTGCGTATTGCTCATAGGATCCTTGCCTACAACATGTTTGGCAAGGGAGATAGCAGGAATTCGCTGGCCAACAAGGAGATATACATACTCTTTTGTATGTTGACCAAGAAGAAGCTGAACTTTGCAGCCTTCTTGATTGAGCAGCTGAAGGCGGTCGTGGCCAAGGCGAGTCAGAAGTACTCATGTGGGCACTTTGTGACGGCCTACATTGAGGGATTGCAGCTTCATGATGAGGTGAAGGATTTTGAAGTGACACCAGCTGACGTGCTCAACATGGAGAGGTTGAGCAGAATGAAGAAGGTGGTGAAGCATGGAAAGGGATGGTACCTGCTGGAGGCGCATGAGAAGGATCAACCAGTCTCAGCTCGTCTGCCGCCCAAAAAGTTAGCAAGATTGGCCAAGAAGTCTGAGCTCGAGGAAGGAGAAGAAGAAGATGAGGAGGAGACTGGATCACTTTCCACCCAGCTGAAGGAAGTACTGGAGAGGCTGAGCAAGACGGAGGGATTGCTCAGAGAGCTCTGGGATGGGCAACTGACCATGCAAGCCACTTTCAACAGCCTTGCCCGCCACCTAAAATTAGGGTCAGCTCCTGATCCTTCTGCTTAGATTATGTCCTCCTGTGTGTGTTTTTTTTCTTTTGTTCTTGTATTTTTAGTTTTTTGTTGTGTCTTTGTTTTGCATTTTAGTGTTTTAGTAGTTTATGTCTGTGGAGTTATTCGAATACCTCACCCATATTTTGCTTTGCAAAATGTGTGGTGACGTAGGCGAATTGTTCATGTTTGTTAGTGTCTTGACCTTCTTACGTCCATTACTTTGCTATAAGCAAAGTGTGTGCGTAGGAAGGCCATTTGTTTGTCAAAGTTTGTGTTGAGTCCAAGGTTGAGGCCTCCATGGATAGACTTTGTTATAAGCAAACTGTGTGCGTGGGGTGTCTGTGCCGTGTGTTTTTAATTGTGTTGATCAGCATGGAGTTCTTGGGCAAGATGATATGATGATTGTTGTGCTAAATTGATGCTTGTTGAACAATGTTAAGTTTTTTTGCATGCTTGAGCTTAATTGAATTCATTCTTGTGTGTGATTTGAGACATCTTGATTAGGAGGAACCAGAACTTGCCTGTATTTTGGTTTATGATCTCTGAACTTAGATGATTTAGGCTATTCTTTCATTAGCCCTTATTGAGCTAGAACTGACCTCCTTAAATCATTATCCTTTGATAACCCTTTTGAGCTGAATTAATTCTTTCTATCACTTATAAACTGCCTTTAAGAAATTGTTTGATTTGGTTTTGGGAACCTGGGCAGTATGAAGAAGATAAGGGGCAAGGATGAGATGGTTAGGGGTGTATCCTGGGCAAGAAGTTTTGTGTTGATAGTTCGGTTATGTCTCAACTAAGAAAAAAAAAATGAAAGATAAGGGGAGAAGAAAAAAGAAGAGAAATGAAAAATATTTATAAGTTCCCTAGAAAAGAGTTAAAGATTAGGCCTGGAAAATAAAGGCAAGGAATTGAAAAGATAGGAACCCCTATTGCCCAATATAAGTTTGAATTTTCATTAGCCAAGATCTAAATACTTCCTACCTATTGTTTTAAAGCTTTAAACCTAAAAAAACCTAATGATGAGTTCCTAGATTTATGATAAGAACTTTAGATTTAAAGGGCAGGCAAGCCTATGGTATTACCGAAGTCAAGGTGGTCTATGAGTGTGAAAAATAGCCTAAACACTTGAGTGATGAGTGTGGAAAGGATATCCCATAAAGTTCACAATTCTATCTTGACTTGTTTGATAGCATAGCATTCTCTTTTCCCTTCACTTGCAGATTATTATGAAAAAGTTGCTATATTTCCTTGACTAACTCTTCCGTGTTAATCATGTTTTGAGTCATTTATTCTTTTGTTTCTGTCTTGGGCGAGTTGTCTGTGCACACTTGAGGACAAGTGTGGGTTAAGTGTGTGTGCATGATGAGTCCATATTTTGTGTCTTTTTAGTGTTGTTTTTAAGTAGTCTAGATTGAGTCTTTGTGTGTGTTTTGTCTTGTTTCTATGTCTGGGAGGACATATCTTGGGCAGGAGAATATCTGCTACCTTGTAGGTGGAAGTTGGGCAGAACAGGGAAAAGAAGCAGCATTTAAGGAAGCAGGCCAGGGAGAGCTAAATTGATACAGACAGATAGGAGGAGTGTGGTGGTCAACAGGCAAAGTTTCTCTCCTAAGTCTAGAAGGATAAGGAAAAGATGATCTAACTTAAATATCTTTCCTTATCTGACTAGATTTAGGATCCGCAAGGGATCTCTTGGAGATAGATGTGACTTGCCTTGTTAGGGTCGAGCTTATCAAGTGATACTTGCATCCCAAGGTAGCTCGTGGATTCCTTCCATGTTAAGGACTAGGGGGCCCAAACCCTAAGCACTCACCTATATATATCGAAGCCCTGCTGCTACGTGCATACGTCGTCTTTCACGCTTTATTTCCCTGTAATTTCATCGAGAGTTTGTGAGGAGAAAAACAAGTCCTAAGGGCATACTTTATTTCGTACTTAGTTTATCGGCACTTTTGGTCGTGTTTAATTTCCTGCAAATACTTCGTAAGTTTTAATATAGTGTTTATGATTTTCTTCTATTTGCATGTTCGTTACTTTATAATTATGTCTAGCTAAGCTTTAATACTTGGTCTGGGCAAGACAGTTGAGTGTTAACCTATGCTTGAGAGGTCTAAATTGTGCTAGATAATTGCATGCATGTGTTCCCATAATGTTAATGAGCTTGTTCCAATATAAGATAATACGAATAAGAGATTAATAGGCCGTTAATCACTTAGGATATATTAGATCGCCAATCAATTGAGAAGTAGGAGTGTTTTCCACATCTTCTTGGTTAAGATCGATTAACATTAGAGGAAGGTGTCTACCCTATGGGGCTAGATGTGATGATTCCTTGTTAGGCCTTTCTAGAGATAAATGCTTCTTGGGCAAGAAACTGAACGATGACTCCGACAGAGGTTTTGCCCAAGGTAGAGAGCCGGCGGAGCGTCGCCAACTAAGTAAGGATTGGTAAGGGAAGGGCTTGTTGAGAGCGTGATGAGTAAAAAGGGATCTCAGCATTCAAGTCCCATAATTAACGATGCATGCATGTATGAATATATTTGCACCAATGACCGAGCAGAGTTTTCACTTAACAATGTCTAGATCTAGACCAAGTCCTTTTTATTATTGATCAAGTTTCCTATTTACTTTTCAGTGTTTTATTGAGTTCTCGAATTGGGCAAGAGAGCCCTAGTGACCAAGATAGCAAAACCAACTTTTCTGAATAGGTGGAGGAGGTTTCAAGAGACAGTGACATTCAACTCCTTGTGGATCGACCCTGTACTTACTTGCTAACTATATAGCTGTGAGGATAGGCTACAAATTCATTTTGAGAGTGCGAACGATAGTCTCGTCAAGTGTTTTCTCGGTTCTTGTTACTATTCACTGAAAAGTAAAAGTTCTCGGAATTCTCTGAAATTCATACTCATGCTCAAACTCATATAAATAAACTCAATCTATGCATCAGATACTCGATTCGAATAATCGAAATGAGAAAATTCACGTTAAAGCACATAAGGGCAATTTGGTCATTTCAAGAAAATTTCTTTTCTTGGAAAAATCTTATTACTCGAGGCATATTATATAAGCATATTATGATATTTAGAATGCACTTAAAGACTTATAAAAGTTCGGGGTATTACAGCTCGTCTATAGTCAAAGAGCGGGGTTCGTTACCCAGCTGAAACTCCAATCAAACAGGCACATTGTTCTCCCGATACACCACCAAAGTAGACAAAAACTCCAATGTAATCCCGCTATACGTACGCCAATTACCAGCCAAAACCGAACGCAGCTGAATCCGATAAACAAGCTCCCACACTGACTCCGTGATGCCCATGGACTCAATAGTCTCCGGACAAATAAATTGACAAGGCCGGATAGTAAGCCGGCTAAGTTTCGCCCACATCTCCTTAGCTTGAGTTGTCCGAAGAGTGACGGTGTATCGGCGAGAAACTTTTTCACCATACTTAGAAGTGTCTTTTGGCGGGGGTCGGGATTTCTTTCCTCGTTGCCTCTTCGTCGGTGCCATTCTTCAAATACCTACTACCTACACACACGAAAACAAAAACTAGACACAAAATAAGAAACAAAATTTGAGAATGGAAATGCAACCGACATAAACAAACCACCTGCACCACCAAACAAAGCAAACCCCTCAATCAAATATGTATTCCTATTCAAAATTCTAAGTTCACACCTGATGCGGCTAGAAAATCACACCATGTAAAATCAGAACGAATGAACGACTAGAGAGCAGTACTCACCTATTCCACAATTCTCCTTGGCTTTGGATAACTGGAATCGTCCTTTCCGAAAGAATCCGAGTGTGAATCTGCAAGAAAAGGAGGGCCGGGAAGGTTTCTCGGCGAACCACCTCCGAAGGTTAAGTCAGTGTTCTGGGTTTTGTTTCGGAACCAAATTAATGGAATAGGGAGTAAGATTCAGAAGAATGTGTGTATGTGTGTTGTGTTTTTTAGTATATATACTCGTAAGTTTTCTTGAGAATGAAGTTGTGTTGCTTCCAACTCTTTTACCTTGATCTTTACACGTTCTATCACTTCATTGGCTATAGCAGCATCGTACTCTCTGACGATACCGGATGAATCATTAATTGAAGTGTCTTTGTCCGTCAGGTGTTCAACTGGGAGAGATCCCTGACTAAGAGCTCTCCGTGCAGACCTCTGGCGAGGCCTTGTCGAGAGATCCACTGACTGCTCTCTGAAAGTAAGTCTCCATGAGAGACCCCATTGCCACCATATAGAATGCTCAGGTTGGGTGTTCAGGTCGCATGCTCAGGTCTTCCTGGAGACCTGGATATTTTTGTCACTATCATCTACTCCCCCCTACTCTAAATTTCGGGAGGTCTCCTTTTTGGAAATTTCAGAGTAGCCTGATTCGTGCAACCTTCATGTGCAACAATTCCTTCAGCAGTCCCCTCTTTTTTTTTATGCAGACCTGCCTATTTCAAACTTTTGAACCAGGTCTCCTTTGACTAGTATTAAGTGAAAAAGTGGAGAGGACTTTACAACTTCCCCTACCTTTTTTCCAACCGCCCCTTTCTCTCTCGTATATTGGGGGTTTTCACTTTCATCTCCTTTCACTTTTAGCTATTCCTTTCAAATTTTTACTGCAAATCATCCATGGCGCAAACTCCCTCTCACTCCGAGGAATTCACCACTTCTGACCAACGCGAACCCCCACCATCTGACACTCAGCAACAAACTTCCCAACACGAGGATTCTCAATCGGACACCTCCGTTCACACTCAAGTGAAGAGGAAACAAGCCTCTGGGGCGAAGAGGAAGCAAACTTCTGCTCGTCGCTCCCGTCGCATAGCTATCCAAAACCCCTCCAGTCAAGCACCTCCTTCCCACTCGACTGATGTCATCAACTTAACTGAGGGCTCCCCTTCCTCTAGTCACGAGGTCAAGGAGATGGATTCATCGTTCCCGTCTGCTGAGACTTCTTCCTCTCTGAGGATTTCTGCTCCCACCGCTATGACTGAAAACACTATAGCAGGTGAATCCTCCCTAATTTCTGTAGAATTAGCTCTAGTAAAGTCAATGTTAAACTGCGATGAGTTGTTTGATATTAGCATGCCAGCCTCGTATGACCTCCCCCATCTACTAAGATATCCTTCAGTAGGGTTTTGGTATTATCAGATAGAGTCAGGCCTAAGATTTCCTCTCCCCGACTTTGTAGTCCAAGTTTGTGATTTATACAGTCTATGGCCAACCAATTGCATCCCTCTTTTGTCAAAATCTTATTGACTTTCTTTATCTTGCTTCGTGGTAATGGGGGCATCCCCACTCCCTCTCTCTTTCAAACGGTGTATGACGTAAAACCCACTGGAGCATTTTACTATGCTAGCGCTAGGCCCAAGGGTCCTGCCCAGCATTTGTGTGTACCCCGCACGGCGGGAAAGGAATGAAGGGACAAGTATTTCATTGTTACTCCCAAACAGGGTGGTTGGCCTTTTGATTACCCTCAATGGCAAATACTTCGTCTGAAGCATCCCCGTCCTGCTGTTACGAGTATTGCTGACATAACTCTTCGAGTGCTATCAAAGTTGTCTCAAAAAGCAAGGGTTGCCCCATTTCCATTCAATTCTCTGCTATCTGATCCTAGTGTACTTTCCTTCTTTGGGCTGGCACCTAGCGGAAATCACTCTTTTTCCATTGAGGGTGGGTTTCAACTGTCTTCTCATCTTTTCCTTTTTTACTTCTCCAGCCTTTCTAACATGCATTTCATTCTTCGCACCTTGCTTGGTGCAGGAACAAGTTGGATTCAGGACGTGAAGCTTCCTGATGATGAAGATTTTGATTTTGCTATCCTGCTGGAGGAACAAGCCCATTTGGAGTTCCAAGCTCATGATACTGCACACCCTGCCAATCCAGCTTCTTCATCTACCGTTGCCTCTGCGAGATCACAGTCAGCTTCTCTTACTGCTTCAGGGGTTATCATCAAGCCCACAACCACCAAGTCACTAGGTCCGAATGTGCCTCCCCAGCATCCAGGCAAGGACACGATCACTTTCAGTGAGTTCCCCTCTCCACCTCTCAAGGAGAAATCCAAAGTAGATGCCTCAAGAGACCTCTCCTGCCCCGACCTCCTGCTGGCACCACCAAAAAATCCAAGCATACCCCTTTTCTCGGCAGCTCCCCTCCACGAGGTGCTGACTCATCAGGTTAGGCTTTCAGAAGCCAGACTTCCAGCTCCCTCCGTAATTTGCCTCCTTCTGAATGCCTCTCCTTGCTGAAGGCCATTCCTCTCTCAGATAAGGAGGCTGAGGATAGCCCTCCCACTTTGCGCCAGCTACAGGAGAAAAGCGCTCAAAACCTGGTGCAGGTGATACCACCATCACGCTTTCACTTCCAAAAAATACTCATCATTAAGTACTGTCACATCTTTACTGTTGTATATTTAATGCCTTCTTCTTCTTCCCTTGGCATCATTGCAGCTGTTCAGTACCCATGGCCGACTGCTGCAATTTGAGGATGCTGTTCAGAAGAAGGAACTGGAAAAGCTAAGGGAGGCACTGGTGGCCAGCCAGGTGCAGTTGCAGGAGGCAATCCGAGCGAACGAGGACCTGCAGCATCAAAACTGGGAAATCCTAGACACCAGCAGCAGGCTTTTCCTGGCCAATGATGATTTAAAAAGGAAGAACCATGAGCTGCTCATGTCCCAGGAAAAAATGTCTGCTTTATCCGAGGAAAATGCTTCCTCAACAATGTCAATGCCGAGCTCAGTCATCACTTATCCCAGGTCAGCAAAGAGCTTGAGGGGACTAAGGATCTTCTCTATGCTGCCAATCTCTCTTACCAGTCAGGCTACACTGAAGGGGTTCATTACTGTCGCAGCCACAATCTTCGGACCTCTCTGGGCCAACAAGCACTGCAAATTCTCCACCAAGGTCTCCTAGAGTCCTTTCAGGCATCCCCTGAGTACCTGACGGCTATCCGCGGAGATATCGCCTTTCTGGCAAAGAGGTGCGGCGTGACTGTACTAGCTAAAGCCCATAATCTGGGTTTCAACGAAGCTGTAGAGGTCGATCCGATAGTGAAGCATCTCCCTCCACCTCCCTCGTTCAAAGGTGATACCTCTACTCCTCCGGGGACTGCTTGGTGGCTTCCTGTCATGCGGAAGGCCTTTGAGGCTCTAACAGCGCCATGCGACTTACAAGCGGTCTTCTCCAATACACCCGAGCCCATGTATGATTTCTTCCCCAAGGACTTCCTTCACCCTGGCAAGACATCAGGTATCTCATGTTTTCATATACTGATCTGGTACTTGTTGTTATAACGCCCTACTTCCCCAGTTAATCCATTTTTCACATATTCCCTTCAGATATGCCTCCGTCTGGTGGGACCTCGCAAGGCATTGGGAATGAGCAGCTGGAGAATGTTCCCGAAGATGAGCCTGCTGACGCTGCTGAGGCTGACCTTGCCGATGATACCACCAACTTCCTGGCTTAGTTGTCATGTAGTTCATGTTTCAAACACTATTTTATCTGTTTTCGCACTGAACAATTTCTTTTGCTCTTCGTTGTTTGAACAGTTTTAGTACTTTTGTTTGTTTTACTAATGCTGCACTCCCTACTTAGCAGTTTAATCCACTATGTCCATTACTGTGTCATCACTTTCTCTACGCTATTTCTTTCGTTTAAGTTTTCATTTGCATTTTCATGGGGTATTATGGGACCCCCTTAGGGGTGTAGGGTACACCCCTACTCCCCCCTACTCTAGATGGTTGAACCCACTGTCAAACCATTTAGAGTAAACGTCTTATTTTTCTAAACATCATGTCTACTGCCCTGTCTCAACCTTATAATTTCCCATCATCATAATACAGTAATTATGTAAACAAAGACGAAAATTCAAGGAAACAGCTTCTCAGCTTTTATTTATTTGCGACAAGTTCTCTTTGTGCCATTACAGGAATACTTGTCTAGCTAAGCAAGCATCCTACTCAAAAAGGATGGGCATAAGACCTGGCACGTAGGCCTCCACCCATTTAAGAAAAAACTTTCCATAGCATGTTTCTAAACATAGTACTTCTTCAAATTGCTCATGTTCCATGGTCTTGGTTCCGTGTACCCTTCATGGCTCGTGAGCTTGTATGCTCCGCCAGGGAACACTTTGGTCACCATGAATGGTCCTTCCCAATTTGGTTCGAACTTTCTCATCGGGTGCATGGCGTCAGCTCTCTTGAGCACCAGGTCTCTCTCTTGAAACCTCCTCGTCTTTACTTTCATGTCATATGCTGCTTTTATGCGAGCTTTACAAGCCAGAGCTCGCTGGTGCGCCTCCTCACGTACCTCATCAATTAGATCTAGGCTATCAGCCCTCAGTTCCCCATTCAGGTTCTCATTATAAGATAGGACTCTATGCGTCAGAGTTTTCACCTCCATGGGCATAACAGCGTCGGCACCGTGAACCAAACAGAAGGGAGACTGCCCTGTAGCCGTTTTCTGTCCAGTTCTGTATGCGCATAACACTGAGCTCAGCTCTTCCACCCATTGAGACTTCTCTTTTTCTAGCCTTGCCTTTATGCCATTCACTATGGTCCGATTGGTGACTTCAACTTGCCCACAGGTCTCTGGATGAGCAACAGCAGCGAACCTCTGCTCGATTCCTCTTGCTTTACACCAAGCCTGAGTTCTTTTTCCGAAGAATTGCATCCCATTATCGGAGACCAGCACTCTAGGCAGACCATACCTGCAACAAATGTTTTTCCATATGAATTTTATAATGCTTTCCTCTGTTACTGAAGATAAAGGCTCTGCCTCTACCCATTTACTGAAATAATCCACCGCTACAATGATGGGACATTTCTTTCCCGCTGCCATGGGAAGCTTGCCAACCAGATCTATGCCCTATTTATTGAATGGACATTCTGCATACTGGACTCCCAACTCTTCAGCGGGCCTATGAATCAGTGGCCCATGCTTCTGGCATCTGGCACACCTTCTCACGAAGACCTCAGCATCCTTCTTCAGAGAAGGCCAATAGTATCCAGCTCTCAGTACTCGCTGGATCAGGTCTCGGAACCCCGTGTGACATCCCGCTATTCCTTGGTGCACCTCCTTGATTACCCGTAGGCCTTCTGATTCGGCCACACATCTCAACAATGGCTGTGAATAAGCTCTCCTGAATAAATGTCCTCCAATTAGACAGTACTTAGCATAGATTTTCCTTTTTCCAGCTCTCTTCCCCTCTAGCAACTCTCATGTTTTCAAAAAATGTAAAACGGGCGCTCTCCAGTCACTTTTTTCTTCTATCTCATGAATGCTTTTTTCTACACGACTGTTAGCTGTTTTTAGCAACGTCACTTTCTCAGGAACCAACCCATTCAGGGAACTGGCCAGCTTGGCGAGGCGATCTGCCTGTGCATTGAGGTCCCGAGGTATCTGCTCTACCCTCAAGTGCTGAAACTGCTTACTCAGGTCTCTAACCTGCTTCACATACCTTATCATCCTCTCTTCTTTGATCTCATAATTTCTTGAGACCTGCTGAACCACCAACTGTGAGTCAGAGTGAATAACGACCCTCTGAGCTCCCAACTCAGCCACCATCTCCAGGCCTCTGACAAATGCTTCGTACCCAGCCTCGTTATTAGAGATTCTGAACTCAAATTTCAACGCAAAACTGAGTTCACTTTGATCGGGCGTTATTATGACAATTCCAGCACCGCATCCCTCCACTATCACCGATCCATCGACAAAGACCTTCCACTCTGGCCATTGCATAGGTTGAGTGGTTTCTTGGATAAAGTTCGCCAAGGCTTGTGCTTTTACAACTGTGCGTGGCTCAAACTCCACATCATATTCCCCTAATTCCACACTCCATTTCACCATCCTCCCCGAGAGATCTGGCTTACTCAGTACTTGCTTAAAGGGGAAATTGGTTCTCACCACCAACTTGTGAGCTAGAAATACAATCTTAAACGCCTTGTTGCCGTCATCACAGCCAAAGAAGCTTTCTCAACATCTGAATATCTATATTCAGCCCCCTGCAAGGCCTTGCTGATATAATAGATGGGCTTCTGGATAGAGCCCTCTCCCTTTATGAGAACTGCACTTAGGGAGTGATCCCCAACAGATATGTATAAGTACAAAGTTTCGTCTGGGGTAGGCTTGGTTAACACTGGCAGACTTGCTAGGTGAGCTTTCAATCCCTCGAATGCTTTCTGACAGTTCTCATCCCATTCAAACTTACTAGCCTTTTTTAACACTTTGAAAAATGAAAAACTTCTCTCCGCCGAAGTGGATATGAACCGGCTAAGCGTGGTGATTCTTCCATTCAGCCGTTGTACCTCCCTTACGTTGGTAGGAGCAGCCATCTCCAATACAACTCGTACTTTCTCCTAATTCACTTCAATTCCTCTTGGAGTCACCATATATCCCAGGAACTTTCCTGACCTGACTCCAAATGTGCATTTTGCTGGGTTCAATCGCAAATCATATTTTCTTACAACTGTTAGGACCTCTTCTAGATCTCTGGCATGGTTTTCTGCTCTCACGCTTTTTACGAGAATATCATCTACGTACACCTCCAGGATTCTCCCTATTTGGTTTTCAAATATTGTATCCATCATTCTCTGATAGGTAGCTCCGACATTTTTCAAGCCAAAACGCATTCTCACATACGCAAACGTACCGCACATAGTTACAAAGGCCATTTTGATCACATCTTCAGGAGCCAGCTGTATCTGGTGATAGCCCTGGTAAGCATCCAGCATAGACAGCAATTCACACCCTGACGTTGAATCGACAAGCTGGTCGATGCAAGGCAGTGGGTAATGATCTTTCGGGCAGGCTTTATTCATGTCTCTGAAGTCTATACACATCCGCCAGCTACCATTGCTCTTAGCTACCATCACCGCATTCGACAGCCATTCAGAGTACTGGATTTTAACGATGTGACCAGCGTCTAACAGACGCCTGATTTCCTCTCTGATCACCTTTTCCTTTTCTGGTCCAAAGGACCTTTTCTTCTGCCTCACTGGCTTCGCCCTAGGATCTACATTCAGATAATGCAGGGCTACTGACGGGTCTACCCCTTTCATGTCTTCCGGGCTAAATGCGAATAGATATGAATTCTTCCACAAGCACCGAATTATCACCTCTTTTTGCTCTTCAGTCATTTGCTTTCCCGTCTTCGTGGTGAACCACGTTTTTCCCGGGAACAGTTCTACCATCATCAAATCCTCTTCCGCCGGCTGCATTCTCGGCTCTCGGTCTTCGTCCACTTCTTTTACCTTTACGTTTTTGTCTTGCGGTAGGCGTTCTGCCACTGAGGCTCCTTTTACCTTTTGCTTAGCATGCTTTATGGATTTCACCTAAGACTCTTTTGACACCTCTTGGTCACCCGAGACCTCACCCACTAGGCCTTCTCTGAGAGCTGGAAACTTCATTTTCATGTGGTAGGTGGAGACCACCACTTGGAAATCATTTAAAGCAGGTCTTCCCAGTATTATGTTGTATGCTGAAGGTGTATCTACTACTAGAAACTTCACCATCCGAGTATTTGAGGTCTCGCCACTACCAAGTGTTACCTGAAGGGTCACTTCCCCTTTAGGCTGTATTTCTCCTCCAGCAAAACCGTATAAAGCCATGTTCACTGGCTCTAAATCGGCGTTGATTTTCATCTTCTGAAAGCAATCCCAGAAGAGCACATTCACCGCACTTCCAGTGTCTACAAAGATCTATGCCACCTTCCAATTAGCAATGTCTGCACTAATCACCAGCGCATCGTTATGAGGTGCTGCGCTCATCAGGTCTTCGGGACCGAAACTCACACATACTTTTGGGTTCACTTCCTCTCCAGGAAATGAATCTACTACATCGATCTCCATGCCCATTGTCCCTGCTAACTCCTGGACCTCTTTGCTCACTTGAGCTTTTGCAGCCCTCACGTGAGCTTTGCGAGCTCGACCTGAATCCCCATTGGTATTCCCTCCCATAATCATATTAATATTTCCTCTTTTTGGAGGAGGATCCTCTTGCCTTGGGGGTGTTCTTTCTCTCTGATCAGGCCTCTTCGGCTCTGGCTCTTTCCTCTTGTAGCCATTCTCTCTTTCTTTCTTAACAAACTGGAGTAAGGTGTCATCCTTCTTCAACAGTCGCTCAATAGCATCTTTCAAGTGTCTACAAGAGTTCGTGTCGTGCCCATAATCATTATGGTACTTGCAATATAATTCAGATCGCGGGTTACGCGGAGCTTCTTTATAAGTGCTGGGGTACTTGAAATGAGGGGACCTGGCAGCTGCTTCGATGACCTTCCCCAAAGGTGCGTTAAGGGGCGTATATTGATCAAACCTCTCGGGAACTCTTTTGGGCCTTTGTCCCCCTCTGTCTTTTTCAGCTTTCGCCTCTGAGGATGACCTCTTTTCTGAGGTCTCTTGTTTGGGCTTAAGAGACTCCTCTTTAGCTCTCCTAGCTTCTTGGGCCTCTTCCAAATTAACGTACTTGTCAACTCTCTGCTGCAACTCCTCAAAATATAACGGAGGTTTTTTGTTCAACGAATCAAAGAACGGCTCTGGGGCCAAGCCCTATATCAATGCTTGCACCTTCACATCATCAGAAGCCAGGGGTACTGATGCGTCTTCGACTTTTAGGCCATTTGCCCTATTTTTTTCATGTCTTTTTGTGTAGTTAGTGTCTGTCCAGGGGAAGGAAGTTATTGTTCGAAGGAAGGAAGCTCAGTCCAAGTCAAACAGAAGAAAGGTGGTCAGAATGAGCAGAACTGGAGTGAATTCAGTCGGTTGCAAGGACTATGCAAAGGAGTATGCAGCGCAGGAGATGAATTGAAGCAAGAGACGAGGTTGAAAGGAGGATTCCATGTGAACCCTAAAGCTAAGTTGCTGTTCATCATTCGCATTCGTGGTATTAACGCAATGCACCCAACAACAAAGAAGATCTTGCAACTGCCTTGATTACAAAGAATCAAATCATGAAGCATGCAACCAGTTTGACCACTACAGCAGTTGCCAGTCAATCGCCAGAGCTAAGGAAGGAAAGCCGAGTGGAAAAGATTTACAGCATATCTGCCGAGCATTTATGGAAAGAAGGATCTTGAAGTCAGCGCATCACCCTAAATCAATCAATTAATCGGAGATTGCCAATCACCAATCAAGTCAATCAGGAAAAAATCAGCATCTCGCTCAACATGGAAAGTGCCAATCATGCCGATTCAGTCTACTCGCTTAGGGTTTTGCTCGCTGCCATTGCTACTATAAAAGTCCAGCCAGAACGGCTGGCACAATGTTGGTTACTTCGCCATTCTATAGTTCTTAGTCCAAGAAACAATTTCAATCTCAGTTTGATATTTTCTTTACGATCGAAACAGTTTATCCACTTAATTTACATTCTGTAGTGAAGAACAAATCCAAGGCTGTTTGCCTTAGGTACTTTTAATTCAAGTATTTCGTATTTCTTTTCATTCATGTGTTCTGTTTCGCTTATCATTATATATTTAATTATGTGTGAGTAATCTACTTGGTGAGATTTGGGTATGGGAAATGATTGACTGTTGATATGTGAAACATTTGTGAGGCACTTGTGCCATCGGTTAAGTCCAATAGTTCTGGAAAGACTGGAGCAGTATTCATGGGCAGTCCTGACTTAACGGGTGATCACCGCTCGGTTGGAGCTGTACCATGTCAAGCAAAGGCAGGGCATGACAGACGGCAACGTTCGATATGCCCATGACGGAGTAGCTAAGCAGCACCTGACATGGTGCTGTAGAGCTGGATGGTGAGGAATGGACAATGGGATACTGCATCTTTCTTCAGTCTTGGGCTTCTCTAACAATCACTCCATCAACTGTGACGAGGCATCAAGCCATGGTTATCGAACAAAGGACTCTTCTCGTGTATCGTAGATATATCGATGACCGGTTGGACGTAGTACCGGAAATGGATATCCCGCGAGTTATGTCTACTCTGTAGGTGCGGACATGGGAAGTGTGAAAGAGAAGGTTGGTGAGGGTCATACTTGGAGAGATCGGGTATGACTACTATCTAAGGAGGAGTGAAGCACGGCCTTATGACCGGGGTGAAGCGTGACCTTCGGACCGAGACGACAACAAGGGATTCAACCATCCCAAGTGTGGAGTATGAACTCTTGAAACGCCCCAATGTCTTTGGGCCACGCCTTGAGTTTATATGAAGCATGGACGGATCTTCAGTGTGCCCATGTCCGAATTAACATATCAACAATGATCATAACCTACCCCTAATCTTACCCCCTGTTTATATCTGAATTCCGTTTAGTTTATTTTGTGCAGATATACAGATTGAGACCGTGACAACTCGATTTGTGCACTGAAGAGTAAGGTGGTTCATCACTCTCCGTGGGATCAACCCTAGCTTGCCACTAAGACTAGCCAGTCCGGTAGTGGGCTCAGGAGCGTGTATTGTCCGTTTGGGGCATATACAGGTATTTTGATCGTACCACATGACGGGTGCGTGTCAAAATTGGCGCCGTTGCCGGGGAGTGACGCGCAACAATTTTACTCTTCTCATTCCATCTTCCGCTACTAGTGTATGTGTGGAACTCGTCGAGTACTGAGAGCATTAACCTTTGATCCAAATATTGAACGAACTGAACGACGACTACGCGCACTTGCCCGAATAGCGAGACGCGATGCTATGGGTGAACAATCAAAGCCGCCGTAGACCCTCAAGCAGTTGGCTTATCCAACTAATCTGAATCTCAGGCCGAACGGGATCACCTTACCAACGAATCCTTCGCACCTGAGCGGTTCGACTTGAAACCTGCATTAATACAGGTCTTACCGAAATTTAATGGATATTCAGGAGACGACCCGCATACCCATCTCCAGGACTTCGAAATGACAGTGATGCATTAGTCCAATGAGAATCAGCAAGAATATGTGAAACTGGTTCTTTTTCCATTCTCATTGGTGGACAGAGCAAGGAGATGGGTGTACAATCTACCTCAAGGAAGCGTTACCACTTGGGCAGAAATGCAGCAGAGTTTCTTGGAAGAGTTTTTTCCAGCCACAAGAGTTGAAAGGATGCGATGGGAAATCTGAAACATTAAACAGGATGGGCTGGAGACTTTTTATGAGTACTGGACTCGCTTCAAACAGTTGTTAAGCAACTGTCCTCATCACCAGATCACTCCAAAAGATCAAGTTGAAAGCTTCGTAAAGGGCATGCGGAGGAGTGATCGAGGACTGGTATTGGCTGCATGTAATGGATCGTTGCTGAGCAAAACACCTCAAGAGATTTTCAAACTCTTGGGAACAATGGCAGAAGAATCCAGAGATGATGGACATGAAAGAAGCAGAGAAATACCAGAGAAAGGAGAGGAAAAAGATAAACTGACAAATCTGGAAAAGGAGATGAAGGAAATAAAGACACTGCTGAGTGGTCTGACCGTGCAGAAGAAGGTTAGACAGTGTGGCCTATGCGATGCAGTGGGGCATCAATCTGAAAATTTCCCCAACTTTGGTGAAGATATAATGGACGTGAATGCCATGGGGAGAAATGAAGGATTTCAGAGGAAGCATGACCCGTTTTCAAATACGTACAACAGAGGGTGGAGGGATCATCCTAACTTTAGATGGAAACAGGATGGTCAACCAAAACAAAATGGTACAGGTCTACCGGGATCATCTCAATCATTTGCCCAGCACCAACAGCAAAGACAATATCAGGGAGGCCCACCACAACAACAACACTACCAACCACCACAGCAACAGGTGTATCAACTGCATCATCAGAGGAGAGCACCATGGGAAGAGGCCATGGAAAGTATGGCTAAGGAAAGTGAGAAGTTCCGAAATGAAATCCGAGCTGGTATGAATCAAACCAACGTGCAGATTGGTCATTTGGCGAAGGCGCTGGCGAAAGTAGAAGAGAATACAGGGAAGCTCCCACCTCAAGGGATCAACCACAAAGAACAGGCACAAGTGATAATCACAGAGGTGGATGATGAGCAAGCTGAAAAAATTTTGGTGGAGACAGAAGTTAACCGGCAAAGAGAGGAGGGAACCAGCAACAAAATTACAGGAGAAATAGATGATGATGAGCAGACTGAGCCCCCTTATCCGAGTAGACTTCGACAGAAAGCCAGAGAGAAAGAAGCCAATGATATGATGAAGATCTTTCGAAAATTGGAACTTAGCCTACCCCTACTGGACGCGATTAAGAAAATTCCAAAGTATGCCAAGTTCCTTAAAGATCTCTGCTCGAGGAAGGTGATGATTGATGAAGATGTTCGATATATTATGGGAGATAGTGTGTCAGCCATTATGTAGCAGAAACTGTCACCAAAGAAGAAAGATCCGGGGATGTTCACTATCCCTTGCAACATCGCGGGCAGGAACATGGACAAAGCCATGATGGACTTGGGGGCATCTATAAACGTTATGCCCCTAGCAGTTTTCAACAGGCTCAACTTGGGGGAACTACGGAACACCCGAGTTGTCATACAATTAGCAGACAGGTCGAACGCGTATCCAGAACGTGTTATCAAAGATGTGCTGATCAAAGTAGGAGAGCTGATTTTTCCTGCTGACTTCTACGTGTTGGATACCGGTTCAGAAGCAAAGGAGAACTCCATTCTGCTGGGCAGACCATTCATGATGACTGCAAGGACTAAACTGGACATGACGACTGGAATTCTATCGTGTGAATTCAATGGCGTGGTGGAAGAATTCAACATTTATGAAGCCATAAGAAGGAAGCCTGAACTAGAGTCTGTAGAAATGATTGACATATTCGAACCATTGGTACAAGAGCAAAACCTGGAATTCAGCTCAAGCGACACTACAGAAAGGGTGATACAAGCTAAACTGACCGATCGAGATGCCGTGCAAACAGAGGACCTTGAGATGAAGGAGGCCATCATGGAATTGTACTCTTTTAAGGAAAGCACTTTGGAAGCAGCAGTGGAGGTTGACAGGAAGATTAAAGATATTATCTTGGAAGTGTACTCCATCGGAGAATCGAGACAGGGCAAATCGGAGTTGTTCTCTCAGTATGGGCAACACGAGAAACTGATGCCATCGATTGTGAAAGCTCCAGTCTTAGAGTTAAAGAAGCTGCCAAAACACTTACAATATGCTTACTTGGGACCGGAGGAAACTCTTCCAGTGATTATCAGTTCTGATCTAACCATGGTGCAGGAAGAAAGACTAGTCAGAGTATTGAGAGAGAACAAGGAAGCCATTGGTTGGACCCTGGCAGATATAAAGGGTATCAGTCCAACAGAGTGTATGCACCATATATACTTGGAAGAAGGAGCACGACCAGTACGAGATTCGCAGAGGAAAATGAATCCTGTCATGAAAGAGGTGGTACTTAAGGAGATCCTAAAGCTTTTGGAGTTGGGCATAATTTACCCTATATCCAACAGCCAATGGGTCAGCCCGGTTCACGTCGTGCCGAATAAATCTGGGATACAGGTTTTGGAGAATGACAAAGGCGAGCTTGTTCCAACAAGGCTACAAACTGGATGGAGAGTCTGTATAGACTACCGGAAGCTGAATATGGTCACACGGAAGGACCATTTTCCATTACCCTTTATCGACCAAATGCTGGAACGGCTAGCTGGTAATGCTTATTACTGTTTCCTGGATGGATATTCAGGATATATGCAAATATTCGTAGCTCAAGAAGATCAAGAAAAGACCACGTTCACTTGCGTGTACGGGACTTTCGCCTACCGAAGAATGCCATTTGGTCTTTGTAATGCACCTGGAACCTTCCAACGGTGCATGATGAGCATTTTTTCAGATTTATTGGAAAATTGCATAGAGGTGTTTATGGATGATTTCACGGTGTATGGTGATTCGTTCGACACATGCCTTAATCATTTGGAGCTAGTATTGAAAAGATGCGTGGAGAAAAGCCTGGTACTCAATTATGAAAAATGCCATTTTATGGTGAAGGAAGGCATCGTACTGGGCCATGTCATATCGGAGAGGGGCATCGAAGTGGACAAGGCAAAAATCGATTCCATCGCCAAGTTGCTGTATCCAACTACGGTCAAGCACATACGGGCATTCCTTGGCCACGCAGGATTCTACCGCAGATTCATAAAGGATTTTGCAAAGGTTGCTCAACCCATGACCCGTTTGTTACAACAAGATATACAGTTCGACTTTGATGACGACTGTAAGGAGGCATTTCTGAATCTACGGGACAGATTGGTATCAGCCCCTATTATTCAACCACCAGATTGGGAGATACCATTCGAAATCATGTGTGATGCTAGAAATTACGCGGTTGGAGTAGTACTGGGGCAGAAGAAAGGTAAGGAAAGCCACGTTATATACTACGCCTCGAAGACTTTGAATCCAGCCCAGTGTAGCTACACCACAACTGAGAAGGAATTGTTGGCAATGGTTTTCGCAATCGAGAAATTCAGATCATACCTTCTACACCGATCACGCTGCTTTGAAATACCTCATGGCGAAGAAAGAATCAAAACCACGACTTATCCGGTGGATATTGCTGCTCCAAGAGTTCGACTTAGAAATAAGAGATAAGAAGGGAGCCGCCAACCTAGTAGCTGATCATCTAAGCAGGCTCCAAATGGGAAAGGATGATGGTGAACCAATAGAAGAAGCTTTTCCAGATGAGAGGCTGTTTGTCGTACGAGATCATATAGAGATGGAGACTCTGTATGCCCTGATCGATGAGGAGCCCTGGTTTGCAGACATAGCAAATTATCTTTTTACTAAGGAAGTGCCACTAGGGAAGACCAAGTTCGAGAAACAGAAATTGGTGATACAGGCTCGCTTTTATTTTTGGGAAGCACCACATTTGTGGAAGATTGGCACAGATCAAATCATACGGAGGTGCGTTCCGGAGATTAAACATGCTCAGATATTGGAGATGTGCCATAGCACAACATGCAGTGGACATTTCGGTGGAAGAAGAACAGCGCAAAGAATATTGGATAGTGGATTCTATTGGCCTACAATCTTTGCTGATGCCAAGAAATGGGTACAGGGCTGGCCGAAGTGTCAGATGGTAGGGGGTATCACCACAAAAGATGAAATGCCTCAAATGCCTATTATGCCTGTGGAAATTTTTGATGTATGGGGAATCGACTTTATGGGACCATTCCCTAAGTCAGGAAATTATGAATACATTTTGGTGGCAGTCGATTACGTATCCAAATGGGTCGAAGCAAAGGCTACAACCAGTAATGATGCTCATACGGTGGCAGAATTTTTGAGAGAGCAGGTGTTTAATAGATTTGGAGTTCCGAAAATCCTCATCAGCGACAAAGGATCTCATTTCTGCAATGCCACCATTAGAGCACTCACCAAAAGAATGGGAGTGAAACATAAAGTCACGACTGCATATCACCCCCAGGCCAATGGGCAGGCTGAAATTTCTAACAGGGAGATCAAGGGCATATTGGAGAAGGTGGTTCATCCCAATCGTAAGGATTGGAGCAATTACCTGGGAGATGCGTTATGGGCATACCGCACTGCCTATAAGACTCTAATTGGCATGTCACCATTCAGGCTTGTGTTCGGAAAAAGATGCCATTTACCAGTAGAAGTGGAACACAAAGCTTACTGGGCGATCAAGAGAATCAACTTCAGTATGACTAGGGCCGGAGAAGAAAGAAAGTTGCAAATGAATGAATTGGAGGAACTTCGGTTGGAGTCATACGACAATGCAGCTTTGTACAAGGAAAGAACGAGGAGAATCCACGATGCAAAGCTTATGAAGAAGGAATTTTGGTCTGGCCAAAAGGTGTTGTTATTCAACTCTCGATTTAAGTTGATGAGTGGGAAGCTTAGATCAAAATGGGGAGGACCTTACATCGTGAAGGAGTTATTCCCAAATGGAAGTGTCGAAGTTTATGATTTGAATGGAAAAGATATTTTTGTGGTGAACGGTCATCGCTTGAAGCCGTACTTCGACTATTCAGAGTTGAAGAAGACCAAGAAGAAATGTTCTTTACTGGATCCTATTTATCAGTAAGAGCCAAAGCTGGAAGTCGAGCTCAAGACATTAAACAAGAGCGCTGACTGGGAGGCAACCCAGGAGTGGTCGCCGGTAAGACCACAACCGCTTCCCCTTAATTAGTTATTAAAGAATTTTTTTGAGTTAAGTGAGTAATGGACTAAGTCAGAACTGGAGAATGTGGGCCAAGGTGTTTTTTGAGTCTATTTTGAGATTCGAACCCACTTTGCGATGCAAAGTGTGTAGGTGGAGGTCCAGGGTGAATTGTGAACCCACTTTGCGATGCAAAGTGTGTAGGTGGTAGACCGGTGTGTGGAATGAGGACGGTCTAACCAGGAAATGACGTGGAGGCGCATCTGACAAGGACGGCTAGATATAACTGTGGCGCTTGGGATTTCGCACGAAATTTGAATTTCAAATTTGGTAGTGATTTTATTCCCTTGAACGTTTCAACTTCCCATAACTGTCACCTCACCACTCCATCAGTTAAAAGGAGAAAACCCTCATCCATTAACCCTCGCAGCCTTCATAACCGCCACACACTCAGCCACTCTCTCCACTTCGCCATAACCGCCGTCCACAAACCTGCCATTTAAACACTCAGTTCCAGTTTTCACTCCACATACCTGCACCAATCTTCACCGTCTTTCTGAAAACCCCAAGTTTCCAACCATCACCATGGTCAGAATCAAGAAAGCCGCGCACAAAAGAACGAACAAAAGTATCGCCGCCTCCGGCAGTACTCAAACCAAAGGCCCAGCCGCTACAAAATCTGTACTGGTGGGGGAGAAGAGAAAAACGTGCAGCACCACCTCCGAGGAAACCCCTGTGCACAGTTCAGAAAAGACCACACCTACTCGGGGTGTGGAAGAAGAGGAACAGGAGAAGATTCCCTCGCCGGAGAAGCAACCCACCGGAAAAGGAGACGCTGCGGGTGACCAAGAGCAGGTACAGGTCGAGGAAGAACCAGATGTTCAACCGCCTAGGAAGAAAGAGAAGAAGAAGCCTGCAGTCAAGGACACCATTACCGCAGCAGCAGCGAAGAAGAAGACCACCGGAAAGAAAACAGCTAGTCCTCCACCAAAGGAGCCTACTCCAGACCCCAGTTCTTCCTGCTCCCAATCTCAATCAAAGGAGGGTGGTCTGACCACTTCTGACCACGAAGAGAAGGAACAAGAAGGCGAGCAAGGGGGAGAGCCAGTTGGAGAGGAGGAGACAGAAAAAAGTATTCCCGTGCGGGCTCAGGAAGATATCACCCCGCAAAGCAAGAAGAAAGTGGTGGGAGCAAAGAGCAAGCTCGAAACCTCGAAACCCCCCTTATCGCAGAAGTCCAAATAGAGCAAATTAGGGGGCAAGGTTGGTACTACGAGCACGGTGAGGAGGGTTACAGCTGAGGAAAAAGGGAAGGCAAAAAAAGGAGAAAAGGAAGGAGAAGCAAAGGAAATCGAAGAGGAAGAAATAGAGAGTGTGGAGATCATCGACAGCTCTAACTCGGGGGAGATTCAAGCACCTGTGAAGTCTACACCCAGTGTCACCACCAAGAAAACAAGAACCAAGAGAAAAGGCGTGTTACGACCTGCATCATCTGGAGCAACCATACCGCGAGACAGACAGCGGTATGCCATCCTACAAAATAGGGAGATCCTCCCTTGGTACTACATGTTGACAGAAAGCTTGGAAGCATTTGGAATCAAAGAGAAGGTGGTGGGATACTTCAAGGGTATCGGCTGGGGAAAGGTTTTGGAATGGAACTACCCTGCGTTCAAGAAGCTGTCGGAGGAATTCATGGGGACAGTGGAGTTCAAACCCCGCGGCAACTATAGTATCGAGACTCCGGGCACCTTGCGCTTTCAACTGCGGGGCAGGATGTTCCCTCTCTCCATCAATGAGTTGAACATTCAACTCGGAGTACTCGAGCTGCGGGAGGTATATGAGGATGAGTATAAGGAGGCAAAGACGGTGGCCTCAGATGAATGGAAGTCTCAGATTGACCACTACTGGTCAATCATCTCCACCAGGAATCGCTATGTGAAGAACAACAGCAAGTCCAATGAGATCAGAGATCCAGCGCTATAGATTTGCCACAGGTGGCTGGCTTACAACCTCTACGGGTGTTTGGAGAGGTCCAATGTGGTGACTCAACAGGAGCTGTTCATTTTATGGTGCATGATGGAGAATAGACGGATGAACTTTAGGTTCATAGCAGCGCAGCAGTTTCAGTTCGGCGTGACCCACCACAACAAATACCTCTCACTCTGCCCTTTGGTGACGATTCTTGCAAAGAATCTCACCAATTTCGACTTGGAGAAGCCAGATGATCTCGCAGTTGCTGATACAAGATTTCTGGACCAAGGGCGCTTCGTGAGGTCGAGGATTGTTGAGGTGGACGAGCATGGGAATTACTCACTGGTCTACCCAAAAGGCACAGCAGAACCGAGCAAGGTGAATGAGCAGGCGGTTCCGCGCCGCTCAAACAGTGATGGTGGCAGTACTGTCAGAACTGAAAGAGCTACGTGCAGAAGTAGCAATACTGAGGGCAGAGATGATGGCAATCCATACCAACATGAAGAAAGAGGCATTGATGGCAAAAGCGGAAGGAGAGGAGGAGGATGCCTCCGACCAGAATGAATAAGTTTCCTTTCCCCTATCTGTAGTTTAGGTTTTATTTTTCTTTTTGTTCTTTTCATTTCTGACTTTTACGTTTTGTGTCAGCTGGAGTCTAGTGTAAAGTAAGTCTGTGAGTCTGTGTGTGCGCATGATATATGGATTAGGGGAATGTGTGCATGTTGTTTGGTTTGACTGGTTTGAATGGTATGTTGAGCAACATTACATGTATAGCAGTAGAGGGAATACAGAAGTCCATACCTGTGAGAATTGAGCCTATTTATTTCTATCTTCTGTGTGTTCATGCTGCTTAGTAATCCTAGAACTTGTTAGTGGATTTTAGCTGGTGGTGTAGATTAAAGGATAAGGGCAGTTTATTCATGATTAGAAGCCCCAGAATTATCTAGATGAGCATGATAAACCATTGCTAACCACTTTGAGCCGAAGCACTTTTTCTTTCATAAGCCATTGTAATGATATTTGATTAAGAGTGTCTCCCACACTATACAAGATAAAAAGGGTACATAGATGCTCTAAGTGGAAAGACACAAGTAAAAGAGGGGTAACAAAAGGGGTAGTCAGTGTTTAAGAAGAAGGCATAAATGAAAAGAATGGAAACTCTAAGTGTGATCAAAGATCAATACATGCCTAAGGAAGAAATAAACCCCAAAGAAAGAAAGAAGTATGAGGATTAGTGGGAGCATTTATATTGAACGAGCAGTCCATGTGACTGGAATCAGGTTTTAATCCACTGTCCAAAAGTCCTTACCCTGCTCCGTATGCCCCATTACAACCAAATTAAGACCCTTTGATAAACTGCACCAGACTAACTGATAGCCATAAATCCTCAAACAAGCTAATAGGAAAGCTAATGCAGCATGAAATGAGAGTAAACACTAGCCATACACTTAAGTATGTGAGGAAGATTGCTAATATGATCATGTGGTGTATTTGCTCAATGGGTTGTGGAATGTTAACTTGGTTGATACATGCATGCACGAACTAATTCATTTGATTGCGCACTTTCGTGTCTTGAAGTTTTATTTCCTTTTCATTCATCTCCCTTCTTGGTGTCTTTGTGAATCCACCAACATACTTGAGGGCAAGTATGGTTTAAGTGTGTAGGTGTGATGCGTCTTCGAATTTTGGGCCATTTGGCCCTATTTTTTTCATGTCTTTTGTGTAGTTAGTGTCTGTCCAGGGGAAGGAAGTTATTGTTCGAAGGAAGGAAGCTCAATCTGAGTCAAACAGAAGAAAGGTGGTTAGAATGAGCAGAACTGGAGTGAATTCAGTCGGTTGCAAGGACTACGCAAAAGAGTATGCAGCGCAGGAGATGAATTGAAGCAAGAGACGAGGTTGAAAGGAGGATTCCATGTGAACCCTGAAGCTAAGTTGCTGTTCATCATTCGCATTCGTGGTATTAACGCAATGCACCCAACAACAAAGAAGATCTTGCAACTGCCTTGATTACAAAGAATCAAATCATGAAGCATGCAACCAGTTTGACCACTACAGCAGTTGCCAGTCAGTCGCCAGAGCTAAGGAAGGAAAGCCGAGTGGAAAAGATTCACAGCATATCTGCCGAGCATTTATGGAAAGAAGGATCTTGAAGTCAGCGCATCACCCTAAATCAATCAATTAATCGGAGATTGCCAATCACCAATCAAGTCAATCAGGAAAAAATCAGCATCTCGCTCAACATGGAAAGTGCCAATCATGCCGATTCAGTCTACTCGCTTAGGGTTTTGCTCGCTGCCATTGCTACTATAAAAGTCCAGCCAGAACGGCTGGCACAATGTTGGTTACTTCGCCATTCTATAGTTCTTAGTCCAAGAAACAATTTCAATCTCAGTTTGATATTTTCTTTACGATCGAAACAGTTTATCCACTTAATTTACATTCTGTAGTGAAGAACAAATCCAAGGCTGTTTGCCTTAGGTACTTTTAATTCAAGTATTTCGTATTTCTTTTCATTCATGTGTTCTGTTTCGCTTATCATTATATATTTAATTATGTGTGAGTAATCTACTGGGTGAGATTTGGGTATGGGAAATGATTGACTGTTGATTTGTGAAACATTCGTGAGGCACTTGTGCCATCGGTTGAGTCCAGTAGTTCTGGAAAGACTAGAGCAGAACTCATGGGCAGTCCTGACTTAACGGGTGATCACTGCTCGGTTGGAGCTGTACCATGTCAAGCAAAGGCAGGGCATGACAGACGGCAACGTTCGATGTGCCCATGACCGAGTAGCTAAGCAGCACCTGACATGGTGCTGTAGATCTGGATGGTGAGGAATGGACAAGGGGATACTGTGTCTTTCTTCAGTCTTGGACTTCTCTAACAATCACCCATCAACTGTGACGAGGCATCAAGCCATGGTTATCGACCAAAGGACTCATCTCGCGTATCGTAGATATATCGATGACCGGTTGGACGTAGTACCGGAAATGGATATCCCGCGAGTTATGTCTACTCTGTAGGTGCGGATATGGGAAGTGTGGAAGAGAAGGTTGGTGAGGGTCATACTTGGAGAGATCGGGTATGACTACTATCTAAGGAGGAGTGAAGCACGGCCTTGTGACCGGGGTGAAGCGTGACCTTCGGACCGAGACGACAACAAGGGATTCAACCATCCCAAGTGTGGAGTATGAACTCTTGAAACACCCTAATGTCTTTGGGCCACGCCTTGAGTTTATATAAAGCATGAACGGATCTTCAGTGTGCCCATGACCGATTTAACATATCAACAATGATCATAACCTACCCCAAATATTACCCCCCTTTTATATCTGAATTCCGTTTAGTTTATTTTGTGCAGATATACAGATTGAGACCGTGACAACTCGATTTGTGGACTGAAGAGTAAGGTGGTTCATCACTCTCCGTGGGATCGACCCTAGCTTGCTACTAAGACTAGCCAGTCCGGTAGTGGGCTCAGGAGCGTGTATTGTCCGTCTGGGGCATACACAGGTATTTTGATCGTACCACACGACGGGTGCGTGTCAGGTACTTGCAATGCTTCGGCATTAAAGCATCCAACATATTGACGCAGGCTTTCCGAGGGTCTCTTCCTTAACGCCATGAGTGAGGAAGAGGTCTTAACATGCCTTCTTGCACTAGCAAACTGATGCAAGAACATGGACTTGAACTCACTAAATGAGCTTATGCTGTTGGGGGGCAGCTGAGAAAACCACTGCTGATCTATCTTCGACAAGGTTGTGAGAAAAACCCTGCATTTCACGCCCTCCGTGTACTGGTGGAGCATCACCCCATTCTCAAATCTCATTATATGCTCATACGGATATGTAGAGCCATCATATTCCAATGTCAATGTCTTGAAGTTCGGAGGAAACTGGTCCTCTCTAACGTCCCTCGAGAAAGAAGACTGGCTGTTACTAGTTTTAACAGGCTTCTTAGGAGATTTCTTAGGCGAGGGAACCTTGCGCTGGAGGTCTTTCAGCTGCTGTTTAAGGGATGCAATCTCAGCAGCAACCCCCTCGTCTTGAGGTCTTGTAATACGTGCTTCGTCTTCATTTTCTAATTCAGTTTGAGGGCTCTCATACCCATCACTTTCATGTTGATCCTCCTCCACAGGTTCTCCCTGTCAAGGAGAATAGGGGTATTTAGATCATGAACATTTACTCTCATATTCATGAGGGTTTAGCCATTTCACTGGTGTCTCATTACAACCGAGATCTTACAAGACCCATTCATACCTTCTTGGCTTTGCCCCTTGCCATGCTACCAAACTTCTTAGTTTGACCTTCTAGCGGAGCTAGGGCCTTGGATACAACTTGCTTTACCATAACATTGAGCTGATCCATGGATACCGCATAGGTAACACCCTGCTGCAGAGGCATCTGAGGTTCATCTCTCGTAACCTCCGAGCCTTTATGACCTCCTGCTTTCTGAGGGCTGGTCTACTTGGAGGCCCCTTCCTTCTGAGGTGTAGTTATCTTTGGTGGAGCTTCCTTCAGTGCGTTTTGATTTTCCTCCTCAGTACGTTTCTCTGAGGAGCTATCGTCACGCACCACTCCTTCAGGTGGGGATTCCCGGTCTCAGACCGATGTATCCTCGATGAATGAATCTGTATTTCCAAAATTTTCAACTTATCAGTCAAAAGACAGCATTAGGACCATCATCAGGTCCCATAAGGACCATTATCAGGTCTACACTACCCCTCTCGAAGGACCATCATCAGGTCTCAGAAGAGGAATTTCAGGGAATATGATGCACCATATCCCCTTTCCCTACGCACTCATTCCCCATCTCCGTAGGGACTGAGTGAGACTTACTCTGTAGTCTTTATGCCTTTGCCAATTCTGGCCCCTCAGTTCGTGAGGATTTCCGAATTTTACTTCTCGGAATCATCTATTTTTAGCCATTCTTCCACTCAACAGGGAATTCTATTTAACTTCTACTCCACCAACGGCTCTATATCCACACCATGAAATGTAGTACTTTACGAAAATACAAAAAATAAGCAAGCTTAAGAGATTACACCAAGATTCGCAAAGAGTTTCGAAACATAAAAGTTCTAAAATCACTCAACCCACTCCTTTAAAAATAGAAAAAGCTCTTGAAAGGAGAAATACGAAATGACTCAAAATACTCAGATCCAGTTTCTCAATTCTTTTCTCTCTATTTCGAGTTTAAGCTTGAACTCGATGTCATTGAAAGAAGGACGCGTAAAAAGAGTTTAGGATGAAATTCCGCAGCCAAATTCCGTTCCCACAGACGGCGCCAGATGATGCGGCTAGAAAAGCACACCATGTAAAATCAGAACGAATGAACGACTAGAGAGCAGTACTCACCTATTTCACAATTCTCCTTGGCTTTGGATAACTGGAATCGTCCTTCCCAAAAGAATCCGAGCGTGAATCTGCAAGAAAAGGAGGCCCGGAAAGGTTTCCCGGTGAACCACCTCCAAAGGTTAAGTCAGTGTTCTTGGTTTTGTTTCGGAACCAGTTTAATGGAACAGGGAGTAAGATTCAGAAGAATGTGTGTATGTGTGTTGTGTTTTTTAGTATATATACTCGTGAGTTTTCTTGAGAATGAATTTGTGTTGCTTCCAACTCTTTTACCTTGATCTTTACACGTTCTATCACTTCATTGGCTATAGCAGCATCGTACTCTCTGACGGTACCGGATGAATCATTAATTAAAGTGTCCTTGTCCGTTAGGTATTCAACTGGGAGAGAGCCCTGACTAAGAGCTCTCCGTGCAGACCTCTGGCGAGGCCTTGTCGAGAGATCCACTGACTGCTCTCTAAAAGTAGGTCTCCATGAGAGATCCCATTGCCACCATATAAAATGCTCAGGTCGGGTGTTCAAGTCGCATGCTTAGGTCTTCCTGGAGACCTGGATATTTTTGTCACTATCAACACACATTACTGAATTTCTCAATTCTAAATATAAAGTTAGAAAAACCGTAGTGAAGAAATCAAATCTCACAACTTCTCCGAAAGCTCCAAATCCTCTTTACGTGCCAAAGTTAAAAAAATATGTAAAAGTCCCTTCTAATAAACCCTAAGAGACCTATTCATACTAGGAAATAACTAATAATCCGAATTAGGAAGAAAAACCAAGTAAAATCAAGTTAAAATCCGAAAATACAATAAAACGTGGATGATGATGTCACCATGCTGCTGGCCATGCAACCGCATGCCAGACCGCATGGAAACTCGGCAATAAAGCTCTTTGTCATGCGGCTGGCATGCGGCTGCATGACCCCTCATGACTTTGCGCCATTGCCATGCGGTTGATATACGACTGTTTCTCCTCCATTTTCCACGTTGTTTCTTCATCCAAACGCGTACTACTCTGATCTTGTATCTTCAAGCTTAAATATCCACCTTATCCATCAAATCCTACAAAAAAAAATACCAAAAACGAGCAAGTATCACATTCTTTCAAACCAATCAAATATAAGCCCATACTTGCCATTAAACACAATTTTTCTCAACTTAATAACATCATTTAAACTCCAAAAAGAGGTAAAAATCCATGTTTAACAATAATTTGTGAGATATTTGACACGCACCCGTCGTATGGTACAATCAAAATACTTGTGTATGCCCCAGACGAACAGTACACACTCCTATGCCCACAATCGGACTGGATAGTCTTAGCGGTAAGCTAGGGTCGATCCCACGGAGAGTGAGGAACTACTTTACTCTTCGGGTGCACAAATTGAGTTGTCACGGTCTCAACTTGTTTATCTACACAAATAAACTTGGAAGACAATCAAATAAAAAGGGGTAAGATTTGGGATTAGGTCATGACCATTGTTGATATGTGTATTCGGTCATAGGCATACTAAAGATCCGTCCATGCTTCGTACAACTTCAAGGCGTGGCCCAAAGACATTGGGGCATTTCAAAAGTTTATACTCCAGATGGTTAAATCCCTTGTAGTCACTTCGTCCGAAGGTCACGCTTCACCCCGATCACAAGACCGTGCTTCATTCCTCCTTAGATAGTAGTCATACCCGATCTCTCCAAGTATGACCCTCACCAACCTTCTCTTCCAAGCTTCCCAGCTCCGCACCTACAGAGTAGACATAACTCGCGGGATATACATTTCCGGTAATGCGTCCAACCTATCATCGATATATCTACGATGCACAAGGTGAGTCCCCTGGTCAATAACCATGGCTTGATGCCTCATCACAGTTGATGGGTAGTTACTAGAGAAGCCCAAGACTGAGGAAGGACGCAGTATCCCTTTGCCCGTTCCTCGCTATCCAGATCTACAACACCATTGAAGGCACTGCTCAGCTACTCGGTCTTGGGCAAACTGAATATTGCTGTGTGTCATGCCCTGCCTTTGCTTGGAATGGTACAGCTCTAACCGAACAGAGATCACCCATTAGGTCAGGACTGCCCATGAATTCTGTTCAGATCTCTCTGGAACTATTGGATCCAACCGAAAGCACAAATGCCTCACGAATACTTCACATATCAACAATAAACCATTTTTCCCACCCAAATCTCACCAAGGGAACTACTCACACATAATTAAAGACATGAACACAAAAGTAAATAAAGAATAGAAGAAAATACGGAATACTTGAATAAATACCAAAGGCAAACCGCCTTGGACTTGTTCTTCACAATAGAATTGAAAATGAAAGCTAGTAAATTGTTTGGTACGAAAATATGAAGGAAAATACTAAAACTAAAGTGTATCTTGGGACTAAAACTAAGTAGAATCTGACGAAGAAGCCCCTTATGTCAGTCTAACCCTAACCTCAGTTGTCTGACAGTATTCCTGTGACTGACTTTCCATAAATAGATTGTCGTGATTGATTTGATTGATGGGGATGATTGGCTTTAATGGATTTAGTTGACTTTATCTCTCTCTTGCTTTTTATATCCCAGATTCGCTAGAACCTTCAATCCTTGGTCCTTCACACGTTTTTCTATAAATAGCCCATCTGTGCTGACTGGGACAGTCTGTCATGGCCTTACCGACATGAGTGATCACCTTCCATATTTAGATTGATCCCATTGGTGATTGGCCATCAATTAGTGATTTATTGGGTTGACTCCACCTTTCTAAATATCCTTCCATCTCTGGAAATTGCCAGAATCTTCTGCAAATCTCCTCCACGCGTCTTTCCATATTTAGCTCTGGCTGCTGACTGTTGCTGTTGGGCATGGTCGTACCGACTGCATCCTTCGGTTAGCCTCACACCAGGTGGAATTCTTCTGGAATCGTCATTGCTCAGAGATGTTCGGAGTGGTCCATTGTTGAGCTCTCTTCCTGGGGGAATCATTATCCGACAACGGGGTTAATTTGTCTCGGTAATGCCCATTTCGACCATATTTCGTCCATATGCCCATTTTCGAGCTTCCTTCTCCAAAATACCTGTTTTCTCCCCTATACGACTTATACAGACATAAAAGAAGAGAAAAACAGGGCCAAAAGACCCAAAAATCGAAGACGCATCAATGTCATAATAAAATATTTAAAAAATAAATTCAAAAATACTGAGGTGAGTTAAACGTCAACTGTGCTCATAAAATATTTTCACAATTAGTAAGAGGCATATTGGTCTTCTTGTTTAAGTTGAAAAAAAAATTGCATGATTTATCCTGAAGAGAAGAAATTATTTAGGGTGGATTTTTTTTTTTTTTAGGGAGTAATCTTTCTTTTTTGTTTGTTTGAGGGAAGTGGCCGGAATAGTCTTTGGAATGGAGTCAAAATATCTAATATGGTTATTTTGTGCCCATTAAACATTGAGACCCAGTGAGTCTCAGCCCAACCTAACTAAAATGAGAAAGGAAAGACTGTAAGAGGAGTACAAGTTGGACCTTAAAGCCCATATACCCTTCTTCAAGCTAAAGGACTAATTTACCCTCAAATCAGCCCACTATAAAACATTCTTACACCTCTCAGCTCAAGGTATCGTTCATTTACACTAACTTTTACAATTTTTGCCCTTTTCCTTCTCTTTCCTTTTCGCCCAAGTTTTCTGACATAAGCATCGGAAGGTCCTTACCGGACATCACCCCCATTGTAGGAATTCTTTCTTTTGCAGGAATTGAGATCCACTCCTGGAGGAAGAGGGTAACGAACCAGGTAGTTTATTCAACCTCAAAGTGGAGAACACATTTATCAATTTTGTACAGTTTTATCCATTTTCTTTTGTTGATAAGGCGTTAACCCAGTCTTATCAACTGGCATCGTCTATAGGAAAATTGAGTTAGAGCGTCGATTTTCTTTTTATTCCTTTTATATGCTTTCTTCTGCCTTTGAATCTGGGTCGATGAGAGTCGGAAAAGAGTGGGGGGCATAGTTCTGAAGGAAAATGATTCGTGGTGGTAAAACACCTGAAGGCAGACTGTGCTAGAACATCCTTTAAGGAAGACTGAAGGCAGTAACTATTTTCATTTTTGAGCAACTTCTGTCTTTTACTTGTGTAATATAAGAACAGTAGATGGATCTAAACATATGTAAAATGTAACATCTGAAGTTAAGAAATAAAAATAAACAAAGATGTTCTAAATCAAAGACAACGTGAAGCCGTGCCGAACGAGCAGGAAAAGCTCTGCTGGACTCCAGCCTGAAGTGCTGCGAGTGAGCCACGCACCTCTGTCGAAGGAAACTAAGCCGTGGCAAACGGGCCGGTAGAGCTCTGCTGGACTCCAGCCTGAAGCGCTGCGAGTGAGCCATGCACATCTGCCAGAGGAGACTAAGCCATGCGGAACGGGCCGGCAGAGCTCTGCTGGACTCCAGCCTGAAGCACTGCGAGTGAGCCATGCACCTCTGCCGGAGAAGACTAAGCCGTGCTGAATCGACAGGCAGAGCTCTGCTGGACTCCAGCCTGAAGCGCTGCGAGTGAGCCACGCACCTCTGCCGGAGGAAACTAAGTCGTGCCGAACGGGCCGGCAGAGCTCTGCTGGACTCCAGCCTGAAGCACTGCAAGTGAGCCACGCATCTTTACCGGAGAAAATTAAGCCGTGCTGAACGGGCCGGCAGAGCTCTGCTGGACTCCAGCCTGAAGCACTGCGAGTGAGCTACGCACCTCTACCGGAGGAAATTAAGCCGTGCTGAACGGGCCGGCAGAGCTCTGTTGGACTCCAGCCTAAAGCGATGTCAGTAAGCCACGCACCTGTGCCGGAGGAAATTAAGCCGTGCCGAACGGGCCGGTAGAGCTCTGCTGGGCTCCATCCTGAAGCGGTGCGAGTGAGCCACGCACCTCTGCCGGAGGAAATCCAGCAGAATAGAACAACACACATATAAATGCTAGTTTTTAGTCATAATTTGCATTTGAATAATTCACATGAGAAACTTGAATTGCTAAAATCAGTTTTCGTTTTCATAAAATTTTCAGCACGGCGTATAAAGAAAAAGGAATGGAACTGAGGGATGGAGCTAAAGCTAGTGGTGATAGCGAAGTAAGGGTCGAAGGAAATACCCCTGACTAGTCCAAAGAAAAAGAAAAAATGGAATGAGGACATGGAGAAGCTATGTATGTAACCCCAGAACAACTACAAGAGCTATTAACCAAAGTGGTGAATACTGCGGTAGCAACCCAACTGCAGAACCAAAAGAAAAAAGAAATGGAAGAAAACGCCGATGAGAGCCAAGGGAATGACGATGCTGAAAATAGACAGGAACATTCCATGGGTCAGGACTGTGAACAAGAATATTTTAGGGTGCAACCCACCCCGAAGTCAGGAGGAGTTTATGTTCCAAATCAGGACAGAGCCTAACAGAGCTCTGTTGCTCGAGAGTTGGCAGCCATGAAAGAATTGATCGAGGGAAAATCTGCAGGACATAAAAGGAACAAGGCCTCTCCCTTTAGCGATAGTATCATGACTGAGCCCCTGCCTTATCATTTCAAATTCCCTATGGATCTGGTGTATGAATGAATGGCTGATCCGCAAGATCATCTGGATCCCTTCAAGAATCTTGCAATGTTGCAGGGATTTTCTGATGAGATTAAGTATCGAATGCTACTGGCCACTTTCAAAGGTCTGGCTCAGAGGTGGTTCAGCCAGTTGAAGCCACGAAGTATTGAAACATATGAAGATTTTGCATCTCAACTGAAAAATCAATTCGCCAGTGCCCGTAGACAAAGCTATTCGGTCATAACCTACTTGAATTTTCAACAAAAGAAAGGAGAAAGTCTAAGGAACTACGTGGCCAGATACAACGCTACAGCCCTGCAAGTGCCCTCCGCAGACGACAAAATCAAAGTATATGGCTTAATAAATGGATTAAGGGAAAATGATATTTTCTATGCGTTAGGAGAAAGAGGCAAATGGGGATACGATAAAGTGATGGAATGGATGCACACTCGAATCAGCAATGAAGAAGCATGGGAAACAAAATGCGCAGAAGATAGGATAAAGAACAGGCACAGAAGATAGAAAATTCCAGAGAAGGAAAGGGGAACAGAATATCCCCGAAGAAAATTGTGGATAGAAGGTTTATGGAGGCGGGGAGACCTCCTCGTCTAAACAGAAGATTTGAAACATTGAGAGAGCAATTAACTTCTATACCGAGGAGTAGCTTATTTGGAAAAGCATTGGCTCGTGGGCGCATTCCATACATAGAACTAACTGTGTCCCCATCTAAAATTCTGAACATAGCCCCCAGACTCTTTTCGGTACCTTATACCGCCGAGAACGGATCAAAAAAATCCACCCTCCAATCTCTTCTGTTGATTCCATAGAGACTACGGTCATGATAGGGATGAATGCCGACATCTTAAAGACGCGATCGGAAAATTGTTCAGGGCTGGAAATATCTATGAATGTATACGCTAGAGCAGAAATAGCAGATCTGGAAGTTGGAAAGGGCAAGATAGAAGAGGGTATCAGCAGGAAAAGCGAAAGGAACCTCCCGAGGTCAGAGAACCAGAAACCCCACAGTTGGCAATAGAGGGACCACAGACCCCCGAAGAAAAAATGCTATTCCCTAAAAAGCAGAAGTCAATCATGATGATCGTGGGGGGACTTATTAGTGAAAACTCGGGACAGGCCCAAAAAAAAGCCCAGAGAGTTGTAAGGAACCCAAATCTATGAAGCGTAGGCTCAGTCCAGCCTCAAGACAGCATGCCAGATCTAAGCTTTGGAGATAAAGACTTAATGGGGATAGTCACCCCACAGGATGATGCATTGGAAATCGCACCAGAAGTAGCAGGGCATGACGTCGCAAGGATATTGATAGACACTACAAGCTCTGCGGACATAATCTTCTCTAGTTGTTTTTAGCTTATGGACATAAATGAGGAACTGGTACCTGTACCAGCAATGTTAGCTGGATTTTCTGGAGGGGTAGTAGTACCCCTGGGAATGATCCGCCTCCCAGTGGTAATGGGGGACGGAAAAGTAAGGAAAATGAAGATGGTCCAATTCTTAGTGGTGAACGCGCCCAGTTCTTATAACATCATTCTTGGCAAACCTTCCCTGAACGCTTTCCAGGCTGTAGCATCAACATACCACATGAAATTAAAGTTCCCAGTGGGGAAGCTGGTAATAGAAGTCAGAGGAGACCAGACTAAGTCCAGATCTTATTTCGCCAGCGAAATAAAAAGAGCCAGAAGTTAGAACGGAAAGCGTCAAAGAGAAGAAGATGAGGAAATGACAGAGCCGGTGTCCATGGCCAGTAGTCAGAGCTCGTCATACTCTACCAGACGTGATAATCTGGGAGCCATCGTAAAAATCGAGAAGGAAAAATTGGAGGAACTGGAGATGGATCCAGAGCCTAGGCCCACCCTGCAGAAAAGACCATGAACATCGAGTTATATGAAAACAAAGTGGGTTTTGTGACAAGAGTTGGTGTAAAAAGGGCACCTGAAGAAAAAGATCGAATAATAGCATGTTTGCAGTGGAATGCAAATGTCTTTACCTTCGATACGAACGACCTGCCAGGCATATACCCTCATGTGGCGACACACAAACTGAACATTAACCCGAAATTCAGACCTGTCCGTCAGAAGCTCAGACAATTTGATGATGAAAAAGATGTAGCCCTGAGAGAACAAGTCTGAAAGGCCTTACAAGTAGGGTACATAGTCAAGATTCAATTCCCCAATTGTCTATATAATGCAGTGATGATCAAAAAACCAGGTGGCAAATGGAGAATGTATAACGATTTCCGAGATTTAAACAAGACATGTCCCAAAGATCACTATCCCTTACCCCGCATGGATCAGTTAGTAGACGCTACAGCTGGAGCAGAACTCCTTTCAGTGATGGATGCCTACCAAGGGTATTATCAAATTCAGATGGACCCAAATGATGTCATGAATGTATGTTTCATTACCTCTAACGGAACTTTTGGATTCGTCAGGATGTCTTTCAGGTTAAAAACACTGGGGCCACGTATCAAAAAATGATGGACACTATCTTCGCAAAAATCCTCAGCACTCACACCAAGGTCTATGTAGACGATATTCTGGTACATCGCATAAAATTTGTCTCGCACGCCAAAGATTTTGAGGAGGTTTTTGCAATTGCTAGAGCCAACATATTAAAGCTAAATCCAGCTAAATGTATATTCAGAGTCAAGCAAGGAAAATTTTTGGGCTATATGGTTACTCTTGAGGGAATCAAAGTTAACGATGCAAAGGTGCAGGCCATACTGGAGATGCAACCTCCCAAAAGCATCAAGGATGTACAGAGCTTAAACGGCAAAATAACAGCATTAAGCCGATTTATTTCTAGATCTGCAGACACAAGCTACCCATTTTTCCAGACCCTGAGAAAAGGGGCCCGATTTGAGTGGACAGAGGAGTGTAAACAAGCTTTTGAGGACTTAAAGAAGCATCTGGCGGAGCTTCCATTACTAGCTAAGCCAGAACCTAAAGAGACATTATACTTGTATATTGCCGTGGGAAAACAGTCCCTGAGCTCAGTACTGATCAAAGAAGAAGGAACCAAGCAGTGTCCCATTTATTACGTCAGCCGCATGTTGCAAGTAAGCAATCCTACCTATTTTAGCGAAGAAAATAATTAATAACTTCATCTTACCCATCTAAAAAGAAAGGAAAACGTATTCGCAGGGACCCAAGAAAAGGTATACTGAGGTAGAGAAGGCAGCCCTAGCCATCATGATCGCAGCAAGACGATTGAGGTAACAGAACTAACATATCAATTTGCAAGTAGTGAACTAAGTGGGAACAGAATAAAAGATTTACATCTGATTGACCATAATATAGGTACTATTTCCTAGCAAACAAAATAATTGTGTGAAGCCATTGGCCTTTCACCTAAGTCCTGGGTAGACCCGATCTGTCGGGAAGAATGGTGAAATAGACAGTCGAGTTGGGAGAATATGACGTTGAGTTCAAGCCCAGAACCACAATAAAAGCCCAGGCTCTGGTGGATTTTATCCAGGAATCCACCAGATCCGGGGAAGAGGAAAAGGATTGGATCACTGAAGTAGATGGCGCCGTAAACATTGGAGGCTAAGGCGCAGGAGTAATGATCTTCAAACCTGACGGAGAAGAATTGCGTTTCGCTATATATTTCCAATTTAGAGTATCTAATAATGAGGCTGAATACGAGGCGTTGATCAGACGGCTGAGAATGCTCTGGGAGATGGGAGCTAGGAAAGTGGTAATCAAATCTGATTCCCAATTGGTTACGCAGCAAGTAGAAGGAGTATGCGAGATCAAAGAGGATCGGATGATAAAATACTCAGAGGTAGTGAAAGAGCTGCGAAACAAATTTGAAAGCTGTCGGATCGAACAAGTGCCTAGAGATGAAAACGTCAGGGCTGACCAGTTAGCTAAACTAGCCAGTGCACCGATGCCTTAGCTATTGAAGGCGAGGTAGCTTGGAGAACCCCGATAATTTACTATCTGCGAACAGGAAAAAAACTGCCGGGCCTAGATAAATCCACCAAAATTAATTATCAGTAATACTGCCTGGCTGGTGGTCAGCTCATGAGAAGATCCTTCACGCACCCACTATTGAATTATATCGGAAGGGATGAGGCTAGCTACGCCATAAAGGAAGTACACGAGGGTGGCGCTGGAAGTCACTCTTGATACAAGGATACGGTAAGGAAAATCATCAGAGCTGGACTTTACTGGCCTACGCTTGTAAAAGACACCAAAGATTACATGCAAAAGTGCAACAGATGCCAGATGAGCGGGCGAGTCATACACGTTCCGGAAGAGAATTTGCAAGGTCTGTACGCCTCATGCCCGTTCTATAAGTGGGGAATAGACATTGTAGGGCCATTCCCGAAGGTAGATCGAGGCAAAAAAATTATAATAGTTGCGGTGGACTACTTTAGCAAATGCGCAGAGGCCGAAGCTGTGCCGGCAATCACCACGACCGCAGTGCTGACATTTATCTGGAAGAACATAGTATGCCGCAGTTCAATGGCCGAAAGATGAAATCATGGTGCAAAAGTATGGGAATTACCCAGAGGTTCGCAACCGTCAGGCGCCCAGAGACAATTGGGCAGGTAGAAGTCACCAATCGAACTATCGTGAGCGGAATTAAGGCACGTCTGAAAACTGATGAGAAAGATTGAGTTGATTCATTAGACTCCGTCCTCTTGTCGTACAGAACTGGAATCCGCAGCGCCACTGGAGAAATGCCAAGCGACTTAGTATATGGAACAACCCCAGTAACCCCCGTAGAAATTGGAGCAAAATCTTGAAAAATCTTGAATTACAACGAGGCCGAAAATAGCCAGGCAAGGAGGGAAGAGCTGGACTTAGTAGAAGAGATTCGGAGTGTTGCAAAGGCAAGGTCAGAAGCTTACAAGGAGTCCGTCAGAGCTCGGCACAATGGCAAGGTGAAAGAAAGATTGTTTGAAGTTGGAGACCTGGTACTAAGGAGAGTTGACGCACTGAAGCCCCTTAAAAAGTTGGAGTTGTCATGGGAAGGACCATATAAGGTTGCGAAAGTACTGAAGGGCGGGGCCTACGAATTAATCGGGCAAGGAGGAAAGAAGTTACCTCGTCCCTAGAATGTGCATAACTTAAAGAAGTATTATGTTTAGAAAAACAAAGGACATACCAGGCTTTTTCTTACTGATTCAATCAAGATGGTCGTATACACCATTTCTTCTGTCCAACATATTGCGTTAGTTTTAATCAAAGCATTTGTATAAGCTATTTCTCCCTTTATGGATGTAATCGTGTTAATAGAGTTATGATGAATGAATCGCGTTCTCTACTTTTTCCAAAATTTAATAAGGGCATCTCGAAAGACATAAAACTCGGCGCATTTTGATCAGATTAAACTCTTTTATAATAATCGGCATCACTAATAAATCAATAAACAAAGTTCAAGTATATTCCACCGAAAAGATAGGACTTAAGAAATTTTCCGTCTTTATTAATGATGACAACACCAAAACATTTCAAAAAATAGTTGGCAAAACCCTGAACTCTGAATCTCGAACTTTGGTGAAGCATATGGTAGGCTAAATCTGTCTTAGCAGATCTAGCAGAAAAAAGAAAAACCTGAAGTCCCATGGCAAACCTTGTCGATAAGTGTTGAGCTGGAATCACCAGGCCATACATCTAGACAGAACCCGAACGAGGGAAACTAGACCTGCCGTTCACAGAGGAGACTCAAAAGTGCATAAATCTCCAACCCTTGGCTTCCACGTCCTCAATCCTATTTTCGATGCAAAAGGTGCTAAGGCGAGCCTTGGGAGCCACAAAAAAGCAGTGTGGCCTCATCACCCATCACTCTCTCCCACCGAATTAAGGGCTCTGGACGATAGAGCTGTTCCGAGGGACCAACTCCCAACCCCTGATGTTAGAAGGAATGAAGGAGGAGCCCGCCATCCAATAAAATAAGGAGACCCTGAAGCGAGCCTGGCCGTTTAAGGAGATAGACAATGGCAGGGTCACTTTCTTTAGGATCTTCATTTCCTGCTCCCTATACTCAGTGATAAAGCGATGATCAGAGGAGAAAAAGCTCGAAGCCTAAAGACTCAGCCAGACATCATTAATTTGCTTTAGATTGTTGGATTTGAGGTGTTGCTGCTCAAGAGGTGATACTGCTCAAAGATGTTAGCAAAGTTTATGTAGCCAAAAGTACAGCTGAAGTGTCGAAGTCGTTGTGTAGAACAAACTCTGTATGTGTGCTTCAGTCTGTGCTAAGGGAACCTGGAACAGTCTGGCAGAGACTTACCTTATCGGCGCGGATTTTGCGGGATTTTTTCCAAGTTTATGATAGATGCGGACAAGATACATATCAAGCAGATAAGAGACGTGTTCCCCAAACCTTATCCACACAAGGAAAGAATATCTAAAGAGATATACATGATGGCGAAGATATCTAGGGTTTCTCCTATATATATTCGACATCAACAATTGTGAGGGTTGGCCGTTTGTTTTATTGTTTGAGTGCTTATACTTTCTTGAGAGTATTGTATTGTGAGAGCACGATATATTGAGATTTTATCTTTGATAAATTAAGTCTTAAAGATATTTAAGGGTCGAACTGGCGGTTCGAGCTTAGGTTGAGCGATTGTAGATCGTCAATCACGAATTCACGTGAAGTTAGGAAGAGGGTGAGTGAAAGGGTAGCATAAGGTGGTGACCTGTATGTGTAAGATCCTCTGTAGCCATTTCTTCTAATAGTGGATTGGTTCTCTATTGGGAAAAGGCCCCCCAGACGTAGGTTGCAAACCTGACTGGGTTACCATATTGTGTGTCTTTTATTTCAGCACAGTTTATTATTTCTGTTCTACTGATTGTGCTAAGTTTTTCAAGTAACACAATTAACTTTATATGCTTAAAGTATACATTTAGATCTAACAATTGGTACCAGAGCGGTACACCGATCTTACATGTGTTGATCTTGGGACAGACATCTAAACGTGTTGCTGCATTTGTGATAAGACACAATGACTTCCACAGGTGGCAGTTCGATGATGAAACCACCAATTCTTGATGGATCAAACTATGGATATTGGACGATTCGATTGATGGAACACATCAGAGCCATCAATGAAGAGGCGTGGGAGACAATCAAGTTAGAATTCAAACCTCCCACCATAGCCACTGGTGAACCCAATGCTGGACAAGTCAAAGACAGGAAAGAATGGTCGGAAGCTAAACGAATAGAATTTGGAATGAATCAGGTTGCACTGAATGCCATTCAAGCATATGTTACTGTGGAAATATTCTCTCTTATTTCCACATGCACCTCAGCAAAACAAGTACGGGATATCTTGGAGACTTCCTTTGAAGGAAATGATCGTGTGAAAGGGCAACGACTACAGCAACTAGCGACTCAATTCGAGTTACTGAGGATGGAAGAACATGAGTCAATCAGTGACTTTCATGCAAACCTGTTAAAAATCATTAATGAAAGCGTGGCCCTTGGGAATAAGTTTAATAATAAGTTTCTTGTCAAAAAAGTATTAAGATCTCTCCCAATAGGTTCGAGTACAAAGTGGCAGCAATTGAAGAAGCTAGAGATCTCTCTAGCATGAAACTAGATGAACTCATTGGATCTCTAAGAATCTTTGAGATGGGGAAGAAGAGTGAAAGTACTGAAAGGAAGGGAGTTGCCTTTCAAGCACACAACTGGTACCCTGAGACGTCGTCTGTGCCACAAGGAGATCTAGCAGCTGCTGAAGCAATGGTTTTAGTCACAAAGTCATTCAAGAAGGAATTCAAGAAGTTTGCTAAATGAGGGCTTGACAAAAAGAAAGGAAATAAAGCTAAGTCAAACCAACTAGATAAGGAAGACTATCAGTCCACTCTGAAGACTGGGCCTCAATGCCATGAGTGTCATAGTTATGGACACTTCAAGATAAACTGCATCAATACGATACGGAGGCAAGGCAAGTCATACATTGCTACCCACAGTGACGAGGATACTGATGACAGTGAGAATGAAACTGAAGAAAAGGTTGCTCATGTTGCAATCTCTGTAGTACAACCATCCACTCCTATGCCTGAGTATGTGCCTTCTAACAAGGACAATCCAGCAGATGAAGAAAGTGATGCTGACATTGTGGATGAAGAGTCTATGATCAAAAAGTATGAATATCTAATCATTAAGTGCGATGAAGTTGGAAGAATCAATCTAACCCTCAATGCTCAGATTGAGGAGGTGACTAGAGAAAGAGACAATCTGAAAGTCTTGAATATGTCTCTACTCGATCAAAATAACATGCTCCTCCACAAGATGGATCGGATGGATAAGTATTTCAAGATGATGAATAATGATGAAACAACCAAGCTTGACAAGATTATTGAAGCTGGACAGTGCTCAACCAACAAATCTGGTCTGGGCTTCCAAGGAAAGCAGTGGGTGTCTGTTGAAGACAAGGAGAAAAAGGTGAAGTTTGTTCCTCAAAAGGAGAAACCTCAAGGAAATCCTGCTCCTAAGTCAAATCCTTCCAACAATAGAAGGCGAAAGAGAACTCCTCAAAGGAATTAGCAGAAGCAACACAGATGCCGACACATGTGGCAAGGAGTGTTCCAAGATATTAGAATCATCAATTCAGGAAGGGACAATCACCACAACAAGAGGAGTTGTTCAGACCAGTATGCCATTACTGCAACCTTCCTGGACACATAAGGCTACACTGCAGATACTATCTAGGCGACAGAAGAAGCATGTTTCAATCTAGAAACAACTACAATGCATATGTTTCTCTAACATCTCTTTGGGCACGAGCGGATAATAGGTGGTACATGGACAATGCTTGCTCCAAGCACATGACAGGGAATCCTAATTTTCTAACCAATATTGCAGATATCTTTGACGATCACGTTACCTTTGGAGATGGTAATCAAGCTACAGTGATTGGAAAAGGAATACTAAACATACCTGGAATGCCGCCTCTACTGGAATGTTTATTTAGTTGATGGACTAAAGGCCAATCTTCTCAGTGTTGGTCAAATATGTTATGAAGGATACAAAGCCATATTCGATGAGAGTATGTGTCAAGTAGTGAAGAATGGAACTGAATTTATGATTGGTCGCAGATCTCATGACAAGTGCTATCTTGTCACACCCACACATGTATGTCTTCAAGTTAGTGCTGGAATGATTTGAGTCTTGGCATCAGAAACTTGGACATGCAAGTTTGAGAAATATGAAGAAACTTCTGAATGCAGAAGTTGTTCGTGGAGTGCCCAAGCTAGAGATTGATGATAAGGTTATATGTGGACCTTGTCAATTGAGGAAACAAATCGAAATCGGACACAAGAAAGTTCGAAGCATCACCACCTCCGGTATTCTTGAATTGATGCATATGGATTTAGTAGGACCAATGCCCACTCAATGTATATCAAAGAAGGTTTTTATTCTTGTATGTGTTGATGATTATTCAAGATTCACTTGGGTGGAATTTCTCCGTCACAAATCAGAAGCTTTCAAAAGCTTGAAGGACTTGTGCATTCGTGTGGAGATAGAGAAGGACCTTCCCTTGAGAAGAATAAGAAGTGACCATGGTGGAGAATTTCAAAGTAAAGAGTTCATCACTTTTCTGTGCTAAAAAGGGGATAGCTCACGAATTTTTAGCCCCAAAGACACCTCAACAGAACGGAGTTGTTGAGAGAAAGAACAGGACTCTATAAGAAATGATGAGGACCATGCTCAAGGCGAATGATGTAGCTAACAGGTTTTGGGCTGAGGCGATGAATACAGCATGCTATATAGTGAATCGAGTCTATCTCCGTCCAAAGACAAATCAGACTCCCTATGAGATCTAGAAGGGAAGGAAGCCCAACCTCAAATATATCCATGTGTTCGGAACAGTGTGCTATGTTCTGAATGACAGAAGATACACTCAAAAGCTTGATGATCGAGGTCTTGAAGCTATATTTATGGGATATGCTCGTGACATCAGAGCTTTCAGAGTCTGTGTTAAGGCCAACAAGACTATCATGGTGCCTATCATGTGGTCTTTACTGATTCTACAGACGCAGAAGCAGAAGACGAGGCACAACTGCTATTACCTGTGCTAGAGTCTGTGCTAACCTCCTCAAATGCACAGACTGGATCCACTGACATGACCACTGATCCCGTCGATGCTGAAACTCCATCTGACTCTACCACAGACGAGTTAGTCCCTACTACTCCAAGTCCATCTAGAATATTATCTAAGTATCATCCATTAACAAATGTCATTGGAGATGTCACCAGAGGAAGATTAACTAGAAATGTAGCAAGAGACTACAAACACATGGTGGCAAACATTGCGTTCATGTGCTATGTCTCTAAAGTTCTCCCGAAGAATGTCAAAGAGGTATTATTGATTGAAGATTGGATTGCCTCCATGCAAGAAGAATTGTTCCAGTTTGTTCGTTGCAATGTTTGGTATCTTGTGCCACGTCCCATTGATGCTCATGTGATTGGGACAAAATGGATTTTTCACAACAAAACAGATGAGATGGAGGAGATTATTCGCAGCAAGTCAAAACTAGTTGCTCAAGAATACTCTCAAGAGGAGGGTATTGATTATGATGAGACATTTGCTAGGGTCACACGTCTCGAAGCTGTTTGATTACTACTCAGAATAGCATGCTACATGAACTTCAAGCTATATCAAATGGACGTTAAGAGTGCATTCCTCAATGGTACTCTTCAAGAAGATGTGTACGTGGAATAGCCCCCAGGCTTTGTAGATTCAGAATTCCCCAATCAGATCTACAAATTGAATAAGGCGCTTTATGGTTTGAAGCTAGCACCTCGTGCTTGGTATGATACGTTGTCCAAGTATCTCATCTCCAAGGGATACATTCGTGGAGGATGTGACAAGACTCTTTTCTATAAGAGTAATTCGGAAGGTATCATCATTATTCAGATTTATGTTGATGATATAATTTTTGGCTCTGTGTCTCAGGATCTGATCTAGGAATTCATGGGACACATGACAAAGGAGTTTGATATGGGTCTTTTTGCCGAATTGCATTATTTTTTGGGGCTTCAAATTAAGCAATCCGAGGAGAGGATATTTATGACTCAATCAAAGTATGCTCGGAGCTTGGTGAAGAAATTTAGACTTAAAAATGCCAAGGTGCGTCGCAGACCCCTGTCAACTTCAATTAAGCTCAGCAAGGACACAGAAGGTGCTTCTGTAGATCAGTCTCTATACAGAAGTATGATCGGAAGTCTACTCTACTTGATGGCCAGTAGACCAGACATCAGCCACAGTGTCGGAGTCTGTGCCAGGTTCCAGGCGGATCCTAAGGAGAGTCATCTTCTAGCTGTAAAAAACATTATCAAATATGTTCGAGGAACCAGTGATTTTGGTATTTAGGTGACTAAGGATAGCACCACATCCTTAGTGGGGTACACTGATGCGGATTGGGCAGGTAGCTCAGACGATAAAAAAGAGCACATCTGGAGCTTACTTCTTCCTTGGCAATAATTTGGTATCCTGGCACATCAAGAAGTAGGTGAGCCTGTCTCTGTCCTCAACTGAAGCTGAATACATTGCCGCAGGATCAGCTTGCACTCAACTTATGTGGATGAGCCAAATGCTTGAAGATTATGGAGTGTCGTTCGAGCCATTCACTCTTTATTGCAACAACAAGAGTGCTATTGATATCTCAAAGAATCATGTACACCACTCCAAGTCGAAACACATTGACATTCGCCACCACTTCATAAGGGAGCTGATTGAAGAAAAGATACTCAACATGGAGTTCATGCCTACAGAGAAGCAATTGATGGATTTGTTCACTAAAGCCTTGGATGCAGCGAGGTTCGAATCTCTTCGAGCCTCATTGGGTGTTTGCTCTCTCTAATCCCCCTAGTGAGACCTCGTGCTTGTGGTCTTCTAAACAAGCACAATGTATATGTACATTATTGGCTTTTTGGTTTTCTTGGTGTTTCTTGTTTTTCTGTGTGTTTCTGTGCTAGGAATTCTAGGCACAACCATTGGCACACGTAGTATACTGGAGCAGACAAGGGCTGACGTCATCCCTGCATCCTCTCAACGACTATTTTTTCTGATCGCGTCTCTGCGACTTCAAAACATAGCAACGACTATTTTACGTTCAAAATTGAACGTTGTAGATAAGGATTGATTCAAATCTTTATATATATATCATCTTCTATATTATTGGGATTTATTTCCATAGTTATCTTCTAAGAGAGAGAATTACACCGCCTTTGAACTTATATATCTTGTTGCTTCTGCATTAAGATTTCTTCCCATCTTTTGCTTACTTTCGAAGCTCTTTCTCTCTCTCAAAAATCTCAGCTGTGTTCGTGTATTATTGATCATTACTCATCATGTCTGAAGGAAGCAGCTCCACTCAACGTTTCTCTGATGATTCCGACAACGATGATGTCCCTATCTCCCGACTTTACACAGCCAGAGGTAGAAAGAAGAAGCAAAGCTTAGGCATCATGGAATACTCGGACTCCGATTCAGACTCCGGAGAGAAGATTCCTCCCACTACTGCATTGAAGAAGAAGCCTGCTCCGTCAAAGTCCTTCTCTCCGGCGAAGACAACCTCTGAATCGCCGTCAAAGTATTCTCCCCCACCGGAGAAGCAAACTGTGGAGGATTCCGCTTCTGAAATGGAGTCGAGTGAGAAGGAACAGTCCCATGTTCCTGTTGCTGCCATGAAGAAAAAGGCTACTCCGTCCAAGTCTTCTTCCTCGCCTTCTTCAGCGACCTGCATCTTCCGCCGGAGGCTCTCAATCTGTTCGAGATCAATCTTCCATCCCTCCTGTGATTTCTGTGTTTCAACAAGTTGAGAAGGAGGTTCCTGCTGCTGAGGAGGAAATTCATGTTGATGAAACTGCCGTCGATGACTTTGTGGCAGAATTAGAGAATCCTGTTGAGGCGTCTGTGCCAACAGAAAAGAAGAAGAGTTCCAAAAGACGTCTTCGCAAGCTTTCTGACCCACCCAGAAAGAAGGTCAGAATTGAAGAAGCTGCTCTGACCATCAAGGAACCAGTTGCGACCCCTGCTACTCGAACGAGGGGTCAGTTGGCCAAGAAGTTTGCTGCTGTTACTGCCCGTGATGTCAAGGGTAAAGGGAAGGTTGGTGAATCTTCCAAGAAGAAGAAGAAGGCTGCCCCAAAGCCAAAGAAAGAAGTGGATCCCAATCAGCACATTGAAGTTGAGTCTGGGCCTAAGCGTGTGTTGGAGAGTGATGCCGGAAACTCTGAGCACGAAGTATCTCATCAGGGTGCATCATCTGCCACTCCAGCCAGAAGAACAACTGCAGAAGCCATTCAAAGATCAAAGGTTGTGCTGGATGCCCTCAGATTCAAATCTAATGAACAAGCTGATGCATGGGATAATGTGATCCACAGGAAGTTGGTCTATGAGCAACCTGTGAAGAAGGAAGATCTGGAGGGAACTGGTCTTGACAAGCTGCTGGAGGACGCCAAGTGGGATCAGACTGTCTACCCTATTAGACGATATGTGTGAGCAGTTGTGCTGGAATTTTATTGTAACATGTCCAAGAGTATTTTCGACCCTTCCTCTCGATATCACTTCAAATCCAATATTCGAGGAAGGTACATCAATTTCTCTCCTGCTGTTATCTCTGCATTTGTTGGGCGTGAAGATCATTGAATCGAAGAAGAGTGATGGTCCCGAAACGAATTACTGGTGTATGGGGGGGGGGGAAATACACCAGTTAGGATTTTAAAACTTTACCCTTGAAAAATACTTCAACCGAGTGAAAGGACTCAGTTGGAATCTCACAGCTGAGTAAGCAACCTCAGCTGGAACAGTTGTGCGGTGCGGAATGTGGTGGAAATTAAATTCGTAAAACAACTCACGTTTTATGCTCGGTTGGTCAAAAACCAAAACAGTTGAGAATGTGCAAATGAGGTTTGTATGCTGGTTAGTCAGACAGTTAAGAGTGCAAGAAATAACTGAATAAAGAAAAACACTAACACACAGAGATTTAACGTGGTTCGGAGATAACCCTCCTACGTCCACGGGGAGTTGTGAGTCCACACAACTCTGTCCAAGTACTTCTGGACAAACCACTCAGCTTACGCGGGCTGAGCAACCGTTATGGATAAGTTTGCGGGTACTTATCAACCTTACAGTTTAGTTTACGGGTACTAAACGACCTAACTACTCAGTTACAGGAAGAGTAGGATCCTAAACCTTTGCAGGTGAAAGAAAAAAATGTGTTTCCAACTAAAAGCTCGAACGGGATGTGAGCTATGATCTAACTCTCTATGAACTCTCACTAAGTGATGTTCTCAAGGTTCGATCTAAAGACACAAAACTAACTAACTCTAGAACTCTCAACAAGTGATGTTCTAAAGAGATTAACTTTAGTTCAGCTCGTGAAGAATATTGCTCTTTCTTTTTCTCTCTGGTTTCTTCTCGCGTGTGTGTCTTGTGTCTTCTTCAAATGAATGAAGGCTTCTATTTATAGGAGGAGAGTGCCAACTAGCCGTCGGAGGAGCTGTTGATCTCTGTTCTTTGAAAGCGATGGCTTGTCTCTAATCTCTGCAGACTTTCCCGATATGGCATCTAAGCTCTTCTGCTTTCCATCTGAGATAGCCTTGTGTTGGGCCAAATGGGGTAATGACTGAACGGTGAAACCCTCACGTGACTTCCTTTTTGAAATTTAAATCTTAACAACAGACTTCCAACAAGGAGTGGTCGGTTAAGACTTTCGATCTTCAGTTAGCTTGTTCTTCAGCCGATGTTCTATCTGACAACTAACAGTCGAACTCTCAGCTGACTTCGTCTTCAAGCTGTTGATCTTCTTGGTTGAGTTCTACAACTGATGTTCTGAAACTGAACACTCAGTTGTCTTCCTTGTATCTGATCAGTTGGATTCGAACGCTCAGATGGCTTTCTTTCATCTGATGTTCTCTTCCCTTTTACTGCTTCTCATCTGATGAACGCTCAGTTGTTTTCCTTTACAACTGATGTTCTGAAGACTTCCCCCTCTTTGCATCTGATCATATGAGCTCTCAGTTGTATTTCTTAACAACTGATGTTCTGTCTGAGTGATGCCTTGTTGCCATCTTCAGCTGGAGACCTGTAAAGATAAAATCTTAACATTGCTCAAACAGCGAGCCTAACTTCTAACATTAGATTCTGGCAACATCTACTCGGTTGGGGTCAGTCGGTTTTGGAATTCATCAAAACTTTTACTAATAAATTTCCCAACAATTTCCCCCTTTTTGATGATGCCAAAACCACTTACAACTTCAAACCACTACTGATCTAAAACTTACTAACTGACCTAAAATCTCAGCTGAAATTCTAGACAGTCTATAAGATAAAACATCAAAGGGTTAGCACAGTTATAACATGGTATTTAAAAGACTGCGATTCATAGCTTGGACAATGAGATATTGTACGTCAAGTTGAATCGTATATATACTTGAAGTTTTCATTACAACTGATGATTACAGGAATAAGTACAAAACAGTTAAAGATACATCAGTTGCTCCAAAAAATACATCAGCTCAAAAATACTCTTGACCGTACTTGCTGAAGATACGGTCAAAGATCTCTTTCTTCGCAGCTGACTCGGTCCCAGTGTTAACACCATGTTCCTTGCATACTTGTCTCGCCTCAGCCATGATCGCAATTCTGTTTGGAGTACTTGTGCCTTTGATCATCTGAGGGCGATATCTGAGCTTCTGCGGAACTGGAACGGTGTTGGGATCGAGCTGAGCCTTTACCATGGCTCGTTGAAACTGACTGAACATTCCAGGGTCTCCAGATCTGAGCTCCCACAAGGCTTCCTTGAAGGCTTGCCTTGGGTCTTCAGTTGAGTAGACCTTCCTGTAGTAAAAATCATTTATGAACTCATGCTTGAACTGCTCCCAGTCATCGTTCCACTCAGCATTCATCCACTTGTCAGTATGTGGGAACCGTGACTGGAGCGGGGTATTTCTCTGCAGCTGCTGTGTTTTCTTCCTAGCCTCAGCCTTCATCTGATGTTTGTTTATTCTTCGGACGCTCCGGCTGGCTTTATTTCTGTCAATATTCTTCTCAATTTTGGCCAGTTTCTTCTCGAACTTGGCCACCTTCTTGGCCTGATCAGCAGCGAACTTTTTAATCCAAGAGGGATTCAAGTATTTCTCCTTGGACTCCCCCATAGCTTTGCAGTCTTCGACTGAGATCCCGTCAAGATCGGCATCTAGCTCAGCTGTAAGCTCGGCTACGAGGTCGTGGGAGACTTCAAGTTCCTGCTCTTCCGACTCCTTCAGCTGCGATAATTCAGCTCTTTCGTCTTGAGTTTCAGCTGGCCCTCCTTCTTCCCCCTGCTGAAGGTGAACACCTTTCCCCTGTCCAGCAACAGCTGCTGGCTCCTTTCCTTCCCCCTTTTTGGCATCATCCAAAAGGGTAGCAACTGAGCCATCCAGGGAGGTCAGCTTGGCCTCAGCTTGTTGAACTCGGGAGAAGAGTTCTTCCACAGCATCTTTTTCTTCCACCTTCTTTGCCAGCTCCAGGTCCTGGTGTTCTTGCTTAGCTTTCTTCAAGGCAGCAAAGGTTGCAGAGACATCTTTATGAAGGGTGATGAACTCAGCTCTAAAATTTTTGAACTGAGACATCCACTCCTGGTCTTGTGTCTGCTGGGACCTTGCCAGATTAGAGTCAGCAACGGACTTGAAGACGTTGAAGTCCGAGCTGAGTCCTTGAATTGCCTTCTTCAAATCTGCGACATCCGAGCTGGTAGAAGTGGAGATGCCTTCTAGTTTTTGCTGTAGGGAGGAGGAGAGTTGCTCCAGCTGATTCTTCAAGGATGCATTCTCTTCCATCAGCTGATGCATCTTGTCAGCTTGCTCTTCTTTGTTGGTCTCAATTTTGGACAACAGCTCATGCCTTAGCTGGTTGACCCTCTCAGTGATCAGCTCACATATAGCATCGGATGAGTGTGCTGGCTGATCGAAGGGTCCATGCAGTTGTTGTTGTTGTGTTTGGGCTGTTGGGTCCACGACAACCAGGGCTGTTCGGCTGGCCATGTAATCCTTGAGCTTTGCTTCTTCCCTCTTGGCAGCCAAGTCAGCTTCATCGACATCCTCCAAATGGTCGGCATTCTTGGCTAACATGCTGTCAAGAAATTGTACAGCTCCAGGATTGTTGCACAGCTCTCTGGTGTCTATCCCTTCTTATTGACTCAGTCCCGAACATGGCAAAGATGGGCATCGAGCTGGCCTCTGGGAACATGCCTATCAGTTTGCGAAAGCAGTAGTCCAACCTGCCTTCATATTCAGCCAAGATCGCCTGGCGGTTGGCCTCTTCATCCATTGGGGGTGGGTCTATATCGAAGGCAATGGGTTCGATGGTGTCATCAACGTTGGCCAAAGGAACGGTCTCAATGTTGGCATCGAGCGTGAGGCTCGGAATATCTAACTGAGGATCAGTTGAGAGAACTGAATCCTCTTTGGGGAGAGACTGGGCTGGCTCATTGGTTTCCTCAGACGCAGGTGGGATTTCCTATCAGCTCCAGTTGGTGGACTGTCGTGGGACTCCTCAGATGAAGAAGAGTCATCTGAGGACGAGCTGGATTCCTCCACGTTGATCTCCATCCCTTCAGCCATCTCTTCTTGTTGGCGGGGTTGAATCACGAACGCCGCTGCATCAACCGACTGGCTAGATTTGGTTGATTTCTCAGCTGGTGTCTCCACCGCGGGGCCCGTTGCAGCCAGTTGAACTGCTGGCTGGATGATCTTGATCCTGGGCTTTTTCTTGAGGGGTTCCACCTCTTCTTCTTCTTCTTCTTCTTCAGCCACTTCCTCCAGCTGGCGTTTTGCAGGCTTGGTCCTTGAAGGGCGGCGAGTTGCTGGGGCCGTCTCCACAGCTGGCTTTGTTGCTCCCTTGGTCCTCTGCATACTCCCCTTCAAAGGTTCGGAGACAAGGAGGATAGTTTGCAGAAATGCATCTGCATCATTGTCTGAGAAGTTCCCCATCACGTCTATGGCCTCCCGATTTCTGGGGATGATCTTCTCCAGCTCTTTGGACACTTTGATCTCGACGGTGGTTTCTTCCATGGATCGGGAAGTGCTGATTCGTTGCTTGCACGGGATGGTCATGACAAGGCCGAGTTCTGCATCGCGTTGCAGATTCCTGTAGAAATGGGCTACTTGCTTCCTGAGCAGCTTTGATGGAGAGAGGGTTGCCCAGTTGAGCAGATCGTGGTCGGAAAGAATGGTGGCGACGGGAGCGATTTCCGGCGAGGTCAGAGCTTCCCTGGAAAGAATTTGTTCGAAGTGAATCTTCAACATCATCATGTCGAAGGATTCCTGGAACGTGGCTGGTTCTGCAGAGACCATTTTCTTTGAAGCTTTTGCCTTGGGTGCCATTTCAGTGGAATATATAAGTAATGAGAAATGAATAAAATTACTGAAAATGGTGAGACAATTTCGGAGGGGATGATGAATAGTTAATAATGATATGCACGAATAGAGAAGGTAAGGACCACTTCCTGATTTGCCGCTTTAAATAGGTCTTTGACTCGGATGAGATCAACGGCTGGGGTTAAATGGCGCGAATCCATTAACGGCTGAGATCACGCGACTGTTGACTATCTTTGACTTGACGTTTGATTCGAGTTCCAATCAGCGCGTGAGAAGATGTACAGTTTATCTTGTCAGCCCAGTCGCACTATAAAGTAGGCTATGGATGTTCAGCCGTACTTTACATTTAATGCGACATGATGACTATTTTTAATGTAACTGACTAGTTCAGGAATGTTTGAATTTATTTCAAACATTCTCATTTAAGAACATATCACCTTCAGCCATAAATGTTACCTGCCAGCTGATGTCGAAATCAGCTGTATACCTCAGTTGTGTTCCTCAGTTGCCGCATACCATCAGCTGACTCGAGTTCGTCTGTTCAGCTGACGTCTGATGTCTTCAGTTGGCGCTCCATATCTGAAATTCTCCCTTCAACTGAGCTTCCCCCTCAGATGGATATCTGTCTCTTTACCTCAGCTGGTTCCTTATCAGGTGGATCTAACAATCCAAGTAGATCACATAGCATTTTGAACCGCGCTTCGGCTAGAGGGTTAGTGAGGATATCAGCCCTCTGAATCTCAGTTGGGATCTTCTCCATGAACACGTCCTTCTTCTCAATATGATCTCGGATGAAATGATGACGAATGTCGATGTGCTTTGTCCAAGAGTGGTGAACAGGATTCAGAGAGATAGCTATGGCACTTGAGCTATCACAATGAATGGGAACCTGTCCAGTTGCAACTTCATAATCTCTCAGCTGTTGCTTCAGCCACAACACTTGCATGCAACAGCTTCCAGCAGCCATATACTCTGATTCGGTTGTCGATGTAGCAACACATGCTTGTTTCTTGGAGAACCATGAAACCAGCTTGCTTCCCATGAACTGACAGTGTCCAGAAGTAGACTTCCTGTCCAATCGATCTCCGGCTAAGTCCGCATCTGAGTATCCGGTCAGTTGAATATTGTCGTCAGTTGGATACCACAGCCCAACATTGACAGTTCTCTTCAGATACTTGATGATGTTCTTTGCTGCCAACATGTGAGCTTCCCTTGGTTGGACTTGAAACCGAGCACACACTCCAACCGCGTAGGATATGTCTGGCCAACTGGCGGTTAGATATAGCAGCGAACCGATGATCCCTCTATACTTGCTGGCATCCACTAGCTTTCCCTCAGCTCCGGGTTCAATCTTCCAGTTAGTATTCATTGGGATCCTTGTGGTTTTACTTGTTTGCAGTCCGAACTTGGTGATGAGCTCCTTTGTATACTTAGACTGATTGATGAAAATCCCTTCTGGTGACTGCTTCACTTGTAACCCAAGGAAATAATTCATCTCGCCCATCATTGACATCTCGAACTTCTCCTTCATGAGATCTGAAAACTTTTTGCACAGCTCCTCTGACTTGGAACCGAATATGATGTCATCCACGTAGATTTGCACTACAAGTATATCATCTCCAACTTTGATGGTGAACAGGGTTTTGTCAACTGATCCTCGTTTGAATCCCGAGTTCAGATGAAAACCACAAAGAGTGTCATACCAGGCCCTTGGTGCTTGCTTTAGTCCATAGATAGCTTTCTTCAACTTGTACACTCTTCCATCTCCAGTCTCAAAGCCAGGAGGCTGTTCAACATATACATCTTCCTTGATATCTCCGTTGAGGAATGCACACTTCACATCCATCTGATACACCTTGAACTTGTGATGTGCGGCATAAGCTAGAAAGATTCGGATGGCTTCCAGCCTTGCAACCGGCGCGAAAGAGTCTTCAAAGTCGATTCCTTCTTGTTGGCAGTATCCTTGAGCTACCAACCTTGCTTTATTCCTCACAATGAATCCAATGGCGTCTCTCTTGTTTTTGTAAATCCACTTCAATCTAATCACATTGACACCATTTGGTCTTTCTACCAACTCCCATATACAGTTGCGTAGAAACTCATTCAGTTCTTCTTGCATGGCTGTTGTCCAGTGGACACAGTTGAGAGCTTCCCCAACATTCTTCGGTTCTGGTACATCAGCTACAAAGCAAGAAATCATGGCAACATCTCCAGCTTGCTCGAATTCCTCTAGAACTGCCAACTCCTCAGCATATTGGGCATAAGTGTTGGAATCTTCCTCGGTTGAATCCTGAGTCGCAACTCTGCTTCTTGTACGAACACCTTCGGTTGGATCTCCGATGATGTTGTCAGTGGAATGAACTTCATACCATCTTCGGTTGCGTCTTTCTTCTTCTTCCACCTGTGGCTGTTCCGTGATCTGAGTTGGAGTCTTCAGAGCTGGTGATTAATCAGCTGTTGAGTTTGGATCCTCAACATTGACATTATTTTGAACCGGACTTGGTTGAGCTTTGGATGCTGATGCAGTTGGAGGGGCATCAGCTGGAGTTCCCCCTTGAGATGAGCTGGGGTCCTCGCATTCATCTTCAGAGGAGTATGGATCCTCATCCTCAGTTGCCCATACCAGTGGTTTAGCTAGATTCTTTTCCCTTAGAGCTTGCGATCTGGTGAGAACAGGTGGAGCTGCTGGATCTGCTTGTTGTCCTTTAGCCTGTTCCCTGCACTCAAAAGTAGATTCATCAAAACTAACATGATGTGTTATTTCCACAACACGAGAGCTGTTGTTGAAAACTCTATATGCCTTAATTCGACCAGCATATCCAAGGAATATGCCTTTCGAAGCTTTGGCATCAAAAGTTTTCAATTGAGTTTTCCCATTATTGTGAATATAACACTTAGAACCGAAAATGCGAAAATATGAAATATCTGGCTTTCTACGTCTCCATAGCTCATATGGTGTCTTTCCCAACCGCTTGGTTAGAAGAGATCAGTTCTGAGTGTAGCATGCAGTGTTGATCGCTTCAGCCCAAAATCTCTTTGGCAGAGCTGAGCTGGCTAATATGGATGTGGCTGCATTTTTCAGCGTTCTGTTTCTTCGCTCAGCTACTCGATTCTGTTGCGGAGTACGCGCGGCTGATGTCTGATGGGTAATTCCATTCTTCTCGCAATACTCGATGATGGTTTCATTTAGAAACTCTGTTCAACGATCTGATCGGATAGATATGATCTTCATCTCTTGTTGGTTCGATATCCGATCCATCAGCTTGGGCAGCTCATCTCGGGTTTCAATCTTGTGGCGCATGAAGATGGTCCACGTATATCTTGAGTAGTCATCAGTTACAACCAGGGTATATTCGTTGCCATTTATGCTCTTTGGTGTAACTGGCCCAAAGAGATTCATATGGATCAGCTGTAACACTCGGTCGGTTGAGGGAGTTGACTTCAACCGGAAGGAGGATCTAGCGAGCTTTCCCAGCTGGCATGCACTGCAGATGTGTGTTGTTGAAAACACTCGGTTTGGTATGCCTCTTGCATGCTCTTGTCTGGCGAGTCGGTTCATCGTCTTGAAGTTCAGATGGTTGAGCCTTTTGTACCACAGCCAGCTCACATCAGAACTGCTCTTTGATAGTAGGCAGGTGTCAGGGAGGCTACTGTTCCAATCAGCGTAGTAGACATTTCCTGTTGGTGATCGATTTCCCAACAATATCACCTACTTTGATCCGACGTCTTTAACCCTGCAACCCTGTGCATCAAACTTGACAGAGAAACCATTATCACAAAATTGGCTGATGGAGAGCAAGTTATGCTTCAATCCATCAACATAAGAGACATTAGAAATTGAAACATGATTGGTTTCAAGGGTACCGTAACCTCTGGTGTAACCTTTTGAGTTATCACCAAAAGTAACTGATGGACCTTCTTTTTCCACGAAACTTCCAAGCAAATTCTTCAGATTCGTCATGTGTTTCGAGCATCCACTGTCCATTACCCATATTGTTGCAGACGCCTTCTTCTTCCTCAGCTGTTTCTCCTGTACCTGCAAAGAGAAACTCGCTTAGGTCCCCAATTTCAGTTGGGTCCTTGAGGGTTAAAACCAGTTCCCCCTGGAACTGTGCGTCGCTTTTCCCTGTAAACTCGGATGGATTTACCATTCCAGATCACTTTTCCTTCATCATCAACTATAACAACACCTTGGTTATCCTTAGGCTTGTTGTTAATAGGGATGTTCTGTTTCTTGGGATGAGTTGGATTTCTCCCATTCTGAGCTTTCGGAGGAGAGGCTTTCCCCCTATTTTGATGGCCGTTCTTATCCTGTTGAGTTTGTCTATGAGGTCGGATGCCATGTTGGAATCTTTGTGGCTGATTCTGATTCCAACTTCTTGAGTGTTGTTGATAGGAGTTCATGCCCTGTTGATGATTCATGTTATGGCATGAGTATCTCCAACTGTTCAACCTGTTCCTTATCGGTTGACTCGGTTGGAACCTTTGGTTGAACTGGGGATGGAACCGCTGTTGATTCAGATGATTGAACCCTTGTCGGTTCTGCGGTCGGTTCCATTCTTTCTGTTGTTGACTCTGAGGTTGATGCAGAGGTCGGTTCTGATTCTGAGTTCGGTTGCGATTATGTCTTCGACGCCTCTGATTCCTCTTCTAACTTTTGGAACATTCCCCTTCGGTTGATGTCCCAACCGATGGAACATTCTGTCCTTCATCTACTGTTCCTTTTCCCTTCTCAGTTGTGGTTGTATTGGCCGGTTGAGCTTGCTGAGAAACAGAGGTTGAAATATTTTGTGTGGACTCAGGTTCCACTGTGTTCGGTTTATCTGCTTTAACCTCGACAGCTTTGATGAAGGTTGCTGGAGGAATTCCACTATCTTTTATCACATCATAACCGAGTCCTGACACGTCATCCATCTGTCTGCTGTAACTGATAAGATTCTCTATGATCTTGGATGACTGATACAGCTTGATTAGATTGTCCTTCTCAGTTTGCAACTCTTTGAGGAGGACAGTTATCTGCTCGGTTTGTCCATCTGACTTCTTTATCAGCTGCTCGATCTGAGCCTCTTGATTTTTCAACTGATCTTGTTGTTCCTTGATCTGCTTTGTCAACTCTTTATCAGTTGGAGCCTTAGCCTCGTTCAGTTGACTCTTGAGATTCTCAATCTCCTCGGTTTGGCTCTTGATCAGATCATCCTTTTCGGTTAAGGAATCTTCAAGTTTGGCGAACTGAGCTTGAAGACTCTTAAACTCAACCGATTGGTGATGCAATTCCTCACTGAGTTCTTGAAAATCATTCCAGGAGGGTTCCAACTCTTCGTCCAGTGATTCCTGCATGTTAGAAACATTTGAAGAATTTAACTTAGCAGGATTAGAGTGTACCTCAGTATCATCCTGGTCGGTTCCAAGAGCCATGAGGCATTGATCCTGACCGGTAGCGTTGTTGGTGGAAGTCAGCTCATCCTCATCTTCAGTGTCAGTGAAGATGTCCATGTCGTCAACTGCTTCTTCTGCAACCATGGCCTTGTTCTTTCCAGCTTGTTTGGCCCTTAACGCATCTCTCTCTTTCTTCGATAGATCTGGGCAGTCAGCCTTGAAATGACCTTCCTTTCCGCATTCAAAGCAACCGTTGGTGACAGGCTTTGAACTGTCTCGAGTTCGGTTTGATTTGTAGAATCGTTTGTATTTCTCGAACCGAGTGTCCATGTCGGCTAGTTTCTTTGGCAGAGCTGCAATGTTCTGTTGCAGTTCCTCTCTGCTTGGCTCCTTTGCAGTCATGTCAGCCGATCTGGTTGGCCTCGATGTTCTCGATTTTGAGTAGTTAGCTTGGAGAGCAACTGACTTTGAGGTTGAACCAACATCCTCAAGTCGACTCATCTGAACCGAGGACTGAGATCTTCTTCGGTTCACCTTATACTCATTTCCCTTTAAGATTGAGAACAATCTTTCAGTTCCCATTTCACCAAGGTCAGCTCGGCTCTCGTGGATATTGGTAAAAGTATCCCACTCAGCTGGTAGAGCTTGTAACACTTTGAGATTGATTTCTCTTAGTGTGTATTTTCCTCTACGGATGGACTGGATTCTTCTGAGGATGTCCATAAACCGGAGCTCTAGCTGATCAATTGTTTCATCTGTCTTCAGACAAAAATTGTCGAAGTCTTGGCATGCATGTGAGAATTTGTTCTCTTTCGTCTCATCACTTCCATCACTCAGCGATGCCAAGATGTCCCACATCTCTTTTGCAGTCTCACACTCCTCTATCCAAGGCAGATAATCTTGTCCAATTGTGGACATTATTGTGCTCTGAGCCCAGATGTCTAACTGGCTCACCTTGGCTTCCTCTGGAGTGTAGTCTTCTGGCTGCTTCTCCACAAACTCCACAACTGTATCTCCATCGTTGGGATCTGTATCTGATCATATGAGCTCTCAGTTGTATTTCTTAACAACTGATGTTCTGTTTGAGTGATGCCTTGTTGCCATCTTCAACTGGAGACCTGTAAAGATAAAATCTTAACATTGCTCAAACAGCGAGCCTAACTTCTAACATTAGGTTCTGGAAACATCTACTCGGTTGGGGTCAGTCGGTTTTGGAATTCATCAAAACTTTTACTAATAAATTTCCCAACAAAGAGGATGTGTCTTTGGACACAATTGCCTGCGAGATTACTCACGGGGTGTACCAGACTTGGAGGAAGAACATGTCCATCAGTTCTTCAATACTATCTCAGAAGTATGCAATCTTGCACAAGATTGCGATCAGGAATTGGTTCCCAACAACACACACCGCAATCGTGAGTCAAGAAACAAGAAGAGTGCTGTATAGGATAGGGCGTTTCAAGCCCTTCGACTTTGGATGTTTGGTCTACGACCACGTCACTCAACATGCTGAAAATATGAAGAAGCCTAAGGCTCTAGGCTATCCTGGTTTAACATTTGGCATCATATCTTCTCAATTTCTTGAAGTTGTGCAGGTTGGAGAACAGTTTGAGCGCACTCCGAAGAGCATTGTCATTCATGACAAGTTATTCAATGAAGTTGTTCATCCTAAGGACATCGAGGGTCCCTCTGTCCGAATTTTGGAAAGGAAGAAGCCAACATCATCTGTGCCAGTGCCTGTGCTGAGTGAGCCTAATCTCAGGGCTATTTCTACAAGGATGCTGCGCGAACTAGAGAGGGAGTACAACTCCATTCTGTTCCAGATGAAGAGACTTTTCATGCGCAAGAATGAGATTGTTGCATTACTCAACTATGCTAAAGCAGTCTTTGCTGGAGGAAAAGCTGTGCCATCTGGATCGGCAGCACATGATACAAAGTCTGTGCCATGCGATGATGATGATGATGTGGACGATGATGATGTTGTTGAAGAAGAAACAACTGGTGATGATGATGAGGCTGAGGATGCTAAGGAGGACTTGGGTGATAAAGATACCCAAACTGAAGAGGATGAAGAAGACCTTCAAGCCTCAGCTCAAGCTACGAAGAAGAAATGCTCTCAGTCTTTCTGAAGATTGGATGGAAGACCCCCCTACTTTGTCATTTCTACCAGACAAAAAGGGGGAGTAGAAGAAAATTAGAAGATTTTGTACTTTTTTTTTTTGGTTTTTTTAGTTTTTCTGCTTTGGTGTTTTAGTGTATGTGCCAGCTTTTGCGCAGACTTAGTTTTTTTTTGGGTCCAAGGAGTTCATCCCTCTACTCCTTGATGTTTTGATGGACATATATTATAACCTCCCAGTTTGTGACCTATGGTTTTAATGGTTTTTCTTTGGTGCTGTGTTGAAGATCATCCGCTCGATGATTGAAGATTTTCTTGGTGATCAGTTTACTCCATGCATTGCTTAAGGGGGAGTTTCAACACGGATTTCTCCAATTGCTATTTGGAGGGGAAGCTTTGGCGTACATCATACAAGTTCGGACTTGGAGGATTTGGAGGTATGAAGATGCTTGTGGTTGATTATTTTCTTGATGATTGGTTTTGTCTACATAAATGCCAAAGGGGGAGATTGTTGGATTTGAGGTGTTGCAGCTCAAGAGGTGATACTGCTCAAAGATGTTAGCAAAGTTTATGTAGCCAAAAGTACAGCTGAAGTGTCGAAGCCGCTGCGTAGAACAAACTCTGTTATGTGTGCTTCAGTCTGTGCTAAGAGAACCTGGAACAGTCTGGCAGAGACTTACCTTATCGGCACGGATTTTGCAGGATCTTTTCCAAGTTTATGATAGATGCAGACAAGATACATATTAAGCAGATAAGAGACGTGTTCCCCAAGCCTTATCCTCGCAAGGAAAGAAGATCTAAAGAGATATACATGATGGCGAAGAGATCTAGGGTTTCTCCTATATATTCGAAATTAACAATTGTGAGGGTTGGCCGTTTGTTTTATTGTTTGAGTGCTTATACTTTCTTGAGAGTATTTGATGAACCCATATTTGTGTCCATCTTTCCTTGTGTTTTTCTTGTGTTTTTAGTCTTTATCGAGTCATTATGTGTCTGGGAGGACACGCAAGTCGAGAGATAGTGTGCAGGGGAAGAACAGGTGGATGCTGGGCAAATCCGATGGAAAATCTATTGTTGAGATGCTGAGATGGCGATACGATGCAAATGGGCATAGGGCTGGAAGCTTGTAGCTGGGCAACATCGAAACATCCTTTCTACAAGTCAGGAAGTACCTCCCCATATCCTTAAAGGCCAACAGACAGAGTACTCAGAGAAGCCAGGATCGTGGTCAACACTGGGAGCAAAGCAGGATGCAGACGATGAAGGGCAAGATGAGAGTCGAGCAATAGCAAGTTTTTTTTCCTTCAAGGAAGAGGATAAGGATCAGATGTTTCCTTCCTTATCCTAGCCGAGCCAAATCATGGAATAAATCTACCACACAAGGGAAGAAGGAACGTGCATGCGAAGGAAAGAGAGAATGATATGCATGGGAAGAATCCTTATTCAACAAGGAATCCTTATTCAACAAGGAAACTTCCCTTCAACCTTAGAATCTCATCGCCTATATATATGGCCGACTCTATCATGTAAAGGAGCTCTTCGATTCAGTAATTTAGAGTAGTTTGCATCGTAGTTTGAGAGAAAGTGAGGAAGAAACAAGTCCTACGGACAATTACAATTTATTTCGCTTGTTTATATTTTACTGCTTTAGTTTTAGTTGTTGGCGTGAAGCCAAGACCCTGGTTGCTGACTATGCTTTTGGGCAGCAACCCCTTTCCAGATTTATGCTAAGTATGCTTTTCTTAATTTGCTTTGTGTTCTTATTTAATATTATGTCTAGCTAAGTTTATTGTTTGGGTTGGATGTAGATGAAGTGATTCTAAGTTACTCGTTCAAGCTTGTGAGGTCTAATTGTGTTAGTTCGTTAATTGATTTTGTTCCCGAAACACTTAGGATTAATTCTAGACTTAATTGATATTGAAGTTGATTGATCACCATCCAGATATTGAGATTGAGTCATTAACAGAAATTGGGAATAACACGAGAGTGTCTTTCGTGCCCAAGAAGGTAAAGGGTGTTGGAGAGCAGTCGGTATTGACCTACCTCTTAGCTGTCTTAGGTCTATTTATTCTTAATGCTTCTTGGGCAGCATCGTTACTGAAGTGTCTTCGTGACGTTGTTGATCGAGAAAGGAGATCTTGCTTTCTGGTCAAGATCTGTAAAATTGATTAGACATAGGTTAAGTGTGTTAGCATCGTGACTTCGTGACCTTAGGGTGTTAGCTAATCTTTTCCTTAAACCAAGTGATAGAATTAGTTAATTGAATATTCTTGCACCGATGAACGAGTGAAGAGTAATTATGATCATGGATTCGAAACCCAATCTAAACTCTTTTGTTATTTGATATTGTTATTTGTTGAGTATAGGTTATTAAGATACTTCGTGACCAAAACCCTTTTGTTGAGCAACATCTGAAAAACAAATTACGCCGAGTCCCTTGGGTACGATCCCGCTTGCCGATGACTACTATCTTGTTGGGCAAGAGGTGTTATAAATATTATTTGTGCGAAGTGTGTGACGACAGCGCTCCGTCAAATTGGCGCCGTTGTCGGGGACTTGGTTTTAAGCTAGTTTGTTCTTCTAGCTTGTGTGTGAGCACGGTTTATGCCCAAGCCACATCTACGAAGTGACGGAGATCCACAAGATCACGGTGCTTGCCCGGAGGTGATAGCTAGGAGAAATCGAGCAGAGCAACACAAGAAGAAGAGAGATCTGGAGGAAGGCGTCAACGAACCTTCAGAGTCACAGAGCTTGACAGACGATCAGGATACTGAGCAAGAAGTCGAATCTTGCTCAACAGCAAGTTCAGACAGTGAGAAGTCAACATCCAGTTCAGAAGCAAAAACATCAACAATCATGGCAGGAACACCAGAGAGAACCATTCGTCAGATCATGTTCCCTGACAACAAGGGAATCAGACCATCAAGTATCCAGTTGCCCATCATCGATGGCAATTGGGAGCTCAAGCACTCGCTGATACACATACTGCCCAAATTCAGTGACCATTCTGGAGAAGACCCCCAAACTCATCTTCAAAACTTTGAGATGTCGATTAGCACAGTAAGGAACAATGCCACTACTACTACCAGGAACAATGGGGATAGACAAGGACAAGTTGTTAGGAACGATGCTGAAGATATGAGGAACCAAGATGCTGCCCAAGACACCTTTCCTGACTACGTAAGGTTGCTCACGTTCCCGTTCTCACTTCTTGACGGGGAACGTGAGTGGCTTTACACCTTGCCAGAGGGAAGCATCGATACATGGAACAAGATGCAGCAGGCCTTTCTTGACAAATACATACCCGTTGGCCGGATACAAAGTGGGAGGAATGCCATTTCATCGATCAAGATGGGAGGAAGTGAGTCATTATATGACTACTATGAAAGGTTCAAGAAGTTGTTGGCAAGATGTCCTCAACATCGGATTCAGGATATCGATTTGATCGAATATTTTTTTGAAGGGATTAAGGGCATCAGAGAGAAAATACATCATTGCAGCGTGTGGAGGAGCCATAGTCGATCAACTACCATCTGAAGTGTTCAAGAAGATAGCTGCCATGGCTGAGCAATCCCGAGATGAAGATGATATCCCATCTTATTGTGAGAGCACGATATATTGAGAGTTTATCTTTGATAAATTAAGTGTTAAAGAGAGTTAAGGGTCGAACTGGCGGTTCGAGCTTAGGTTGAGCGATTGTAGATCGTCAATCACGAATTCACGTGAAGTTAGGAAGAGGGTGAGCGAAAGGGTAGCATAAGTTGGTGACCTGTATGTGTAAGATCCTCTGTAGCCATTTCTTCTAATAGTGGATTGGTTCTGTCTTGGGCAAAGGCCCCCCAGACGTAGGTTGCAAAATTGAACTGGGTTACCATATTGTATGTCTTTTATTTCAGCACAGTTTATTATTTCTGTTCTACTGACTGTGCTAAGTTTTTCAAGTAATGCAATTAACTTTATATGCTTAAAGTATACGTTTAGATCTAACACAGATGTATGACCACGACAAGAGTCACATTTCAGATGTATGACCACAACAAGAGGGGAACTAATATGAAATTTGGACAATGCTTGAATTTCGAGGGAGAAAAAGGGATGAAGAGGAAAAACAAGAAGGACACAGCCATCACACTAGAAGAGCGGGATAAGTAAGAATACAAAGACTATTTTAAGAATCACTCGAGGGAAAGATCGCAAGTAAAAGGTAAAAGATAAAATGAGGATTTTATAGATGTGAAGAATGGCCTTAGAATGGATGGTTTCTTCTCATAAGGGGTAGTTGGAACAGTAACTGACATGGTCCTTTATGAACATTAAATAACTTTCCCTTTTCCAGCAAAAGATAAAAAGCAAACTGCCCTTTTGTCAGATTATTTCCTTTTCAGCTTTTCGAGAAAAAGGTCAAACAAAGGGAAAGCCGATAATAAGAAACAAGGCAAAATAGTGTCAGAATTCACTACAAGAAAACTGGTGAACAACAACACTAAAACGACAACAGTTTCCGTAAAAAACTATTGTTGTTGTGTGAAAAAGTGTTGTCGTAGTAAAAACTGTTGTCTATTAGTCCAAAGAGGCGCTCATAGACAACAGTTTTTTTCAACTGTTGTTTGATAACTGTTGTCGTAACTTATTTCATACCCTCAATGGCAACACTAACGTTATTGTCGTCGTAGGTATGTTGTTGTAGTGAAATGACACTTTATACGACAACAGTTTTGATTGACGTTGTTGTATGTATGTTGTATTAGGCTTATAATTGTAAGTACTACAACATTATGACTAACCGTTGTTGTACTACTGTTGTCATAGGTTCATATTATTATATAAAACAACACCTTTCGATAACCGTTGTAGTAAAATTGTTGTTGTAGGTACATCATGTTGAATACGACAACATTTCGCTTAGCCATTGTCGTTTCTATGTTGTTGAAAGTGTTAGATACGAAATACAACAACACTAGGTACAATTGTTGTCGTCTCATTGTTGTTGTAAGTTATAATACGACAACACTTTATAAATTCATTGTAGTAGTATGTTGTTGCATGTATGTATAGATAATTTACAACAACAATTTAGGTAAACGTTGTTGTGTTTGTGTTGTAGTAAATGTACTAAATTTATATATGACAACACTACACGAGTTCGTTGTTGTCAATCACAAATTTTTATTAATAATAAATTAATTAAATCTGATAAATAAATTATTATTATAATTAATAAAACTAAATAAAATCATATTTAACTAGCAAAAAAGAAAACATTAATTTATTGAAACTAAAAACTAAAAGGATGGGAATCGTACATACACATATATTAAAAGTTTAAATTAAAAGAAAGAGGAAAAAATATAATATACTTGTTAATTGGCAGCAGAAGATTTCGAACATGGGTTGATTAAACTCTAACAATTTATAAGTGAAGGTACACGCCAATTGACCTGATCAATTTGACATTAATTATTCTCCAAATAATAAATATAATAAATACGACAACACTACGACAAATTTTAAATGTGCAAAATTTAGATACGACAACACTGCATGAGTGCGTTGTTGTATTGTTGTGGTAAATGTCACATGTTTTATAATTTATTAAAAATTAAAACTACATTATTAAAAAAAAAAATAGAACATTATTAATTAAATATTAAAAAAAGAATAAAAAAATTGCATAACCAGCAAACTTAATTAATTTAGTAATTGTTGTTATGCCTTGAATCTACCGTTGTGGTAAATTCCAACGGTATGTAGTATTGGGTTTGTGTTGGGCTTTAGGCCCTATGTTTGGTGTTTATCTCAGTACTATATATATATAGGTTTGAGATCTGTAATCGGTAACCTAGCCGCATTAATAAAATTCCGTTCCCCTCTGCCCGTGGACGTAGCCATTTTGATGAACCACGTAAATCTGTGTCTTTTACGTTTTCTGTTCGATTTATGCTCTTTAACCCTATTCTGTCACAACAGTAGTAAACTATAACTTAATAAAATTTAAAAACTATAAAGAAGAAAAGAGAAAATGAAAAAAACAAATTCATTAATTATAACTTAATAAAATTTGAAAACTATAAAAAAGAGAAGAAAAATCGGAAAAAGATAAAAATTGATGCTAAGAGGATTTGAACCTGGGTCAACTAATCGTGGTGACTTGCAGGTAGATTCAAACCATCCGAACTAAACCAACTTTTGGTATTAATGTTCCAAATAATGATATAAAATATGAAATATTGATGGGCCTTCTTTATTTTTACTGGATATGTCACACCCCGACTCCCGAGGTGCGACTTACGAACACTAACACTACTCAACCATCTATCAATCAACTCAAACACGGGAAACATGCTCGGAGAATGTAAGGGAATATCAACGGAAAGCGGTAACATTCAAAACAAGCTTTTAAAGATATAATAAAACAACAATCGAGCATGTATAATTTACATATCAATTCGAATAGGATAAGTATTTCAAGTCAACGAGAACGAGATTCATCAAGGCAATAAAAGACATCGAGCACATCGCTCGGAATTAGAACAAGTATCAGAGTATAGATTAATAGTCTTTCAATTCAAAAAGTTGCACCGAATTATTCGACTCGATCCCAACAATCACATGTATGAAGACATGCAATTGCAAGTCTGACATTTCAACTCGACTCAACAAAAACACCACACCACCAAGCCGTCCTTGCCATCATCATCCTGCTAACCTGCACGTTTAGAAATACATGCAAGACTGAGTACTTTGTACTCAGTGAACACATGCCAAAAATATTTGAAAATTTGCTCTTAGAGCTATAACAATTGAACTTGCCTTGCCGAAGCATCACAAGTATTAATGCAATTTTAAACGGTTTTACTTGTGAATGCAAAAACATTTTCATTTGAATAGACTGCGCAGTCAAAATAATTATATACATCAAACAGTATGTATCATCTACCACATCATCCATCTATTTGTGTTGAGAAGTAGGCCTCCTTCTCAAAAATTGTGACCGGCCCAACCGAAGCAAGGCTCACAGTAACCATCAATAATTCATTTACCACACGTGGGTTTCCTGCCTTTCACAGGACAATAGTATCTTATTCAAGCAGATGATAAAACATACCAAACATCACATAAAATCGGCAAGTCAATTGTATTTAAAACTCACATCATAATGATAATACTTCAAATAATAACGATAGCATTCATCGGAGTTTTGGTTTTAGAAAAGCCCACCTACCCTCCGTCGATTAGCTAGGCGGCTTACTTGCTATTTGTCCTCGCTACTTCTCCATCCCGCTTGATCCTTCATAGTTTGACATCGATTAAGAAAATGAGATACTATGCAAGATGAAAAGTAGACGTTTGTCTCGACTGAAGGACTTCTACTTGAGTCGTCTCTCTTGATTTTAATCTCTTCTAACTAAACCTCATTTCTCGGTTCTCTTCTCGATTCTCAATTACTAAGGGATTTATCTCGCAATCTCGTCAAAACATAACTGCTACTCGACGTCGTTTCCGCTTTTCTCCTTACTTTAAGAAATGCCTTCTATCTAAACTCTATTACTCGAATTCTTTCTTGCATTCTCAATAAATTCTTGGTTTGATTACCAACACATTAACTCAATCATTTTGCACACAAGGCATACTCAACAATTGTTCTTGTCATTATTGAATCATAACATTTCTTTCAAGCATATTGATTCAATCATATAATAACTCAATATGAAAATATATCAAACATGCTATCACATACTCGTTCCACACTTCAAGACACATTAACAATTTCTCAACTTTTGTTTTAGAAAGGTACCTACTTCAATTCTCAAATACAAATGCTTATTCTTTTCAAATAAATTCAAATAGTAAGAATTCTTTCAATTAAAACTCAAATAATAAATTTATGTTTCTCGACTTGATATATGACATTATTAAAAACATGTCGTCTTTTCTCAATTATATATATATATATATATATATATATATATACGTCTTTTATACGTTTATTAATTCTCTTTTAATTTAATTAAACTCTTATAAAAATTCGTCTTTTTACAACTCATCTCGTATTCTCGACTCAAGACTAATTTTAATTTATTAACTCAATAACTTCTCTTGATTCAAAATTCATGCTCGTTTTACAACTTAAATTCTCGAGTTTTATTTCAACTTCTATTTTTCGATTATTATAACTTCTAATTTTCTTCTCTATTTAATTCTACCAATTTCTCTAAGCTCGATTTAATTAATTCGATTAACTCTTTTCTCGACTCTAATTATTTGATTAAGGAAATTAATTTTCCTTTAATATTTTTCAATTTATGACTCTTTACTCAATTTATAATTTTTCTCCTTTTCCTTTTCTAATTAATTTTTATTCTAACAAATATCTTGAATATTTTATCATTTTAATAACCAATTTCTTTTTGAATTAATTTTATTGAAACTCAAATCTTCATTTGCTCACCAAGAACACCTAGAACACCTACTAGGTTTTTCTTTCTTTATATTTTTCGATTTTTAACACTTTTTATGGCTAAAACTTCATTCTTTTCATCTCATTAAATCTTATTATCATCTAGGATTCAAATTTAACACATAATCATACTCAAAAACATTATATTATCAACAACATCAAAATCACTAAATAATCATATAATTATTTTTCCTCTAAAACATGCATATTGATCGATTTCTCCAAAATTAAAACACGAAGGATTAAATCATCACATCTCATAATAATCTCATGCTCAAAACATCAATTAAATCATCAACAAAATCATCAAAATAATTTCTCCTCTCTTGCCTAAAAGTCACGGCATTAAGGTAACATTTAGGGCAATTTATTTCTCTATTTTTCATGCTTATATACTCATTCACATCATAATCAAAAGCATAAATCAAACATCAAAACACCATAAAACCTCATGATCGATTTTTCCCTATTTTTGCCTACATTTCGGTTTTTTATCAAAATTAGGGTTTTTAGTTTTTCTTTTCTCTTTTAGGCATAGATTAATTTCCTAGGATTTATTTCTCCTATCGATTTCCTCACTCGATCCTCACATCGATAAAATCCTAGTTTGCCTAAACATAAAGTAAATATCATGCATTCATGCTTTTCTTTCTTTAGAGATTATAGGGATTACATGACTACAAATAATCAAATAAACATACTTTTAGAAAATTAAATGGAACTCCTCCTCTTGATCTCCTTAGAACCAAAAATATTGAGGATTTAGGGCTCAAACTCTAGCTTGGATTTCTCATGGAAGACTTCATCTTGAACCTCAAGAAAAATGAAACAAAAATTAATCATCCTTGCTAGGGCATGTTTGCCGAAAAATATGAAGAAATAAAGGGATGATTATTTTGATTTCTAACTCAAAAACTTGGAGGATTATTACCTTTCAATTTTAGGGTATGAAAGAACTAGAAGATTGATGATGGAAATCTCTTGAACTTTATGAACTTGGAGCTTGAATGTTTAAGCTTCCATGGAGAATCATCTTCAAGTGTGTGTATTGTGTGTGTTTCGGTTTTGAGAGGGAGAGAGGGAGTGAATTATTTCTCTTGGCTTCTCTAGAAATTTTTGAGAGAGAGAGAGAGAAGGTTTGAGAGAGATAGATTGTTGATGAATGATATGATAAATGAAATGGCTTATAGAATAAGTCATTGACTATTATTAGGAATAAAATGATGATATTCCTTTAGATGTTGAAAATAGGGTATTTGAGAGAGAGATATTAGGGGGAGAGAGAGAATATGTCAGTGGGAGAGGGAGAGAGATGAGAGAGATCTTTATCTTATTTTATTACAGATAAAATGTTACCCGGTCAAAAAAGTTTTCTGGATAAAAAGTCCGTATTAATTCATTTATGCTGAAAACGACTCTAATCTCTCCTTGTCTTGTTTCCGACACTAAAAACATCTCAAACCTATCTCATGTGCCACTAAATAAATCAAGGATTGTGATTATCTAATTTTTAGGTCTAAATTCCAAATAACGAAGAAAACCTAAAAATTAGTCGGCTAATTTATCCGTTAAGGATTAAATTCTTATAACTCTCTCAAGTGTTATCGGATGAGCTTCTATCATATCTAAATGATCTTAGAATTAATTCTAGGTTCAAAAGACTCTAATTAGGCCCATTTCTAAGTTTATCGGTGAATAGTATTTTCTTGGTTATTAATACTATTCACTCAAAAGTAAAAATTCTCGGAATTTTCTGAAATCAAGCTCATGCTCAAACTCATATAAATAAACTTAATCAATGCATCACATCCTCAACTCAATCATTAAAAACTAATAAACCCACGTCAAAGCACATAGGGGCATTTTGGTCTTTTAAATCATTTCTTTTTATTTTAGAAAAATTTTATTCCTCAAGACTCGTTATTTAATTAGAACGCACTCAAGGACTTACGAAAGTTCGGGGTATTACATCCTCACCCCCTTAAATTAAATTTCGTCCCGAAATTTACTAACCTTGAGAAAACAGCTCGGGATATTTTACCCTCATCTTTTCTTCGAGTTCCCATGTGGCTTCTTCGAGATCATGATGACACCACTTGATCTTCACTAACGGAATCGATTTCGTTCTAAGTTGCTGAACTTTACGATCTAGAATTTTCTCGGGTTTCTCCTCGTAGCTTAAATCAGGCTTTAATTCTACATCCTCTTGGCGTATCACATGCTTTGGATTGAAGACATCTCAATTGCGATACGTGAAAAACGTTATGCGAATTCCCAAAACTGGGAGGTAACGCTAATCTATATGATACGGATCCAATCCTCTCAAGGATTTCAAACGGTCCTATAAATCGAGGTTTTAGGTTTCTTATAACTCCAAAACAATACACTCCTCTCGAAGGCGACACCTTCAAGAACACTTTACTTCCTACTTCGAACCCTAACTTGGACCTTTGGTTACCAGCATACGACTTTTGTCGACTCTGAGCTTCCTTAATCTTCTCGCGAATCTGACGATTTTATCATCTCATCGATCGCTTTTGGCCCTATCACTTTTCTCTCGCCTACCTCGTCCCAATAAAGCGGCGATCTACACTTTTTCCCATAAAGGGCTTCGTAAGGGGCCATTCCTATCGTATTCTTATAACTATTGTTATAGGCAAATTCGATAAGAGGTAAGATTTTCTCCCACTCATTTCCTTTGTCTAATAAAACAGCTCTCAACATATCCTCGAGGATTTGAATCGTTCGCTCGGATTGACCATCGGTCTGGGGATGATAAGCAGTGCTAAACTGCAACTGTGTTCCCAAATCCTTGTGGAAACTTTCCCAAAAACGGACTATGAACTTCGAATCTCTATCGGAGGTAATCGTACTCGGCACTCCATGCAATCTTACGATTTCCTTAAAATAAATCTGAGCTAACTTGTCTGATCCATAGGTGTGTGGAATAGGTATGAAATGAGCAGACTTTGTTAATCTATCCACGATCACCCATACTACTGTATTTCCTTTTCTCGACTTTGGTAATCCTATCACGAAATCCATCGTGATTTCATCCCACTTCCACTCGGGAACTGGTAGTGGCTGCAACAGTCCATACGGTCTTTGATGTAAGGACTTCACTTGTTGGCAGGCTAAAGATCTTTCAACGAACAATGCCATGTCCATTTTCATTCCATTCCACCAAAACTGGCGCTTCAAGTCTTGGTACATCTTCGTGCTGCCGGGATGGGCTGTGTACGGGGTTTCATGAGCTTCACTCATTATCTCGTTTCTTATCTTTTCGTTGTTAGGCACACAAATTCTTCCTTGATACAACAAGGCATTATCGCTCGACTTGGAGAAATCCTTAACTCCTTCACTTCTCATCTTCATCCTTAACTTTTCTAATTCTTCATCTCTTCTATGTCCTTCTATAATACGGGTTCTCAAATCTGGCATTACTACTAAGGTAGCAATCACTTGCTCTACTGTCTCTGGTGGTACAATCACTTCGATTCTCATCTTTCCGAATTCTTCGATCAACTTGACTTCATCACTTAGCAAAAATCCTAATTCGGTTCCTTCCGAATTTTCCTCCTTTCTTTTTCGACTTAGCGCATCAGCTACAACATTAGCTTTACCGGGATGGTAAGATATCTTGCAATTGTAATCATTTACCAACTCGAGCCATCTCATTTGTCTCATATTCAACTCCTTCTGCTCGAAGAAGTACTTCAAACTTTTATGATCTGAAAATATTTCACACTTGGCTCCATAAAGATAATGTCGCCAAATCTTCAAAGCATGCACGACGGCTGCTAATTCCATGTCATGAGTTGGATACTTCTCTTCATGGGGTTTGAGTTGTCTTGAAGCATATGCAATCACTCTTCCATCTTGCATTAGAACACATCCTAATCCTTGGGCTGATGCATCAGTTTAAAATGACATAATCTTTCTCTGGCTCAGGAAGGGCTAATACTGGAGCTGTAGTTAATTTTGTCATGAGCTCTTGGAAACTTCTCTCACATTCTTGCGTTCAGTCAAACTTTGTTTCTTTCTTCAACAAATTCGTCATTGGCTTCACAATTTTAGAAAATCCTTCTATAAATCTCCGATAGTAACCTGCTAAACCAAGGAAACTACAGATTTCATGTACTGACGTCAGGGATTTCCAATCTTGCACAGCTTTCACCTTTTCCAAATCCACTTTAATTCCTTCGGACGAGATAACGTGTCCTAAGAAATTTACTTCCTTCAGCCAAAATTCACACTTAGTGAATTTGACATACAACTTCTCAGATCTTAGTTTTTCCAACACGATTCTCAGATGCTTCTCATGTTCGGCTTCATCTCTCGAATATACCAAAATGTCGTCAATGAAGACAATCACAAATTTATCGAAATATTCGTGAAAAACTCTATTCATCATATCCATGAATACTGCTGGAGCATTTTTCAATCCAAATGGCATTACTATGAATTCGTAATGTCCATATCTCGTTCTAAACGGAGTTTTTGGAATATCTTCTTGTCTGATCCTCAATTGATGGTATCCAGATCTTAAGTCGATCTTGGAGAAAACACCGGCTCCTTTCAGCTGATCAAACAAATCATCTATCCTTGGTAAAGGATACTTGTTTTTTAGCATAATCTTGTTAAGTTCTCGGTAGTCTATGCACATTCTTAAACTATCGTCCTTTTTCTTCACAAATAGGATCGGAGCTCCCCAAGGCGATACGTTTGGTCGAATAAAACCCAAGTCTAACAACTCTTGCAAGTGGTTATTCAATTCTTAGAGTTCCTTTAGAGCCATTCTGTACGGAGCCTTTGATATCGGGGCTGATCCTGGTTCTAATCAATCATAAACTCCAATTGTCGATCAGGGGGTAATCTTGGTAACACTTCTAGGAACACGTCCTTAAATTCTCTCACGATAGGCACATCATCGATACTCAACTCTTGATTCTCATCTTTATTCAAATAGACTAGATACACTTGTGTATCTCCCCTCCTCATTAACTTCTGCGCCTTCATAGCCGAAATTATCGGCATACTCTTCTTTACTCTCCTCTCGACTCCGAAGACTACGATTGGCTCTTCTCCAGGGGGTTGAAACAAAATTTGTCTCAAATCACAACGAATCATCACAAAATTCTCAGTTAACCAATCCATTCCTAGGATTATATCTACGTCCCACATCTGGATTAAATTTAGGGATTTCGCTAACAACTTGCGATTTCCGAATTCAAATTCTAAGTTCGAACAAACGCTCGAAACTAACGCAGATTTTCCTATAGGGGTTGCGACACTAAGCACCCGGTTCGATTCTTCTACTTCCAAATCTAGGTTCTCTATGCAAATACTAGATATAAACGAATGCAAAGCACCCGTATAGAATAAAACAATAACAGGTATACCGTTAAGCTTTCCCATACCTGCTAAATTTCATTTATCCTTAGCTGCCGGTTTCTGCTCAATCGCGAAGGCTTTTTGGAAATGCGGGGACTCTTGCTAAGGAGGTTGTTGTTGTGGCTGCTGCGGCTTATGTTGATACTGAATGAACTTTTGCGGTCGAGTTGCTTCAACGGCTTTCATCTGCGAAGGCTGAAATTGGTTTGGCCTTCCGCCACTCGTTCTTTGCTGCTTTCTCGGGCACTGGTTTGAGAAATGACCAGGCTGACCACAAGTATAGCAGACGTTACTTCCAATTCTACAGATGCCTTGATGCATCTTTCCACACTTTGAACAAAGACGGAGTCCTTGAGGTCTTACAGGTACATTACTTCGGTTGACCTGTGGAGCTCTTGCCTTCTGGAATTGCTGAGGTTGCTGCTGGCTTTTTCCTTGGCACGACTTCTTACTAGGGTGGGTTACACTACTCCACTTTCCTTTCCTCTTTCCATGTTGAGTGAACTGAGATTGATGGGTAGTTACGGTCGTTGTCGTCTAGCTTTGAAATTGAGGATTCGCTGAAGGATGCGATCCTTTCTCCGACTGCATGGCCAACTCCATATCGAGGGCTCGGTTTAGGGCTTTGGCATAAGTCAGACCACTCTGACTGGCTAGAACTACTCGAATATCCTGTCTTAACCCTGCTCGAAACAACTCGCACATTTTCTCATCGGTATCTACCTTATCAGGCACGAATCGAGCTAACTCGCAAAACTCTCGATCATATTCGGCTACAGTCTTCTTTCCTTGCCTCAGATTGGCAAATTCATTCGCCTTCTGCTTACGATAACTCCTAGGCACATACTTCTCATACAAGGCTTCTTTGAACTGATCCCAAGATAAATTCTCACGTTCTTCTGGTGTATACATCCTTTGTCTTGCTTCCCATTAGTAGTCGGCAGTTCCTTTCAACTGATACGTCATACACTCTAGTCGTTCACGATCGGTGCAACGAAGAAAACGAAAAATTCGCTCGAGAGAACGAATCCAGTCTTCGGCGTCAGCCGGACTGCCTTTACCATCGAAAGTTGGGGGATTCTAGCGAAGAAAAAGTTCTTCAACACGTCACTCATTTGGAGGGGGCGGAGTAGGATCACGCTGTTCCTCCTGATCATCTCTAATATTTCTATTTCTTCGTCTTAGCGGCATTCTAAAGAAATGCAAAAGAAAAACTTTTAACCTCTTAAATAAACTAACTCACTCAGGACCTTTCTCGATTCTGAAAACATTTCCTTTTTAGGAGGAATACGATTCTCAATCGGTACTTATCAACATAAGTAAGAAGCAATTTAATAATTATCATTGCAGATACATATTCTCAACACAATTATTTCCTCAAACAAGTCAATCATATTCACAATAAAAATCTCGATCATCACATCAATATTCACATGTTCTCAAAGTAAAGCCTTCTCATTACTCAAGACATTTACATAATATAACTCATTCTCCAAATTTTAATTTCTCGAGCATAAGTTATTTAACTAACTCATTTTCATCTCAATCATTAGTTAAAGATCTCGCATACTCAGCTTGATTTAATTACTCGGGAGACTCAAAGTTGATTTTTATGACCTAATAGCTCATCTTTTAACTTCACTCGTCAGCGGCCTCTTCTGAGGACTTTAAACACAATAAGGATTAGGCATTTACACATAAAATTTCCCTATTCTAGCATTCTAATCGAGCTACACGAGTTCTCACTTCGCGTTCGATCCTTACTTAACTAACTCCACATCATTCCACGAATATTTACATCACTGCATAAGATAAATAGAGTTCGACTCTCAACACAAACGATAATACTATTCGGATTCCACAACTTTCTTGGACTGATTCTACACATTAGAATCATCTTCGCTTGGACCATTATCATCGTAGTGTTCCGCATCGGAATCTCTTGCAACATTCTTCTCGGGGTTCTCCTCTTCCTCGGGATCCTCTTCCTCTGCCGCATTCACTGCAGGCTGTCCTCCTCTCTCAATATCGTTCATGGCGTTAAAACGCTCAAGTCTATGGCTCTTGCTTCTTCCTCGTAATCCTGGAGAGTATAGTTAAGTGCAGCTAATTTGGATTCAACCTAAGACGGGGTGTCGGGATTTTCCTCAAAACGAAGATAAGAAGCTATGTCGGCAGGAGCACCAAACTGGGATTCATACTCATCACCGGGCCTCACTACAGGGGTAGGGGCGAAGGTATAGGGAGCAGGAAAGAAATCATTAGGTAGAGCTTGAAGATATCCTCTTCCCACAGTCGTTGTAGCTGTCGGCTCATCCTCGTTCTCATCATCATTGTCGTTACTAGAATGGGCTGGCCTAGAAGGCTCTGCTTCGGGCTGAACAGGAGGAGATGCTTGATTACGTCGCATAGACGCTGCGAACTGATCTTCTAGAGGCGACGAAATTCCATTAAGGTCATGGTATCTGTTTGGCTGCAAAGTTGGTGAGCTAGACAAGGCAAAGGGGTCAAAAGTTCGGATTGGAAGCACACCATTCACATACGGATAATCTTGATAAGGAGCTCGAGGTTCGGGTTCAACTCGCAGCAGCGAAGGAACACGAGGGGGAACGGGACCATCCTGAAGAATTGGTGGGGGACTACGACAAAACCGTTTGGACATTGGGATCGTCGTCCTCGTACGGATCTGGCGGAGGGGCACCGTATTGCATGCACCGACCTGAGATTGTGGAGATAAACGCATTAACATCTCCGTAAAGTGATCCATCAAGATATCGGTAACCTAGGAATCGATGGACAAGAGATGTTGCCCAGTCTCTCCATTCGCGAGGCAATGCTTGAATTAGATGGGTCATGCCTTCTAGCGGTCCGATGTCCAAATACTGGACTTTTTCTCATATCTTGTGGTAGCGTGTAATACCCCGAACTTCTATAACATTAAAGAGCGTATTAAATAACTTTATAAGTTTAAATGGCGAGATTTGAGGAATAAAACTTTTTCTAAATAAGTAGAAATGAGTAAAACGACTGAAATGCCTTATGTATTTTTACGTGAGATTATCTGTTTCTATTTCTTGAAATGATAATGTGATGCATATATTGAGCTTATTGATATGAGAATGAGTACGAGTATGATTTTCAGAAAATTTCGAAGATTTTGATTTGAAGTGAATATTGTTGATAACCGAGAAATCGTTATACATCGATGAACTTAGAATAGATTTTAATTAAAATCTTTGAACCTAGAATTAATTCTAAGGTCATTGAGATAAGATAGAAGCTTATCCGAGATTATTTGGGAATGTTACAGGAATTGAATTATTAAAGGAGTAATAAGCTGACTAATTTTTAGTTTTCTATGTTATATGAAATTTAGACCTAAAAATTAGATAATCGGAATCCTTAATTTATTAAATGAGATGTGAGATAGGTTTGAGATGTTTTTAATGTCGGAAACGAGACGAGGAGAGATTAGACCCGTTTTTAGCATAAATGGAATAATACGGACCTTTTATCCGGAAAACTTTTTACGACCGGGTAAATAATACCCGTAATAAAATATTGAGAAAAATCCCACTCATCTCTCTCCCTCTCTACCGCCATCTCTCTCATCTCTCTCCCTAATCTCTCTCCAAACCTACTAAATAGCATTCATCATGATTATTCTTTAACAAATCTTAGTAAATTGTGTATGAAGATTCCATGCATTACTCCATCACATCAATCCATTATCAATCCAAGTTCCAACACCAACATCATCATTTTTATTCTAAGTGTTGGAAGAATAATTAATCAAGTTCATGCATTCTATAATCTATCTCTCTCTCTCTTTCGATATCTCTCTCTATTCAAGAGGAGAATTGCTTTCATTCCATCTATCTCACACTCTAGAACACTCCATCAAACAACAAAGAAGAAAAATCTCTATCTCCCTCTCTTTCTCAATGCCGTAACACACACACATCACATACTTGGAATTTCTTCCATTAAAGCCTTGTATTCAAGCTCCAATCTCATGAAGATCAAGAGAAGATCATCACCATTATCCTAGTTCTTTTAAATCCTAAATTGAAAGGTAATAATTCTCCAAGTTCTTGAGTTTGAAATCCAATAATCATCCCCCATTCTTCATAATTTTCGGCTAATAAGCCCTAAAATGGATGATTAATTATTGTTTCTTTTTCTTGAGGGATTCAAGATAAGTTCTTCCAAGAGAAATCCAAGCTAGAAGTTGAGCTCCATTTTCCCCCATCATTTCGGTTTTAAGAAGATCAAGAGGAGGAGATCCAATTTATTTTCTAAAAGTATGATATTCATTTGATTTCTTGTATATATATGTATCTCTATAAGCTCTAAAAGAAAGAAAACATGCATGCATGGAATTTATTTTATGTTTAGACAAACTAGGGTTATCGATGTGAAGATCGAGTGAGGAGAAATCGATAGGAGAATCGAACTCTAGGATTTAATCTTTGATTTAAGAGAAGAAAAAGAAATTAAAAATCCTAAAATATTGTTAATACCGAAAATTTGGTAAAAATAGGAAAAAATCGATTATTATGTTCTATGATGAATTTGATACTTGATATATGTTTTTGAGTATGTTTTGAATGAGTATATTTGCATGAAAAATTGAGAAATAAATTGCCCTAATTTTGGCCTAAATGCCGTGAGTTTTGGAAAGAAAAGAAGAAATTATTTTGTTGATTTTGTTGATGATTTAATTGATGTTTTGAACATGAGATTATTATGAGATGTGATGATTTAATCTTTTATGTTGATTAAGTGTGAAAAAAATCGATATATATATATATGAAGTTTTTAAAGAAAATAATTTTATGATGATATGGAAGATTTGATGATCTTGATGTTATAATGTTGTTGATGTGTATTAAAATGTTAATTTGAATCCTAGATGATGATAGGATTTAATGTGATAAAAGAATGAAGTTTTAAAGCTTTAAAAATGTTAAGAATTGAAAAATACATAGAAAAGAATACCTAGTTAGTGTTCTAAGTGTTCATAAGATAAATCTTGAAGACTTGAGTTTTGATTAAATTAAATCAAAAAGGAAGTTAGTAATTAAATTAATATAATAAAGAATAAAGGAAAACATGTATTAAAAAAATGAGTCTTAAACTAATAAATAAAAGAGGAAAAGAAATTTTAATTAAATAAATAAGAGTCGAGAAAATCGAGTGTAAATAAAGAAAATAAAATGATAAGAAAGTGAAGAAAAGGTTTAATCGTGTCAAGAAAAAAGTGTTAGACGAGTTAAGTTTAAATACTCGTATAGTTTAATCAAGAAAATAATGGAATAAGATGTCGAGTAATTATCTTGAAGGTAATTAATTAAAATTAATTAAGTTGTTTTTCAAACTGTGTGGATTAAGAATAGCCGAGAAGAATTGTCGAGATAATAATCTAAGAAGTAATAGTTTGAGTTGAGAATAAGAATCGAGTTAGAAATAGAAATAAAATTCTTATTTCACAAAAGTTTAATAAAATGAAAAAGAATTTTTATTAATTGAGTAAAGATTTATAATACGTTTCATAAGACATCGAGTTTGGAAAAGTATAAGTTGAGAAAGATAAATTTTATTGTTGAGTTTCTATAAAAAAAACGAATTCGTATTTGAATTAAGTTCTAAAATAAAAATTAAGTAGATGTTAACGTGTTTTGAAATGTGATTGAATTCGAAACAATGTGATTGATTTATTTTGCATTATTATGCAATTGAATTAACATGCTTGAGTGAGTGATATTGTTTGATGATGACGTGAAGAATTACTGAGTTTGTTTCGTATGCAAAAACAATTAAGTTGTTGAGTTGATAATTAAATCGAGAATTGATTAAGAATATAAAAGAAAACTCGAGTAATAGAATTTAGATAGACGACGTTTCATAATTAAAGCGAGAAGTGCTAAGACATTAGTTAGTAGTATTAACCAATTATCGAATAGAGTTAATGGCTTAAAGACGAGAATGCGAGACTTTTAGAAAAGAATAACGTAGAGAGAAACGAGTCAAGTAGAAGTCCTTCAGTCGAGACCAGCGATTAATATCCGTCTTTGCATAGTGCCTTATCTTCTTTATCGATGTCGATCTGTGAAGGATCAAGCCGGACGGAAAAGTAAGCGAGGACAGATAGCCCTTAAGCCACCTAGCTAGAACGTCGGAAGTCAGGTGGGCTTTTCTAAACCAAAACTATCGGTGAATGTTATTATACTATTGAGTATTATTATGTGATTTTTAAAATGCGATTGACTTGCCGTTTTTATTGAGTTTGGTATGTGTTATCATCTGTTTATTTGAGTTATTATCATCCTGTGAAAGGCAGGAAACCCACGTGTGGTATGTTAAATGTTGAGGTGACTGTGAGCCTTTCTTCGATTGGGCCGGTCACAGTGCTCGAGAAGGAGGCCTACTTCTCGGCACAGTGAGAGAATTTATGACAGATGATGCATACTGTTGAGTATATATTATGTTTTGACTGCAGTCTATTTAAAAGAAAATGTTTTAGCATGCACAAGCAAAATCGTTTTAAGTTGCTTAGTTACTTGTGATGTTTCAGCAAGGCAAGTTCAATTGATATAGCTTTAAGAGCATTTTCTTCCAAATATTTTGGCATATGTTCACTGAATACGAAGTACTCAGCCCTGCGTGTATTTCTAAATGTGCAGGTTAGCAAGATGGCGATGGCAGGAAAGGCTTGGTGGTGTGGTCTGTTTGGTTGTGTTGAGTCGAATGTCAGACTAGCATTTGCACGTCTGCATACGTGTGAGTGTTGGGTTTTGAGTTGAGTTTCCGCTGCAATCCCTTTTGAAATGGAAATCTGTTAATATACACTTGATACTTATTTTTTATTCCGAGCAATGTGCTCGATGGTTTTAATGTTTTGTTGAATCTTGATCTCGTTGACCTGAAATACTTATCACATCCGCGTTGATATGTAATTTAAAATGCTCGGTTATTGCTTCAATATGTCTTTGATGGCCTTATTCGAGTGCTGCTGCTTTTCATTAATGTTTCCCCGAGCATGTTCCCTGTATTTGAGTTGATCGTTAGATGGTTAAGTTGTGTTATTGTTCGTAAGTCGCACCTCGGGAGTCGGGGTGTGACAGGTTGGTATCAGAGCGGGTTTGATTGCTCTGATGTCTGATATTCTTTGATGAGTTGAGTATAGATTTAATTCCTAGACTTATTTGAGTCAGTAAACCACACCAAGCTATCCTCCATCTCATCCAGCAACCAGGTATGTCTTATTTTCTAAAAGTTTTTCTAGTTAAAGTGATGTTTTGAATTATCAAGATATTGAGAATTTTGAGTTATTTATGAGTTATGATGTTTAGAGATAAAAGCTATTAAGTTGATTGATAACTAGATTGCTCTAGAATGTCCTCCCTAATGCGTGTTTCGTGTGGAAAAATCGGAAAGGATGAAACGCTTGTGCAAACGGTTACGTGATTTGGAATTGCCCGAAACCATGAACGAAAATCCCCCTTTAGAACGCAAAAATGAGTATGTGGTGGAAATTCTAGTATGCTTGATTAATTATTTAAGTGTGCTTATTGTGCTTAAAAATTTGTATAGGATGGACGATAATGACTGGATGCAGGAGTACCTGCACGTAAGAAAAATGAGTATTGAGTCAATGGCTGAATTCCTAGCGCGCTATCATACGATTTGGAGAAAAGTCCAGTTTATGGACATCGGACCACTAGAAGGCATGACACATTTGATCCAGGCCCTACCTCAGGAATGGAAAGATTGGGCAGCATCCCTAGTTCCTCGATTCCTAAGCTATCAATACTTTGACCGAACTCTGTACGAAGATGTTAATGCGTTTATCTCCACTATCTCAGCTCGTTTCATGACATATGGCGCTCCTCCGCCAGAGCCGTATGATGACGACTCTCCAGACTTGCTAAACGGAATTGTTCGTGCTCCTCCACCAATTCTTCAAGATGACCCAATTTTCCTTCAAATTAATTCGCCGCCACGAACCGAACTTGAACCTCGAGAATTCCACCAAGATTAATCAATTGTAAGTGGTGTGCTTTCAATCCGATCTTTTGATCCCTTTGCTTTGTCTAACTTGCCAACATTGCAGCCGAGCGGATGCAATAATCCCAATGGAATTTTGTCACCGATTGAGGATCAGTTCGCCGCCTATATGTGTCGTTATCAAACAACTCTTCCAATTCATCCCGAAGCGGAATCCTCTAGACCAGCCCGTTCAAACAACGATAATGATAATGAGAATGAAAATGAGCCGGCCGATGCAGCGACAGTGGGAAAAGGATACCTCCAAGCTTTACCCAGCGATATCTTTCCTGCCCCTTATACCTGTGCATCTACCTCTGTAGCAAGGCCAGAAAATGAGCACAACTCTCAATTTGGTGTCTCAGCTGACGTAGCATCCTACCTTCGTCAAGAGAAAAACCCCAACACCCCGCCATGGGTTGAGTCCGAGTTAACTGCACTAAACTACACTTTAGAGGATTGCGAGGAAGCATTGAGGGCAGCCGAACGTGAGTGTTTCGCTATCGAAGATGATAACGTTAAGGAAGAAGGGCAGCTTGCAGACAACATACATGAGGAAGAGGAAGAAGAAGAAGAGGATCCTGAGGAAGAGGAAGACCCTAGAGAGCACATTGAAGTAGATTCCGACGCAGAGCAATACGATGACACTGGGCCGAGTGAAGATGATTCTTGCATGTAGAATGGATTAAAGGAAGCTGTGAAATTCTAAGTAGTTTATCGTGTGTGTTTGAGAGATGAACTCTTTTTAATTTTCAGCAGTGATGTAATTATTGTGGCTTGAGAAAACTTGCGTAATTCGAGTAGAACCTTAATTATCGAGTAGAAGAAAGGGAAATTTTCAGTGAAATTGTTTAAATCCCTATTGTTTATAAGTCCTTAGAAGAGGCCGTCGTCGGGCGATATAAAAGATGAGCCGTTAGGCTATTAAAATTAATTTTGAGTCTCCTGAGTTAATAATTTGAATTGAGTATGTGAATATTAAAGTGATGATGTTTTATTCGATGATTGTGATTGATTGCTTGAAAACAATAATTGTCTTGAGAATATGCGAATTTATAATGATGATGTAAATGCTTGATGACTATTGGAAATTGAATGAGATGTATGTATATATGAGAATTTGAAATAATGAAGTTATTGAGAAAATCCTTGATTTGCCTTTTTCATTTAAGTACCAATCGAGAATCGTATTCCTCTCAAAAGGGAAATGTTTTCAGAATCGAGAAAGGTTCCTAGTGAGCTAAAGTATTGGAGTGGCTAAAGTTTTCTTGTTGTATTTTTAGAATGCCGCCAAGGCGCAGAAATGTCAGAAACCCTGAAGATAACCCTGAGGGACAGAGTGATCCTACTCCGCCCCCTCCGAATGAGAGACGAGTCGAAGAACTTTTTCTTCGTCAGAATCCCCCAACCTTCGATGGTAAAGGCAGTCCAGCTGATGCTGAGGACTGGATTCGTTCTCTTGAGCGAATTTTCCATTTTCTTCGTTGCACAGATCGTGAACGTCTTGAATGTATGACGTATCAGTTAAAAGGAACTGCCGACTACTGGTGGGAGGCAAAACAAAGAATGTATACACCAGAAGAATGCAAAAACCTCACGTGGGATCAGTTTAAAGAAGCTTTGTATGAGAAGTATGTGCCGAGGAGTTATCGCAAGCAGAAAGCAAATGAATTCGCCAATCTGAGGCAAGGAAAGAAGACTGTGGCTGAGTATGATCGAGAGTTCTGTGAATTAGCACGATTTGCGCCTGATATGGTGGACACTGATGAGAAAATGTGTGAGTTGTTTTGAGCAGGACTAAGACAGGATATCCGAGTAGTTCTTGCTAGTCAGAGTGGTCTGACTTATGCTGAAGCCTTGAACCGAGCCCTAAATATGGAATTTGCCATGCAACCGGAGAAAGGATCGCATCCTTCAGCGAATCCTCAATTTCAAAGCCAGACAATAATGACCGTAACTACCCAACAATCCCAATTTGGCCAGCATGGAAAGAGGAAGGGAAAATGGAGTGGTGGAAACCACCCGAGCAAGAAACCGTGGCAAGGAAAAAGCCAACAGCAACCCCAGAAGGGAAGAGCTCCACAGGTCAATCGAAGTAACCTACCTGTAGGACCTTTAGGATTCCCTCCTTGTTCGAAGTGTAGCAAAATGCATCAAGGCATCTGCAAGAGTGGGAGTAATGTTTGCTATACTTGTGGTCAACCTGGTCATTTCTCGAACCAGTGCCCGAGTAAGCAACAAGGAATGAGAGACGGAAGACCTAATCAGTTCCAGCCTTCGCAGATGAAAGCCATTGAGGCAACTCCTCCGCAAAAGTTTGTCCAGCATCAACGCAAGCCGCCGCAGCCAAAGCAGCAACCTCTTCAGCAAGAGCCCTTGCACTTCCAAAGAGCCTACGCAATTGAGCAGAAGCCGCTAGAGAAAGATAAAGGACATTTGGCAGGTATGGGAAAGCTCAATGGCATACCTGTTATTGTTTTGTTCGATACAGGTGCTTCGCATTCATTTATATCTAGCGTTTGCATAGAGAACCTAGAATTGAAGGTAGAAGAATCAAACCAGGTGCTTAGTGTCGCAACCCCTTTAGGAAAATCTGCGTTAGTTTCGCGTGTTTGCTCGAATTTAGAATTTGAAGTCGGAAATCGTAAGTTGATCACAAAATCCCTGAATTTAATCCAGATGTGGGATGTAGATATAATCCTAGGAATGGATTGGTTAACCGAGAACTTTGTGACGATCCGATGCGACTTGAGACAAATATCGTTTAAACCCCCTGGAGAAGAGTCAACCATAGATTTCGGAGTTGAGAAGAGAATGAGGAAGAGCGTACCAATAGTTTCGGCCATGAAGGCACAAAGATTAATGAGGAAGAAAGATACACAAGTGTATCTAGTTTATCTGAATAAAAACGAGAATCAAGAGTTGATTATCGATAATGTACCGATCGTGAGAGAATTCAAGGACGTGTTTCCAGAAGTATTACCAGGTTTACTCCCTGATCGACAAGTGGAGTTTACGATCGACTTAGAACCCGGATCAGCCCCAATATCCAAGGCCCCGTATAGAATGGCTCCAAAAGAACTTCAAGAATTGAAAATCCAACTGCAGGAATTGTTGGACTTGGGTTATATTCGACCGAGTGTATCGCCATGGGGTGCTCCAATTTTATTTGTGAAGAAGAAGGACGGTAGTTTAAGGATGTGCATAGACTACCAAGAGCTAAACAAGATTACGCTTAAGAACAAGTATCCTTTGCCAAGGATAGATGATTTCTTCGATCAGCTAAGAGGAGTCGGTGTTTTCTCCAAGATCGATTTAAGATCTGGATACCATCAATTGAAGATCAAGCAAGAGGATATTCCAAAAACTACTTTCAGAACGAGGTATGGACATTACGAATTCATAGTAATGCCATTCGGGTTAACAAATGCTCCAGCAGTATTTATGGATATGATGAACAGAGTTTTTCACGAATATTTGGATAAGTTCGTGATTGTCTTCATAGACGATATTTTGGTGTATTCAAGAGATGAAGCCGAGCACGAGAAGCATTTGAGGATTGTGTTGGAAAAGCTTAGAACTGAAAAGTTGTATGCCAAATTCAGTAAATGTGAATTTTGGTTGAAGGAGGTGAATTTCCTAGGACATGTTGTTTCGTCCGAAGGAATTAAGGTGGATATGGAAAAGGTAAAAGCTGTGCAAGAATGGAAATCCCCGACATCAGTGCATGAAATCCGTAGTTTCCTCGGTTTAGCAGGATACTATCAGAGATTCATAGAAGGTTTCTCCAAGATTGCGAAGCCAATGATGAGCCTGTTGAAGAAAGAAACGAAGTTCGAGTGGACGGAAGAATGTGAAAGAAGTTTCCAGGAGCTCAAGATGAGATTGACTACAGCTCTAGTATTAGCTTTGCCCGAACCAGACAAAGATTACATCATATATACTGACGCATCTGCTCAAGGATTAGGATGTGTTCTAATGCAAGATGGAAAAGTGATTGCATATGCTTCAAGACAACTCAAACCCCATGAAGAGAAGTATCCAACTCATGACATGGAATTAGCAGCTGTCATACATGCTTTGAAGATTTGGCGACATTATCTCTACGGAGCCAAGTGTGAAATATTTTCAGATGATAAGTGTTTGAAATACTTCTTCGAACAGAAGGAGTTAAACATGAGACAAAGAAGATGGCTCGAGTTAGTGAAAGATTACGATTGCAAGATATCTTTCCATCCCGGTAAAGCTAATGTAGTAGCCGATGCGTTAAGTCGAAAGAGAAAGAAGGAAAGTTCGGAAGAGACCGAATTAGGATTCCTTCTAACTGATGAAATCAAATTGATCGAAGAGTTTGGGAAGATGAGAATTAAAGTGATTGTACCTCCAGCGACGGTAGATCAAATGATTGCTACTTTAGTAGTAATGCCCAATTTGAGAACCCGCATCATAGAAGGCCAGAGAAAAGATGAAGAGTTGGAGAAGTTACGAATGAAGGTGAGAAGTGAAGAAGTTAAAGAATTCTCTGAGTCAAGCGATAATGCCTTGTTGTACCAAGGAAGAATTTGTGTGCCTAATGACGATAAGTTAAGAAATGAAATAATGAGTGAAGCTCATGAAACCCCATATACAGCCCATCCCGGCAGCACAAAGATGTACCAAGACTTAAAGAAACAGTTTTGGTGGAATAGAATGAAAATGGATGTGGCATTGTTCATTGAGAGATGCCTAGCTTGCCAGCAAGTAAAATCTTTGCATCAAAGACCGTATGGACCTCTGCAGCCATTACAAGTCCTAGAATGGAAGTGGGATAGAATCACGATGGATTTTGTGACAGGATTGCCAAAATCAAGAAAATGAAACACAGTAGTATGGGTGATAGTGGATAGATTGACAAAGTCTGCTCATTTCATACCTATTCCACACACCTATGGATCAGCCAAGTTAGCTCAGATCTACATTAAGGAAATTGTAAAGTTGCACGGAGTGCCAAAGACGATTACTTCTGATAGAGATTCGAAGTTCACAGCCCGTTTTGGGAAAGCTTCCACAAGGAATTGGGAACTCAGTTGCAATTCAGCACTGCTTATCATCCCCACACCGATGGTCAGTCCGAGCGAATGATTCAAATCCTCGAGGATATGTTGAGAGCTGTTTTGCTAGATAAAGGAGTTGAATGGGATAAAATCTTACCTCTTGTCGAATTTGCTTACAATAATAGCTATCAGAATACGATAGGAATGGCCCCTTACGAAGCTCTTTACGGAAGGAAATGTAGATCACCACTTTATTGGAATGAAGTGGGCGAAAGGAAGGTGATAGGGCCAGAAGCGATTGAGGAAATGATAGAATCTGTGCGCCAATTTCGGGAGAAGATTAAAGAAGCTCAGAGTCGACAAAAGTCATATGCTGATAACCGAAGATCCAAGTTGGAGTTTGAAGTAGAAGATAAGGTATTTTTGAAAGTGTCCCCTTCAAGAGGAGTGTATCGATTTGGAGTCAAAGGAAAGCTTAAACCTCGTTTTATAGGACCCTACGAAATCCTTGAGAGGATTGGATCCGTATCATATCGTTTAGCGTTACCTCCTAGTTTCGGGAGCTCGCATAATGTTTTCCACGTATCGCAATTGAGAAAGTACGTCTTCGATTCGAAGCACGTGATACGTCAAGAGGATGTAGAGATGAAACCCGATCTAAGCTACGAGGAGAAACCCGAGAGAATTTTAGATCGTAAGTTCAGCAGCTTAGAACAAAATCGATTCCCTTAGTAAAAGTCAAGTGGTGTCATCATGATCTCGAAGAAGCCACGTAGGAACTCGAAGAAAAGATGAGGGCAAAATATCTCGAGCTATTTTCTCAAGGTTAGTAAATTTTGGGACGAAATTTTTTTTGAGAGGGTGAGGATGTAATACCTCGAACTTCTATAACATTAGAGAGCGTATTAAATAACCTTATAAGTTTAAATGGCGAGATTTGAGGAATAAATTTTTTTATAAATTAGTAGAAATGAGTAAAACGACTGAAATGCCTTATGTGTTTTTACGTGAGATTATCTGTTTCTATTTCTTGAAATGATAATGTGATGCATATATTGAGCTTATTGATATGAGAATGAGTACGAGTATGATTTTCAGAAAATTTCAAAGATTTTGATTTGAAGTGAATAATGTTGATAACCGAGAAATCGTTATACATCGATGAACTTAGAATAGATTAAAATCTTTGAACCTAGAATTAATTCTAAGGTCATTGAGATGAGATAGAAGCTTATCCGAGATTATTTGGGAATGTTACAAGAATTGAATTAATAAAGGAGTAATAAGCTGACTAATTTTTAGTTTTCTTCGTTATATGAAATTTAGACCTAAAAATTTAATAATCGGAATCCTTAATTATTAAATGAGATGTGAGATAGGTTTGAGATGTTTTTAATGTCGGAAACGAGACGAGGAGAGATTAGACCCGTTTTTAACATAAATGGAATAATACGGACCTTTTATCCGGAAAACTTTTTACGACCGGGTAAATAATACCCGTAATAAAATAATGAGAAAAATCCCACTCATCTCTCTCCCTCTCTACCGCCATCTCTCTCATCTCTCTCCCTAATCTCTCTCCAAACCTACTAAATAGCATTCATCATGATTATTCTTTAACAAATCTTAGTAAATTGTGTATGAAGATTCCATGCATTACTCCATCACATCAATCCATTATCAATCCAAGTTCCAACACCAACATCATCATTTTTATTCTAAGTGTTGGAAGAATAATTAATCAAGTGCATGCATTCTATAATCTATCTCTCTCTCTTTCGATATCTCTCTCTATTCAAGAGGAGAATTGCTTTCATTCCATCTATCTCACACTCTAGAACACTCCATCAAACAACAAAGAAGAAAAATCTCTCTCTCCCTCTCTCTCTCAATGCCGTAACACACACACACATCACATACTTAGAATTTCTTCCATTAAAGCCTTGTATTCAAGCTCCAATCTCATGAAGATCAAGAGAAGATCATCGCCACTATCCTAGTTCTTTTAAATCCTAAATTGAAAGGTAATAATTCTCCAAGTTCTTGAGTTTGAAATCCAATAATCATCCCCCATTCTTCATAATTTTCGGCTAATAAGCCCTAAAATGGATGATTAATTATTGTTTCTTTTTCTTGAGGGATTCAAGATAAGTTCTTCCAAGAGAAATCCAAGCTAGAAGTTGAGCCCCATTTTCCCCCATCATTTCGGTTTTAAGAAGATCAAGAGGAGGAGATCCAATTTATTTTCTAAAAGTATGATATTCATTTGATTTCTTGTATATATATGTATCTCTATAAGCTCTAAAAGAAAGAAAACATGCATGCATGACATTTATTTTATGTTTAGGCAAACTATGGTTATCGATGTGAAGATCGAGTGAGGAGAAATCGATAGGAGAATCGAACTCTAGGATTTAATCTTTGATTTAAGAGAAGAAAAAGAAATTAAAAATCCTAAAATATTGTTAATACCGAAAATTTGGTAAAAATAGGAAAAAATCGATTATTATGTTCTATGATGAATTTGATACTTGATATATGTTTTTGAGCATGTTTTGAATGAGTATATTTGCATGAAAAATTGAGAAATAAATTGCCCTAATTTTGGCCTAAATGCCGTGAGTTTTGGAAAGAAAAGAAGAAATTAGTTTGTTGATTTTGTTGATGATTTAATTGATATTTTGAGCATGAGATTATTATGAGATGTGATGATTTAATCTTTTATGTTGATTATGTGTGAAAAAAATCGATATATGTATGAAGTTTTTAAAGAAAATAATTTTATGATGATATGGAAGATTTGATGATCTTGATGTTATAATGTTGTTGATGTGTATTAAAGTGTTAATTTGAATCCTAGATGAAGATAGGATTTAATGTGATGAAAGAATGAAGTTTTAAAGCTTTAAAAATGTTAAGAATTGAAAAATACATAGAAAAGAATACCTAGTAAGTGTTCTAAGTGTTCTAAGTGTTCATAAGATAAATCTTGAAGATTTGAGTTTTGATTAAATTAAATCAAAAAGGAAGTTCGTAATTAAATTAATATAATAAAGAATAAAGGAAAACATGTATTAAAAAAAATGAGTCTTAAACTAATAAATAAAAGAGGAGAAGAAATTTTTTAATTAAATAAATAAGAGACGAGAAAATCGAGTGTAAATAAAGAAAATAAAATGATAAGAAAGTGAAGAAAAGGTTTAATCGAGACAAGAAAAAAGTGTTAGACGAGTTAAGTTTAAATACTCGTATAGTTTAATCAAGAAAATAATGGAATAAGATGTCGAGTAATGATTTTGAAGGTAATTATTTAAAATTAATTAAGTAAGTTGTTTTTCAAACCGTGTGGATTAAGAATAACCGAGAAGAATTGTCGAGATAATAATCTAAGAAATAATAATTTGAGTTGAGAATAAGAATCGAGTTAGAAATAGAAATGAAATTCCTATTTCACAAAAGTTTAATAAAATTAAAAAGAATTTTTATTAATTGAGTAAAGATTTATAATACGTTTCATAAGACATCGAGTTTGGAAAAGTATAAGTCGAAAAAGATAAATTTTATTGTTGAGTTTCTATAAAAAAAAAAAGAATTCGTATTTGAATTAAGTTCTAAAATTAAAATTAAGTAGATGCTAACGTGTTTTGAAATGTGATTGAATTCGAAACAATGTATTTGATTTATTTTGTATTATTATGCGATTGAATTAACATGCTTGAGTGAATGATATTGTTTGATGATGACGTGAAGAATTACTGAGTTTGTTTGGTATGCAAAAACAATTAAGTTGTTAAGTTGATAATTAAATCGAGAATTGATTAAGAATATAAAAGAAAACTCGAGTAATAGAATTTAGATAGACGACGTTTCTGTAATACCCCAGAAATTGCGTACTGACTTAAAAATGTAAAGTTATTAATAATAATGGCTTTGCACGCCTTAGTTCATGAATTTGAATTCTAAAACTAACGGTGAAATCCGTTTCCGAAAATAAATTACGGAAGTCAGTTAGATGACTACTGTATTTAGGGTTATCGCGTACGATAACTTTTTAATTCTAGAACTCAGATCGGGAAACTGTCTGATTTTTACATTCACGAAATTGCGATACCAATTCGCCCGAGAAAGTTTGTTTTTAAGATTTTTCCCTACGAAACTCGGACTGTGATGTCCCGAGGTTTTGTCGGAATTTAGGTTTAAAAATATATTTTCCAAACGCGTTAAATAGGTCGGAATTTTTGGTCGAATCGGAATTCTACGATAATGTGGCGAAATACGTTTTTCGTTTATCGATTTCCGTAACGTCGTATCGCGCCGGAAAAGCGCGTATTTTTCTCCTATTTTTCTAAAAGCTGCTGACCTCAACCTCACTCACATAGCTTGATATTTCAATTTTTTATGTTATATTTTGGTGAGTCATAATTCCATTAGATGGTTCTAATTTTTGCCACCTAGTAAGTTGTTAGTTTATTTTCTAGTTAATTAACCAAATAATCCTCTCTTCTACCTCACTCTCTACCGCCACCATCATCAACACATACACTTTCATTTTATTCAATCACCATTGAAGGAGCTTGGAGGTTTTATGCAAGGATTTTCTTCTAAGTTCATTATCTTCCATCAAATTTCATTCTTCTTTCATTAATATTCAAGGTATCCATCTCCTCTTCTATTCTATCCAATTAGAATTCAATTTTTTTTAATTTTTGCTTGAGGACCGATTTTGTAGATGGGTTAGGATGATGTTTTGAGCTTTAATTAATGCAATTAGATGTATTAGGGATTGATTTCTATGGTTAAAATTTAAAGGAAACTAAGAACCCTAATTCCTAAGGGTGACCGAAATTTAGGGCTTTAGGTTAGGGTGTTTAGTTCTTAAAATTGAATGTGTAATTGAGCATAGGGGATGCTTAATTGAGGATTGATGCAAAAATAAATGGAATCCCCTATGAATCTAGTGATGTTCGAAATTTAGGGCTTATGGTTTGAGTTGGAGGATTTCAATTGACGATGTTGTAGTATTAATAAATAGATAATTCTTGATGTAGTAGTATTAGAATTGAATTGGTGAAGGGAATTAATGAAGAAAATCGTTCCTTTAATTATTGTGTTAAAACCGAAATGGATGAGGAAATTAGGGGTTGGATGAGCTTTGAGTTAATTGATGAGATAATGTGGGATTAAGGTTACTAATGATATAAGATGATGATAAACATTATTTGGGATTAATCTAAAATATATTGTGATAATGTAAGAGACGAAGGTTCGATTATTAGTTGAGATTGAGTAATGATATGAGGTGATGATATAGATAATAATGAATCTTGATAGAGGAGGTTTGATAATATAGAATTTGATTGAAATCCGATGACTTTGGAAAATTCGTAAGAGACGAACAAATGTACGTAATTAATGATAGGAAAGTCGAGTAGGAAAGAAAATTGGATATTAATTATCATTATTGATGAGGGAACGAAATTGTAGTTGATGTCGTGTAGATCCGAGCTATGAAATGTCGAGTTTTAGTTATAATCGAGAAGTAGAACGAGAAATGTTAACTTGCTTTGGTATAGTAATTGGTTAGTTGAAACGACGAGGTTTTAAACGTCGTGTTTATAAACGGGAAATGAAAAGGAGTTCTCCACGTACGAAAGTACATGTTCACTGCCTTAATGTGTGAAATTCGTGAGAACTAAGGTTCGATAACATAAAACGAACCTAGAAAGCCGTACGTCGATTTTTTGTCAAACCTTAGGGTTAACTTCGGCAGTTTTGCGACCCTTTCCGGAAACTGCAATATCTCTTAGCTCGTTTATCGGATTTGAGATCCGTAAATTAGAGAGTAAACTAGACTTCCATGTCTTTCTAACGGTACAGGGCACGTCCCCTGTTTCCAGATACTCTGTTCTGGGAAGTCCCCAGAACTACTGCATTGCGCAGTGAATTTTTCAGAATCTATTTTCCTAAGTTGTTTTCTTCTCAACTTAGTTTCTTTCGATCTTTTAAGTCGTAATGAGTTAACGACTATTTATTCTACTGACCTAAGAGTCAAGTACAGAGTTTGAGTGTCAAAACGAGATATGATCGTATCTCGTTTCCGATTAAATAAAAGAAATTAGTTAAGCGTGCAAATGCCTAAAAGTTGAAACGTAAAAGACTAAATCGAACTTGTTTTCGATTTCCATTTTCTTTTGTCGTCTCAACGACTCATCGAGGTTATGTTTCATGTGCGATGAAGGACGAAGTCAGTACAAGGAAAGGACGGAAGACTAAAGAGGAGAAGCTTGTTATTTAGTTCTGTAAAGCTAAGGTGGGCTTTTATCTATAACAAATAGAATGTGGTGTTTTCCACAACTCGAAAGTGAGCTTTATGAGCTTTGATAACTGTTTTTTCAAAGTGATACCAGGCATAAATGAAATGTTTTATGTTTATGTGAGTTCTCTTGTACCACTTCTGAGTTAGCCGTCGTGCTTTCCAGAATTGTATGTTAGTCATTAGGTGCTTTCTAGAGTTAGTGCACTGTAGCCTGTGGTGTATGTGGTATCCTGTTGAGTGGTAACCAGCCACGGTGATAATGACTGGTCAAGATTTTGAACGTAACATCTATGAGAAAATGCTCGTGCGAGCTACTTATTGAATGAGATAAAAATGTTTAATAGGCATGGGCTTTTTTAAATGAAAACTCCGTTGCGCTATAAAAATGAGATGCCTGTTTATCTACACTATGATTATGTTTTCGGCAACGTGCCCACTAAGTACTATCGTACTTAGCCCTGCATATATTTCTAAATGTGCAGGTTGAAGCGACGAGAGCGGAGGAGGGTTGAGTTAGGAGTGGAAGTCGTCTTTAGGAGAAGACTTGTGTTATGTCTCACTTTTTCCGCTGCCAAACTCTAGACGCTTGCCACTTTTGATGTTATGTAATTATATCACTGTAGTCCAAGTTCTGTTAATAACTTAGATTTCTTTTTGAATACTTTGTCGAGTGATCTTCCGAGATCAACTCTTTTCTTATATATATTATAATCGAGGTCTTGTTCATAGAAATTATGTAGTCGTGTATGTATGTTTATTCAGTCAGTCCCTTTCTTCCCCGCTTCTTTAATCCAATCCCGGTCGCACCCCGGCTTCTGCCGTCCCTCGGGATTTGGGGCCGTGACAGAGTGGTATCAAAGCAATGGTTCCTGCTCTGGTCATGAGTCATTTCCCTAGTATGAGTCATTCCTTCTAGTGATACCACAGAGTGGTAACAGAGCAATCGTTTCTGCTCTGTATACGAGTCTTTCTTTTGAGTCACGAGATAGAGTACTTGTATGTACTCTAGATCAGAGTCTTCTTCCAAGTAAAGTTAAGAGCTAGAGTTATGACATTAAGATTCAAAGTATAGACGACAACTCAACCTCCCGCTACGTCGACTCAACGAGGAAAGAAAGAAAGGAAAGAGTTTTCAGTAATGTAATTTCTTTTAAAAGAAATTTTTGAATGAGTATTCAACGAGAATGAAAATGAGAATGAGAAAGAATTTACGTGCCAAGAATAAGAATTATTTTGCAAGTATATATTTATATTTTGCTTGTTATGTGATTACGTGATAGTACGAGTACTATCTTACGTGAAATTATTTGCGCAATAATTTCTATTATTTTTAAAGATACCTTGGCACGAGAATCTAGAATAATTCTAAGGATTTTTCCCGGTTCAATGAGAACTTGAACTTAGACGTTTTAAGAAACGTTATATCAAATGATTTCGAAAGGAGATCGTGAAACGAGAATGACTCCTTCAGGCGAATGTCACGTGCGTGTAGTGACATGAGCAAGACTCAGCAAAGTTGAATCTTGTTTTTATACTTAGGAGCCGATAATAATTTCCTTCGAGGAAATGAGATCAATAATGACGGGATGAATTAACTTGGTGTCAAGTGAACGAAAGAAATGAGTAAACGTACGAGAAACGTTGGCTTCAGACCAAGAAAGATATGATCGAGACGAAGAGGATAAAATAAAGAGAATCAAAGACAACGGAAATAAACGAATGTTACTTACGTATAAGTAACAAGAACAACATCGTTCACGTTACGTTGTTTCGTGTCGCTTCGTTTTGTTTTAGCGGAGTTCTCTTCATTCGAACTTCAAGAAGAAAAATGTTTTATTATTGAGAATCGAGCACGGGGCTTGATTAAATTTTTCCAACAATCGATCGTATCCAACGACGATTGGAACTTATGTCCTAAAAGTTATTCCCCAATTAATATTCCATTTTCCTTTGGAATTTATTTTTATACTTCGTTTTTAAACAAGAATTTCGACGAGTACGTGTATCAAGTGTCGTAAAACGACAAGTCTTTTGAGAATGAATGTTACTTTTTGAAGGAGTAACATGAACAAAGTGGACGCACTTTGTTTTTAATGAGTAAGAATCGATAAGAACTTCCTTCGGGGAAGGAAGTTTATGAGAGACATCAGGAAGGAATAAAATGAATAATAGGATAACGAATGGAAATAAAATCTTGAAATTTTATTTCTATATATTGATGTTTGAGTGCAGTTTCTTGAATTGCTAGATGTTATGATAAGTGGTTGTTTAAGTTGTGATATCACAATTGAATAAGGAATGTTCATTTTGTAATCTAAGTATTTCATTAAGATAAGTTATTTTTCCCTACCCGTTACTGATCCGTGTTTCCTTAAAACTTTTGTAGGATGGCTTCTAGTAGTGACATGACTCAGGAGAGTCAATCCCCACCACAACGTACCTTAGCGGACCTTTTATAGGACGCTTATCACAGTTACGAGGCAGATTACGATATAGAGGATGTGGGGCAGATAGTGAGCAACTTCTCGTCAGTTTATTTTTCAGCACGACACTTTATTCCGGAGAGTCAGGCGATATCCGACCTGGTTGTACGTCTACCGGACGAGTGGCGCGGTTGGGCGCACTGCGTGGCGTGGTATTTTCTTGGAATTTTCGGCGACGACACCGAGCCGACGGGCAACTACACGGGATTCGCCCTATATATACACGGGCGATTCTTTGACAGCAGATTCATGCTTCCAATTCCTTTTGAGCCGCATCTTCCCTACCGTCACTTCCCAGCAGAGACCGAGCAAGAGCACCTAGACTTGGACCCAGAGTTTTCTGCTTTGTTTGAGATACCATCAGACTTTGTACCAAGTGAGGAGTCTGACGCGGAGTTAGAGCAGTTAGAGGTAGACGAGGAGCCTGTAGTTACACCAGAGTTACCGCCAGTTCGTACACAGATCGAGGAGTTGATTCCAGGGCCAAGATTAGTAGAGGTTGATGCAGAGACAGCCGCTTTGTTAGGATTATCTTCACCGTTTATACCTGACATTTGTGTTAGAGTCAGAGGACTTTTAGAGACATGACTGTTTCGGGCAGAGTCCGAGTACCAAGGGATTGATGCGGAGCTTGCCGCCATGTTAGAGCTACCATCTCCACTGACACAGCTTGAGGAGATCTGTGCGAAGTGGGACGTAGTTAGAGGTCAGTTAGAGGCGGGACCATCCAGAATTCGTTCTAGGGAGGAGTACGAGTCGGGTTCAGGTTCCGGTTCTGTTCCAGAGCACCTTCTTCCTCTGAAGAAGCGTGCAGTAGAGACTAGTGAGGACTACCTTGTTTCAGACTTAGAGGAGGCAGTTTCAGAGGCACCGTCACCACCTCGGCTTACACTTTCTAACGGCTCTACTCTGAGGGAGGACGAGGCCCTCCAGCTCGTCTTTGGTTCAGAGTCTGAGGAGGAGGACCCGGACGAGGATCCTGAAGAGGAGGACCCGGACGAGGATCCTGAGGAGGACCCGAACAAGGATCCTGAGAAGGAGGACCCGGACGAGGATCTGGAGGAGGACCCAGAGGAGGACTCTTAAGGTTTTTACAGGCCGTAGAGGGTAGTTTGGACTCGACTGCAGTTAGTTGAGCAGAGCGTCGTAGACGCTTGTTAATATCAGTAGTAGTAGTAGTTTCTTTTGCCCTGTACATAGTCTGATCAGTAACTAGTTTTGTAGTACTCTAACGGATACGAAATTTTATGAATCGTTTTCGTTCTAGTACTTCCAGTAGATACGAAGATGCAGCCTGTTAGTGCACCCGGTAAATAGTAGGCAGTCAGCCTAGTTTAGACTAGTAGTAGTCTAACTTTTTGTATAAGTCCTCGTTGGAGGCAGAATTAATATTCTTTTTGATGTATATATATATACATGACCCATGAGAGGGTTTTTAATCACCAGAAAGTTTCCTATGAATCGAGTAATGAAACCTGAATGTCAAATGAACTCGTGTAACGAGAATTGAGTTTAACTTGAGAGGTTAAAAGATTAATGAAAACAAAAATATTAAAGTTATGTTCGATTTTCTTTCTACGAGCTTGTTTAAGTTGGAAAGACGGTTAGTAAGTAAGCAAATGATTAAGGAAATGGGCTAATGAGAATTTTTGTTACCTATAGCTTAAGGAAAAATGTCGCCAAGAAACGTTAACAACAGAAGGGGACCTGGTAGGCCCCGTGGACGTGGAAGACGTCATCCAGAGGATGAAAGGGAACAGGATCAGGAACATCATGATACCCCACCACCATCACCATCACCACCACCTCCACCACCACCCCGTAGGGATATTGAGAACCTCTTCCTCAAGAGAAACCCCCCGATGTTCAGTGGAACGGGAAGCCCTAGCAATGCTGAGCTATGGGTGCGGTCTACTGAGAAAATCTTCAAACTCCTCAGATGTACTGATGAGGAGCGACTACTGTGTGTTGCATTCCAACTGACGGGATCAGCGGACTACTGGTAGGAGGCCAAACAGAAAGTGATAACCGCGGAGCGTCTAGCTCGTTTTACGTGGGAAGAGTTCAAGGAAGCCCTGTTTGACAAATATGTACCCAAGACGTATAGAGCTCAGAAAGAGGCTAAGTTCTATAATCTAAAATAGGGAAAACTGACGGTAACTGAGTACGACGCTAAGTTCTGTGAGCTTTCTAGGTATGCACCTTCGCAAGTTGATACCGAGGAAAAGATATCGAAGAAGTTCCAAGGAGGACTACGACATGAGTTGGGAGTTGCCTTAGCTAGTCATGGAGGACTAAGCTATACTGAAATTTTAGGAAGAGCTTTAGAAATGGAGGCTGTAGCGCCTGATGAGAAGAAAACCATTACAACCACACCAGCTCCAACACAGAACCAGAACAGAGGCTATTATAACAACAATAATAGCAATTTCCAGGGAAAGCGAAAATAGGATGGAGGTAATCGCAGTGGTAACAACCAGAACTACAATCAGAATCAAGGGAATCAGAGGAATAATAATCAGCAAGGCTATCAGCAGCCTGGTCAGAACAGCAACAAGAGACCGTGGCAAGGAAACAACCAGTCGGGGTTGTACCTTCAAGGAAATAGGCAGAATGGATCAGAGAGAGGTAACGGTCAACAGAATCAGCCGCAGGGGCAGCAGAGGAACACCAACCAGGGAGGAAATAATCCAGGGAGGGTTAACGTGCCTGTTTGCTCTAAATGTAACAAGGCGCATTTTGGTGTTTGTCAAATTGGCACCACCAACTGTTTTAACTGTGGGCAAAAAGGGCATATGAAGAAGGACTGCCCTAAACCACTTCAGGCAGTACCTTTGAGGGCTATACAAGCGCAGACACAGCCACAACAACCGATGAATCAGCAGCAGTTCCAGCAGTACGCACAACAGCAGCAGAATGCGAAAGGATGCGCTATCAAACAGGGTGGCCAACAGAAGGGAAAAGGAAATCTCGCAGGTATGGGAAAACTTCACAACATCCCTATTAAGATACTGTTTGATATCGGCGCATCGCATTCTTTTATTGCTGGCTCGTGTGCCGATAACTTAGACATCAGACCTGTAAGAGCTGCACACCCTATGAGAGTAGCTACACCTTCAGGAGAGATCACTACTTCTACTTATGTTTGCTCTAACCTAGATTTAGAAATCGGAACTCTTAAGGTTAAAGCGAACAACTTAAATGTTATGATAATGTGGTACGTAGATATAATCTTAGGAATGGATTAGTTGTCAGAGAATTACGCTACGATTCACTGCAACGAGAGAAAAATCTCTTTTCAACCGCCGGGTAGAGAACCAACCGAATTCCACGGAATTTCAATGGGTAGAGGAGTACCAATAATATCAGCATTGCAAGCCACGAAATCGATGAAGAAGAAGGGTACTACAGCTTATCTTGTGTACCTAGTCGGAGAACCAGGAGCAAAGAAGACCATTCAGGATGTGAAGGTCGTAAACGAGTATGAGGATGTTTTCCCAGAGGTTTTGCCAGGATTACCACCAGATCGTCACGTGGACTTCACGATCGACTTAGAGCCAGGAGCAGCACCCAAATCTAAAGCCCCATATAGGATGGCACCGAAAGAGCTAGAGGAACTTAAAATCCAGTTATAGAAATTGTTAGACCTTGGTTTCATCAGACCAAGTGTCTCACCGTGGGGAGCGCCAGTATTGTTCGTCAGAAAGAAAGATGGGTCGATGAGGATGTGTATAGATTATAGAGAGCTGAACAAGATAACCCTCAAGAACAAATATCCTTTGCCAAGGATAGAGGATCTTTTCGATCAGCTCAAAGGTGCAGGAGTCTTCTCCAAGATAGATTTGAGGTCAGGGTATCATCAGTTGAAAATCAAACCCGAGGACGTACCTAAAACTGCTTTTAGAACCCGTTATGGCCATTACGAATTCCTAGTAATGCCATTTGGATTAACCAACGCCCCCGCAGTATTCATGGACCTCATGAATAGAATTTTCCACCCATACTTAGACAAATTCGTCTTAGTATTCATCGACGACATTCTCATTTACTCCAAAAATGAGAAAGAGCACGAAGAACATCTATGGATAATGTTGGAAACACTTAGAGCCGAGAAACTCTACGCCAAATTCAGTAAATGCGAATTTTGGCTGAAGGAAGTAATGTTCCTTGGTCATATAGTTTCGGCAGAAGGAATCAAGGTGGATCCTGCCAAGGTAGAGGCAGTGCACAACTGGAAGTCACCAACGAGTCAGAATGAGATCCGAAGTTTCTTGGGTTTAGCCGGTTATTACAGAAGGTTTATTGAGGGATTCTCTACGATCGCCAGGCCGATGACGCAGTTACTTCGGAAGGAAACAAAATTTAAATGGACTGACGAGTGTGAAAAGAGTTTCCAAACACTCAAGGAGAAATTAACCACAGCACCAGTATTAGCTCTTCCAGACTCAAACAAAGAATATGTGGTTTACACTGATGCCTCGAAAAATGGATTAGGTTGTGTATTGATGCAAGATGGACGAGTAATAGCTTATGCTTCACGACAACTTCGACCTCACGAAGTTGAATACCCAACCCACGACTTAGAACTCGCAGCCGTGGTGCATGCGTTAAAGATTTGGAGACACCATCTCTATGGTGTAAGGGTTGAGATATTCACAGATCACAAGAGTTTGAAATACTTCTTCGAGCAGAAGGAACTGAATATGAGACAACGAAGGTGGCTCGAATTGGTTAAGGATTATGATTGCAAAATTAGCTACCATCCAGGAAAGGCGAATGTAGTAGCAGACGCGCTGAGTCGCAAGGCTCCAACGAAGTTAGGATGCCTCTTTGTAGAGGAAGAAACCTTAGTACGAGAGTTTGAAACGATGGATATAGAGGTACTCGATACCCCAGCAACGATAACAAGTCAGATAGCGGAATTAGAAGCTACACCAGATTTACGAGAGAGAATCATCAGTGCCCAGAGGAAGGACGAGTCGATGGAGAAACTTCGACTAAAGATAAGGACGGAGAAACCAGATGGATATTCCGAAGCACCAGACAATGCAATCCTTTATGAAGGCAGAATTTGTATCCCTGACGACGATAACGAACTGAAGAATGACATTATGAGTGAGGTTCACGATACGCCGTATACAGCACACCCAGGAAGTACAAAGATGTATCAGGATTTGAGGAGGAACTTCTGGTGGAATGGACTTAAACGAGACGTTGCCTCATTTGTAGAAAGATGTTTGGCATGTCAGCAGGTTAAGGCTTTACACAGACGACCGTATGGATTGCTGCAGCCATTAGATATACCAGAGTGGAAATGGGAAGGCATAGCTATGGACTTTGTGACAGGCTTACCTAAGTCAAGAAGAGGAAACACAGCCATTTGGGTGATTATTGACAGACCCACGAAATCAGCTCACTTCTTACCGATTAAGACTACGTATGGATCAGAAAAATTAGCTCAGTTGTACGTTAGAGAGATTGTACGTCTGCATGGAGTACCGAAAGTCATAATATCAGATAGAGATGCCAAATTCACCTCGAGATTTTGGGTCACTATGCAGAAAGAGTTGGGAACCGAGCTTAACTTCAGTACAGCGTTTCACCCACAGACAGATGGACAGTCAGAGAGGACGATTCAGATACTAGTTGATATGTTAAGGACAGTGGTATTGGATCGAGGCGCGAATTGAGAAGAAATTTTACACTTGGTTGAATTCACTTACAACAACAGCTATCAAGCCACGATAGGAATCGCGCCATACGAAGCTTTGTATGGAAGGAAATGCAGATCACCACTTTATTGGGATGAAGTGGGTAAGAGAAAGAACCTAGGCCCAGATGCAGTAAATGAGATGATTGAGATAGTTCGGCAGATACGAGATAGAATGAAAGAAGCCCAGAGCCGACAGAAGTCCTACGCCGATGATCGTCGAACCAACCTTAGTTTTAAAGTAGGTGATAAGGTTTTCCTTCAGATCTCACCGTCTAAAGGAATCATTAGATTCGGTGTTAAGGGTAAACTAAGACCCAGGTTCATAGGACCTTACGAAATCCTCGAGAAAATAGGACCTGTTGCATATAGATTGGCCTTACCGCCAAGTCTAGGAAGTGTCCATAACGTGTTTCACGTTTCTCAGTTAAGAAAATACGTCTATGATCCTAAGCACGTTATAAGTCAGCAAGATGTTATTCTTGAATCTGACTTAAGTTATGAAGAGAAGCCGATATCGATTGTGGATAGAAAAGTTCAGGAGTTACGAACCAAATCGATACCAATCGTGAAAGTGCTATGGAATCACCCCGGGCAGGAAGAAGCCACATGGGAGCTTGAGAAGAAGATGAAGGAGAGATATCCTCATCTTTTTGCAGAAGGTAGGCAAATTTCCGGACGAAATTTTTCGCAAGGGGGGTAGGATGTAATACCCCAGAAATTTCGTACTGACTTAAAAATTTAAAGTTATTAATAAAAATGGCTTTGCACGCCTTAGTTCATGAATTTGAATTCTAAAACTAACGGTGAAATCCGTTTTCGAAAATAAATTACGGAAGTCAGTTAGATGACTACTGTATATAGGGTTATTGCGTACGATAACTTTTTAATTCTAGAACTCAGATCAGGAAACCGTCTGATTTTTACATTCACGAAATTGCGATACGAATTCGCCCGAGAAAGTTCGTTTTTATGATTTTTCCGGACGAAACTCGGACTGTGATGTCCCGAGGTTTTGTCGGAATTTAGGTTTAAAAATATATTTTCCAAACGAGTTAAATAGGTCGGAATTTATGGTCGAATCGGAATTCTACGATAATGTGGCGAAATACGTTTTTCGTTTATCGATTTCTGTAACGTCGTATCGCGCCGGAAAAGCGCGTATTTTTCTCCTATTTTTCTAAAAGCTGCCGACCTCAACCTCACTCACATAGCTTGATATTTCAATTTTTTATGTTATATTTTGGTGAGTCATAATTCCATTAGATGGTTCTAATTTTTGCCACCTAGTAAGTTGTTAGTTTATTTTCTAGTTAATTAACCAAATAATCCTCTCTTCTACCTCACTCTCTACCGCCACCATCATCAACACATACACTTTCATTTTATTCAATCACCATTGAAGGAGCTTGGAGGTTTTATGCAAGGATTTTCTTCTAAGTTCATTATCTTCCATCAAATTTCATTCTTCTTTCATTAATATTCAAGGTATCCATCTCCTCTTCTATTCTATCCAATTAGAATTCAAATTCTTTAATTTTTGCTTGAGGACCGATTTTGTAGATGGGTTAGGATGATGTTTTGAGCTTTAATTAATGCAATTAGATGTATTAGGGATTGATTTCTATGGTTAAAATTTAAAGGAAACTAAGAACCCTAATTCCTAAGGGTGACCGAAATTTAGGGCTTTAGGTTAGGGTGTTTAATTCTTAAAATTGAATGTGTAATTGAGCATAGGGGATGCTTAATTGAGGATTGATGCAAAAATAAATGGAATCCCCTATGAATCTAGTGATGTTCGAAATTTAGGGCTTAGGGTTTGAGTTGGAGGATTTCAATTGATGATGTTGTAGTATTAATAAATAGATAATTCTTGATGTAGTAGTATTAGAATTGAATTGGTGAAGGGAATTAATGAAGAAAATCATTCCTTTAATTATTGTGTTAAAACCGAAATGGATGAGGAAATTAGGGGTTGGATGAGCTTTGAGTTAATTGATGAGATAATGTGGGATTAAGGTTACTAATGATATAAGATGATGATAGAAATTATTTGGGATTAATCTAAAATATATTGTTATAATGTAAGAGACGAAGGTTCGATTATTAGTTGAGATTGAGTAATGATATGAGGTGATGATATAGATAATAATGAATCTCGATAGAGGAGGTTTGATAATATAGAATTTGATTGAAATCCGATGACTTTGGAAAATCCGTAAGAGACGAACAAATGTACGTAATTAATGATAGGAAAGTCGAGTAGGAAAGATAATTAGATATTAATGATCATTATTGATGAGGGAACGAAATTGTAGTTGACGTCGTGTTGATCCGAGCTATGAAATGTCGAGTTTTAGTTATAATCGAGAAGTAGAACGAGAAATGTTAACTTGCTTTGGTATAGTAATTGGTTAGTTGAAACGGCGAGGTTTTAAACGTCGTGTTTATAAACGGGAAATGAAAAGGAGTTCTCCACGTATGAGAGTACATGTTGACTGCCTTAATGTGTGTAATTCGTGAGAACTAAGGTTCGATAACATAAAATGAACCTAGAAAGCCGTACGTCGATTTTTTTGTCAAACCTTAGGGTTAACTTCGGCAGTTTTGCGACCCTTTCCGGAAACTGCAATATCTCTTAGCTCGTTTGTCGGATTTGAGATCCGTAAATTAGAGAGTAAACTAGACTTCCATGGCTTTCTAACGGTACAGGGCACCTCCCCTGTTTCCAGATACTCTGTTATGGGCTGTTCCCAGAACTACTGCATTGCTCTGTGAATTTTTCAAAATCTATTTTCCTAAGTTGTTTTCTTCTCAACTTAGTTTCTTTCGATCTTTTAAGTCGTAATGAGTTAACGACTATTTATTCTACTGACCTAAGAGTCAAGTACAGAGTTTGAGTGTCAAAAGGAGATATGATCGTATCTCGTTTCCGATTAAATAAAAGAAATTAGTTAAGCGTGCAAATGCCTAAAAGTTGAAACGTAAAAGACTAAATCGAACTTGTTTTCGATTTCCATTTTCTTTTGTCGTCTCAACGACTCATCGAGATTATGTTTCATGTACGATGAAGGACGAAGTCAGTACAAGAAAAGGACGGAAGACTAAAGAGGAGAAGCTTGTTATTTAGTTCTGTAAAGCTAAGGTGGGCTTTTATCTATAACAAATAAAATGTGAGTTTTTCCACAACTCAAAAGTGAGCTTTAGGAGCTTTCATAACTGTGTTTTCAAAGTGATACCAGGCATAAATGAAATATTTTATGTTTATGTGAGTTCTCTTGTACCACTTCTGAGTTAGCTGTCGTGTTTTCCAGAATTGTATGTTAACCATTAGGTGTTAACTACTTAACGATCGGCTCTGAGTTAGTCATTAGGTGCTTTCCAGAGTTAGTGCACTGTAGCCTGTGGTGTATGTGGTATCCTGTTGAGGGGTAACCAGCCACGGTGATAATGACTGGTCAAGATTTTGGATGTAACATCTATGAAAAAATGCTCGCGCGAGCTACTTATTGAATGAGATAAAAATGTTTAAAGGCACGGGCTCTTTTAAATGAAAACCCCGTTGCGCTATAAAAATGAGATGCCTGTTTATCTATACTATGATTATATTTTTGGCAACGTGCCCACTAAGTACTATCGTACTTAGCCCTGCATATGTTTCTAAATGTGCAGGTTGAAGCGACGAGAGCGGAGGAGGGTTGAGTTAGGAGTGGAAGTCGTCTTTAGGAGAAGACTTGTGTTATGTCTCACTTTTTCCGCTGCCAAACTCTAGACGCTTGCCACTTTTGATGTTATGTAATTATATCACTGTAGTCCAAGTTCTGTTAATAACTTAGATTTCTTTTTGAATACTTTGTCGAGTGATCTTCCGAGATCAACTCTTTTCTTATATATATTATAATCGAGGTCTTGTTCATAGAAATTATGTAGTCGTGTATGTATGTTTATTCAGTCAGTCCCTTTCTTTCCCGCTTCTTTAATCCAATCCCGGTCGCACCCCAGCTTCTGCCATCCCTCGGGATTTGGGGCTGTGACAGTTTCATAATTAAAGCGAGAAGTGCTAAGACATTGGTTAGTAGTATTAACCAATTATCGAATAGAGTTAATGGCTTAAAGACGAGAATGCGAGACTTTTAGAAAAGAATAACGTAGAGAGAAACGAGTCAAGTAGAAGTCCTTCAGTCGAGACCAGCGATTAATATCCGTCTTTGCATAGTGCCTTATCTTCTTTATCGATGTCGATCTGTGAAGGATCAAGCCGGACGGAAAAGTAAGCAAGGACAGATAGCCCTTAAGCCACCTAGCTAGAACGTCGGAAGTCAGGTGGGCTTTTCTAAACCAAAACTATCGATGAATGTTATTATACTATTGAGTATTATTATGTGATTTTTAAAATGCGATTGACTTGCCGTTTTTATTGAGTTTGGTATGTGTTATCATCTATTTATTTGAGTTATTATCATCCTGTGAAAGGTAGGAAACCCACGTGTGGTATGTTAAATGTTGAGGTGACTGTGAGCCTTGCTTCGGTTGGGCAGGTCACAGTGCTCGAGAAAGAGGCCTACTTCTCGGCATAGTGAGAGAATTTATGACAGATGATGCATACTGTTGAGTATATATTATGTTTTGACTGCGCAGTCTATTTAAAAGAAAATGTTTTAGCATGCACAAGTAAAATCGTTTTAAGTTGCTTAGTTACTTGTGATGTTTTGGCAAGGCAAGTTCAATTGATATAGCTTTAAGAGCATTTTCTTCCAAAAATTTTGGCATATGTTCATTGAGTACGAAGTACTCAGCCCTGCGTGTATTTCTAAACGTGCAGGTTAGCAGGATGGCGATGGCAGGAAAGGCTTGGTGGTGTGGTCTATTTGGTTATGTTGAGTCGAATGTCAGACTGGCATTTGCACGTCTTCATACGTGTGAGTGTTGGGTTTTGAGTCGAGTTTCCGCTGCAATTCCTTTTGAAATGGAAATCTGTTAATATACACTTGATATTTATTTTTGATTCCTAGCAATGTGCTAGATGGTTTTAATGTTTTGTTGAATCTTGATCTCGTTGACCTGAAATACTTATCACATTCGCGTTGAAATGTAATTTAAAATGCTCGGTTATTGCTTTAATATGTCTTTGATGGCCTTATTCGAGTGCTGCTGCTTTTCATTAATGTTTCCCCGAGCATGTTCCCCGTATTTGAGTTGATCGTTAGATGGTTAAGTTGTGTTATTGTTCGTAAGTCGTACCTCGGGAGTCGGGGTGTGACATAGCGTGCCAGAAATTCAGCTAAAGATTCGTTATTATTTTCCTCACATGTCGGTATTCCTGCATCCAATCGCTGTCGTCCATCCTATACGAGTTTTAAACGAATTAAGCACACTTAAACAGTTAAACAAGCGTGCTAGAATTTCCAACCACCACATACTCATTTTTGCTTCTCAAAGGGGTAATTTCGCTCATGGTATCGGGCAATTCCAATTGACGTAACCTCTTGCACAAACGTTTCATCCTTTCCAATTTTTCCACACAAAACACGCATTAGGGAGGACATTCTAAAACAATCTAGTTATTCAATCAACTTAATAAGCTTTTATCTCTAAACATCATAAATCATAAATAACTCAAAATCTCAATAACTTGATAACTCATTCATCACTTTAAACTCAGAAAGCTTTTAGAAAATAAGGCGTACCTGGTTTCCGGATGAGATGGAAGATTGCTTGGTGTGTTTTACTGACTCAGATAAGTCTTGGAAATAAATCTAGACTCAACTCATCAAAGTATATCAGACTTCAGAGCAGTCAAACCTGCTCTGATACCAACCTGTCACACCCCGACTCCCGAGGTGCGACTTACGAACACTAACATTACTCAACCATCTATCAATCAACTCAAACACGGGAAACATGCTCGGAGAATGTAGGGGAATATCAACAGAAAGCAGTAACATTCAAAACAAGCTTTTAAAGATATAACAAAACAACAATCGAGCATGTATAATTTACATATCAATTCGAATAGGCTAAGTATTTCAAGTGAACGAGAACAAGATTCATCAAGGCAATAAAAGACATCGAGCACATCGCTCGGAATTAGAACAAGTATCAGAGTATAGATTAACAGTCTTTCAATTCAAAAAGTTGCAGCGGATTATTCGACTCGATCCCAACAATCACATGTATGAAGACATGCAATTGCAAGTCTAACATTCAACTCGACTCAACAAAAACACCACACCTCCAAGCCGTCCTTGCCATCACCATCCTGCTAACCTACACGTTTAGAAATACATGCAGGGCTGAGTACTTTGTACTCAGTGAACACATGCCAAAAACATTTGAAAATTTGCTCTTAGAGCTATAATAATTGAACTTGCCTTGCCGAAACATCACAAGTGTTAATGCAATTTTAAACGGTTTTACTTGTGAATGCAAAAATATTTTTATTTAAATAGACTGCACAGTCAAAACAATTATATACATCAAAGAGTATGTATCATCTACCACATCATCCATCCATTTGTGTTGAGAAGTAGGCCTCCTTCTCAAACACTGTGACCGGCCCAACCGAAGCAAGGCTCACAGTCACCATCAACAATTCATGTACCACACGTGGGTTTCCTGCCTATCACAGGACAATAGTATCTTATTCAAGCAGATGATATCACATAAAATCGGCAAGTCAATTGTATTTAAAACTCACATCATAATGATAATACTTCAAATAATAACGATAGCATTCATCGGAGTTTTGGTTTTAGAAAAGCCCACCTGCCCTCTGTCGATTAGCTAGGCGGCATACTTGCTATTTGTCCTCGCTACCGTCCCGCTTGATCCTTCATATTTTGACATCGATTAAAAAAATGAGATACTACGCAAGACGAAAAGTAGACGTTTGTCTCGACTGAAGGACTTCTACTTGAGTCGTCTCTCTTGATTTTAATCTCTTCTAACTAAACCTCATTTCTCGGTTCTCTTCTCGATTCTCAATTACTAAGGGATTTATCTCGCAATCTCGTCAAAACATAACTGCTACTCGACGTCGTTTCCGCTTTTCTCCTTACTTTAAGAAATGTCTTCTATCTAAACTCTATTACTCGAATTCTTTCTTGCATTCTCAATAAATTCTTGGTTTGATTACCAACACATTAACTCAATCATTTTGCACACAAGGCATACTCAACAATTGTTCTTGTCATTATCGAATCATAACATTTCTTTCAAGCATATTGATTCAATCATATAATAACTCAGTATGAAAATATATCAAACATGCTATCACATACTCGTTCCACACTTCAAGACACATTAATAATTTCTCAACTTTTGTTTTAGAAAGGTACCTACTTCAATTCTCAAATACAAATTCTTATTCTTTTTAAATAAATTCAAATAGTAAGAATTCTTTCAATTAAAACTCAAATAATAAATTTATGTTTCTCGACTTAATATACGACACTATTAAAAACATGTCGTCTTTTCTCAATTATATATATATATAGATGTTGAAAATAGGGTATTTGAGATAGAGATATTAGGGGGAGAGAGAGAATATGTCGGTGGGAGAGGGAGAGAGATGAGAGAGATCTTTATCTTATTTTATTACAGATAAAACGTTGCCCAGTCGAAAAAGTTTTCCGGATAAAAAGTCCGTATTAATTTATTTATGCTGAAAACGGCTCTAATCTCTCCTCGTTTCGTTTCCGACACTAAAAACATCTCAAACCTATCTCATGTCCCACTAAATAAATCAAGGATTCTGATTATCTAATTTTTAGGTCTAAATTCCAAATAACGAAGAAAACCTAAAAATTAGTCGGCTAATTTATCCGTTAAGGATTAAATTCTTATAACTCTCTCAAGTGATCTCGGATGAGCTTCTATCATATCTCAATGACCTTAGAATTAATTCTAGGTTCAAAAGACTCTAATTAGGCCCATTTCTAAGTTTATCGGTGAATAGTGTTTTCTCGGTTATTCATACTATTCACTTAAAAGTGAAAATTCTCGGAATTTTCTGAAAATCAAGCTCATGCTCAAACTCATATAAATAAACTTAATCAATGCATCACATCCTCAACTCAATCATTAAAAACAAATAAACTCACGTCAAAGCACATAGGGGCATTTTGGTCTTTTCAATCATTTCTTTTTATTTTAGAAAAATTTTATTCCTCAAGACTCATTATTTAATTAGAACGCACTCAAGGACTTACGAAAGTTCGGGGTATTACAGGATAACAGCCCGATTGGGGATTTTACCTTAAAACTTTTATCAAACCCTCACGTATATCGCCTCGTTATTTTTCCCGCGCCAATTAATCTTCGTTGTCCTGGCAGCCTCATCTTCTCTTCCCGGCAGCGGCGTCTCCTCCTTTGTCGACGACAGCATCTCCTCTTTCGTTGACGGCGGCATCTCTTTCGTCGACGGTGGCGTCTCCTCCTTTGTCGGCGGCAGCGTCTCTCTTTTCAAGCGCCATCTTCTTCGTTAAAGGTAATTTTATTTGTCGGCGGCAGCGTATCTGTTTTGATATCTCTAAGGATTTCTGTTTACACAGTTGTTTTATCTTCGTTAGTGTTGTCAGTTATCTCCCTCTGTTACTGCTGGTTTTATTATCTCATTATTTTCTGCAAATTGGAAGCATGCTTTTTACTCTTACTTATGTCTGCCATTCTTGATGTAGTATTCGGCTTTTAGGTTATCCCTCCCTCTACATTCGGTTTGCTGCTACTGGTTTGGGGGCTGAATTAATTGGTTTGGGGGCTGAATTAATTAGTCACAGGGTATTCATTCTCAACTTTCACTCTCTCAACTTTCACTCACTTAAAGGTTTGGGGTTGGAGAATGTCATCTCATTTTGATTATTTGCTTTCCCAGATATGCTAATCTCCTTTTTGGGTCAAACCTAATATTATGTGATGTTATGTTGCATCGATGCTCGTCATGTATTTGGACAGAAATCATATTATGCTGTTGTCTTCATGTATCAGGAAATAGTTTCAAATTTCCATATGTCTATTTTAGTAAATGTCTGCTATGTATTATTAACAGTTAAGAATTTCAATATGTGGATTCTGGTAAATTTTCAAATTTCCTTGAAACTTGACTAATTCGTAGTAATAGTATATTAGAATATACTAATATACTGATTTTGTCTTTGGCTATAAAGTAGAAGAAGGTTCAATAAGTAGGTTTAATAAAAAAAAGGTTTAATCAAGTAGGTTTCATCAAAAAAAAAAAAAAAATAGAAGCTGTCAAAATATAGGCGTATTGAAGATTTAATTGGACTAAAATGTAGGCGTATTGAAGATTTAAGATTAAGTAACAGTATTTGTGGTCAAAATTTGGATCATCAAGGCAGAAAAGTCTATCTAATGTCTAGGAATTGAAGGCTTTGACAATTTAGATGTTTCTGTAAACACCTGGACTGAAATTAGATAATCTAATAATATCAATTAGGAAGAAAAAAAATCCCATAATGCAATAATTAACTAGCATGTAAAAGACCAACTTCTCCCTTCTTAACAAATATTGTTTCCATGCTTTTAAACTACACTTTGGTAATAAGAAAAACCAAAGAGCAAACTACACCTTTACAAGCCACTAAACAAGAATGGAATCATAAAAATATTAATGGGAAAAGAGAAAGATGTTTGCAATTGAGAAATAAGGGCAATTAAGTAAAATTAGTAGCAGAATGTAGACACATACCAGAGCTAATACTGCCACTTGCAACCCCACCTCCTCCTAAGAAAAGTCCCTGTTGAATATAGTGATTGAGATAGGCAGTGGGTTAAGCAAATCAATTATAGCGAATTACACACTATTATTTATATATTTTTAGATTGGCAGACTTCAAATATTTTATATTTTAGGACATTAAATGTCTTGATTTTCTTTATGTTCTTTGTTGCTAGTACATTAAAATGTCACTGTTTCTACCTGTGACCTTGCGCTTTGAAGGTCTTGTTCCAACTCAGCAAGCCTGATCCTTCTTGATTCTAGTTGCTGTACATATATGCCTGTAGATCCACCCACACACACACACACATATGTCTATATATGTGTAAAATATCAGAAATTAAGTAATGGTCGAAAATATATAAATATTTTTTTTTAAGAAAATTTGGCAACCCACCTTTTTTCTAAGTCTGCTTTTCCTAGCTGCTACCCTATTTTGGGCTAAACGTCTCAATGTCTGTAAAATGGTAAGAAAAAAAATTACAGTTTCAAGATAAAGATTTTCACATAATGGTATTAATTTCAGTGTTTTGATTTGGAGTTTTAGGTTTATAATAAACAAAAAACATGGATGTCAAAAGATAGGTTGTCAGATGAGTATAAGTTCGGAGTAGAGTTTTTCATGAACTTTGCCATGAAACATGTGTCTAATCTTGATGCAATGCCATGTCCTTGCGTAAAATGTGGTAATCTATTGAGAAAAAAATCAAAGCTTGTAAGATTGCATTTGTTGAGTAATGGTATGGATTTAACATACCATACATGGTTATGGCACGGGGAAAGATCTACATCAACTTCTCAGATGAATCATTCAGATCAGGGATATGATAGAGAAAATCTCGTTTATGAAGATCAACTCGATATGGTGCAAAATGCATATGATGAAGCTGACAATCCGAGTGAATTCATTAAAATAATTGAGGATGCAGAGAAACTATTATATCCTGATTGTGCGAATTTCACCAAGTTATCAGCAATTATGAAACTGTATAATTTGAAGACAAAACATGGTTGGTCTGATAAGAGTTTCAATTATCTTCTCATTTTGTTGTGTGATATGCTGCCTCCATCGAATGAATTGCCTGAATCTCTATATGATGCAAAGAGAAGTCTAGTTGTTTTGGGTATGGAATATGAGAAAATTCATGCGTGCCCCAATGATTGTGTCTTGTATCGGAAGATATATGAGCATTGTACTAGTTGCGCAACTTGTGGTGCCTCAAGATGGAAAGTTAGTACCAATTCCACATCAAAAAATCAAATTCCTTCAAAGCTCTTGTGGTACTTCCCACCTATTCGAAGATTTCAAAGAATGTATCGAAATAAGAGCATTTCAAAGAACTTAATATGGCATGCTGATAAGCGGGTGAAGGATGGTTATCTACGCCATCCAGCTGACTCACCCAGTTAGAAGGTAGTGGACCATAAGTGGCCAGAGTTTGTATCCGAGTCGAGAAATCTCAGATTACGCCTGTCAGCAGATGGGATCAATCCGCATAGTCTAATGAACACTACATATAGTTGTTGGCATGTTCTCTTGGTCACTTACAATCTTCCTCCGTGGCTATGCTTGAAACGGAAGTTTATTATGCTTACCTTGTTCATTGCCAGACCGAAGCAACCCAGGAATGATATCGACGTCTATTTGACACCTTTAGTTTATGACTTAAGCAAATTATGGTCAGAAGGCGTTCGATCATTTGATAATTTTAAGAAAGAAAGTTTTCTGCTTAGAGCTGTGTTGCTATGGACAATTAATGATTTTCCAGCCTATGGAAACTTGTCGGGATGTAAGGTGAAAGGATATCATGCTTGTCCTATTTATGGGGAAAATACTTCTGGAAAAAGGTTGAAGTATAGTCGGAAGATGTCATACACAAGACATAGAAGGTATCTGGATACACATCATCCATACAGAAGACAAAAGAAAGCATTTGATGGCACGGAAGAGAAAGATACTGCTCCGAAACCATTGAATAGGCGTCAGATTCTGAAAGAGGTTGAAGGAATAAAATGCCAATGGGAAAAGTTCAGTAAAGGAAAATATCCTAAAGATAAATCAATGTGGAAGAAAAAGTCAATATTCTTTCCCCTCGAGTATTGGGAACATCTACACGTTCGACATATACTTGATGTGATGCACATTGAGAAGAATATTTGTGAAAATCTCATTGGCACAATACTCGATATTCCAGGAAAAACAAAATATGGGTTAGCATCCAGACGAGACCTTGAGCATATGAAAACAAGGACTGATCTGGCACCACTTGAAACGGAAAAGAGGACATATCTGCCACCTGCATATTATACATTAAGCAAGGCCGAAAAACGGGTGGTTTGTGAATCTCTATCGAGTATGAAATTTCCGACAGGTTACTCATCTAATCTAAACAAGCTGGTCTCCCTAAAGGATTTGAAGCTTATTGGTCTTAAGTCGCATGATTGTCATACATTAATGCAACAATTACTGCCGGTTGTAATTCGTGGTGTCCTACCGGATAATGTAAGGGGTGCTATCACTCGTTTGTGTTTCTTCTTCAATATGGTATGTAGCAAAGTGATAGATATGTCAAAGTTAGATGACATTCAAAAAGATATTGTAACGACACTGTGCTTGTTAGAGAAGTACTTTCCTCCGTCATTTTTTGATATCATGGTTCACCTAGCTGTTCACCTAGTGCGAGAGGTGAAATTGTGTGGACCTGTTTGGTATAGATGGATGTATCCATTCGAAAGATATATGCGAGTTCTGAAGAGTTATGTGAGAAACAGAAATCGGCTAGAAGGGTGCATTGCTGAATGTTACGTTGTAGAAGAGGCTATAGAATTTTGTTCAGATTACCTTTCAAATGTGCAAACGTGTGGCATTCCAGCCATGCAACATGGGAAAGTAACACAACGTGTATCTAATGGTATTGTGCATTCTGTTAGCAATGAGGAGTTGATGCAAGCTCATCGTCATGTACTCGCGAACGATGTTGAGATTGATCCCTTTATCGAGTAAGTTTACCAACTAAAACTATTCATTGAAATATTAGTAATTGTAGCAAGCTAGTTACTAACATTTATCACCTATTTTTACATCTATAGGGAGCACATAACCGATTTGAAGAAAATGCCAGCTAACAAGGGTAGGTCTATAAAATGGTTTCAGGATCAGCATAATCGATTATTTAGTAGATGGCTACGCGATCAGGTAAGTTTAAGACCTATATTTTAGTGATGTAATGAATCAAAGTAAATTAAATCTTATAAAATAATCTTCATTTTCAATTTATCATGATACTAGGTTGCATGCGAAAATCGTCAGTCCACCCTCAAAATCTCTGAAAGATTGAAGTGGTTAGCAAATGGCCCCTTAAAGGACTTGTTGAAGCATCAAAGTTACTTGGTGGATGGAGTCCCTTTCTTTACAAAGGAACGTGATGATAATCAGACTGTTCAAAACTCGAGAGTTAGCTTAGTTGCAAGGACCATGCAACTTTCTAGTGCTAAGGATAAAAATCCGATTGTGTGTGACATGGTCTTTTATGGATTTATTCGAGAAATATGGGAACTTGATTACCGCAAATTCCGAATCCCCATGTTCAAATGTGATTGGGTTAACAATGAAAGTGGTGTCAAAGTGGATGATTTCGGGTTCACGTTGGTAAAGCTCAATAGGATCGGCTACAGAGATGATTCGTTCATTTTGGCGGCTCAAGCAAAACAAGTTTTCTATGTAAAGGATAATGTGGATTCCGAATGGTTTGTCGTACTTTTGACACCATGTAGAGAGTATTTTGAATACATGGGCGATGGTCAGTTTCAAGAGACAGTAATTGATCATCACCCTTGTTTTTCCAAAGAAGTGCCTGCTCATGATGATGATGATGAATATGATGAAGATGAAGTTGAATAGTCACGTGTCCGTAAAAATTGTGATGGGATATGGATTGACCATTGAAGCCATTTAATAGTATATTTGGTCGTACATTTTTTTGCATTCATTAATTTATACTGCATATAAATGAAATAGAATAAAGTTTATCTGCCTTTTCTTTTATATTTATTTTACACATTAATGATTTGCTTCTTATATATATCTTCAGAATGTATGCATGCCTTTTCCTTTATATTATGTTTATTTACAATTACAGTTGGTTGTGGAGCTGCTTATAGATTTGATGTATATTTGATATTAAAGTCTAATTTTATCTTTCCATTTATATTTGCAGATTCATATTAGTCATGGCACGAAAGAAAAGAGCATCAAAAACTGACGCAACACAGGAGAATCCTGAAGTTCAGAAAAGACACAGGCTGGATGATCACAACAAAGGACTCATTGATGATGAGATTATAGATGACATTGATAATCAGGTAGAAGAAAATACCTTGGAATCAAATGGTGATAAGAATTCACAATCTACAAGATCACTTCGAGGGAAAACCAGAATGCATAGTTTGCAAGTGAAAAGAAATCAGGGTGTAAAGCTAGATGTATCTTTCAATGAATCAGGGCAGCCTATTGGAGAAGTGAGCAGTAAATTACAAAGTTTCATTGGGGTTGTGGCTAGAGATACCGTGAAGATCACGTATGATAGCTGGAAACATGTATCGGAAGATGTGAAAGATGTTATTTGGGAAACAGTAAATGTAAGTGCTTTAGTGTGTATTATTGTTGGTTTAGTACAATCTTATTGAATCTTATGTATTATCTAACATTTATGAATTTGTAGTTGTCTTTTAATCTTGACCCAAATTGGAAGGGATCTTGCCTCAGCTGTGCAAATGACAAGTGGCGTCAATTCAAGACATTACTCACCAATCAGGGAGTTTATGCAAGAATGGATACAGCTGAGTTTAATACGCCTCCTGCTGACTTTCCACAGATTGAAGCTGCTGATTGGAGTGCGTTTGTTATTAGTCGCATGTTTGAAAACTTCAAGGTATTGTCTTTCTTTATATTTTATTTTAAATAATATATTTATTTGTTGTACTTTAATTTATTTATTGTACTTTAATGGCTGTGCATTCCTTTACAAAAATATCTACTAAATATAGGATATTCTTGGTGGTATGATAGTCTGTTGTGACTTAGTATAATTTATCATACTTTACAAATTGAAAAATTGCTCTTTATATTGCTACTCTGAATCAGCTTTAATGTGAGCTGCTCCTTTTTAATTTATTTTATTTTCTATAGCTCAATAATTAACTTTGATGGTTTTCTTGCTTTTTTTTTTCTTTTATTTTTTTGTTTTGCATCACTTTATTTTACAGAAAAAAAGAGAACAACAGCAACAACGAAGGGCTCAATATGTTCATCCTTATCGGTTCTCTCGAAAAGGGTATGCAAAATTTGCAAGTGAACATGTAAGTCATATATAGTAAGTATTAATTCTTATTTTAAAAATTTCATCATATGTGTGTACTAATTTATTTTATGCATGCAGCCCGATCTCTTGTGCAATGATCCAGAAATTAATCAAGCTACACTTTGGGTTGAGGGACGAAAGACGAAAATCGGGATATATGAGGGAGAGGATCTAGTGAAAAAAGTTACAAAGATTGTAAGCTCATTTTTATATTCAAAATATTAATTTCACATTAGTATGTCAAGTTCAAGTTGTATATATTATGAATTTATATTGATAAAAATAATGTAGGATGAATTTATTGCCAAGAAAAAAGATGGTTCATTGGATGCAAAGGGCATGACAGGCACTATTCTTGAAAGTGCACTTAACAGCAAGGAACATAGTGGATGTTTGAGAGGTACAGGTCGTGTCACCCAATCTATTTACTTCAAATTGCCAAGAGGAAGGGAGCACAACATAGAACTCTGTAACCGCCAGCAACAAGAGATAATAGAAAATAGAAAAAGGATTGATAAATTAGAAGCTCTTTTGTTAAAAACCATTGGTCGTATTGGTAATGATGTTGATGTTGATGAGAAGAGCAGTTGTTCAGTCCACTTTAAAGGTGAACAGAAATTGGACGACATCGTCAAGTTGGCTGATGATGATGTGGATATGCCTATGCTTGATGTAAAGCTACTTCAAAAATATGAACATTTATAGGTATGCATTTTTTTTAATGTTGTTACCGCTGTAAATTTATAACTAGTTTAATTTATTTTCTTTACACTCATGATGATTAGGGTAAATTGGTAGCATTAAGTCTTGAGTCGAGCGCAAGCATTGCTGCATATGGCACAGTTATCAAAGTTTGCGATCCAAGTTCAAAATTGTCAATAGATTGTGTGCGTGTATCAATCGATGAAGCTATGGATGACAATGCTTCTTTGCCCATACCAACAAGTGAGTGTCATAGCATTGGTGATGCTGTAGGCTCACATGTTGCATGGCCCACACACCTGTTGAAGTTGAAAGATGAGGTATAAAAATAAAATTACTTATTAATTTTATATTATTAGATTATAAGCAGGTAATATCTAATATCTATGCAATTATCTTTCAATTTTTAGAAACCAAAAATAATCATGAAGCAAGAACAGAAGGAATCACAGAGTACAGATTCTACCATGCCTGTACAGTTACACCTTATTTATCTTCATTACACAACAATGCTTAATGACAAAGGGACTACTACGATTCACCTAGATGAAAAGGTCTTTGGTCATGAGCGTGTACTTTACATACTTAAGGATGATGTAGAGCCTTTCTGCAAATTGCGATCACTTACCTATAACTGTATTGCTGTGTACATATGATAATAAATCTTCATATTTGTTGTAATTTAACTACTCACTTAGTTGGATACAAAAAGTATACTTGATCAAATTATTTGTTAATTTACAGGCACTTATACAAAAAGATGAGCTCAGAAAAGCTAAAAAAATTCAAGTTTGTTGATCCTATCGGTGTTGGGCATATTCCATCCACCAAATGAGATAAGAAAAGTGTTCAACAAAGAATGGAACAAAGAGCATGTGCATTGTATATTGGGCTTAAAGGTACAATTGTCAATCAAATAGTTTTGGTTCCATGCAATGTGGGGTAAGTATATAGTTTCCAACATTAGTTTAATATTTTGAACTTCATAATTATATTTTTTTAATAATATTTTGCTATGTGTATTTGAAGAGAACATTGGATCCTTACGATCATTAATCCTCACAAAGAAGAAGTTGGTTTGTTGGATTGTTTTTATACTAGTAATCATGATACACCTTGGAAGCAAACTGTGGAAGTGTAAGTTTGATCTACTTTTTTTTTTTTGTTAATAATTCATAATGTGATATTGAAACAATTAAATCATATAATCTAAAGGGCTCTGAAGATGTTCAATGCGGATATACAGAAGAAAGGAAAAGATACACCTTCGTGGAAAATCATTAAGGTATACTACTATATCCTAAAATCAATAGAGTTATTTAATCAAAAATAATTATTCACAATTGGATTGTGTCGCAGGGTCCCAAACAGCCGGCTCTGTATCAGTGTGGTTTCTATGTCTTGCGATCCATGAAGGAAATAATTGAGCTTGAATCGTGTAAATCGATTAGTTCAATAGAATCATTGATAATCAATATTTTAATTTAGAATGTCATACGTTAACCTTATTATGGTTGTTGGTCGTTGAGAATTGTATAATTGATGTTTATAACTTTTACTTATCCGGGCAAAAGTAAGGATAACAAGGAAGAAAGAAAGCATTATTCTATTGACGAGATCAATGAAGTGCGCAAGGAGTGGGCAAAATGCGTAAAGAAATATATAAAATTTTAGAGATCGCAGATTTGAATTAGCATGGGAAGATAATGTCACCTCCATCTATTTTGATTCTCATAAATTCTACGTCAAAGCTATCTACTACGACAACTCCACCATCAGGGTGGCGGATGCTTCCGTAAACAATGACGACATCTGCTCTTTTCCCAACTATTCTATATTTGACGACAACTCCACCGCTGTTTCTCCTTACATGTATCCTCTCAGATACCAAAGTTATTCCAGCTACTGGTGTGATCGTTTACCTGTCCTACTCAAATTAATTTTATGAGTTGTCCAAATCCATTGAAGAATTCTCCCACCCTCTTTACAAATGTTGCTAATTGTGCCTCTTCTTCTTCACGAAATGTATTTAAACATATATTACGAGCTAATTTAGCTAAAGCGTTAGAGAGGCCATAAGAAAAAAGTTAAAAGTCTTGCACAAAGCAATGAAGCATACACCACCAACCTTTGCCATGTCATAAAGAAAGGGGAAAAAAAGGATAAAACTTAGTAAATTGTAGTAGGACCATACCATTAAAAAATTCAAAAATGCAACCTAAAGCCTAATGCACGAGAAATTCTTGTGTGGGTACACCCACCACTCACATATTAATATTTTAATAATATATTTATATTATTAAAATATTAATATGTGAGTGGTGTGTAGTACACCCACATAAGAATTTCTCTGCATACACTATCTCTGCTGCTCAGCAAAACTTCGCCCTCTTCTCTCTTCTTCTCCGGTGCCGGCAGAAGATAGTATACCTGCTAATTTTTTTCTAAAAGCCAGGGGGGTCCAATGATCCCACTGCCCCCACCCCCGCTACGCCCCTGCTTGTGCGATATCATTTAATACTATATAATACTTCCTGTGTGTACCTGCATATCTTTCCCCACCAATTCTAATCAGTATAGGTGAGTTGTTCATTTATATATGCTTCACAAAATATTCCAAACATATATGCATTAATTTTCAAATATCATAGCTTCTGATCAACTACACATTGCAGGTCTATTATGTGCAATGGTGAGCCCTCCTGTATTCACCATCTTTGGATTCCTGGCAGTATCACTGCTCTTACGTACGACGTTGGACCTTTCATTTCATATCTGAAAGAACCCTTTACAATAAATATTCTTTAGTTTTTTACTCTTTTGTAAATTGTATGTATGTAACATAAATATATTTTCTTCTTTGCTTATAATGTACTGAATGTGTGCTTGCAGATTCGGCCATGACATCTGTGCCTGTAGTTTCGGCCATGACATCGACTACCGAATACATTGGACTTGTAGTAGGTGAAAATACCAATCGGATAATTTACTATCATAAATTAACTTTGCTGCTGCAAAAACTTAGCACAGATTATATCACAGAATATAACGACTGAGCTAATTAAAGTGACACACAAAATGGTAACCTAAACAACCTACGTCTGGGGGGCCACGCCCAAGAGAGAACAATTCACTATCGAAAGCTGAAGTTACAGGATCTTACACATATGGTCTTCCACCTTATGAAACATCACCACTCACACCCCTCCCGATCTACGTGAATTGTGATTACAAGCGCCGCACCCTTACAATCTAAGTTTGAATAACAATCCAACCCCTAACCCTCTTTCAAGTGTTTGTCTAATGAATTAAACACTCTCAAGATTACAAATCAACACTCATTCACGAAATAGTGTTAAAGCTATAAACAATAAAAATAGCTATCTCCGCAGCAGCCTCCAATATGTCTTGATGTCGATATATATAGATCTTGAGAAACCCTAGATCATATCTCCATCGATTTGCCCTAGTTTCCTTATGCATGGAAACCTTCCTTGTTGGAGACGTGCCTTGTGGAACAAGTGGAATAAACGGATATATTCACCCAAAGAGATCTTCTCCGTATCTAACTGAATAAGGTCAAGATCTTCGCAGAATCCGCCTTATTATGGAAATAAATCTTTCATGCTGTTCCACTTCCAAGTAGCTCAGACTGAATCGCAGTCACCAGACTCTATTCTCCGCACAACTCAAAACACTTCAGTCAATCTTGCTTCTACATAAATTTGTCAATTTTCAATGAGCCACCTGCTCAAATCTAACAGTAGGTTTGCTCATAATTTGTAAGTCACTTAGTTAGAGATTTTAATACATCACATCAAACATAATATTAATTTATTTCATATTTATAAAAACATTCTAGTCAAACATGTGAAACATTATCTCATGTTGCGTAGCAAACGTCATATAAAATCGGTTTTAATTGTCGAAAATCTTATTTTTATTTTTTAATAATTAATTAGGATTTTATAAAATAATTATTCCCATATATTTGTCCAAAAATATTAAAAAGCACTAGACGTTTACAGATCTTTAAAATTATAATTTCGTGTGTTTTTTTTTCCTTTTTTGTTTTTTTTTTAGGAAATGGCAATAAAAACAAGCATGCATTAATTATAAACTCCTTCCTTTTAAGAATAAAAAATAATAATTGATATTACAATTAGGATTTTGCTATGAGAAAATGCACTCATGTCATTAGCTTAATTATAATATCAAAAAAGTTATTTGTTCAAATTTTATCAACTTTTGTCATATATTTGCTTTTTGGACATTTATACCCTTATTTTTCTACTTTATTCCATCTTTTGATACTCTCTCTCCTACTTTTTGACTTTTATTTTCTTCTCTTCTTTCTCTCTCCTCTTCCCTCACCTTACGTCTTTCTCTCTCCTATGAAGTATTGATGTAGTAAGTATTAGCAAAATTTCTCATCTGCTTATTATCTGGAAATGCCACTAAGTACTGAATTTATGAACTATTGAATTTTGTATTTGTATTTCATTCATCTAATGAATATCGATGCAAACTGAAACAAATCATCATCAAGACACAATAAACTTAGCAAACTGAATACTTGTTGATCATCATAATATACTTGGATTGTTGAAGTCTCAAATACAAATACCAATGTTGGAAATTACACAAAAAAGATTTCAAGTTTGTAGCATCATCAAAAAAGACTACCAATCAATTTATCATCATACAAAATGACTTCAAGTTTGTAGCAAATTCATATGCTCAGTTATAACAGAAAACAGTTCATCCAGTCCCACTCTCATGTGTTATGGGCACAGCAGTCCACTTTGTATGCTTGAAGATGTTCCTTCTCCAACCTGCCTTGGCCTTTTGTACTTGCTTCCCTTAGACAAATTCATCAACACACTGTTGTTCAAAGAAGACTGCCAAAACAGGAAAAATATGCAAAAGTAAGCTTCAAACTCTATCAACTGCCAAAACAAGAAATAAGCAGAAGTAAGCTTACTCTGAAAAAGGTATTTCCAGTGTTCTCATTGATGTAAACACCAGCTCCCTTCATGGCAATTGCTGGTTGCTGGTTGCTTGTCCTTTTTCTGGACTTGTGCTGCTGGTTTGGCAGGTCTTCCTCTCTTTCTCTATTTTGGGAAATGTCAACAAACAATCAATACATCTGAATAAGGAAATAACCAACAAGTTGAGATCAAAATACCTTTTCTGAAGTGGCCAAGACTGCTAGATTCTTGCAAGATGCTATGTTGTGACCTTCCTGCTTGCACTTGCTGTATTTGATTGTAATCTCATGTTTTGTCATTCTCCCATCTCTCTCCTTTGGAGCTCTAACTCTCTTCTTCTTTGGCCTGCCTGGCATTTTCAGTTTCTGAGGTGGCATCACAGTATCACCTGCAACTTCAGGCCAAGCTTTCTCTCCAAGAGTTGATGGGATTGCAAACTCATAAGCAGATAAGTATCTCTCAACAGTATAATAATCAGAAACATAATCAATGGGGTCTATCTCCATATACCTCACAGGAAATGGCATGCTTACATGGAATTCCAGTTAACTCCCATGCCCTACAACTTCATGAATTGATGCCATTGTTTCCAGTTTTCAAATGACAAATAAACTTCTCCCCATCACACTAAACCTCAAAAGTTTCATGCATGCCAGGAATTGCTTTGCAATGTACACTCTCCCTTTTGTTTTTCTCTACAATGTCTCTGATATTAGGGCACAACCTACCTGACACCCTCCTAAGTTCTTTGTATTTCTCAACCTGTCTCACCATAAGAGAACTCCTAATCTCTTCTAACATATGAATAAAATGCTTACCTTTTGCCTTTAATATCCAAGAATTGAAAGTTTCACTTATATTGTTATCAACACAATCACTAGATGGAGTTGTAGAGATAAAAGCCTTACATGATTTGGTTGTATCTCTTGCCATGAAATCATCAAAAGCTTTCTCACTCTCTGCCCTCAAATCCACTACACATTCTTTGAACTATTGCTCGAAGGTGGCATAAGCAGCAGCAAAGAATTTCCTCTTCAATGTCTCACCCTTGTGATGCTTCTTCCAGTTCATATAGATGTGCCTACAACAGTTCCTATGCTCAGCTTGTGGTGTCAATTCTACAACAGCATTTATCAATCCCTGCCATTAAAATATCAGAAGTTAGTAGAAGCAAAATAATAGGGTTATCAAAATTTAAACAAACTCATACCTTCTGCTGATCACTGATGAAAGTCCACCCTCTTCCATCTCCAATCCTGAGATCATCTACCAGATTTTTTAGAAACCAAGTCCAACAGACTTGGTTCTCACCCTCCACCACAGCCCATGCAATTGGAAACATGCCATTGTTTCCATCTTTTCCAGTTGCACACAATAGAAATTCACCCAGATAAGTCTTCAAAAAGCAGCCATCAATGCTAACTATAGGGCTACAGCTTCTCAAGAAACCTTTCCTACATGCACTGAAGTCTATGTACAGTGATTTGAAAACATTTCCATCTTGCAGTACAAGTTCAAACCTGCCCTCAGGGTCAACCCTCCTAAGCTCTGCTATATATCTTCTCATCATGGCATAATGGCCATCCAATGATCCTCTCACAATCTGCTGGGCTATTGGTCTAGCTTTGTAGAGCCTGTTCTTAGGAACCCTAGTCCCAAACTTTTGGCAAATATCTGCAACCCACTCTTGTATATTAACATGAAATGTTAACCTAAACCTGTTCAAATATTTTTTAGCAAGCCACTTTGAGCTCGAAAGCTTGTTGCTCATGGTCATCATACATTGATGATCACCACCATATGACTTGAGCATGAATGCTCCAGTTGACTTCACTCTACTAGCATAAATCTGCCAAGGGCATGGAGGGGTGCACTTAGCTAGACACTTGTTTTTTGTCACAGCTTTAAACCTAATAAATCTCTGATTTTCAATGGAGTAGCTAGTCAAAGCTTCTCTACACTGAAAACCATCAGCAAAATACATGCCAAGCACAAGCTGTAAAGATTTATGATCACATTTGGGATCATATACTACCTTCTTTGCTCTCGGTCTGACATCACACTCCTCATTAGTTTCTTCAGTATCCCACTCTTTCTCATCATCTTCATACTCAGAAACATTTTCTTCATCCAACTCATTCTCAAATCCATCATGCTCATTAATAACATCAAATAAGTTTACCATTTCTTCCAGTTTTCTCCTAACTTTTACATGTTCCTCATCAGAAATATAATCAAGGTCTCCTAGACTAACATCTGACAACTCTGACACACTAGGTATATAATCATTCCTATCACTGCTCTCACCCTCAGATCCAGCCTGACCCTGACCCTGACCCTCACCCTCACCCTCACCCTTACCCTCACCCTCACCATCAAAATCACCATCACATGCCCAATCTCCTGTCCATGCATTATCATCATCATCATCACCATTATGATCACCCTTACCCTCACCATCACCTGACCCTGACCCTCAACATGATCTTGAGCCTGACCTTGACCTTCACCCTCAACCTCACCCTCACCCTCATGAGCCAGTTCAGCTACATCCTCAATAGTCCTACCACCTTCTATATATACACCGACTGATTTATATTTACCAACATGAGACAACAAGTTCATAATTCCCCTATCATCATATATATGTTCATATGCATGAGTAGTAGGTATCTTAAACCACAACTTGTCCCAAATGAGAAACCCTAACTCCTTAATATAGTCAACAAGGTCAAAATATCCAAACCTATCACGATCTATTGCTGTATTAACCACAAATTGACCACCTAAATACTGCAGTTTGAACTCTTTCATTAGAAGCTCACCACCATAATGAATATTTAGGGAAAAATATTTACTACAGAAAATAAATAAAAAGAAATCAAATTTCACGCAGAAAATAAAAAAAATCGAGCTTCAATACAAACCCTAACCCATAACCCTAATTGTATCGATATTGATACAATGCAAAGAAGAAAAAATAATTGAGATTGGACCTACATTTTTCCCATTGCAGGAGCAGAAAAGGACACCTCTGGACCACCACAACGAAGCACTACTCGCCCATGAAGCAGAAAAGGACACCTCTGGACCACCACAACTTCTAATACCAAGGCCGACAAGAATCGAACATTCGCAAAAAAAAAACGCCAGGAATCGATGAAGAAGATGAATTCAATAATATGGGAATTTCTGCATTCGATGTGTGAAAAAACGCGAAAGGAATACAATAATAGATTAGGATTCTTTCTTTATTCTGAATAAAGGAAACGACGACATTCTTCAAGCAGCTTATTGAAACAACGTCGTTCAAAGAACAATAAACGCCACATAAGTGCCCGCGTGGACACTCTTAGCCATGTGGGAAAAAATCCCCAAATCGACATTGATGATTATTCCAAAAATATATTAATCTTAATTAAGGTCTTTAAATCTCAATTAGAATTCTTTAATCTGATTAGGATTATTGAGTTCCATTTTAAATTTATTAAGTCACAACGAAATTTCATTATATAAAGTAACCATAGAATGCGGTCCACCCCGCAGAAGAGAGCATCTTTTATTTTAGAAAGTCAATCCAAAAAAAAAAATAATAATAATAAATAATAATAATAATAATAATAATAATATAAAAAAAAAAAAAAAAAAAAAAAACATAAAGTACTACATTTTCTTACGTGTTATAACTGTAGAAGATAAAAATTTGCACAGGCATGCATGTTAACCATTCCGGATTCCTTTTTCCATGTCGTGGCAGGCTTCATCATCTTGGCAGCAAGGGTCCTCCTTTTTCCTTTTGTGATGTGGCTTTTGATATACAAATTCCGGAGAAGGCACATGTCTATTTATTAAGTGACAACAAAATCACACCAATCAGGTACTCGTACTCGGACGTTAAGAAGATGACCAGAGGTTTTCAAGATAAACTAGGTGAAGGAGGCCTACGGTTCTGTTTACAAAGGGAAACTCCGAAGCGGCCATCATGTAGCTGTCAAAGTGCTGGGAAAATCGGGAGCAAGAGGCCAAGACTTTATGAATGAAATTGCAACTATTGGAAGGATCCACCATTTCACTGTGGTGAAACTAGTTGGATATTGTGCTCACGGCTCCAAGCGTGCTCTCGTCTTCGATTTCATGCCTAACGGTTCCTTTGAAAAGTATTTGTTCAGTCGAGAAAAAATAATTTTCTTGAGTTGGGTTACAAAGTTTGAGAATGCAGTTGGAGTTGCTCGAGGGATTGAGTATTTGCACCGAGGTTGTGACGTTCAGATCCTGCATTTCGATATCAAGCCTCATAATATCCTTCTTGACGAGAACTTCATCACTAAAATATCTGATTTCGGGCTCGCAAAACTTTGCTCAACAGAAAAGAAAACAGTAACAATGACAGCTGCAAGAGGAACCATAGGATATGTTGCTCCCCAACTGATCAATAGAAGCATTGGTGCAGTCTCGTACAAGGCTGATGTTTATAGTTTTGGGATGCTGCTGATGGAAATGGTTGGTTTAAACAACGAATTAAAAGGAAACAATGATGATTCTAGTAAGTATTTCCTATGTTGGATATATGACTGCTTTAACCAAGGCAAGGATATTGAAATCGTGGAAGCTAATGAAAATGATGAGCCCAAATGATCGTCCATCAATGAATAAAGTGTTGCAAATGTTGGAAGCTGATGTTGACCGTCTACAAATTCCTGATTATCCGTCTCAATATATCCAGACGGTAGTAAATGTGGATGAAACCGGAATTACATCTCCAACTGATTCTGCATCATTGCTACATCATGATGATGCTTTGCCTAGTGTTGAGATTGTTGTTCAAGAGTTAGGGAGTTTGCCATAGTGGAAAATATATAGCCTACAGTTGAGAAGTGCACTACTACTTTAGATTTATGTAAAATTATGCAGAGATGCTACAATTTTATGAACATATTTCAGAAGCATTCCCCTATTTTTCTAAGTAGATTTAGGATTAGTAGTTGTGCCAGTGCCACTGTATATAAAAGTTTTAGCATAGTTGGTATTTGGGTAGTGATGCTTTGCCAGTGTTATGGAATATAAAATAGCAATGCTGCCACATACATATATCAGTTGTTAAAAATTATGGAATATAAAACAGTAATACCTAAATATGTTTTTTAAGTCCCAACAAAATTAAGTTAATAAAAAAAAATAGAATGGTTGGGATGGACCCGTAGGAGTGAAAATTGAGTTGGGAACAACGTAAAATAAGGTGTGATTGACCATATAAGTTTTAATGGTTGACCTCGACTAGTAGTTCTCAGTTCTCTCTGCCCACTCCTATTGGAGAAGACTCAATCGTGTCATGTCCATTTCCACCCAAAATGAAGAGTATAAATATATATCAATATCAATCACCCTTTAAATTGCATAGTTGCGCCAATGACAACTCATCAATTCCTCCTCCTCTATACGACTTCATCTCTCTTGATTGTCTCACTACTACTCCATTCCTCTCAAGCTAAGCCTCACTGCACCCCTTCTGCTTGCGGCATCATCACCGACATCAGATCCCCTTTCCGTCTCAAGGGCGATCCCAAACACTGCGGTGATCACTGATAAATAAGACTGGGTAACACCTTATCAACAGAAGAAAATAAGCAAAACAGTACAACATTAATAGAAACGATCTCCTCTTCAAAGATGAGCGAACTACCTCGCCTTACTCTTCTCGCCTCCGAAGAATGGATTCTCGAATCTACAAAAGAGAAAAGTCGCACACCGGGGTTTTTGTCCGGTGAGGACCCTCCGACGCTCAAGTCAGAAAACTTGGACGAGAAGAAAGAAAAGAAAAAAGAAGAATGTGTGGAGTCTGAGATAAGAATGAGATACCTTTAGCTAAGAGAAAATTATGTTTTTATAGTAGGCTAACCTAAGGCTAATTTTGTCATTTGACTTCGAGGGTGGATATTTGGGCTCTGGATTCCAGCCCGTGCTCATTTGGTGAACTTCATTAGAATTGGGCCTGCTGCTTATTGGTCCCCGATGTCTAATGGGCCAGAAATAAACCATCCCATATCAACCACCCCCCTACTCTCAGTGACGTGGCATTATCGAGTCACTTAGAGTAGAGAAAAGAGTATTACAGACACGAAACCACGTTCACATTTTGTAACCGCTGTGTTAATCTCGACCGTTTATTGCGAGCGACCTTTGCTCTTCCACTGTAGGATGACACTCATTGATCTGCGCCAATTTTTGAAAATCAGACGACTAGTTTTATCAAACTGCGCCTTCAATTCTTTCATTTCTCTCTCTTCCTTAATTTTTTCCCCTTTTCTACTCTACTCATTCCTCCTGCTGTGATTTGCTTCCTCTATCACTCGAAAGATCTTCCCCAGTTTTCTGCCAAGAAAGGATTCTCCATTTTGTTCAATTTCTCCGGTCCTTCTCCTTTCTGCTTTTTCTTCGGGATTTCTAGGTACTTCCATTAATCTTCGCTCTCTTTTCAATAATTGGGTTCTCCTTCGCATTGGGTATTTACGTCTTCGATTTTAGAGAAAAATAGGCATAGAACAGGATGTCTAATTCTGCGGAACAATCCCTTAATACTAGTTTAGAAAATGCAATTTCGAATTATGCGAGTCCAAAGGGGGTTAATTCTTCGACGCACTCAGAATCAAGCAGTTCTACCCTTAGCCCTGATCCGGAAGAAATTAGGGTTGGGAAGGTGGTAGGAGAAACGAGGTTGAAGGAAATTCTGAGGCGTCCGATTAATACTGCGACGGAGCTGGTGTCGGGGCCCTCACAGCTGCTGGAAGATGAGTGGAGAACCCTCCAGTGCATTCTCAGATCTGATGATTTTGTTATTTCTAAGGTTAACCCCAATAACTATGCAAATCAGGTCTCCTTTCCGGCCATGATTTTCTGGTATAACCAGATAATAGCTGGAATTAGATTTCCACTTCATCCCTTTCTATGCGCCGTTGTCAAGGAATATGGCATTATGCCAAATCAGCTCACCCCTTCTGCCATCCGCACCGTGCTCTGGTTTTACGTTCTCTTCTCGAGCTACGGTTATGAACCTTCCTCCAGCCTCTTCATGAATTGTTTTGACATCCAGAAAAGTAAAGAATTTTACTGCTTCCGTACTCGACCCAAGAGCCCTGCTCGTTTCGCTATCTCTCCTGAGAGTATTGACAAAAGTTGGCCGACTAAGTTTTTCGCTATTATGCCTCTAGATGAGTTCTGGCCTTTTCCTGCCCGTGCCTGGGTACTAGGTGCTAGGAACCCTGCTCACCGTAGCACTGTTGCCCAGCTCCTTCCTCATGATGTTGAGGTTATGAGAGCTTTATCCCTGATTGCTGATATTGATAATCCCAGCGAGGGGAAAAAATGGAAGTCGAATAATTTTGATATCATAAAGATGTTGCGCTCCCCTCGCATTCTTCGACTTTTCGGGCTTCTGGGCAACCCTTGTCATCCCCCCAAGATCTACAAGACGAGTAGCTCTCCCCTCTTAAATGTGTGCCTATATTTCTTTTCATATTGTGTTGCCTAAAGTTTTGTTGTTTCTCTTTTGACAGCCATGGCTGAAGAGTCTCTTGCTCGGAGGTTCCAGCTGGGTGTGGACTTGGACTCCCTTATGGCTGACCTGGGGATCTCAACTGCCTCTGTCATAGGAGACTTGGCCTCAGCTGACGAGGTTAAACAAGATGATCTATTCAACCACTTGGCCGCGGTGGGAGCCGACGCCTCCGCTGTCAGAGACTCCTCTGCTCTGGCTATGACTAGTGAGGCAATGGTTCTTCAGGTTGAGGGTGGAGATGTCCCCTCTCCCGTTCTTCAGCCTGAAAACAAGGCGGCATCGCCTTCAGCTAGGTAGCCTGCCGACAGAGCTGGAGCATCCCCACTCCGGCGAGCTAATTCCAGTTCCCCTTCGAGGAAGAGGAAAGTATTCTCTGGTCAAGGTCAGTCTTCGTCCTTGGCAATTGATCTAGAAGAAGAAAAAGAGGCTGCAGAAAGGGAGAAGAAAAGGAAACATCACGATGATCGGACTCAGACTAAGACCTCTGCTTCCGCTCAAGGAGGGAAGAAGAAGAAAAAGAAACGCGACGTGATTCATTCCATTCATCCGAGCACTGCCAGGAAAGCATCAGCTTCCATAAGGCCTTCGGGAGTGGTTCATACTTCTTTGACTCGTTCTGATTCAGCTCCTACCGGGTCGGCAACTTCACCACCGTTGATCCCCACCAACGTCCTCCAAGAGATAGTTGAGGCCACTGCTCCGGGTTCGGGCTCTACTCCCAGTGGTTCTGCCTTTTTGAGCGTGGTGGGTAGCAATTTCCCTGGGTTATTGGGTCTTTCTGTTGACAAGTGCGGGGAGTTTCTTTCACACTCGTTGCCAACCCCCTTTGACTTGGAAAAAATTCAGACTGAGCCTCTAGAATGTCGCCAGGCTCAGATTGGTATTCGATTGGTTGAGGTAAGCATCTATTCCTTCTCGCGTGCTATGGGTTTTCCCTAATGTTTATGCTTTTTTCTCTGCATCTTATGTTTGCTAGGCTCTGGCGTATGTATGTGCTGATTTTCGGGAAGGCGATAACCCTCTGGCACAGAAGTTGGCAGCTGCTGAGCGTGAGTCCGAGAAACTTTCTCGTGAACACGCCAAGGTTGAAACAGATCTTTCCTTTCGTCTTCGAGGGAAAGAAAAAGAGATGGCGGATTTGAGGTTCTCTCCTCTAAGCATCAGACTTTGGCTACTGACTTCGCCTCCTTCAGCAAGGAGAGGAGCGACTACTAGACAACCATCGGTTGTCTCGGTGTTAAGATCAAGGATCTCGAGGCCCAGCTGGGGAAAGAGAGGCGGAGGGCTGACCAACGAGTGTCCATAGCGCTAAACCAGGGATATGAAGCGGGCAGGATAGCGGGTGTGAAAAATTGCTTTCGCAGGTTGTTCGTCACTCCTCAAAGACAAGGGTTGCTCCACAGGCTAAAGGATAGCATCGTTCAGGGGTATCGCAACAGTGTTCAATTCTGTAAGGATCTTGGTCCTGACATTCGGCATTTCACATAGGCCTGATATATTCAGGGCTTTAAGTATGTTTATGATCCGAAAGGTACTCCTCCCCGACAGGAGGATATGGAAGCAGAGATCCCTGATATGCCTGATCATTGGCCTATCCGTGACACTTTCGAGGCTCTAGATCTGCCCTGGTGGGAGGATGCTCTGCAGGCCACCCTCTACGACTTCATTTCTTCAGAAAATCCAGACTTAAACCTTCCTGTCACAGAGGAGCCATTTGTACATTTGAATCCAGAGCTAACGGAGTTTGATGAGGCTCCCCTCCCTAGTGCCAGTTCTGTGATCATTCCTGACGATTGAAGTGCCAGTCTTCTTCCGCCAGCTCTCCTAGTATCTTTTGTCTTTGTAACAATCCGGATATTTTAAGTTTAGTCAAAGATTTATCCTTTGAGTACTGTCTTGTAATCTTTTTTGGATATTGATAACTTGTACCTCTTCTTTTGTGGAATGTTGTTGATGATTTTTGGGCTGACTTTGAAATTATAATATTTTCTGAATATTCAGAACGCCCATCACTTTAATACCTGCTATACTTCTTTTGTTATTATTGTGGGACTTTGACGGGTAGGTGGAACATGTGCCTGCATACGTACTTCTGATTTTGAGATGTCGCTTTCTCACCTACCGCTTTAATTTGTCCTATCATCCGTAACTATCATTTATTTTTTCTATAAATCTGTGTAAGTTGTTGGATTTTATCCATCTGGTATTGAAAAAATGGTGTTCTGGGACTTCCTTTCCCTTTACTTTACTAAGATCTTTCTTGGTAACTTGCTTTTCCCTCGTTGTTGTCATACATCTGATGCTCTGGGCCGATCTCACCCCCTTTCATCTTCGGAAGGCGGGTGAGGATGTTCTCACCTGACCCCAAGGGTCTCCAGATTCGAATCCGGTCCGGCGTTGTCCTGGAGATCGGGTTCACTATTCTGGCCTCCAACCTACGAGGGGGAGGCATTTCACCCTTGGGGACAGTCGTGGGCGCGGTTTCATCTCCGCGTTCCTGTAGTTGCAGACCTTCCGAAGAAGAAATCCTTCCGCTAGGGCCTTCCTTAAGAGAGCAACCATAGGGTTTTAGTGCCTTTTGGCCTTTCACATCACAGTAGCTCTTTGTATTTGTTTTATCATTAGAAGACGAGTATAGCGAAGTTTGTACAAACAGTTCAGGACTGAATTTAGAGCTGAATACCAGCTCTACTGTTTTGTTGGTCTTGCTTACATTTTTAATAAAGTATATGTTTTTCTTTGCACGCCAGCTATGTTTTGTCCTTTTTCTGCTATATTTGACCAATCTCTGACAAGTATTACTTAATCTTCCTCTTTCTTTCTATCTACCTCTTTTCGAGGTTACTTTTGGGAATATGTAAAAGGAAAAGTAACTGACAGAAGAAAAGACATTTCCTTGAAAAGGAAAGATTTATTTTTTGTCTTTTATCAAAAAAGGTGAGGGACTTTAAACACCCCCAAATAACTACAGCTGTTACTACTTCGCTCATCCCTCTGTATCTATAAATTTTTCATTTTATCTTCTGCCTTTTATTCCCAATCTTCTCATGTACGCCTTCAAGGTGGTTTCCTGCCCCTATCAGTTCAGCTCGCCTTGCCTTGACACCATGTTTTTCTTGTTTTTCCTATTCGTTCCCTCTCCTCGCTCAGCTTCGGGACCGATTTTGGGGGGCTAACGCTGACCTTCTTCTTGTCGTGGTCATACATCTGAAGCGTAACTCTCGTTGTAGTCAGACATCTGATGCAAGTCACTGATGTCCAACTCTTGACGACTTGGATCTTCCCTTTTTCTCCACTAACTGTCATCTCTGTACCATGCAAGTGGAGTAGGAAATGAAGATCCTAAGGGAGGCGACTCTACCGTTACTCCACCCCTGGGTGACGTTGTCCGCCTTTGAGTCCTTTTTATTTTTTGTGGCGCTCAGGCGTACCTATCTTGATCTCTGACTTCCCAGTCTCTTATCAAAAGAAAAGGGAAGTGATGGATGATGAGGCCATGCTGCTCCTTAGTGGCTGTCAGGGCTATCCCTGGCGTCTTTTTGCATCGAAAATGGCGTTGGCGACGTGGAAACCAAGGGTTGGAGATCTTTGCACTTTTGGATCTCCTTCCCAGTGAATGGCAGATCTGGTTTCCTTCGTTCTCTGGAGGATTCCGGACTTTTCTTCTGCATATGAGGTCTACTGATATAGATTTAGCCTACCATGAGCTCTGGCTTTTCTTCTCCTCTGACGGGTTTTTGTACTTTTGACTTTTTTGGCTTATCTTCAAATCAGAGTATTAGTCAACACATTTTTGTTAATAGGGCTGACCTTGTCAGTTATTTTTCGCCTTCATATCTCCGAATGATACGCCTCATCATAAATGCTGTTGTTTACTTTTTCCCTTATAAATACTTCTCTTATCTTCTTTCTATTATTCACCATTTTGTAGCATCTTCTGTTTACACACTTTGTCAAATACTCTCTTTATTTTCGTTTCACTTTACCAGTTGCTATGTCTTTTGGTTTTCCCTTATTCTTTCTTTTCCTGCCTTTTCGCGAGAAACCTCGCCTGTCTTTTCTTCCAGCCTTCTTTTATTATAGTCAGTCATCTGAATTATGGCTTTTGTTATAGTTAGTCATCTGACATGAGTCATTGATGGCTGCTAACAAATGTCGTGAGGCTACGATCCTTGCTGCTGATCGTCTGCCAGACAAGCGGGTGTCGTAGTGCGGATCAAGATGCCTTACGAGAGTGATTTCAACTTGCACCTCTTCTGAATGTGGTTAATCTCCTCCTTGAGGTCAACTTCTCTCTAGAGTATGCTCCCACGGGGTTCATTAGAAGGAAATGTAAAGACCTTCTGATCCCAGCTCTGTCCTTTGTTTTCGGGTAGACCAGACTTGTCACCTTTGTGCTCTTCTCGAGAACAGGATCTATATTTTCCTTACATCAGTTCCTTGCTCGCGGATTTGCTAGGGCAAGGCTTTTCTCCGAGCGCCGACCTTCAGGGCAGGGGCCTTTTGTACAACTAAGCTCTACATTCCTGCTTGATGGCAAGATCTGCCTTTGGTTGTTTCTTCCGTGATGTCGGTCTTGAGATTTGCTTACAATATCTTGTTGGATTGATAAAACGCTCTTTTTATTACAGGGCTTGTAAAAGCTTTTTGGCTCTGTAGTCCTTGTTATGTAATTCGTGGAATAAAACACATTAAATGTATATTTTATTGTATGTTAATATTGCCTTCTTTGCTTATCCCAGCGATCCTATCCTTTTACAATTACATTGACATTTATGGCTATTACTGTTGAGCATCCTAGTCAAATTCAGGGCTCACGCTTCCCTACTTTAGCTGTTCTCAAGATATATTGATATTTGCTACCCTTCGATGGATGATATCAATACAACGTATATTTATTGAGAAATGTATCTCAAATTTCCTTCACCTCACAATAATTTACATGTCAATTTGTTTTTCAATGGAGTTTTAATCAGACCTTGCTTATTGCTTTGCTAGCTGTTGTAAGAAAGTGAGTCTTCTTCAAAGAGCAGAAATATCTCTGAAAGCAGTACCATTTTTGGGAAAAAAACAAAAGGGAAAACGCGATTCATTCAATACTTCATCCATACAATTTCATCCACCTCAAAAATGGCTCGTACTTAAGCCTTGATTAAAACTAATAAGTTCTGCTTAACGAAAAGGATGGTATATATATAATCATCTTAATTGAATCACTGAAAAAACTTTCTAAACATAATACTTTTTCAAGTTATGCACGTTCCAGGGACGAGGTAATTTCTTCCCTCCGGGCCCTACCAGCTCATAGGCTCCGCCCTTCCCATAACAATTCCAATTTTCGGAGAGGCTTCAGCGCGTCACCTCTCCTCAGCACCAGATCTCCCACTTCAAATTTTCTTTCCTTCACCCTGCCATCATGTCGAGTCTTGACAGAATCCTTATAGGCCTCCGACCTGGCCTTAGCAACGTTCCGGACTTCTTCCAGCAAATCAAGTTCCTCCAGCCTTGACCGGTTATTCTCTGCCTCGTCATAGTTCAGGATCCTCCAGGATTTGGCCCCTATCTCTACAGGGGTCACCAGGGTCGTTCCATATATCAAAGCGCTCGGTGTCTCTCCCATAGCACTGCGAACTCCAGTCCTATACGACCAGAGGACTGAATTCAGAGAATCAACCGAATCCTTTTCATTAGCTTCCAAGCGTGCCTTGATTCCGCTCACAATGGTCCGATTAGTGACCTCCACTTGTCCGTTGGTTTCAGGGCGCTTGACTGACGCGAACCTCTGGACGATTCACATGCTCTTGCACCATGCTTTCATTTTGCGCCCATTGAATTGGGATCCAGTGTCTGAGACTAAAATTCGCGGTACCCCAAAGCGACACACTATATTCTTCCATATGAAGGTTAACACTGTCGTGGTGGTGATTGCTGATACGGCCTTCGCCTCTGCCCATTTGCTGAAGTAATCCACTGCGACGATTATAAATCTTTTGTCTCGATCTATTTTTGGGAATGGCACCATGATGTCTATTCCCCACTTATCAAATGGGCAGAAGGCGTATAGCCCACCTAAATTCTCTGTCGGAACATGTATAGTTCTTGTATTCCTCTGGCATCTGTCACACTTTTGCACGAAATCCTTGGCATCCTTGGCAAGCATGGGCTAGTAGAAACCGGCTCTGATGATTTTTCTGACTGTATCTCTATAGCCTGAATGACTGCCTGCACCTCCTTCATGTACTTTCCTTACGGCATAGTTAGCCTCCTCTTTACCAATGCACTTTAGTAAGGGGTGCGTGAAAGACCTTCTCATGAGCTGCCCACCCGCAAGACAATATTGTTGGTAGTTAATTTTGATGGATTTATCCAGTCCTGGCATCTTTCTTCCCGTTCGCAGATAATAGATTATTGGGGCTCTTTAGTCCGACTCGCTTTCAACAGTTAAGGCCTCTACCGTTTGAGTTTTTCTTTCTGCAACTACCATTGTGATTGTATTTCCGGCTGTGAGGTTTGACGCACTAGCGAGTTTAGCCAATTGGTCGGCTCTGACGTTTTCCTCTCGGGGTACTTGCTCAATTTGACAACTATTAAATTTGCTTCGTAGCTCCTTCACTACCTCCGCATACTTTATCATCCTTTCTTCTTTGATTTCGCATGCACCCTCTACTTGCTGTGTTACTAATTGGGAATCAGATCTGATTACTACCTTCCTGGCTCCCATTTCCCAGAGCATGGTCAGTCTCTTAATTAATGCTTCGTATTCAGCTTCATTATTGGACACTCTAAATTGGAAACATATGGCGAATCGCATCTCTTCTCCATCAGGCTTAACAATTACTATTCCGGCACCACAACCCCCGATATTTGCTGCTCCGTCTACCTCTGCAATCCAAGCATTCTCCTCTTCAGCAGTTCTAGTGGACTCCTGAATAAAGTCCACCAGAGCTTGGGCTTTTATGACTGTTCTAGGTTCAAAATCAACGTCATACTATCCCAATTCGACCGCCCATTTTACCATTCTTCCTGACAGATCAGGTCTCCCCAGGACTTGGGTAAAAGGCCAATGGTTTCGTAATTGTTCATGCTTTAAGTTCATCTAGAGCTTTTAGCGATAGTATTACTTATTCATTCACGATTATCTCTATTTTTATTACCTTAAACGTCTCACAGCGATCATTACCGCTACCGCTGCTTTTTCCACTTCAGAATATCTTTCTTCTGGTCTCTGAGGATAAGATCATTTTTTATGTAAACACGACATCATTGTCGGCAGTTTCCAATATCTTATTAGGTATATGTTTTTACTTACCTGCAACATCCGACTAACGTAATAGATGGGGCATTGTTTAGTTCCTTCTTTCTTTATCAGCACCGAACTTAGGGCCTGTTGCCCTACGACGATATACAAGTATAACGTTTCTTTGGGCTCTGGTTTGGCTAATAACATGAGTTCTGCCAAATGCTTTTTCAGGTCTTCGAAAGCTTGTTGGCATTCCGCTATCCATTCAAATCGAGCTCCTTTTCTCAGTATTTGGAAGAAAGGGTAGCTTTTATCTGCAGATCTAGAAATAAAGCGGCTCAGCGCTGTTATCCTGCCATTCAAGCTTTGTACATCTTTAATGCTTCTGGGAGGTTGCATCTCCATTATGGCTTGTACCTTTGCATCATTAACTTTGATTCCCTCGGGGATGACCATATAGCCCAAAAACTTTCCCTGCTTTACTCCGAACACGCACTTAGCTGGATTCAACTTTAATCTGTTGACTCTGGCGATTGCGAATACCTCCTCTAAGTTCTTGGCATGGGATACAGCCTTGACGCTGTGCACTAGAATATCATCAACGTAGACCTTTGTATGAGTGCTGATCACTTTCACGAAGATGGTGTCCATCATTTTCTGGTATGTTGCTCCCGCGTTTTTAAGCCCAAACGGCATCCTGACAAATCCGAAAGTTCCGATAGATGTAATGAAGCATACATTTACTATATCATCCGGATCCATCTGGATCTAATAGTATCCTTGGTAGGCATCCATCATTGAGAGTAGTTCTGCGCCTGCAGTAGCATCTACCAACTGATCTATTCGAGGCAGGGGATAATGATCCTTGGGACATGCCTTGTTCAAGTCTCTGAAGTTGTTACACATTCTCCACTTGCCTCCCGGCTTCTTGATCATCATAGCGTTGCACAACCAATTAGGAAATTGAACTTTAATGATGTATCCTGCTTGCAAGAGCTTCAATACTTGCTCTCTCAGGGTTGCCTCTTTCTCATCGTCGAATTGCCTAAGTTTTTGACGGACTGGTTTGACCTTCGGGTTTATGTTTAATTTGTGAGTAGCTATGTGGGGATATATTCCTGGTAAGTCCTTTGTGTCAAAAGCAAAGACATCTGCATTCCTCCTTAAGCATGCTATTATTTTTTCTTGTTCCTCAGGTGCCATTTTCAGGCCGACTTTTGTTACAAAACCGACTTTGTCTTCGTATAATTCTACACTCATGGTTTCCTTTGCAGGCGTCATAATAGGTCGGGGCTCCAAATCCATTTCTAATTCCTCCAATTTTTCTTTTTCGACCTTCACTACAGCTCCCAGATTACCAACTCTGGGTGAATACGGCAAGCTCTGACCACTGCCCATGGATACTGGTTCCGTTATTTCCTCATCCTCTCTTGGACGTTTCCCCTTCTGATTTCTGGCTCGCTTGGTCTAATCTCCTCTAACTTCCACCACCATCCTGCCTATAGGGAACTTCAGCTTCATATGGTACGTCGATGCTACAGCTTGAAAGGCATTCAGGGATGGCCTGCCTAGAATTATGTTATGTGAGCTGGGAGCATCAACCACTAAGAATTGAATCATCCTCATTTTCTTTATCTCTCCATTCCCCATCACTACTGGGAGTCGTATCATCCCTAGGGGTGCCACTACTCCTCCTGAGAATCTAGCCAGCATTGCGGGAACAGGTACCAACACCTCGTTTGTATCCATGAGTTGAAAGTAACTATATAAAATTATATCAGCAGAGCTCCCGGTGTCTATCAATATCCTTGCCACATCGTGTCCTGCTACTTCTGCCGTGATTACTAGCGCATCATCCTGCGGAGTGATAATCCCTGTCAAGTCTTTATCTCCGAAGCTCAGGTCAGGTGTACTATCTTTAGGCTGAACAACACCTACATTCCAAAGATCAGGGTTCCTCACCATTCTTTGAGCTCTCTTCTGTGTCCGGCCTGAGTTTTCACTGAGGAGGCCTCCTACTATCATTATAATCGATTTCTGCTTTTTCGAGAGTGGCATTTTTTCTTCCGGTACTTCTGGCCCTTCTATCGCCAGCTGTGGAGGCTCTGGTCCTCTAGCGGTTGGGGGTTCTGCCCTTTTCTCTTGCGGATAACCTCGCCTATCCTGACCTCTCCAATTCCCAGACCTATTGTTTCTGTTCATACGTATGTATTCCTGAAAATTTCCAGCCTGAATCAATTTTTCAATCGCATCTTTGAGATGTCAGCAATCATCTGTATCATGCCCATAATCTCGATGAAACCTACAGAAAAGACCGGAGGGTGGGTTTTTCAGCTCATTTTCTGCTGAATAAGGTACCGGAAACAGTCTGGGGGCTATGCTCAAAATTTCTGATGGGGGCATCGTTAGCTCTGTATACGGTGTCCGTCCTCGCATCCAGGCTCTCCCGGGGAAACTGCTCCTTGGCATAGGGGTTAGCGGTTCTCTTGCTGCCTCGAACCTTCTATCTCTACGGGAGGGTCTACCCTCGTTCGCGAATCTTTTATCCATGGGGCTTCTCCATGGGGGCTATGTTCCCCTTCTCTTATCTGGGATTTCGTCTTTTCTATCTTTACTCTTGGCCTTGTCCTCTGCACATTTGGCTTCCCAAGCTTCCTCACTAATGATGCTATTATCCATCCATTTCATTACTTTATCATACCCACCTTTACTTCTCTCTCCTAACGCATGAAAGATGTCTCTATCTATTAAACCATTTATCAAACCATGCACTTTGACCTCATCTGCTGCCGAAGGTACTTGTAGGGCTGCCGCGTTGTTGAAAGTTTAGCAGGGTCATTATTGAGTGGCTCTGTCTTCGAGCACTGGCAAACTGGTTCTCTAGTTGAGATGCAAAATCTTCATAAGTCTCAATGCTTCATGGTTTTAGTTGACTGAACCATCTCTGCGCCAACCCTTTCAGGGTGGCTAGTAACATCCGGCATTTAATTCCTTCAGAAAATCATTGTAGCATCGCTAGGTTTTCAAATCGATCCAAGTGATCTTGAGGGTCTGTTGTCCCGTCATACACGAGGTCTGCCGTTAACCTGAAGTGTTGAGGTAAGGGCTCTAACATGATGCCATCACTAAATGGGGAGATTTTACTCCTCTTATGCCCAGTGGATTTTCCTTCAATCATTTCTTTCATGGCGGCTATTTCACGTGCCATTGTGCTCTGCAAAGTTATGCCTTGATTATGAATGTCATCGCCTCCCGACCTTGGGGACGGTCTAGCCCTGAGATATCTTTGATCACAGTGCTGACTTGTGGAATGCTCCTGCCTATCTTCGGCATCGCCATTTTGTTGGCTCTCATCAGCCTTCTCTTCGATATCTTTTTTCTTTTGATTCTGCAACTGAGTAGCTACCGCATTATTTACTACTTTCGTTAAGAGTTCTTGCAACTGATCAGGAGTTATGTATAAGGCTTCCTCGGGTCTGGCTCCTATTTTTTCCTTTCTTTTAGATTTGTCAGGAGTACCTTCGTCAACTCTTATTTCACTGTCTCCACTGACCTCTGCCCCGTCTCGCAGCTCTATGTCTTTTTCATTTGTGTCCATTTTGCTGAAAATTACAAAAAATAATGATTCAGGCTTTTCATTCAGATATTCTGGTCATGAAATATGATGAAAATTAACGTTTAATTCTTCAACGTGTGAAATTTTATGTATCTTTTGCAGTAGTTTCACGAGCTTGATTTGTTGTCTGCACTCCAGGCTGGAATCCCTCGGAATTTTGCCAGCCTTTTCGGAGTAAATTCTCCTAGTAGAGATACGTGGCTCACTCGCAGCACTTCAGGCTGGAGTCCAGCAGAGCTCTGCCGGCCCGTTCAGCACGGCATAAATTCTCCCGGCAGAGATGCGTGGCTCACTCGCAGCGCTTCAGGCTGGAGTCCAGCAGAGCTCTGCCGGCTCGTTCAGCACGGCATAAATTCTCCCGGCAGTGATGCGTGGCTCACTCGTAGCGCTTCACGCTGGAGTCCCGCAGAGCTCTGCTGGCCCATTCAGCACGGCTTAAATTCTCCCGGCAAAGATGCGTGGCTCACTCGCAGCGCTTCAGGCTGGAGTCCCGCAGAGCTTTGCCGGCCCGTTCAGCACGGCATAAATTCTCCCTGCAGAGATGCGTGGCTCACTCGCAGCGCTTCAGGCTGGAGTCCAGCAGAGCTCTGCCGGCCCATTCAGCACGGCATAAATTCTCCCGGCAGAGATGCGTGGCTCACTCGCAGCGCTTCAGGCTGGAGTCCAGCAGAGCTCTGTCGGCCCGTTCAGCACGACATAAACTCTCCCGGCAGAGATGCGTGGCTCACTCGCAGCGCCTCAGGCTAGAGTCCAGTAGAGCTCTGTCGGCCCGTTCAGCACGGCAATTCTCCTGGTAGAGATGCGTGGCTCACTCGCAGCGCTTCAGGCTGGAGTCCAGCAGAGCTCTGCCGGCCCGTTCAGCACGGCATAAATTCTCCCGGCAGACATGCGTGGCTTACTCGCAGCATTTCAGGCTGGAGTCCAGCAGAGCTCTGCCAGCTAGATTTTCCTCTTATGCTTAAAGTGGATCTGAGTTGTTTTCATTTATTGATTTCGTAAATTACATTATACAAGTGTTTTGCTCTTTTTAACATTTGTCGTTACAAACGAAAGGGTTGTAAATTTACGTAAAGAAATGAAAAGATAGTCTCTAGCCTTTCTTGAAAGACGTCCAGGCATGGCTTCCGAAAACGTTCTCAAGCGTCATAAGACCGTGAATCGTTTTTTTTTCAGAGCTATGCCTGGGCTCTTTTCTTGGAATCATCGACTCATACTTACAGATAAAACAGAGAAAAAGTAGACAGAAAAAGAAAATGGAAACTCGACGCCTCAGCTCAAGTTTCCCACAGACGGCGCCAGTTGATAAGACTGGGTAACACCTTATTAACAGAAGAAAATAAGCAAAACAGTACAAAATTAATAGAAATGATCTCCTCTTCAAAGATGAGCGAACTACCTCGCCTTTCTCTTCTCGCCTCCGAAGAATGGATTCTCGAATCTGCAAAAGAGAAAAGTCGCACACTGGGGTTTTTGTCCGGTGAGGACCCTCCGACGCTCAAGTCAGAAAACTTGGATGAGAAGAAAGAAAAGAAAAAAGAAGAATGTGTGGAGTCTGAGATAAGAATGAGATACCTTTAGCTAAGAGAAAATTCTGTTTTTATAGTAGGCTAACCTAAGGGTGATTTTGTCATTTGACTTCGAGGGTGGATATTTGGGCTCTGGATTCCAGCCCGTGCTCATTTGGTGAACTTCATTAGAATCGGGCCCGCTACTTATTGGGCCCCGATATCTAATGGGCCAGAAATAAACCATCCCATATCAATCACAGATTTGAATTAGTCTGTGAAAACAATGTGACCTCCATCTATCTCAACTCTCACAAATACTATGTCAAAGCAATCAACTATGACACCTCCACCATCAGGCTGGTTGATGCTTCTGTAAACAATGACGACGTTTGCTCTTTTCCCAACTATTCTGCATATGCCTGTAACTTCCTCTATAGACCTGATTATTATTATTATTATTGTTCTCATTATTACCTAACCCCGAGATATCATGTTTATGATATATACAGCCCTATTAATTTTATAAGCTGCCCACTTCTCCTCAACAATTCTTCCCACACTTTACAGAGAGTAAAACAGATTGTGACTCTCAATCTCAAAGATATGCTTATATCAAGGTCGGCCACATGAATGCCTCAGCGGTGCCACAAACGTGCAAATTAGACCTCATAGTGATGACGTCGTGGAAATTTGAGGATGTTAAGAACGTATCACTTGCAGAAATCCACAGCTTTCTCTTGTATGGATTTGTACTCGACACTGTAGCTGGTGCGTAACCACAAAGTGGGGTAAGAATGCCAGATTAATGGATTAATTTGAGTTAAATCTGTCTATATACACATTTTGACTAGAATTTAATATCTCTGTATTTATCTGCATGGATCTTGGAAACTGCTGATAGATTCGTGCAATCCTTTTTCTTCCGAAGAGTTAATGGTGAGGTTATTCTCACTCAGTGTCCAGTCAATTTACTTCAGGTTGACGGCATATTCATTTTAAAATCTTCACCGCAGGGATTTGCGTGATTATTATAGTCATTTCAGGTGCGAATATTATTTACTTTAACATAACTGTAGAGGATTTACTTTACACTTTTTTTTTTCTGAATTAATTATATAAGACTCGATTTGTGAACAGAGAACTCTAATATTGTGAAAAACATTCCAGTTCTTTTAACTGCAGTAGTGGGCCCTCTGATGATGATCATCGTCATATTCACTGGCGGATTAGGAGTCTTATCGTATATGTCCTTCGCCTTTGAACTTAATAATCCTCCTCACATTCACTTATCTGTCTTTTTAATTACTACTCTTATATTAATTATTATGTATCTGGTGTATATATTTGCAGCTGCCAACTTCACACTTGCGGTGCTACACATCGTTACACTCTTAATTGATCATATAGTTTCAAATTATATTCTTTAATCAGTTATGCTGCATTTAAGGAATTGCGTAATTTAAATTGAGTCATTCACCATGGTCCAATAAAGTTATATAAGTTGAACTTTTCACTCATTTCAATGAAGTTACATATTTTTCTATGATTTTGTTTCTGCATCGTATATACAATTTAACTATGAAACAGACATCCAATTATCTCTGAAATAATCATATCTTCTATGATGACATCCATACTTAAAGTTAATTGGAAATCCTACTGTAAAAATACATTTGAGGAAATCTTGTATGATCTTTTTTCATTTGGTCTCAGTGGTCATTACTGCACCAAGGTTCATCATTTTTTCTCTGGCACTGTGGCTATCGATCTACAAATTCCGAAGAAGGCATTTGTCCACATTTGAGGGAATAGAATCCTTCCTACAAAGCGACAACAAACTCACACCTATCAGATACTCCTATTCCGACATAAAGAAGATGACCAGAGGATTTCAAGAAAAACTAGGTGAAGGTGGCTACGGTTACGTTTACAAAGGAAAACTCGGTGGCAATGATGTAGCTGTTAAACTCCTCGGAAAATCTGGATCCAATGGCCAAGACTTTATGAATGAAATTGCTACTATTGGAAGGATCCATCATGTAAATGTGGCGAAACTAGTTGGATATTGTGCTGAAAGATCCAAACGTGCCCTTGTGTTCGACTTCATGCCCAATGGTTCCTTGGAGAAGTTCCTATTCGATCGAGAAAAAATGAATTTCTTGAGTTGGGACACGAAGTTTGAGATTACAGTGGGAGTTGCTCGAGGAATTGAGTATTTGCACCGAGGTTGTGATGTTGAGATTCTGCATTTTGACATCCAGCCACACAATGTACTTCTTGATGAAAATTTCATCCCAAAAATCTCCGATTTCGGGCTTGCAAAATATTTCTCCACAGAGAAGACTAGTGTGACATTGACTGCGGCTAGAGGAACCATAGGCTATGTTGCTCCTGAATTGATCAATAGAGGTATCGGAGCAGTCTCGTACAAAGCTGATGTGTACAGTTTTGGGATGCTATTGATGGAAATGGTGGGCTTAAACAGAGAGTTGAAAGGAAACAATGGTGATTCGAGCCAGTATTTTCCATGCTGGAAATACGACCACTTTAATCAAGGCAAAGATCTTGAAATTGGTAACAATGATAATATGAGTGCACATGGTCGGAAAATGACAATAGTTGCAATGTGGTGCATACGGATATTGATCGATCAATAAAGTGCTGGAAATGTTGGAAGCTGATGTTGATCGTCTGCAGATTCCTGAATATCCATCTCAGTCTACTCAGATTGAAGTAAATGTGGATGAAACTGGATCATCTAAATGTTCGAGTGATTTTGTGTCATTGCTACTGTTAGGAAATCGATCAATAGATCGCAGAAATCACCATGCAAAACAACCCTAAAATCCTAAGCAATGAAACACTAAATGAGACGAAAGATTTTACGTGGTTCGGATCAAATCAATCCTACATCCACGGGCAAGGGTGCCAAGTGATTTCACTGTGATTCTTGTGATGATTAATCACCAAACAACACAGCTACAAAGAGATTAGAACGAGCTAGACAAGAGAAAACTCAAAACCAACTACAATGGCTGTAACTCTCTCTCTCTTTCCTCTCCTCTCTTCTACTGTATTTCCCTTCTCTTACTAAACAAGTTACAGAATGGAAATCTACTAACTGCGGACTTGAATCTTCTCTTTTATATGCTGCACAGCCACGTGATGATAATAGCTTACAGCTGTAACTCCTTCACCCTTCCAGCTTGTTGGCAGTTGGTGCTAACTAACTCTCCAAACCAATTAGCAGCTCACCCCTTCAAGCATTGTGAATTTGCACACGAGTCCTTCAGCTTTAACCTTCACAACTATACAGTCATACTCCAACAATTCTCCTCCTTGAATGCATAGTAAGAATCACAGACAAGCACCCTCACCATTCCAATTTTAGCAAACTAGAACCTTGGTTTGAGCTCATGAGAGTCCAAACTGATCAACTCAAGACAATACCTAAACTTTGCAACTGGTAAAGCCTTGGTCAATGCATCAACTGCATTATCAAGAGTTGAAACCTTCATTATCTTTACTTCACCCTTTTCAACAATATCTCTCACAAAATGCATCCTCACATCTATATGCTTAGACCTTTCGTGGAAGACTTGATGTTTCACCAAGTGAATAGCACTCTGACTATCACAATGAATGACCACAGATTCTTGATCAAACTTCAACTCTTCATCTAAATCCCTTCCTTGACTGCCTCTGTAACAGCCATATACTCAGCTTCTGTAGTAGAAAGAGCAACTACAGATTGTAGCATAGACTTCCAGCTTATTGCAGTATCAAACAAAGTAAACACATACCCTGTTTGAGACTTCCTATTATCCAGATTAGAAGCATAATCTGAATCAACATAACCAAGCAATCCCTTCCCTGCTGACAAGTCTTTCTTCTCAAATAGCAAACCACAATCTGCAGATGACTTGAGATACCTCAAAATATACTTTAAAGCTTCCCAATGTGACCTCCCTGGATTTGCCATATACCTACTTGCCACAGTGATTGCATGAGCTAGATCACGCCGAGTACATATCATGCAATACATAATACTCCCAACTGCATTTGCATAAGGAATCTGACTCATCTCCATCAGCTCTTGATCATTACTAGGCTTCTGACTTTCAGACAACTTGATGTGTTGTGGTAGAAGAATACTCACTGACTTTGCCTCATTCATATTAAACTTCCTGAGCACCTTGTTGACATAATCAGTATGAATTAGTAACAGCTGACTCTTATCTCTATTTCTGTGAATATTCATTCCCAAGATCCTTCTTGCCTCACCAAGATCTTTCATGTCAAATTCTTGATACAAAGCTCTCTTGACTTCTTCAACATTTGACCTTAGCTTTCCAGCAACCAACATATCATCCACATATAACAAGAGATAAACCATTCTTGAATCTGCAACTTCCTTCAGATACACACACCTATCATGTAGAGATTTGTTAAAACCAATGATCAGCATGAACTCATCAAACCTCTTGTTCCATTGTCTTGGACTCTGCTTCAAACCATAAAGAGACTTCTGCAACAGACACACTTGAGATTCACTCCCAGCAACCTCAAAACCTTCAGGCTGTATCATGTATATTGTCTCCTCAAGCTCTCCATTCAAGAAAGTTGTCTTAACATCAAGTTGATGCAGTTCTAGATCCAACTGAGCTACCCCAGAGCTAACAACAATCTGATAGAGCTATGTTTGACAACAGGTGAGAAAATTTCATTGAAATCCACTCCTTCTCTCTGAGTAAAGCCTTTAGCAACTAACCTTGCTTTGTATCTGACAACCTCCTTGCCATTAGTTACCTCAAACTTCCTCTTGTAAATCCATTTGCAGCTAACACACTTCTGATTCTTAGGTTTCTTCACCAGTTTCCAAGTTCTATTCTTCATCAGAGAGTCCATCTCCTCCTTCATGGCTTGAATCCAGAAATGTTTCTCTGCACAAGACACAGCTTCTTTGTATGTCTTAGGCTCCTTGTAATTGATCTTCTCAGCAACATGTAGAGCATATGAGACTGAATCAGCATGACCAAATCTTTGTGGAGGTTTGATACTCCTCCTAACTCTATCTCTTGCCAAGTGATACTCACTAAGATCTGGCATAGTAGAAGAAGTCTCCTTAGTCAACTCCTCCTTCACTACTATCTCACCTTCTGCAGAAGCTCCATTCTCTCTTGTCTCAGCAGGTTTTGGATGTTCCACCTCGAATCTGGTATCATTTTGACTCCCAAGTTTCTGATAAGGCATGACCTCCTCCTTAAAGATCACATCTCTACTAATCAGAGTTCTACCTCTTTCAGATTCAATACACCAGAGCCTATATCCTTTCACACCATCAGGATATCCTATCATTACACACTTAAGTGCCCTTGGCTCTAGCTTATCTTGTCTGACATGAGCATATGCCAAACATCCAGAGATCTTCAAATGTGAATAATCTACTGGCCTGCCAACCCACTTTTCTTTTGGAGTCTTCATCTCAATTGCTGAAGAGGGACATCGTTTTATTAGATAAGTAGCTGTTGTAACAGCTTCACCCCAAAACCTAGCAGGTAAGCCTGAGCTTGTCAACATACACCTCACCCTTTCCAAAAGAAAACTATTCATCCTTTCTACAACACCATTCTGCTGTGGATTGCCTAGAATTGTCTTATGCCTTTTAATTCCTTTGAGATTGCAGAAATCAAGAAACTTATCAGCAATGAACTCCAGTCCATTATCTGTTCTCAAGCATTTCAACCTGCAATTCTTTTCATTCTCTACAGATCTGCACCACTCAACAAACTTATCAAAGGCATCTGACTTATGTTTCAGCACATAAACCCACACTTTTCTGCTATAATCATCAATTATAGACATAAAGAAATTAGCACCTCCTAGTGTAGTTGTTTTAAAGGGTCCCCACAGATCAGAATGAACATACTGTAAAGGCACAAGAGATGTATGTTTGCCTACAGAGTATGATAACTTCTTACTCTTTCCAAGAATGCAGTCTTCACAATGATCTAATTTATCATTATTAGAGAATTTAAGAATTCCCTGTCTATTAAGCTCATTCAAACCCTTTTCACTCACATGTCCTAATCTAGCATGCCACAGTTTAGATTCATTTCCTCTAACATGCTCAATTTCACCAACAACAGCATTACCTATTAAATGATACAAACTGCTTTTCGTAGTTCCTTTCATTATGATTTTAGCATCTTTAATAACAGACAAGTTGCCATTAGATGATCTAAACTTATAACCATGATCTTCAAGCCAACCAAGAGAAATCAAGTTCCTCTTGAGACTAGGGATGTACCTTACTTCTGTTAAGAGCTTAACAGAACCATCATGCAGTTTTAATTTAATGGATCCAATGCCTTCCACTGAGCATCTGTTGTCATTTCCAAGGATAACTGAACCAAACTTCCCTTCCTGCATCACAGAAAACCAGCTCTTATTAGGGCACATATGAAAAGAGCAACCACTATCAAGAATCCAATCATTTGATAGCTTTGAATCTGAAATATTAAGAGCTTCAGAGTCAAGAATATTGAGGGATTCGGCCTCATGATATTGCTTAGCAATATTAGCAGTGTCTGTGGAGGTTGAGCCTTGTTGTTGCTGCTTCCTTTTCCAGCTATAACACTCCTTTCTGATGTGGCCAGGTTTCTTGCAGTAATGGCATTTTATTGCCTCCTTTCCATCATCTTCTTTGGGCTTAAAGTTTCTTGTCTTCTTATTTCCTTTCCAAGGTTTCTTTGCTTTGCCTTTATTGAATCTTCCCTTCACGTCAAGCTCTCACCAAGAGCTGGTTGTTTGGATTCTGCAGACTTTTGCAGCTCTTTAGACTTAAGAGCATTCTGCACTTCATCCAGAGAAATTGAAGATTCTTTGCCATACAACATGGCATCCTTTAGGTGATCATAAGACTTAGGCAGAGCATTTAGCAGGAGAATAGCCTTGTCTTCATCTTCAAGAACCACATCCAGATTTGCAAGATCATCAAGAGACTTGTTAAACTCATCCAATTGATCAAACATACTCTTATCTTCAAGAATTCTGTAAGAGTAGAGTTTCTGCTTCATATACAGGCGATTTGCCAATGACTTCGTCATGTAGAGCTTCTCTAGTTTCAACCACACAGCTGCAGCTGTCTTCTCCTTTGCCACTTTACGCAACACTTTGTCTCCAAGGCAAAGAATAATCGCGCTGTGAGCCTTCTTCATGATTTCAGCACGTTTCTCCTTGTCTTCCTTCTTTTTTTCGCCTTCCTTTGATGATTCTAGTGCTTTCTCACCCTTCAACGCATCTTCAAGACCTTGCTGTATCAAGACACCTTGCATCTTGATCGTCCACAGCGCAAAATCGTTCTTTCCAGTGAACTTTTCCATTTCAAACTTCGATGTTGCCATAATTATATTCAATTAAAAATACATAAATTTATTTATTTTAAATACACTTTAAGAATTATGTACAATTTATTTCTATTCATGATCTTAATATAAAGTATATTTATTAAAATTGAAAAAATCACTCTTTTAATTAATAAATTATTAATTTATCGATATATTAATATCTTTCTAAATTAATAAAATTACAAGATCCCAAAATTATTAATTTATAGAGGTTTTACTTTAATTGAAGCTACAAGTCTAATTATTAATTGTGGAAGAAAACATACCTGGTTGTTGCTTGATGAAAAATAACGAACAAAATTGTTACAATGTATTTTGATCGGCGCGTGATTGGTTCAGAAAATTAATTAGTTTATAATTATAGAATATTTGTTTTCATAAATTATGCTATTTATTAAGTGATTAAATTAAAGATATTAATGGTTGATTTCCCAATCTACATGGCACTCCCAGCGGCACATTAATAGTGTGCCCAAAGTCACAGTGGATAAACATTATTAAGAATACTATCTGTTTATCACTCCGTACCTATTCCAAAATAGGGTGAAAAAAAAAAGAGAAAAATTAAAGAAAGGATCAAATTTCGACAAGGTAACAATAATAAATTTAAATACAAAACTTAGTAAGGGAGTCAATTATCGATTAGAGTAATCAATTAAATTAGGAACGATAATAAATAATTATGAGGCAAGTTTTATATTTTATAATTAGAATATATTAGTATTACTTTAATACCCTTAATTTTGATATATAATAAAGATATTTTAGGCAAATCAAATTTTATAAAACAAGGCTCTTTTTATATAAGTATAAATTATTAACTTATAAATAATTTATAAACTGACATTTGAGGAGTAAATAAATATAAATTTTAAGGAAAACATTTTTATAACATAGTAATAATAAGGACATTCTTTGGAAATTATTTAAATACACCAAAAATACAATCGGGCTTCGTAAAAATAGCAAACGACTTTCGGTCGATTTGCCCTTTTGAACTAACATCCTAAACTGATCAAAATACTACTTTCAAGTGATAAAAATCATTTTGGAGATACTTAAATTAGTCAAAACTCGTTTTTTGGGCAGATTGCAAAATGCAAGTTTTTATGGAAAATTTCTGCACAAAGGCTTCTCTCAAAAATCCATCGAGGATGTATTACTTGAAGAATAGTCGACTTCTTTATGTTTCTGGAAACCTTGAGATGTCTACTTTATGATTCTACATAGCAAAGCACATGAATGTTGAGGAATCATGGAGATATTGGCTGGTGAAGTGAAACTGTCCAGATTGAAAGTTCAAAACAGGCCAGTGGCAAAGATGTTTACAGAGGACATTTGGTTTAATGAAAAATTCTGAATTTTGGATATGTTGTAGAATACATCAAGGGCTACATAGTAGTAAAATTTCGAGGCAATCGAAGTTTATTTGATAGGGGTTTTACCTTCTGTGCTAAATCAATTTTACAAGAGACTTGCTGAAAATTTGAAATACTTGTAGATCTAGCATCTTTAAACAACAAGCTTCGTAAATCAAACATATAAGTCCTAGATCTACACATGGATCATTCTTATGACATAAATATCTCAAATTGAAGGCAAAAATCAATATGCAATACATCTAAAACACACATAGAGCATATATAAACTTAGATCTCAAAGATTCAAGCAAAATTGAAGAATCAAAAGCTGAACCTCTCTCTTGGCCCTCCTCACACGTTATTTCTAACATGCAATCATATTCTCACCACCTATCATGGATTTCCTAAGAAAATGGTGAAGAAGAAAGTATAGAAAGAAGTTTAGATATTTTACCCAACTCTCTTTCTTCCTTCCCTCTCACTTTTGGCCCTCTCCCTTTTGAGCTTGTGGAGCTCTCCTTGAGCTCCTCTTCCCTTCTTTGAGCTCTCCTTGGTGGTGGGAAAATAGTGGCAAGAGGTAGAGGTAGGATATGAAGAAAAAGAAGGAATTTTGGTGCTAGAGAAAATAATGGAGATGGTGGATGAATGAGAGAGATGGAGTGTGTGTGAGGAAGTGTGGTTGATGTCAGCCTGTCAAGAGTGGGAAATAAGGAGGTGAGGAGATGATTTTGCTTGTGGGAAGGAGAAAGGTGTAAGAGAAGGGAGTACATGCATTGGTGGGTTGAAAAAGAGTTTGAAAATGGTGTTATGCAATGATGGTGTGAATAAAATAGTGGGTAACTCTCTCTCCCTGTCCCTCTCTTGTCGATCTCTTTCCCCCTCTCTCTCTCATTCTACTTCTTTTAACCCACTTGCAAGTTTTGAACATGTAATATTTATTCTAGCATTTGTCTTATACTAGTAAATCCACTTGCAATCAATTATTCATACATAGATTATGCACACTCATGATCACGTGTTATTCATCTCTTTAAATTATCTGGGTACGATTCCTTTGATCGACGCATAGTCTACTTAATCGAGTTAATAAATTAATTAGCAAATAAAGGCTTATGCTTGAATAAAACATATCATGCAAATAAATCATGTAATGTGCATTCTTATGCTTGTGCGCGTTTGTACATATGAGGAATGCATTTATTTGAAATCGCAAATTGAAACCTCTTTTCACTTTATAAACAAAGTCTTTATCTTATCAATAAAAGAGATATTATTTTCTTTTAAAACTCTGGGAATAAGGACCTATCTTAAAAGTTTTAATTTACTCAGGTTTTTCCCAGACCAGTTTTTGCGGGGTGTTACAAAATGAGGTGAAAAAAATAAGATGAAAGGTGTAAAGTTGATTGTTTAACAAATTAATTGGATCTTAATCATCTTCTAATTATTTCCAAAAAAGGAAATAAGACAGGAATAACAGGACAACCCAAAAAAAGAATACAAACCAATAATAACAGGACATACGGAGTATATTTTACCAAATTTATTTGATTTTATTCATTCAATTAAACTTTCTTTATGTAATAATTAATAATATATGCTTTCACATGATTGGTTGAGATATTTCTTTTTGTATACTAATCTGTTTTCACTAATTAATTATATAATTCCATTATAGTCTTTTTTAAGAATAAATTCATACTTGGAATAATTAGTTCCTAATAATAATTTTCACCAGTTATAAGAAATTTAAATTTTGCAATAAAAGGTTACAAACAAGTCCAATTATCCTAGATGCCATAAACTTCAAATTAACTCATTTATTAACGAACTTATTGAGGTTTAATAGCATAAATGAGACTTCCAAAAATATTTATATTGGAATAGTAATTTGCTCAAATGTATCTTCTATTTTTAGCATTAAACACGCTCACATTGAATGAAATCAACATAAAAAATTGTTTATATAGCTCGTGCACAAGTAAATAAAGCCCAAACAATCTAGTTGATACAATTTGAGCTATTTGAACCAAAATTTAGATTTTGTAACTATAAATAGTAAATTATATTTTGTCGACAATTGTCTTAATTATTTATTTTAAATGAATGTGATGTTCTCAAATAATCAAACAAAATCCATTATTTTGAAAAATCTTTTAAAGTAAAAATTATAAATTTGTTTAAAATACATTAATTGGTTATTTTTGTTAAGAAGTAATTTTTCATCGAATTATGAATTTCAATAAATTGTATATTTTGGGTTATTGTAGATTTGATAGTTGGATTTTTTTATAGATAGTACTTAGAATACAATTCAACTAAATATAAATAACGTATAATAGTGGTGACCTTGCCACAAAGTAATTTGAGGTGGCAAAGTTGAGACACTAGAGGGCTCTTCTTAACGAGGTGACAAATTAATTCCATGTGCTGTCACATAATAGAATTAAAAATTTTTCACATTGTTTTTACAATATTGATGAAATTAAATTCCTGTGTTATCGAAGAGAATATTTGGCACATGATGCTTTCTTTCAATGCCGAGTAAGTTCCTTTTTGTAATATTTGTTTTAAATTTTCTCATTTCATTCTCTCCCCGTTAATAAATTTTCGAGAAGGATATTGGCTTCTAAATCTATTAAAATTTTGCTGGTACTTCTTTGTATAGACTTCTACATTATAATTGTATTCGATATGTTTTGTCATTCGCTTTCCTTTTCTTTATGGTTAACACACATTATAATTGTATTCGATATGTTTTGTCATAACGCTTTATTTTTTTCAGTATTTGTAATTGTTTCATACTCTCTACTACTATTCACATCTAAATATTATTATTATTATTATTATTATTATTATTATTATTATTATTATTATTATTATTATTATTGTTGTTGTTATTATTATTATTATTATTGTTATTATTATTATTATTATTATTATTATTATTATTATTATTTTATGAATGATCGAATATTATATTCTGAAAATTGAAAAAATTCAATTAAAAAGATAATAAAAATCATAAGTGATAATATAAAAATGAATTGATTCATAAATATTTATTTAGTATAATTATTATTTTTAACGTGCGAGTGCACGTTAATTATATTAATATATAAGATGCAGAATTTCTAGGTTCATATGCAGCGGCGTATCTATTAAGGAACAAGGGGGTACAAATGTACCCCCAAAAAAAATAAAAAAAATTAGTAGTTATATATATATATATATATATATATATATATATATATATATATATATTTGAAGGATATATATATTTATACTAAAAATATAAATATTTCATTAATTTTACTACTTTTAATAATTATGTAAAACAAAAAAAAATCTTAAGGAACACTCTAAAATCGTTTATCTAGTTTGTTATGATGTGTAACTATTAACTACGATGTATAAAGTCATAGTTTTTTTTACAGTATTATTTTTTCAGATATAGTGAAAAATTTCGGGGGCTTCGCCCCGAACCCCCAACCAACTCTACATGTTTTTTACTCATTTCATATCCCCAAATCCAAAATCCTCGATACGTCACTGTTCATATGGGAGATACAAAAAAATTACGATACGCAATTGTATACACATCTATACCAGTCATAGCAGAATCTATTCTATTGCCTAAAACTAGGGGTCGGAAATCAATTTGATTATGCAAGCAAGGGTGGTGCGTTACCGAACCGATAACCGATCAACATCGAATATCAACCAAGGCGAGAAAATATTGTTAACAGCACCGATCGTGGAGTTTCGGCTAACGACTAATCAATTAGGACATAACATGCATAAATAATCATGAAAAAAAAAAAAAAAAAAAAACACGAGAATCGTTTATCTAAGTTTGGTGGCGATACTTACCTGATTTTCCCACCTATATTTTTCTGATGCATAATACAATAGAAGAATAATTATTTATACGAACATTAGGATTCTTTTTGGGCCATACGAACATCCCAAAAAAATTTGTCGAAATCGTACTTTGATGTTCAACAAAGGCTAAATTTGCATATTTATAAAGGGTGGCTGTACTTTTTCTTTTATACTTGAAAGTGACTATCTTAATAGTAGCCTCGTTAGAGGAATTCTATACAACGAAATTATCTAGTAGTTAGAAAATTTTAGTGACACCAATAGAAATGTCAAAAAAAATTGTTACATCTTTATGACTTCTGTTGTAGGAACTGTAGTTGTATGCTACGTTGCTCCCGAGCTGATTGCGCGATATATCAGCACAGTCTCTTACATGTCTATAGCTTTGGGATGCTGCTGATTTGACTGTTGAATTTAAACAGAGATTTAATGGTAATTCCAGTCAGTACTTCCCATATATGCTGGATATATGATGACTTAAGGAGATTGAATTTAGAAAAGATAATGAAAACATCTATAATGGTTGGCTAAGTCAACAATGGTTAGAGTGGAATTTGTGTTGGGATTAACGTGTGATAAGATGTGATGGACCTACAAAGTCTTCACTAGCCTCCGCTTTTATTTGTCCATCTTCTTCCTAAGGTGATTTACTGAGAGATACAGACAAAATGCAAAACTATCTTAATTATCTTTCTATAAGACTTTTTGAGACGACTTAATCACATCCACCCAACATATGCAGCATGAGTATTCTCCTTAAATGTTAAAACTACTCTCTGTAGGAAAATTGTTCTCAATCAGTTGATTCGCCTCCAAGAATGATAATCGCTCAAAACCTCCTCCTTCTCTTCACTTGTTCATCTCTCTTCATTCTTTCACTCCAATATTTCTTTCAAACATCTCTTGCTTCTGCTAGCCCTTACTGCACCCCGTCTGCGTGCGGCATCATTCGCAATATCAGCTACCCTTTCCGCCTCAAGAACGACCACCCCAACTGCGGTAACATCTTGTACGAACTAGTCTGCGAAGAAGACGTCGCCTCAGTATATCTAAACTTTGGATCACAGAAGTACCATGTCAAAGCAATCAATTACAACAACTTCACCATCAGGCTTGCTAATGTTTCCATAAACAATAGCATCTGTTCTTTTCCAAACCACTCTTTGTATCAGAACAACTTCACTTTTGATTGGCCTTATTGTTAGGAAATCAACACACACAATCACGAAAACAAAGAACACAAGAATTGTTTACCCAGTTCAATACGATATGTATCTACGTCTGGGGGCGATGCCAAGCCAGGGTTTTCACTATATGATTTTCGGATACCATTTACAATGAGAGAACAGCTATATATAGCAACGAATTAAGCCCTAATCCTAGCCCAACTAGGAAACCGCATTTGGGCCCAAAATACACTTGTACGACAGCCCAACTAGTTGGATCGCCGGAATCGTGGCATGATTCACTTCCTTTCACTCCATACTCCAACAATCTCCCACTTGGAGACTGACACTCTCAAGTAAACATATCTTCTTCTTTTCCTCCCTGTATTCGCTTAGCATCGCCTAGCCTTCTCTTTAAGTTCCAAGGCCAATTGAAGCTATGCATAGCTTCAATTTCTCTAAGGTCACCACCTTAGTGAACATGTCGGCTGGATTCTCACTTCTAAGTATCTTCTCAAGTTGCAAGATCTTCTTCTCTACTAGGTGTCGAATGTAGTGATACTTCAACTCCACATGCTTTGTCCTTGAATGAAACGCCGGATTCTTTGCCAAGAATATAGCACTTTGACTATCACTATAGAGAATGCTATTCTTGTTCTCCTTCCCAAGTTCACCCAAGAAATTCTGCAACCACGCCATCTCCTTGCTTGCCTTCGTCATGACTACATACTCAGCCTCCATAGTAGACAAAGCAACGACCTTCTGCAACTTAGAAGTCCAAGAAATAGCAGTACCACCATAAGTAAACACATACCCGGTTGTACTTCTTCTCCCATCAAGATCATTGGACGCCAAATCTGCATCAACATAACCTGCCAGCTCAACACTCTTGCCATCGAAACATAAGGCCTTCTCCGTGGTACCTCTCAAGAATCGAAGAATCCACTTACTGCTTCCCAATGTTGCTTGCCCGAATCACCCATGAACCGGCTCACTACTCCCACTGCATGCGCAATATCCGGCCTCGTACACACCATAGCATACATTATGCTACCAATTGCTGAAGCATAGGGAACTTTCTTCATCTAGGCACGAACCTCCTTTGTACTCGGCGACTCCTTTTTCGACAGCTTAAAGTGACTACCCAAAGGTACACTCACCGGCTTCGAATCTTCCATGTTGAATCTTTCCAGGACCTTCTGAATTTAAGTGGCCTGCGAAAGATACAATTTCCCTGCCGCCTTATCTCGCTCGATTCTCATGCCCTGTTTTGTTTCTCCAAGATCCTTCATGGAGAATTGTTCGGACAATTGCCTCTTCAACTTATCCATCTCTTTTGCATCTGCTCCTGCGATCAACATATCGTCAACATATAACAAAAGGATAAGATAGCTTTTGTCGAACCTCTTAAAGTAGCAACAATGATCTGCGTGGCATCTCGTATAACCAATCTCCACCATGAAATTGTCAAACTTCTTGTACCACTGCTTTGGAGCTTGCTTCAAGCCATACAAGCTCTTCTTCAACTTGCACACAAGATTTTCCTTTCCCTTCACTACGAATCCCTCTGGCTGTTTCATGTACAAGTCCTCCTCCAAATCACCATGAAGGAACGCCGTCTTTACATCCATCTGATGCAACAACAAGTTTTCTGCAACGACCATACTTAACACCAAATGTATAGTGGTCAGTTTCACAACAGGAGTAAACACATCAGTATAATCAATACCGTATCGTTGCTCAAACCCTTTGACAACCAGCCTAGCTTTGTAGCGCTTGCTACCATCTGCTTCAACCTTGATTCGATAGACCCACTTGCAGTGCAATGCCTTCTTGCCTTTTGGGAGCTCCACAAGTTCCCAAATGCCATTTAGGAGAAGAGATGCTAGCTCATCATCCATAGCAACTCTCCACCTTCGTCTATCACTAACCGTTCCTGCCTCTGCGTAGCATTCAGGTTCACCACCGTCAGTAAGTAACAAGTAAAAGTTAGAAGACGAGTACCTATCTGGTGGACGTCGCTCTCTAGCCAGTCTTGGCAGTGGATCGTTCGGTGGTGGGGTGCTTGGCTCTCCATCTTCAAGCACCTCTTCAACGTTCTGACTCTGCTTGCTTCCACTCGAGTTTGAGGTGTCTAACTCGACCACTTGGGACTCAGACTCGTCAGAGCTCGATTCCTTCACTCTGTCCTTGTACAACACCTGTTCATTGAAAACCACATCTCTTCTACGGATAACCTTTCGGTTCTGCTCATCCCAAAGCCTATAACCGAACTCGTCTCCACCATAACCAATGAACGTACACTTAACAGACTTAGCATCCAACTTACTCCTTTCAACATTAGCAACATGAGCATAAGCAACACAACCAAAGATGCATAGGAAAGATAGGTTTACCTCTTTTCCCGTCCATTCTTCCTTAGGTATCCAAAACTCCAATGGAACTGATGGACCTCTGTTGATTAAGAATGCAACTGTGTTGACCGCATCCGCCCAAAACGTTTTTGGCAACCCACTTTTCAACCTCATGCATCTTGCTCGCTCATTCAACGTCCGATTCATGCGTTCTGCTACACCGTTCTGCTGAGGGGTTCCTTTCACAGTCTTCTCCATGCGAATCCCGTTCTCAGCACAGTAGTTCTTGAACTTATCAAGTTCATACTCTCCACCATTGTCGGATCTCAAACATTTCACCTTCAGCCCTGTTTCAGTTTCTACAAGGGCTTTCCACTTCCTGAAAGCATCAAACGCATCAGATTTATTCTTAAGAAAATAAACCCATACCTTTCTAGTGCAATCGTCGATGAAGGTGATGTAATACTCTGAGCCACCAAGGGACTTCACAGGTGCTGGTCCCCATAGATCGCTATGGACCAACTCCAACTTCTGCGTCTTCAAAGTTCTGCCGCCTCTTGAGAAGCTCACCCTTTTCTGCTTCCCAAACACGCAATCCTCGCATAGGCCAACTTCAACAGTTTCCACGCCGGGCACCCTACCCTTCGAACACATTATCTTCATCTCTTTCTCGCTCATGTGGCCAAGCCGACAGTGCCACAAATCTGCATTGTTTGCTGCACTCGCAAGATCAATGCACTTCTTGGAGTTACTTGTCATATACAAAGTACCCTCCTTCTTTCCACGAGCTACTACCATAGCTCCTTTGGTGATCTTCCAACAGCCGTCGCCGAAAGACGTTATATATCCTTCAGCGTCAAGTTGCCCAACCGAAAGCAAATTCCTTTTCAGTCCGGGAATATGTCTGACCTCATTCAGCTTCAGGATGCCTCCATAAGATGTCGCTATTCGCACGTCTCCCTTTTCCGTGATTTTCAAAGGCTCGTCATCTGCGAGAAACACCTGTCCAAAATCGCCAGAGACATAATTTTGCATCACGCTTATATTACTGCATGAATGAAACGATGCTCCCGAATCCAGCACCCACGACTCCATCGGACTGGTCACACTAAAGACCAACGCCTCGCCATCATCTTCGGTTGTGGTTGCGTTCGCTGTCTTCTTCTCTTTCTGATCCTTATTCTTACCCTTATTCTTTGGCGGTGCATCACACTGATTTCTGAAGTGACCGTACTCGTCACAGTTCCAGCACTGGATTGAACCCTTATCCTTCCTAGTTTGGCTCCTTCTTCTGGACTTAGATCTTCCCCGATTCTGCCTTCCCTTCGATCTGCCCCTAGTTTCTGTATTCAGTGCTGACCCCGAAGTAGAAGATCCTGATTCTCTCCGTCGAATTTCTTCGCCTATCATAAGATCCCTTACTTTGTCAAACGTCAGTTTTGCCTCTGCGGCGCTAACTGCAGTCACTGTGCCGGCCCAACTTTCTGGCAGTGAAGATAGCAAAATTAGGGCACGAAGTTCATCATCGAATTTGATCTCAACCGAGTCCAACTGTGCGGTGATCATGTTGAACTCGTTCAGATGTTGCTGCACCGGTGTACCCTCTGACATCTTCAGATTGAATAAACGCCTTATCAAATGTACCTTGTTTGCGGTTGATGGCTTCTGATACATCTCCCCAGGATCTTCAGCACCTCCATCGTCGACTTTGCTGCAGTCGTGTGATACGCTACGTCCTTGGACAACGATAAACGAATCGCGCTCATCGCCTTCCTGTCCAGCAGCTCTCAGTCCTCCGCGGACATTTTCTCCGATTTGGGTTTGAGGGGCTGATACAGATCTTTACTATAGAGATAATCCTCGATCTGCATCTTCCAGAAACCGAAATCAGATCCATCAAACTTTTCGATTGGAATCTTCCCATCGTTCATCGTGATTGCTCCCACCGAACCTGGAGCTCTTGATACCAGTTGTTAGGAAATCAACACACACAATCACGAAAACAAAGAACACGAGAATTGTTTACCCAGTTCGATACGATATGTATTTACGTCTGGGGGCGATGCCAAGCCAGAGTTTTCACTATATGATTTTCGGATACCATTTACAATGAGAGAACAGCTATATATATAGCAACGAATTGAGCCCTAATCCTAGCCCAACTAGGAAACCGCATCTGGGCCCAAAATACACTTGTACAGTAGCCCAAAAATCGTGGCATGATTCACTTCCTTTCAGGCTCCATACTCCAACATAAAAAGGTGAGTCATGAGATAGCTTGGCCCATTAATTTCATGAGCTGCAGATTTCCATTGGTGAATACTTCACTACTTACAGAAGCTACCAAGTTGTGTCAAAGAAGCTTCTAAATCATCATCCTATGGAAGATATGCTTATGTAAAGGTCGGCCATGCCAACGTCTCAGATTTGAAGTATACATGCCAGAAAGACCTCTCAACGTTGACATCTTGGAAGTTTAAGGATTACAATAATCTGTCGCTCTCAGAAATCCATGACTCGCTGCTGTATGGATTCGAGCTTTCTTGCTTCGACTATGACTTGGATATCGCGCATATCATTCGTCATTATGCATGGTGTAAGTATATATGTTATTTTAAAGTTAAAAATTACTTCAAATATTGCTTTATCTATTTAGCTTAAATGGGAATTAATCATGCATCTCTACTTGAAATTATTTTGATTGAACATTTTCTATGCTAATGCTTTGGTATTATGTATACAGATTTTATCAAATTGTTTTACTTCGGAGGAAGTGGCAGTAAGTACTATTACACGCTAAGGCTTTTCAACAATATCACATTCTTTTGAATACACCTAAATTAATACTACATTTTATCTTACATTATAATTAATTTATTGCATACTATGTGTATCAGGTGTGATTGCAATAGTTATCCTGATTCTTCTGCTCATCTTGGGTACGCTCTCGGTTCATATTAGAAGAGTATGATTACATATAAGATTTATAATTTTCTTTTTCCTTTTTGTAAACATGGAAAGGTGATATGCATGTAAGCAATTTTAATTTCATGGAGAACACTCCAGTTGCTCTGTTTGCAGGGGTAAGCATTGCAGCAACGCTCTTCGTTGGATTAGTCATCTGTGCATCGGGAATTATATTCTTGATTTACAAGAAAATAGTGGCCTACTACGCAATTTTCTGTAAGAGCTCTTTATCTCCTTTACCAAAAGAGAACTGTTTTATGATAATTACTCTGAAATTTAGTATATTTTTCTGATGTTCCGATCTTTCCTTATCATGTGTACATGTGGTGTAATTGCAGGGTTTTTCTTCAATCCGGTTCTCATTGTTGGTACGTTGTTAATTTATGCTGCAGTTACTATTTTGAATCTACTTGATTAGCATATATAGTTGTATTAGTGACAATTGTTCTTCTTCAGTGGTAGGCTATACAGCAAGATTCATTTTTGGATTTGCTTTTATAGTGTGGGTTTTGATCTACAAGTTTCGCAGAAGGCATTTGTCGATGTTTGAAGCAATAGAAGGCTTTCTACAAAGTGACAACAACATCATGCCAATAAGGTACTCATATTCAAACATAAAAAAGATGACGGGAGGTTTTCGACACAAGCTAGGTGAAGGAGGTTATGGTTCTGTTTACAAAGGAAAGCTTCGGAGTGGCACTGATGTAGCTGTAAAACTGCTCGGAAGATCTGGAACAAATGGGCAACACTTCATGAGTGAAATTGTAACTATTGGAAGGATCCATCATGTGAATGTGGTGAAACTAGTTGGATATTGTGCTGAAAGATCCAAACGAGCCCTTGTGTTCGATTTCATGCCTAATGGTTCTCTTGAAAAGTACATATTCAGTCGAGAGCAAAACAATTTCTTAAACTGGGAGAGAAGTTTGATATTGCAGTTGGAGTGGCTCGAGGGCTTGAGTATTTGCACCGAGGCTGTGACGTTCAAATTCTGCATTTTGACATCAAGTCTCATAATATACTTCTTGACGATAACTTTGTCCCAAAAATCTCCGATTTCGGGCTTGCAAAATTTTTCTCTACAGAGAAGACTAATGTGACCTTAACTATGGCAAGAGGAACCATTGGCTATGTTGCTCCTGAATTAATCAACAGAAGTATCGGCCAAGTCTCAAACAAAGCCGACGTCTATAGTTATGGGATGCTGCTGATGGACATAGTTGACTTGAAGAGAAATTTGATGGGAAACAATCAGGACTCTAGCAAGTATTTCCCGTATTGGATATATGATTGTTTTATCCAAGGCAAGGACATTGATATTGAAAATGCTGATGAAAATGAGAAGAGTGATGCGAGGAAAGTTGGCCGGAAGATGATAATAGTTGCATTGTGGTGCATACAGATGAATCCCGATGATCGTCCATCGATGAATAAAGTGTTGGAAATGTTGGAAGCTGATGTTGACCATCTGCAGATTCCTGAATATCCATCTCAGTCTACCCAGATCCAAGTAAATGTGGATCAAACATGTTTGACTGAGTATGTATCCTCACTTTGTCATGATGATGCTTCGTCTTGTGTGGAGATTACTGTTCGAAAGTGAGTGAATTGTGCAACACGGGCTTTGATAAAGCTTGAATGTGTTGTGATTGACATATTCAAATATGCCACTTTGGTTAAATGATCCAGTTAATGTACTACAAGGATTTGGTACCACTATTTTCCATAAAATTCGAATCTATTTAGCTAGTTACTTGCTATTAAATGTCTTTCTTGCTATATATATTGTTGGAAATGGTTTAAATATTAACCATTATTGAGGATAAATATTGTTGATTAAATACTTATTATTTAATTAAAATATTTATTGGATGTTAATCTACGCCGTGAGTAGATGAACGTGGTATATTTAATATCTCTAAACCGATTTCTGGTGAGTGAAATATTGTATGCTAAAGGTTGGATGTTGAAGTAGTAATTAACATGTTATTAATTATAATAAAGGTTAGTTATCTCACATCGGTTATATGTGGATGATTTGACTAGTATTTAAGGCTATGTCAGTATGGGCTTAATAACTTGTTGGGTTGGTGTGTATGGGTGCCTACGCGCGCGCACACACACGCGCGCCGCCGCCGCCGCCGTCCGGACGGGCGGGCTCGGGCCTGGGCTTGGGACTTGGATCTTGGCAATTGGTGCTTTGAACTAAGTTCAGTCTTCATTCTTGTTCAGTTCGCCGGAGCTCGGTTCTGTTTGTGGTGCTACTACAACCGAGACGTCAAGATTGTTTTAACCTTTGGGGACGAGCCGTCTTACCGTGAGCACTACCGGGGCGTATTCTCGTCTTGCGGGCAAAAGTTTTACTTCGGACGATCTTTGGTTTATTCTAAACTTAGTTCTTCAGTTTCATTGTAATACTTATAAGTTTGTTCGTGTTCAAGTAAATCAATAAAGAAGTATTGTCCATTGTTATCTACACGAGCAAGTACCCGCTTCCTAACAATCGCAAGACGAGAATAGAAAGTTACTTGTTCGTGTGCTTCCTCAAAACTGAAGTTCACCTGAATCACTGCTGAAAAAATGTCTACCAATTCGAGCACCGGCGCTTCCACTCTTTCTTCCACCATGTCTGGAACCATTGGCTCTTCGAGCTCAACTATGGCTCCTGTTCAACCTGCTGCTCGGCTAATGCCTATCTCCGAAAAACCTCCCAGTTTTTCGGGAACTGATTTCAAAAGATGGTCCCAAAAGATGATGTTTTACATCACCACAATGGGGCTTGCTAGCTTCCTGCGTGACGAAAGACCTCCTGTCCCAGCCGAGGACGAGGCAAATGTGCAAGTTCGTTTTGACTACGATACTTGGGTGCATTCTGACTATCTGTGTCGGAATATGTTGTTGAACGGGCTTGATGATGGCCTGTTCAATGTGTTCAACATCAAGGAGACCGCCAAAGAAATTTGGGATGCTCTTGAGTTGAAGTACCGTGTTAATCCTGCTAGCACGAAGAAGTTCGTAGTGACGAGGCTCACCGAATTCCAAATGGTGGACAGTCGTCCTATGATGCCCCAAGTACAAGAGTTCCAAACTCTTATACGCGATGTTCATTCCAAGGGGATGCCTCTTCCCGAGGCGTATACTGTGGCGCTCTTGGTTGACAAGTTGCCGCCAAGTTGGAAGGAGTTCAAGGGATATCTTAAGCACAAGCGAAAGGAGATGACCCTTGAGACGTTGGTGGCTAAGCTTCAAACCGAAGCTCAAGTCCGTGATCAAGACATGAAGGCCAAGGCTCCAATGGAGACTAAGGCAAACTTGATCGATGGTAGGGGCAGACCTTCCAAGAAGCGTCCTTACCCTGCCAAAGGCAAAGGAAAAGAAGTGGCACCTCCGACTAAGTTCACCGGAACGTGCTATAATTGTGATAAGCCCGGGCATATGGCGAAGAACTGCCGTCTGCCGAAAAAGAAGGGAAAGAACAAGGTCAACCATGTCCAAAAGGACTTCGACACTTAGGACAAAGACGACCTTGTTGCCATGATCACCGAGGTAAACCATGTCTCGGACCCTAATCCTGTTACTTGGTTTCTTGCACAGGTGCGACCGTTCATATCTGCATGAACCGGGACTTGTTCTATACCTACAAGGAAGTTCAAGACCGTTTTGTCACCGAGGCGAGTGATCGTACCTCACCTGTTCTTGGAGTTGGGACTGTTGTACTCCAATTCACTTCCGGTGTGGAGATAACTTTGAAGGATGTGCTGCATGCTCCGGCAATCCGCAAGAATTTGGTGTCAGGCGTCAAACTAGTTAGGGCTAAGTTTGATATAGATCTTCGTAGTGATTTTATAATCATACGTAAGTTTGATAAGACTCTTGGAAAAGGTCACATTGTTGATGATATGTTCAAGTTAAGTGTTCGTACTTGTAATCCTTCTAAGGCAGTTGCTAATGATAATAAAGCTACTACTTCTGCTTACTTGCTTGACTGTTGTGATTTATGGCATTGTAGACTTGGTCACGTAAATCTAAATGCTATAAAAAGACTTGCGAACATGGACATGTTAAAAATTGATTTATCTAAGACACAAGACAAGTGTGAAGTTTGTGTTGAAGCAAAAATGGCTAAATTACCGTTTAAGTCGGTAGAACGAAGCACTAAACCTCTAGAACTTGTTCACACCGATGTGTGTGACTTAAAGTTTATGCAAACTAGAGGTGGTAAAAGGTATTTTATTACCTTTATTAACTATTGCACAAGGTATTGTTACCTTTACTTGTTAAGAAGTAAAGATGAGGCTATTGAAGCTTTTAGAAACTTCAAGAATGAAGCCGAAAATCAACTTGGTTGCCGAATCAAAATGGTTCGAAGTGATAGAGGTGGAGAGTATGTTGCTCCGTTTGCTGAATTATGCAACGAAAGTGGTATAATCCATCAAACGACTGCTCCTTATTCACCACAATCAAATGGCGTTGCTGAACGTAAGAATCGTACTCTTAAAGAGATGATGAACGCCTTGTTGATTAGTTCAGGATTACCCCAGAACATGTGGGGGGAAGCTGTTTTGACAGCTAACTATATCTTGAACAAGATTCCACTCAAAGGGAAGGACGTGACTCCTTATGAACTTTGGAAAGGGAGGAAACCTTCGTATAAATACCTCAAAGTGTGGGGGTGTATAGCTAAGGTTGAAGTGCCTTTACCAAAACAAGTTACAATTGGACCTAAAACGGTAGATTGTATCTTTATTGGTTGTGCACTTAACAGCAGCGCGTATCGGTTTGTTGTACACAAATCCGATATACCCGACATTCATGTGGGAACGACGATGGAATCAAGGAATGCTGTATTCTTTGAGAACATCTATCCTAATAAGGATAAGGTTGATCCTAACTCTAGGAAGAGAGTTGAGGATGAAGCTACGAGCTCTAAACTTGTAGATGAGTCTATGATTTCTTAACCCATAGATGAAAATGTTGCATCGAGTTCTAATCCGGTGTTTTATGGACCGCCGAATAGAAAGCGACTTAGATCTATGCCTGTGAATGAGCCTAGACGTGGTACTAGAGTACGGAAAGCAAAAATTTATGGACCGGATTACGTCGTTTTAATGCTAAACGGTGAACCGGTATCCGTAAAAGAAGCCTTATCTGGTTCGGATGCGACTTTGTGGAAAGAAGCTATAGACATCGAGATTGAGTCTATTATGCTTAATCACACTTGGGTGTTAGTTGAACTACCACCAGGCTGTAAGGCATTAGGATGCAAGTGGATCCTAAAGAAGAAGTACAAGTCTGACGGTACTATTGATAAATATAAGGCCAGACTTGTAGTTCAAGGCTTTAGACAAAAAGCTGGTTATGATTTCTTTGATAACTATTCGCCCGTAACGAGACTTACTTCTATTAGGGTGCTTCTCGCTATTGCTGCTTTGCGCAATCTTGAGATTCATCAAATGGATGTTAAGACTGCATTCTTGTATGGGGAGTTAGACGATGAAATCTATATGAAGCAACCGGAAGGGTTTGTTGTACCTGAAAAAGAGCACATGGTATGCAAACTACAACGGTCTTTATATGGATTGAAACAAGCGCCTTTGCGTTGGCACTTGAAGTTTGACGAAGTGATGTTGTCAAATGGTTTCAAGATCAACGAGAGTGATAAATGTGTCTATATTAAGAAAACGGGTGACGATTATGTTATCGTTTGTCTTTATGTAGATGATATGTTAATCATGGGTAGTAACTCTCGTGTGATTGGTGAAACCAAGAGGATGCTAAGTATGAATTTTAGCATGAAAGATATGGGTTTAGCTGACGTTATTCTTGGAATTAAGATCCTAAGAACGCCCAATGGAATTGCATTGTCGCAATCTCACTATGTTGAGAAAGTGTTGAGGAGATTCAACGCTTATGAGAAACCTATTGCTAAGACTCCTTGGGAACTGAATGTTCATCTAAGTGAGCACAAGGGGGAACCTGTGGGTCAAGATGAATATGCTAAGATCATTGGGAGCTTGATGTATTTGTCAAACTGTACCCGACCTGATATAGCATGTTCGGTTCACAAGTTGAGTAGTTATACTGCTAATCCAAGTAAAGAACATTGGAGAGCCCTAGAGCGCGTACTGGGTTATTTGAAATATACTCAAAACTTTGCGATTCACTATTCAAGAGAGTCTGTTGTACTTGAAGGGTATAGTGATGCTAATTGGATATCTGACTCCAAAGACTCGTTTTCTACGAGTGGATACGTGTTCACTATTGGGGGTGGTGCAGTATCTTGGAAGTCTAAGAAACAAACTTGTATTGCCAGGTCTACCATGGAATCTGAATTCATAGCTTTGGATAAAGCTGGTGAAGAAGCCGAATGGCTTAAAAATTTCCTCGAGGATATTCCATGTTGGACGAGGCCTGTGTCGTCTGTGTTGATACACTGTGATAGCCAATCGGCTATTGGACGAGCACAGAATATGTTTTATAACGGTAAGTCTCGACATATTCGTTGACGACATAATACCGTAAGACATTTGATCTTGAGTGGGGTTATCTCAATTGACTATGTGAGGTCAATAGATAATTTAGCGGATCCGCTGACTAAGAGCATTAATCGAGATCAAATGTATAAACTGTTAGAGGGAATGGGTGTTAAATCCACATCTTAAGGATGATTATAGCGGATACCCAACCTTGCAGATTGGAGGATCCCAAGAGCTTGGTTCAATGGGACAACGAAGTTATAAGAATCCGTGTGTTAAACACTCGAACATACCTATTCCTTGAGAACAGTGAGTGTTTGTTTACCTACAAGTGGTGAGGTTAAGTCTTATGATTTTTAATGATTCTTGGATATCTCGGAGAGGTCAAGTATAGTAGGATACTTGGAAATAAGAATCACCTATATAAGTGTGAAGTGAGGGCCGCTTCAATTGATACACTTATGAATCCAAAGGGGTGTCTAAGGCCGAAAAGGACACAAAACGTTAGAACGAACGGAATTGAGATGATATTGTGTCAATATTGTTGTCTCGGTATATACCATGGAGGACTAGTTCAAGGTTTTCATAACCACTATGCCGCCGGTATACTCGATAATGTTGACTATGGATAGGTTCAAGGTCACAAGCTACCTAGCCAAATGCAGTATTGTCTCTTGAAGACTGAACTTTGCATTTGCATTCATTTTGCATTGGCATTCTCACTCATGTGGGGGATTGTTGGAAATGGTTTAAATATTAACCATTATTGAGGATAAATATTGTTGATTAAATACTTATTATTTAATTAAAATATTTATTGGATGTTAATCTACACAGTGAGTAGATGAACGTGGTATATTTAATATCTCTAAAGCGATTTCTGGTGAGTGAGATATTGTATGCTAAAGGTTGGATGTTGAAGTAGTAATTAACATGTTATTAATTATAATAAAGGTTAGTTATCCCACATCGGTTATATGTGGATGATTTGACTAGTATTTAAGGCTATGTCTTTATGGGTTTAATAACTTGTTGGGTTGGTGTGTATGGGTGCCTACGCGCGCGCACACACACACACGCGCGCGCCGCCGCCGCCGTCCGTTCGGACGGGCGGGCTCGGGCCTGGGCCCGTTCGGGCGGGCGGGCTCGGACGAGTCCCTTCACTTGATCGAGAGCTGCTATATATAGGAGCATCCTCATTTGCAGAATACACTCATTCCAAGCAATCTGCACTCCTCTATAGCATTTCATAGCATATCATACACTAGTTCAGTCTTCGTTCTTGTTCAGTTCGCCGGAGCTCGGTTCTGTTTGTGGTGCTACTACAACCGAGACGTCAAGATTGTTTTAACCTTTGGGGACGAGCCGCCTTACCGTGAGCACTACCGGGGCGTATTCTCGTCTTGCGGGCAGAAGTTTTACTTCGGACGATCTTTGGTTTATTCTAAACTTAGTTCTTCAGTTTCATTGTAATACTTATAAGTTTGTTCGTGTTCAAGTAAATCAATAAAGAAGTATTGTCCATTGTTATATACACGAGCAAGTACCCGCTTCCTAACATATATCACAGTTTATTTTACATATAATTGTGTAGGTCCACTTTGCCTTTGCTTTAAATCAATGAGATATCTAAGAGTGATCAGCTTGATCACTCTTGCACAGTAATCTCAACACTGGGTGAAGCATCGTTATGATGTAGCAATGATACAGATGTAGTAGTTGACCATGTCGTTCCTGTTTGATCCACATCCACTGCAATTTGCGTAGATTGAGACGGATAATCAGGAATCTGCAAACGCTCGCCATCACCTTCCAACATTTCCAGCACTTTACTCATTAATGGGCGAACATCGGGACTCATCTGTATGCACCACAATGCAACTATTGTAATCTTCCGAACAAGTCTCCTCGTACTATCATTATCATCATTATCTTTGCCAACTATTTCAATCTCAATCTCCCTGCCTTGGTTAATGCAATCATAAATCCAGCATGGGAAATACTTGCTAGAATCATCATTGTTTCCTTTGAATTCTCTGTTTAAGCCCACCATTTCCATCAAAAGCATCCCGAAACTATACACATCAGCTTTGTAAGAGACTGCGCCAATACTTCTATTGATCAGCTCTGGAGCAACATAGCCTATCGTTCCTCTCACAGCAGTTAGGGTCACCGTGTTCTTCTCCATTGAAAAAAATTTTGCTAACCCAAAATCAGATAATTTTGCAACAAACTTATCATCAAGAAGTATATTATGAGGCTTGATGTCAAAATGCAGAATCTGGACATCGCACCCTTGGTGCAAATACTTGATCCCTCGAGCCACTCCAACTACAATCTGAAGCTTTGTGTCCCAATTCAAGGAAATCAGTTTTTCTCGGTTGAAGATGTATTTTTCAAGAGAACCGTTTGGCATGAAATCAAAGACGAGGGCATGCTTGGAGCCTTGAGCACAATATCCAACTAGTTTCACCACATTCACATGGTGGATCCTTCCAATAGTTGCGATTTCATTCATAAAGTCTTGGCCCTTTCCTCCAGATTTTCCGAGCAGTTTGACTGCAACAAAATTGCCACTTCGGAGCTTCCCTTTGTAAACAGAACCATAGCCTCCTTCACCTAGCTTATCTCAAAAACCTCTTGTCATTCTTCTGATGTCTGAGTAGGAATACCTGATTGGTGTGAGTCTGTTGTCACTTTGCAAGAAGGATTCTATTTTGTTATACGATGATAGATGCCTTCTTCGAAATTTATAGATCAAAAGCCACAACGCAAAAGGAAAAACGATGATCCTTGGTGCCAGGGTGATGGTGCCTGCCATGAGATGGAATAAAAGAAGGAAAAAAAATCCTTAAATGCTTACTCTTAACACCCCAAAAATTCAGATACATTGGACATAGAATAAAGAGCATAATTAAGTTCTCACCGATGACTAGTTCAGTGGCCATTTGAGCCGGTGTGCCGGCCTCTGCAAGCACATCGAGTCCATAATAAGCAAAGAAGAACATATGAGTCAATATAATACAAAAATAACAGAGACAAGAATTCTTAGAAATGTAAGGATTCTTACCTGATGGTAATACTACTAAAAATAGACCCACAGGACGATACAAGAATCCGGCCATGAAGATTAGACCGAAGATGGCGGCTACCAGAGGGCTTAGTACAGCTGCACATAAAAATCCTGGAATGTTTTTGACAATATCAGAATCAACAAGTTGAGTCTTTCTGTCTTGATGTCAAAAACTTGATGAAAATGCAAACAAAAATGATGGAATATTCCGTGAAGCTAAATGAACAACTTACCTACAATAACCAGAAGCATGGGGAGAAGATCTGCGTATATACAAAAAAGGAGTAGCAGTGAGGATTATGCAGAGATTCATGAAAAACAAGTCCAACGTTTGATTACTAATTAATTAATCCTTACCTTGGAAAAAGTACATGAAATTATCACCCCAAATTGTGATTGCGGGTGGTGATCCTCTGCACGAGATACACATGGTGATGAGTTCAAATCCATACAAGACAGAGTCATGGATTTCTGAAAGCGATAAGTTCTTCAGATCCTTAAATTTCCACGACGTCATCACTATCATATCTACCCTGCACGTTTCCGCTACCTCTGAGGCATTCATGTGGCCGACCTTGATATAAGCGTACCTTCCATTGAAGGCGCAACCAGAAATTTCAGTAAAGATGGAAGAGTTCTTCAACGGATATGAGCAGCTCATAAAATTAACTGGTGAGACTACATCATCAGATGGAATGAGAAAATTTTGAAGTTGATGTTGATGGCTCAAGGAATTGACATGTGCAGAATAGGTGGGGAAAGAGCAGATGTCATTTTGTATGAAAGCATCAACCAGCCTGATGCTGGAATTCCAGAAGTGGCCATAGTTGATTGCTTTGACGTAGTATTTGTAAGAGTCGAGATAGATGAAGGTGACATTGTCTTCGCAGGCTAATTCAAACTCACGATAACCACAGTCCTTGGGATCATCCTTGAGCCGGAAAGGGGATTCAATGCCGCGGATAATGCCACATGCAGAAGGGGTGCAGTTTGCTAGACAAGATTGAAAGAACTGGAGTAAAAGAATCAAGAAAGATTGGCATTTTATCATTCTTGATTGATTATAATTTCTAAATATGTCATGTTGCATATGTATATTAGCCACAGAGGAATGAGTCTTCTCCATATGGGGTAATAATGTAACAGAGAGCATAAACAGGACTTGTAAAGTCCAATAATTCAAGTTAATCCCACCCGTAACCTGTCTATTCATCGATAAAGACATCTTAGCTTAACAAAATGCAAAATAATATCAAGAATTGAAATTTGAAATAATTAAAGTTAAACAGTGAAGAATATAATTAAAGACTTGAAGAAGAAAAGTATTATATTATAAAATTTTTGGCAAACACAATGATCAATGGTAAAATAGTAGTATACGAAAACAATATTATATGCTAACAATAAGTCAAGCTAGCTGGATTGATATTGTGGTGGGATTGTAGCGCTTATAGAAATCATATAACGAGTCAATCACTTTGACATAGAATCTAATTGTGAACACATTGTTTTTCTTTGTCAGGAGTCTCAATCATGATGAAAGGTGAACATACTATACTCTAATATATTGCATAAGAGCATGAGCATCGCCTGACTCGTTCCCCAGCTCGAGTCGGCTGATGAACGAGTAAGCGCATTAACGAGTCGAGGCCCATTATATTGTGCCTGGCTCGGAGGGAAAAGTGTATGGCGCCTACAATGCACACCAAAGATTAAAATAATAATAATAATAATAATAATAATAATAATAATAATAATAATAATAATAATAAGGCCGAATGGCCTGTAAAATACTCAACTTTCTATAAATTCGTGTTTTGCATCTCAGGTTAAGATTCTGCGTGGTAAATATCAAACTTTTATTTTTTTCTGGTTTTGCAACCAGTAAGATTTTCCGGCGAATCTTTAATTTTTTCCGGCGAATCTGTAACTAAGCATTTAATTACATGACAAAATAATATATACATGGCACTTATGTGGCAAAATATATATGAACCAAGTCATATGCAAGCATATTCTCCGACAAATATATTTTGCGGCCTATTTTGGCACTGCATCATAAAATTAGGATAAATGACTACAACTATAATATAAAGCAATAATTTGACTCCATAAACATGAAATCTCGTGATTTTCACTATCTTTAATAGTCCACATAACCAAGTTCAACAGATTTTTTGCTTTTAATAGCTATGTTAATAGCATTTCTTTTTGAAGCATTCGAATAGACAGAGTGCAAAAGAAAATCGTTGCCCTCCACAGGACCACCTATTTGTCCAATAATCTCTGACAACAACACAATATAAAATCATTTAAGACCCAAAAGGTGAGAAGAAAGAGAAGGAAACCTCCGACATTTCAACAATGAAAGCGGGAAGAAAGAGAAAAATTGTGGAAGTGAGAAAGAATTAGGGTTCGACAGGAATATGCTTGCATCTGACTTGGTGCATAATTATTTTGCCACATAAGTGCCACACATATATTATTTTGCCATATAATCAAATGCTTAACTAAAGATTCGCCGGAAAAAATTAAAGATTCGTCGGAAAATTTCGTTGGTTGCAAAACCAGAAAGAAATGAAAGTTCGGTATTTACCACGCAGAATCTTAACTTGGGATGCAAAACACGAATTTGTAAAAAGTTGGGTATTTTATTGGCCATCCTGCCTAATAATAATAATAATAATAATAATAATAATAATAATAATAATAATAATAATAATAATAATAATAATCCTAATAATAATAATAATATTATCATTATTATTATTATTATTATTATTTAGCTATCCCACTCAGATGAACATCAGCTGAAGACCACTCAAATGAAGATCAAGATTTTCAACCGACTAACCAAGGTTGAATGTCAAAAGGGTTTGAATTTGAATTTCAAAAGAAGTCACATGTGGGTTTGACCGTTCAGTCATTACCCCATTTGGCCCAATACAAGGCTGTCTCAGATGGAAAGCAGAAGAGCACAGATGCCATATCGGGAAAGTCTGCAGAGATGAGAGACAAGCCATCGCTTTCAACGATCAGAGATCAACAGCTCCTCCAACGGCTAGTTGATACTCTCCGCCTATAAATAGAGGCATTCTCTCATTCGAGAGGAATACTAGAGGAAGAGACAGAGAAGTGCACTCACGAGAGAAACAAGCGCAAGAAAAATCTGCAAAAATCACATTCTAAGAACATCAGCAGCTGAGAGTTCAAGAGTGATAGAACATTAGTAGCTGAGGGTTCATAGAGTTATAATCTATCTTAGATCTTAGTTTGAGTGTTCATTCGTTCAAGCCATAGATCCAGCTCTCATTCGTGATCGAACTGAAGTTGGAAAACCCCTCCCACATATAAACCCTAAAAAGTGTTTGTTAGGATCTTACTCTTCCTGTAACTGAGTAGTTAGGTTGTCAAGTACCCGCAAACTTGACATAGGTTGTTAAGTACCCGTAAACTTAACTGTAAAATGTTGATAAGTACCTGTAAACTTATTGCAACGGTTGCACAGCCCGGGTAAGCTGTGTGGAACTGTCCAGAAGAACTTGGACTGAGGTGTGAGGATTCACATCTCCCCGTGGAGGTAGGAGTTATCTCCGAACCACGTTAAATCCTGTGTGTCTATGTTTATTTTTATTCAGTTACTTATTGCATTTTTAACTGACCAAACTAACCAGCATACAATCTTCATATTTGCATGTTCAACTGTCTTGGTTTTTGACCAACCCTGCACTAAAAGCGTGAGTTGTTTTAACGAGTTTAATTTCCACCACACTTTGCACAGCACCACTCTCACAACTGAGTTCTCTTACTCAGTTGTGATTTCAGCTGAGCTTTTCTTTACTCAGTTGAGGTTTTTGGGGGTAAAGTTTTCAAAAGTCGAAAAATTCTAACTGGTGTATTCCTTCCCCCCATACACCAGTAACTCGTTTCGGGACCATCAAGTGGTATCAGAGCGGTGGTTCAAAAGACTGCTGACTCTGTTTCACAAGGTGTGAATTCGAGAAATTTTCTTCAGTGGTCAACTGAACAGATCTTTTCACGCTAGTGCATATTTGCTCGCATATTTGTTCTGTTTGTTGTGTGCAGATGGACGTCAAGGACAAGATCGTCGTCATGTTCTCAGTAGTCAATTATACATCAAAGCATCATAGGATGCAACAAGTTCTCACTTCCGGACCAATCGTCATCAAAGATAGAATAGTTCGCACTCCCACAAATCCCAACGATGGAGATACAGTGGTGGAGTATGTGGAGAAACAGCCGGAAGACTACACTCCAGAGGAGGCCAAGGTGAGCTAGTTGGATATCTGGGCTCAGAGCACAATAATGTCTACAGTTGGACAAGATTATCTGCCTTGGATAGAGGAGTGTGAGACTGCAAAAGAAATGTGGGACATCCTGGCATCGCTGAGTGAAGGAAGCGACGAGACGAAGGAAAATAAGTTCTCACATGCATGTCAAGATTTCTACAACTTCAGTCTACGACCTGATAAGACCATCGATCAGCTAGAGCTCCGGTTTATGGACATCATCAGAAGAATCCAGTCCATCCGAAGAGGAAAATACACACTAAGAGAAATTAATCTCAAAGTGTTGCAAGCTCTACCAGCTGAGTGGGATACTTTCACCAATATCCACGAGAGCCAAGCTGACCTTGGTGAAATGGGAACTGAAAGATTGTTCTCAATCTTAAAAGGAAATGAGTATAAGGTCAATAGGAGGAGATCGCAGTCCTCAGGTCAGACAAGTAGAATTGAGGATGTTGGCTCAGCCTCAAAGTCAGTTGCTCTCCGAGCTGACTACTCAAAATCGAGATCATCAAGGCCAACCAGATCAGCTGACACGACTGCAAAGGAGCCAAGCAGAGAGGAACTGCAACAGAATATTGCAGCTCTGTCAAAGAAGCTAGACGACATGGACACTCGGTTCGGCAAATACAAACATTTCTACAAATCAAACCGAACTCGAGACAGTTTGAAACCTGTCACCAATGGTTGCTTCGAATGCGGCAAGGAAGGACACTTCAAAGCTGACTGTCCAGACCTGTCAAAGAAAAAAAGAGAAGCATTGAGGGCCAAGCAAACTACAAAGAACAAGGCTATGGTAGCAGAAGAAGCAGCTGACGACATGGACATCTTCACTGACACTGAAGATGAGGATGAACTGACTTCTACCAACAACGTCATCAGTCAGGATCAATGCCTCATGGCACTTGGAACCGACCAAGGTGATATTGAGGTACAATCTAATCCTGCTCGCTTAAACTCTTCCAATACTTCTAACATGCAGGAATCTCTGAACGATGAGTTGGAACCCTCCTGGAATGATTTTCAAGAACTCAGTGAGGAATTGCATCAGCAGTCGGTTGAGTTTAAGAGTCTTCAAGCTCAGTTCGCCAAGCTTGAAGATTCCTTAACCGAAAAGGACGATCTGATCACTAGCCAAACCCAGGAGATTGAAAATCTCAAGAGTCAACTGAATGAAGCTAAGACTCCAACAGATGAAGAGTTGACGAAACAGATCAAGGAGCAGCAAGATCAGTTGAAAAATCAAGTGGCTCAGATCGACCAGCTGATAAAGAAGTCAGATGGAAAAACCGAGCAGATAACCGTCCTCCTCAAATAGTTACAAACTGAGAAAGACAATCTAATCAAGCTGTATCAGTCATCCAAGATCATTGAAAACCTCATCAGTTATAGTAGACTGATGGATGACGTGTCAGGACTCGGCTATGATATTGTCAAGGATACTGGAATTCCACCAGCTACCTTCATCAAAGCTGTAGAAGTCACAGCTGTCGAGCCAAACACAGCTGAGTCTCCAGAAGCTAATTCAACCTCCACCTCTCATCAAGTTCAACCGACCAATAGAATCACAACTGAGAAGGGAAAAGGAGTAGCGGATGTAGGACAGAATGTTCCATCGGTTGGGACATCAACCGAGGGGGAATGTTCCAAAAGTCAAAAGAGGAATCAGAGGCGTCGAAGGCATAACCGCAACCGAACTCAGAATCCGAACCGACCTCTGCATCAACCTCAAAGTCAAAATCCGAAGAAATGGAACCGACCACGGAACAGACAGGGGTTCAATCATCTGAATCAACCGAGGTTCCAACATCAGCTCGACCAAAGGTTCCAACCAAGTCAATAGTTAAGGAACAGGTCGAACAGTTGGAGATATTCATGCCACAATATGAATCATCAACAGGGCATGAACAGCTACAGACAACCCTCAAGGAAATGGAATCAGAATCAGCCACAAAGATTCCAACAAGGCGTCCGATCATTCAGACAAATCAGACAAGATAAAAATCGCCATCAAAACAGGGGGAAAGCCTCACCTCCTAAAGCCCAATATGGGAGAAATCCAACTCCTCCCAAGAAACAGAGCATCACTTCTAACAACAAGCCTAAGGATAACCGAGGTGCTGTTATAGTTGATGAAAATGGGCAGATCATTTGGAATGACAAGGCTATTCGAGTGTACAGGGAAAAGCGACGCACAGTTCCAGGGAGAACTGGTTCTAACCCTCCAGGACCCAACTGAAATTGGGGACCTAAGCGAGTTTCTCTTTGCAGATACAGGAGAAACAGCTGAGGAAGAAGAAGGCGTCTGCAACAATATGGGTAATGGACAGTGGATGCTCGAAACACATGACAAATCTGAAGGATTTGCTTGGAAGTTTCGTGGAGAAAGAAGGTCCATCAGTTACTTTTGGTGATAACTCAAAAGGTTACACCAGAGGTTATGGTACCCTTGAAACCAATCATGTTTCAATTTCTAATGTTTTTTATGTTGATGGATTGAAGCATAACTTGCTCTCCATCAGCCAATTCTGTGATAATGGTTTCTCTGTCAAGTTTAATGCACAGGGATGCAGGGTTAAAGATGTCGGATCAAAGCAGGTGATATTGTTGGGAAATCGATCACCAACAGGGAATGGTTACTACGCTGACTGGAATAGCAGCCTCCCTGACACCTGCCTGTTATCAAAGAGCAGTTCGGATGTGAGCTGGCTGTGGCACAAAAGACTCAACCATCTGAACTTCAAAACAATGAACCGACTCGCCAGACAAGAACATGCAAGAGGCATACCAAACCGAGTATTTTCAGCAACACACATCTGCAGTGCATGCCAGCTGGGAAAGCTCGCTAGATCCTCCTTCCGGTTGAAGTCAACTCCCTCAACCGATCGAGTGTTACAGCTGATCCATATGGATCTCTTCGGGCCAGTTACACCAAAGAGCATGAATGGGAACGAATATACCTTGGTTGTAACTGATGACTACTCAAGATATACGTGGACCATCTTCATGCGCCACAAGAATGAAACCCGAGATGAGCTGCCCAAGCTGATGGATCGGATATCAGACCAACAAGAGATGAAGATCATGTCTATCCGATCAGATCGATGAACGGAGTTTCTAAATGAAACCATCATTAAGTATTGTGAGAAGAATGGAATAACCCATCAGACATCAGCCGCGCGAACTCCGCAACAAAATTGAGTAGCTGAGCGAAGAAACAGAACTCTGAAGGATGCAACCACATCCATGTTAGCAAGCTCAGCTCTGCCAAAGAGATTTTTGGCTGAAGCGATCAACACCGCATGCTATACTCAGAACCGGTCTCTTTTGACCAAGCGGTTGGGAAAGACTCCCTACGAGCTGTGGTGACGCAGAAAGCCAGATATTTCTTATTTTCGCGTTTTTGGTTCTAAGTGTTATATTCACAACAATGGGAAGATTCAGTTGAAAACTTTTGATGCCAAAGCTTCGAAGGGCATATTTCTTGGATATGCAGCTCGGATCAAGGCATATAGAGTTTTCAACAACAACTCTCGTGTTGTGGAAATAACACCTCATGTTAGTTTTGATGAATCTACCTTTGAGTGCAGGGAACAGGTTAAAGGACAACAAGCAGATTCAACTTTTCCACCAGTTCTCACCAGATTGCAAGCTCTAAGGGAAAGGAACTTAGCTGAACCACTGGTTTGGGCAACTGAGGATGAGGATCCATACTCCTCTGAAGATGAATGCGAAGACCCCAGTTCTTCTCAAGGGGGAACTTCAGCTGATGTTCCTCCAACTGCTTCAGCATCCGAAGCCCAACCGAGTCCGGTTCAAACTAATACCAATGTTGAGGATCCAGACTTAACAGCTGATCAATCACCAGCTCTGAAAACTCCAACTCAGATTTCAGAACAGCCACAGTTGGAAGAAGAAGGGAGACACAACCGAAGATGGTATGAAGTTCATTCCACTGACGACATCATCGGAGATCCAACCGAGGGTGTGCGTACAAGGAGCCGAGTTGCAAATCCTGAATCATCCGAGGAAGACTCCAACACTTATGCCCAATATGCTGAAGAGTTGGCAGTTCTAGAGGAGTTCGAGCAAGTTGGAGATGTTGTCATGATTTCTTGCTTTGTAGCTGATGTACCAGAACCGAAGATTGTTGGGGAAGCTCTCAACTGTGTCCACTGGACAACAGCCATGCAAGAAGAACTGAATGAGTTTCTACGCAACTGTGTATGGGAGTTGGTAGAAAGACCAAATGGTGTCAAGGTGATTGGATTGAAGTGGATTTTCAAAAATAAGAGAGACGCCATTGGATTCATAGTAAGGAATAAGGCAAGGTTGGTAACTCAGGGATATTGCCAACAAGAAGGAATCGACTTTGAAGAATCTTTCGCGCCTGTTGCAAGGCTGGAAGCCATCCAAATCTTTCTAGCTTATGCCGCACATCACAAGTTCAAAGTGTATCAGATGGATGTGAAGTGTGCATTCCTCAATGGAGATATCAAGGAAGATGTATATGTTGAACAACCTCCTGGTTTTGAGACTGGAGATGGAAGAGTGTACAAGTTGAAGAAAACTATCTATGGTCTAAAGCAAGCGCCAAGGGCCTGGTATGACACTCTTTGTGGTTTTCTACTGAACTCGGGGTTCAAACGAGGATCAGTTGACAAAACCCTGTTCACCATCAAAGTTGGAGAAGATATACTTGTTGTGCAAATCTACGTCGATGACATCATTTTCGGTTCCAAGTCAGAGGAGCTATGCAAAAAGTTTTCCGATCTCATGAAGGAGAAGTTCGAGATGTCAATGATGGGCGAGATGAATTATTTCCTTGGATTACAAGTGAAGCAGTCACCTGAAGGGATTTTCATCAACCAATCCAAGTATACAAAGGAGCTCATCACCAAGTTCGGATTGCAGACAAGTAAGACGACAACGATCCTGATGAATACGAACTGGAAGATCAAACCCGGAGCTGAGGGCAAGCTCGTGGATACCAGCAAGTATAGAGGGATCATCGGTTCGCTGCTCTACCTAACTGCTAGCCGACCAGACATATCATACGCAGTTGGAGTGTGTGCTCGATTCCAAGTTCAACCAAGAGAAGCACACATGTTGGCAGCAAAGAACATCATCAAGTATCTGAAGGGAACTGTTAATGTTGGATTGCGGTATCCAACTGACGACAATATCCAACTGACTGGATACTCAGATGCAGACCTAGCAGGAGATCGGTTGGACAGGAAGTCTACCTCTGGACACTGTCAATTCATGGGAAGCAAGCTGGTTTCATGGTTCTCCAAGAAACAAGCATGTGTTGCTACTTCCACAACCGAGTCAGAGTATATGGCTGCTGGAAGTTGTTGCATGCAAGTGTTGTGGCTGAAGCAACAACTGAGAGATTATGAAGTCACAACTGGACAGGTTCCAATTCATTGTGATAGCTCAAGTGCCATAGCTATCTCTCTAAACCCTGTTCACCACTCTTGGACAAAGCACATCGACATTCGTCATCATTTCATCCGAGATCATATTGAGAAGAAGGATGTGTCCATGGTAAAGATCCCAACTGAGATTCAGAGAGCTGACATCTTCACCAAACCTCTTCCTGAAGCTCGGTTCAAGATGTTGTGTGATCTTCTTGGATTAGTGGATCCATCGGATGAAGAGTCATCCGAGCTGGAGAAGATCCATCAGAGCTGAAGAGTCATCCGAGCTGGAGAGGATCCATCCGAGCTGAAGAGTCAGATATCCATCTGAGAGGGAAGCTCAGATGAAGGGGGAATCTCAGATATGGATTGCCAACTGAAGACATCAAACGTCAGCTGAACAGACGAATTTGAGTCAGCTGATGGTATGCTGCAACAATGGATCAGACGTCAGCTAAACAGACGAACTCGAGTCAGCTGATGGTATGCGGAAACTGAGGAACTCAACTGAGGTATACAGCTGATCTCGACATCAGCTGACAGCTGAGGCAGGAGTTGTTGACCAAGATCAAGCTCAACAAGGAGGAGGACGCTGACAGGATGAATCAGCTGGTGGCAGAGAATGCAAGCTTGAAGAATCAACTGGAACAACTCTCCTCCTCCCTACAGCAAAAGTTCGAAGACCTCTCCTCTTCTACCAGCTCGGAGGTCAAGGATCTGAAGAAGGCGGTTCAAGGACTCAGCTCGGACTTCAACGTCTTCAAGTCCGTTGCTGAATCGGATCTGGCAAAGTCCCAGCAGACTCAAGACCAGGAGTGGATGTCTCAGTTCGCAAATTTCTGAGCCGAGTTCGTCACCCTCCACAAAGAGGTCTCTGCGACTTTTGCAGCCTTGCAGAGAGCCGAGCAAGAACGCCAGGATCTGGAGCTGGCCAAGAAGGTGGAAGAGAAGGATGTTGTGGACGAACTCTTCTCCCGAGTTCAACAAGCTGAGGCCAAGCTGACCTCCCTGGATGGCACTGTTGCCACCCTTTTGGATGATGCCAAAAAGGGGGAAGACAAGGAGCCAGCAGCTGTTGCTGGAAAGGGGAAAGATGTTCTTCAGCAGGGGGAAGGAGTTCAGCAGGAAGAAGGAGTGCCAGCTGGAGGTGAAGGGGCAGCTGAAGGATCGCAGCAGGAACTGGAAATCATGACCTCGTAGCCGAGCTTATAGCTGAGCTCAATGCCGATCTTGACGGGATATCTGTTGAAGACTGCATCGAAGCTGCCAAAGCTATGGGAGAGTCCAAGGAGAAGTACTTGATTCCCTCTTGGATCAAGAAGTTCGCTGCTGATCAGGCCAAGAAGGTGGCCAAGTTCGAGAAGGAACTGGCCAAGGTTGAGAAGAATGTTGACAGGAATAAAGCCAGCCGGAGCGTGCGAAGAATTAACAAACACCAAATGAAGGCTGAGGCTAGGAAGAAGACGTAGCAGCTGCAGAAGAACGCCCCACTCCCGTCTCGGTTCCCACACGTTGACAAGTGGATGAATGCTGAGTGGAACGATGACTGGGAGCAGTTCAAGCATGAATTCATTAATGACTTCTATTACAGGAAGGTCTACTCAACTGAAGACCCAAGGCAAGCCTTCAAGGAAGCCTTGTGGGAACTCAGATCTGCAGATCCTGGAATGTTTAGTCAGTTTAAGAGGGCCATGCTGAAAGCTCAGCTCGATCCCAACACCATTCCAGTTCCGCAGAAGCTCAGATATCGCCCTCAGATGATCAAAGGCACAAGCACTCCGAACATAAATGCGATCATGGCTGAGGCGAGACAAGTCTGCACGGAACATGGTGTCAACACTGGGATTGAGTCAGCTGTGAAGAAAGAGATCTTTGACCGTATCTTCAGCAAGTACGGTCAACAGTATTTTTTTGAGCTGTTGTAATTTCTTTTTGTCTTTTTAGCTGATGTAGTTTTTGGAGCAACTGTTGTATCTTTAACTATTTTGTGCTTAACCCTGTAATCTTCAGTTGTAACAAAAACTTCAAGTTTTTATAAGATTCACCTTGATGAACAATCCCTCATTGTTCAAGCTCTGAATCACAAAAGTCTTTTAAATACCATGTTATAACTGTGCTAACCCATTTGATGTTTTATCTTATAGACTGTCTAGAATTTCAACTGAGATTTTAGATAAGTTAGTGAGTTTTAGATCAATAGTGGTTTAAAGTTGTAAGTGGTTTTGGCATCATCAAAAAGGGAGAAATTGTTGGGAAATTTATTAGTAAGAGTTTTGATGAATTCCAAAACCAACTGACCCCAACCGAGTAGATGTTGCCAGTTCCTAATGTTAGTTGTTAGGCTCGCTGTTTGAGCAAAGTTAAGATTTTAATTTTTACATGTCTCCAACTGAAGATGGCAACAAGGCATCACTAAGACAGAACATCAGTTGTTAAGAAATACAACTGAGAGCTCATTGTTCAGATGCAAAGAGGGGGAAGTCTTCAGAACATCAGTTGTCAAGGAAATCAACTGAGCGTTCATCAGATGAGAGTGAAGGGAAAGAGAACATCAGATAAAAAGGAAGTCATCTGAGAACTCGAACCCAACTGATCAAATACTAGGAAGACAACTGAGTGTTCAGTTTCAGAACATCAGTTGTAAAACTTAACCAAGAAGATCAACAGCGTGAAATTCAAAGACAGCTGAGAGTTCAACGGTTCAGTCAGAACATCAGCTAAAGACCACTCAGATGAAGATCAAGATTTTCAACCGACTAACCAAGGTTGAATGTCAAAAGGGTTTGAATTTGAATTTCAAAAGAAGCCACATGAGGGTTTGACCGTTCAGTCATTACCCCATTTGGCTCAACACAAGGCTGTCTCAGATGGAAAGCAGAAGAGCACAGATGTCATATCGGGAAAGTCTGCAGAGATGAGAGACAAGCCATCGCTTTCAACGATCAGAGATCAACAGCTCCTCCAACGGCTAGTTGATACTCTCCGCCTATAAATAGATGCATTCTCTCATTCGAGAGGAATACTAGAGGAAGAGATAGAAAAGTGCACTCACGAGAGAAACAAGCGCAAGAAAAATCTGCAAAAATCACATTCTAAGAACATCAGCAGCTGAGAGTTCAAGAGTGATAGAACATTAGTAGCTGAGGGTTCATAGAGTTATAATCTGTCTTAGATCTTAGTTTGAGTGTTCATTCGTTCAAGCCATAGATCCAGCTCTCATTCGTGATCGAGCTGAAGTTGGAAAACCCCTCCCACATATACACCCTAAAAAGTGTTTGTTAGGATCTTACTCTTCCTGTAACTGAGTAGTTAGGTTGTCAAGTACCCGCAAACTTGACATAGGTTGTTAAGTACCCGTAAACTTAACTGTAAAAGGTTGATAAGTACCCGTAAACTTATTGCAACGGTTGCAGAGCCCGGGTAAGCTGTGTGGAACTGTCCAGAAGAACTTGGACTGAGGTGTGAGGATTCACATCTCCCCGTGGACGTAGGAGTTATCTCCGAACCACGTTAAATCCTGTGTGTCTGTGTTTATTTTTATTCAGTTACTTATTGCATTTTTAACTGACCAAACTAACCGGCATACAATCTGCATATTTGCATGTTCAACTGTCTTGGTTTTTGACCAACCCTGCACTAAAAGCGTGAGTTGTTTTAACGAGTTTAATTTCCACCACATTCCGCACAGCACCACTCTCACAGCTGAGTTCTCTTACTCAGTTGTGATTTCAGCTGAGCTTTTCTTTACTCAGTTGAGGTTTTTGGGGGTTAAGTTTTCAAAAGTCGAAAAATCCTAACTGGTGTATCCCCCCCCCATACACCAGTAACTCGTTTCGGGACCATCAGCAGGAATAAACAAAAATCTCACCTTTTGAATCATCCCTTCTTTTTTAAATCTCTCATTTGCACCACCACACGGAAGGATAATATTATCGCCCCTAAATTGGAGTGATAATATTATCCCTCCTTGTGGTGGTGTAAATGAGAAATGTGATAATATCATCCCTCCTTGTGGTGGTGGAAAGAAGAAATTTTAAAGAGAAGGGATGATTTAAAGAGTAAGATTTTTGTTTATCCCTCCATTTACCTTTAAATGGAGATATAAATTTATACTTCCAAGTGAATGCAACCTTAGTTTAAATAATGATCTCAAAAAGTTTAAAAGAACTTATAATGTTTATACACAGTTGTTTTCAAAAAAAAAAAAGTTCATGCATCAACATTATTATATCATGTTATAAAACAAACTAAACAGTGTTTGTTTCCGATAAACAAATATGCTAAAGATGAAACAATTAAACGATGCTCAAGATAATTAAAGGTTACTTCATTAAATTGAGGTAAAATATTTTAAATTCTCTAGCTATATATAAAACTATCACATGCAGTCAGAAAGACTAGTCATAAAACTAGTTTTCAGCATTAAGTATATCTTTTTAATTTGTTATAATATTTTCCAAATAATAAAATTAAGATCATGATCTCATAGGTTTTAAATAAATATTTCTAATATCATTTTACAGATTTAACTATACTAGTAGATAATTACGTACGTGCACGTGATTTATTTTTTTACAATAACTTTACTTTTTACACGATAAAGAGTAATTGATTAATCATACGATACTATTACTTTGTGTTTTCTCCAATAATTGATTAGAGAATAGAAAGTAAAATTGTAATGACTAACAAAATAATATTGGTGTATCATTCTGTTTATGCTCAAACCTCTATGTCTGCATAATCATTTTCATTGAACTTGTTAAATTTAAAACTATTCATAGCTTATTGTAATTTTAAAGTAGATAAGTAAATTAATAATATTTTGTAATAAAGCTCACCTGTTTAATTGGTGAATTATACTCATACACCAAACATAGTATGCACAAATATTGATATTATTATCATATGTGTTGTAATCACTAAAGTGGATCATTTACCAAATCATATACAATTTGCAAGCCACACGAATAGATTTTTCAACAAAAAAAGTTGAGTAAGAAAGTATTTAATTTACTAATATATATAATGGAAATTCTATTCGGTTACACTATAGTCATCCACATGCGTTAAAAAAAGAAAGTTAATTATAAAAATATAAATAATCACTCTCCAATTAAGGTATATTTCATTTTACAAAATCTATATTACTTTTTTTTTAGTTTGTGTAGCTTGCCACAGTGAGTTCAATAGCACTACCCCATATATATAAATATGTCTCTCAAGTATGTCATAAAGGGGTGGTTTGCATGTATAAATTAAATGTAGTGGAAAATGCATGTACCTTATTAAACATCAATTAAAAGTAAATTATGCATGCCATTAATTAGATTAATTAGGAATGAAGTTATTAATCATCTTTCACTCTCAACTCATTTGTTTACATCAACCACGAGCTAGAGGGTTTTTTAGGACAATAACTTATGGGGTACTGGGAATTCAGGACACCAAATTGCGGGCCTTAAATTTAAGGACACTTTGTGAATTAGTACATGCTCCGTAGGACTTTTTTTGGTCTCATCGGGCTAAACTCACGGAACGATACTAAGGCAGCCTAAGAGTGAGAGTGAGCGGAGGTCACACTGGCGGCGCTGGTCTCGTCGGAGAAGGAGGAGGAGAGATACCAGAGAGAAATTGGGTAGGAAGCATAATTGGGTTGAAATTTTGAATTTTTTCGCAGTGGAATTTTTTACTTGACATTTGGGTAAAAATATATTGTAAAACAAATATAAAAAAAATAATTCATGTTCATACATAACGTTTGTACACTTCATCTGTTCGACGAAATGCTTCACAGAGATCAGACTAAGATAGTCGATCACATGCGAGGCACGTGAGTTTCAGCCCGATCGGGCCCAAAAAAGTCGAGCATGTACTAATTCACAAAGTGTCCTTAAATATAAAGCCCGCAATTTGGTGTCTTGAAACTCTACTACCCCACAAGTTACTGTCCTAACAAACTATCTAGCTCCATCAACCACCATATAATGTATTCAAATTCTTGAACCAATTGTAAATGACCTCGTAATATAGTTATAACAATATATATTGCTATTGTGATTTTGAATAAATATTATTGATAATAATGTATATCTCACTAAAGAGCGTTTTTTTACAATCACATTGGTTACCATAGCATGAAACTTATGAAAAAACTAAAAGCTATCAACATAAGTTTGTTGGTGCATCTTAGTGTAATGTCTATTGCATCTCGTTGCGTTGTCTGATGCATCTAATTTTAAATTGCATCATGTTACACTATCTGGTGCATTTATTCATATTCTTAGGATAATGCTCATTCTTATATGATACCTCTCTTAATTATTATTTTTCTTAATTTAATTAAATACTCCCTACATCACATCAGTAAATATTAATGCCCTACTTTTTTTTTTTTGTTTTTCTCATTATTAATGCTATGTATTCTAAACAAATTACTTTTTAAAAGTGATGGGAGGACTTACACAGTTTCTCTCATTTTACTTTTTTCCTTAATAATTAAACATAAACAATAATAACTGGATGATGAGAGTAATATTCAATTTAATCTAATTGAAATAAATTATTCCCACAAAAAGTTGTATGCTCATCAAAGTTTATTTAAATTTCCTAACATTATTATACTCCATATTAATAGTTTATGATAAATTTATTATACAGATGAATATAATAATTTTTCCCATTTATATTATATGATTTTAATAAATTCATTTTAGAGTTTTATTTGTAGGGTCTATAGACATGAAAATTTCTGATGATTTGATTATAAATTGACCAAATTGTGTTATATCCGATTCTTACAGGTTGCTCTAAATATATAATTTGACTAACCATAAATTCGTAGAACAACTTACTAATTTGAAGGACTTTATGCTAGACTTATTAATTATCCTTATGATTTAACTCTTAAGGCATCATGTTCCCTAAATAAATAAAAAATTAGAGATATTAAAATAAAAAGTAATTTTTTAAAGTAAAAGAAAAAACATACTATAAATTATTGATCTAATTAATCACTTAATAAATCATAAATTAATTAACAGGCTGAGGAATAAAATAAACTTGGATATCCAATATGATCATACGATGATGAAGACGTGATAATGCCTTTTTTCCCTCATACATATGTAATTATTTTGTTTTTCTTATTCCTTTTCTTTTCATCTACCAATACAATCATCACTATATTACTAAAAAGAAAACGATTCTTACTTTGAAAAAATCTTACGTGGCGCTCCTCTTAATTCTCCATTCCTATTTATCAAAATTCTCAAATTTTTAAATTTTTAAATATAAAATAATAGATTTTAAATATCTGATGGTCCTGATACGAGTTCTGGTGTATGGAGGGGGGAATACACCAGTTAGGAATTTTAAGAACAACCCTCTTAAAAATATCACAACCGAGTAAGAGGACTCAGCTGGAATCACAACTGAGTAGGAAAACTCAGCTGTGAGAGTGGTGCTGTGCGGAATGTGGTGGATAAGAATAACTCGTATAAAATAAGTCACGCTCAGATGCAAGGTTGGTCAATAACCAAATCAGTTGAGAATGCAAAGATGCAGTTTTGAGTGATGGTTAGTTGGTCACTTGGATATGCAATAAATAACTGAACAGAAAACACAAACACACAAAAATTTACGTGGTTCGGAGAGAACTTCTACGTCCACGGGGAGTTGTGAATCCACACAACTCAGTCCAAATTCTTTAGGACTGGAACCATAAAGCTTACGCGAGCTTTGCAACCGTTAAGATAAGTTTGCGGGTACTTATCAACCTTACAGATAAGTTTACGGGTACTTATCAACCTATCTACTCAATTTCGGGAAGAGTAGGATCCTAACAACTGTTGGGAAATTTATTAAAAGTTTTGATTGATTCCAAAACCAACTGACTCCAACCGAGTAGATGTTGCCAGAACCTAATGTTAGTAGTTAGGCTCGCTGTTTGAGCATTGTTAAGATTTTATCTTTACAGGACTCCAGTTGAAGACGGCAACAAGGCATCACTCGGAGAGAACATCAGTTGTAATCAAAGACAACTGAGTGTTTAGAAAAAGGGGGAAGTTATGCTCACTCGGATAGAACATCAATTGTGAGGAAGACAACTGAGCGTTCATCAGATGACCATTCAAGGAGGAAGATGCAAGAATCATCTAAGTATTCAAAGAGAGAAGTTGCAAGATAGAACATCAGTTGTAAGGAAGACAACTGAGCGTTTATCAGATGAGAAGTAGAAAGGGGGAAGAGAACATCAGATGAAAGAAAGTCATCTGAGCGTTCAACCCAACTGATCAGATACAAGGAAGACAACTGAGTGTTCAGTTTCAGAACATCAGTTGTAGGACCTCAAACCAAGAAGATCAACAGCATGAAGTTCAGATCAGCTGAGAGCTCAAATGTTAGCATTCAGACAGAACATCAGCTGAAGAACCAGTCAGATGTAGATCGAAAATCTCAACCAACTTCTCCTTGATGAAAGTTTGACGTTGAGATTTGAATTTCAAATAAGGAAGTCACGTGAAGGTTTGACTCTCTGTCATTACCTCATTTGGCCCAACACAAGATTGTCTCAGAAGGAAAGCAGAAGCACACAGTTGCCAAATCTGGAAAGTCTGCAGAGATGAGAGACAAGCCATCGCTATCAAAGAACAGAGAACAACAACTCTTCCAACGGCTAGTTGATTCTCTCCGCCTATAAATAGAGGCCTTCATTCACAGAGAAGAACACAAGACACACACGAGACGAAACAGACAAGTGCAAAGAGCGAAAGAAAGAACCAAATTCTTCACACGAGCTGAACTACATTCATACTCTAAGAACATCATTAGTTGAAAGTTCTAGAGCAATAGATTCTGTCTTAGTGTCTTTAGATCCAACCTCGAGAACATCACTTGTTGAGAGTTCGTAGAGAGTTCGTAGAGAGTTAGATCATAGCTCACTTCGTGTTCGAGCTATTTAGTTGGAACCACACCCTTTCTTTCACATGAAAAGGTTTTAGGATCCTACTCTTCCCGTAACTGAGTAGATAGGTCGATTAGTACCCGAAAACTAATCTGTAAGGTTGATAAGTACTCGTAAACTTATCTCAACGGTTGCAAAGCCCGCGTAAGCTTTGTGGTTTGTCCAGAAGAACTTGGAGAGAGTTGTGTGGACTCACAACTCCCCGTGGACGTATTAGTTCTCTCCGGACCACGTTAAATCTTTGTGTGTTGTGTTTATTTTCAGTTATCTTATTGCATATTCAACTGACTATCTAACCTGCATACAAACTGCATTCTTTCTCAACTGTCTTGGTTCTTGACCAACCGTGCATAAAAGCGTGAGTTGATTTTATACGAGTTAATTTTCCACCACATTTCGCACAGCACATCACTTCCAACCGAGTGTTTCTTACTCGGTTGTGATTCCAACTGAGTTGCATTACTCGGTTGAGTTTTATTTTAAGGGGTTGTTTTAAAATGTTTTATCTGGTGTATTCCCCCCCTCCATACACCAGAACTCGTATCGGGACCATCAACAACCTTTTTAGGGGTGCGAAAAAGGGTGGGGTTTCCAACTGCTAGCTCGAACAAGGAAGTGAGCTAGGATCTAAGTTTGAACAAATGAAGACTCAAACTAAGATCAAAAACACCAAGACAAATTCTAACACTCTATGAACCATCAACTAGTGATGTTCTTAGAGATTGAATGCAGTTTAGCTCGTGTGCAGTTTTTCGTCGTTCTATTGCTCTTCAGTCTTTTCTTGCACTTCTCTTGTTCTAGGTGAATGAATGAAGGCCTCTATTTATAGGCGGAGAGAATCAACTAGCCGTTGGATGAACCGTTGATCTCTGTTCTGTGAAAGCGATAGCTTGTCTCTCATCTCTGCAGATTTTCCCGATTTGGCAACTGTGAACTTCTGTTTTCCATCTGAGACAGCCTTGTGTTAGGCCAAATGAGGTAATGATAGAACGTCAAACCTTCACGTGACTTCCTTTTTGAAATTCAAATCTTCAACCTTTGACTTTCAACCTTGTTTAGTCGGTTGAGAAGTTTTGGTCTTCATTCGAGTGGTCTTCAGCTGATGTTCCATGTGATCGATATCTTCATCTGACCTTTTGTCTGAATAGGAAATGTTGAACCCTCAGCTGCCTTAAACTTCATGTTGTCGATCTTATCAGTTCGAGTCCTGCAACTGATGTTCTGTATCTTGAACGCTCAGTTGTCTTTCACATCTGATGTTCTATCTCTTGAACGCTCAGTTGTCTTTCTTACATCTTCCTCCTTGAACTCTCAGTTGTCTTTCTTACAACTGATGTTCTATCCGAGTAAAGCCTTGTTGCCGTCTTCAGCTAGAGTCCTGTAAAGATAAAATCTCAACATTGCTCAAGCAGCGAGCCTAAATACTAACATTAGGATCTGACAACATCTACTCGGTTGGGGTCAGTTGGTTTTGGAATCAATCAAAACTTTACTTAAATTTCCCAACAATATCTATACTAAAATCTTGTGTCCCACATCGGTTTCTCAAAAAAACTTCACCTATTGAAAAGCCTATAAATACTTAGAATCAATGTGTATTTTCTCTTCTTTTGCTCCACTAGTTTTATTTGGCCAATTTATTTATTAATCGGCCGAATAAATAATTATATTTTATAATTTAATTTAATTTAATTTGGTCAGTTTATTAATTGGCCGAATAAATAATTATTTTTCAAAGGAGTTTTATTTGGCTAATTTATTTATTAATCGGCCGAATAAATAACTACTATATTTTATAGTTTAATTTAATTTAATTTGCTCAATTTATTAATTGGCCGAATAGCTAATTATTTTTATTAGGGAACCAATTTATTAGTTGACAACATAAATGGTTCCAATATAATTTGGATAATTTATTGGTTCACCGAATTAAATTTAGAAATAGTCTAATATTTTTTTATTTAATTTAATAAAAAATAAGTAATTTCTAATTTGTCCATTAATTAGGTAGACGGGCCAATTTACAACTGACGGGTACCTCAACTCGGGATCTCACGTGACACATTTTCATTCTTTATTATTATTAATTTAAAATTTTCATTTTATTCATTTTTTTAACGTATTTTCTAAAATCTAGAATCGTCATAAATTGTGCATTTATAAATCAAAATCATGGTCAATGGGTCAATTCTGACCTACAACCGTGACGGTAGACGGGCAAATTCCCAACCGACACTCGAGAATTTTTTCATTTTATGCTTTTTTTTCATGTGTTTTCTAAAATCTATAATCGTCATCCATGAAATAATTTTTACGTTATTTGTAGTTGGGTTTCCAGCTTTGCATAATTTATTATTTTAATTAACGAATCTTACTGTACGATTAAGGACGATAACGAATATTACAATCATAATTTTTATTATATTTTTGGATCTATATAAATTCTAAATAAATTTTATAAATTACGCACTTATAAATCAGAGTCGTGGTCAACGGACCAAATTCTTGCTTTGAAAAAATCCTACGTGGCACTCCTCTTAGTTCTCCATTCCTATTTATCTAAATTCTCAAATATTTGATTTTTAAATATAAAATAATAGGTTTTAAATATCTATACTAAAATCTTGTGTCCCACATCGGTTTCTCAATGAAACTTCACCTATTGAAAATCCTATAAATATCTAGAATCAATGTATATTTTCTCTTCTTTTGCTCCACCAGTTTTATTTGGCCAATTTATTTATTAATCGGCCGAATAAATACTATATTTTATAGTTTAATTTAATTTAATTTGGTAAATTTATTAATTGGCCGAATAGATAATTATTTTTTATAGAAATTTTATTTGGCTAATTTATTTATTAATCGGCCGAATAAATAACTGCTATATTTTTATAGTTTATGATGGTCCCGATACGAGTTCTGGTGTATGGGGGGGGGGGAATACACCAGATAAAAACTTTTTAAAACAACCCCCTAAAATAAAACTCAATCGAGTAAAGCAACCCAATTGGAATCACAACCGAGTAAGAAACACTCGGTTGGAAGTGATGTGCTGTGCGGAATGTGGTGGAAATAAACTCGTAAAAATTAACTCACGCTTTTATGCACGGTTGGTCAAGAACCAAGACAGATGAGAAAGAATGCAGTTTGTATGAAGGTTAGATAGTCAGTTGAATATGCAATAATATAACTGAAAATAAACACAACACACAGAGATTTAACGTGGTTCGGAGAAAATTCCTACGTCCACGGGGAGTTGTGAGTCCACACAACTCAGTCCAAGTTCTTCTGGATAAACCAAACAGCTTACGCGGGCTGTGTAACTGTTAAGGATAAGTTTGCGGGTACTTATCAACCTTACAGTTTAGTTTTCGGGTAATAAACAACCTATCTACTCAATTCCAGGAAGAGTAGGGTCCTAACACTCCTTTTGAGAGGAAGTGTGAAAAAGGTTGGTTCCAACTAAAAGCTCGAACACGAAATGAGCTATGATCTAACACTCTACGAACTCTCACTAAGTGATGTTCTCAAGGTTCGACCTAAAGACACATAAATTAACTCTAGAACTCTCAACAAGTGATGTTCTAAGAGATTGAATGCAGTTCAGCTTGTGAAGAATTTTGCACTTTCTTTCGCTCTCTGGTTTCTTCTCGCGTGTGTGTCTTGTATGTGTCTTTGAATGAAGGCCTCTATTTATAGGCGGAGAGAATCAACTAGCCGTTGGAGGAGCTGTTGATTTCTGTTCTTTGAAAGTGATGGCTTGTCTCTCATCTCTGCAGACTTTCCGGATTTGGCAACTGAGTTCTTCTACTTTCCATCTGAGACAGCCTTGTGTTGGGCCAAATGAGGTAATGACAGAGAGTCAAACCTACACGTGACTTCCTTGTTTGAAATTCAAATCTCAACATTAGACATTCAGCAGGGTTGGTCGGTTGAGAGTTTCGTTCTTCATCTGATTTGCTCTTCAGCTAATGTTCTATCTGAAAGCTAACAATTGAACTCCCAGCTGAGTCGAGCTACATGCTGTTGATCTTCTCGGTTGAGTTCTACAACTGATGTTCTGAAACTGAACACTCATGTTGGGAAATTTATTAGTAAGAGTTTTGATGAATTCCAAAACCGACTGACCCCAACCGAGTAGATGTTGCCAGAACCTAATGTTAGAAGTTAGGCTCGCTGTTTGAGCAAAGTTTAAATTTTATCTATACGGGTCTCCAGCTGAAGATGGCAACAAGGCATCACTCAGACAGAACATCAATTGTGATTAAAGACAACTGAGAGTTCATATGTTCAGATACAAAGAGGGGGAAGTCTTCAGAACATCAGTTGTGAAGGAAACCAACTGAGCGTTCATCAGATGAGAAGCAGTAAAGAGGAAGAGAACATCAGATGAAAAGGAAGTCATCTGAGGGTTCAAACCCAACTGATCAAATACAAGGAAAGCAACTGAGTGTTCAGTTTCAGAACATCAGTTGTAGAACTCAACCAAGAAGATCAACAACTTGAAGATGAAGTCAGCAGAGAGTTCAACCATTAAGATGTCAGTTAGAACATCGGCTGAAGAACAAGTTTGTTGAAAATCAAAAGTCTTAACCGACCGCTCCTTGTTGGAAGTCTGTTGTTAAGATTTGAATTTCAAAAGGAAGTCACATGAGGGTTTGACCGTTCAGTCATTACCCCATTTGGCCCAACACAAGGCTATCTCAGATGGAAAGCAGAAGAGCACAGATGCCATGTCGGGAAAGTCTGCATAGATGAGAGACAAGCCATCGTTTTCGACGATTAGAGATCAACAGCTCTTCCAACGGCTAGTTGATACTCTCTGTCTATAAATAGAGGCCTTCATTCATTCGAAAAAAAAGACACAAAACAGAGAAGACACACATGCGAGAAGAAATCTAAGAGCGAAAGAAAAGAGAAATATTCTTCACGAGCTGAACTGAATCTCTTAGAACATCACTTGTTAAGAGTTCTAGAGTTAGATAGTTTTTGTGTCTTTAGATCAAACCTTGAGAACATCACTTAGTGAGAGTTCGTAGAGAGTTAGATCATAGCTCACTTCACGTTAGAGCTTTTAGTTGGAAACCCATTTTCTTCACCTGAAAAGGTTTAGAATTCTACTCTTCCTGCAATTGAGTAGTTAGGTTGTTTAGTGCCCGGAAACTATACTGTAAGGTTGATAAGTACCCGCAAACTTATCCTTAACGGTTGCTCAGCCCGCGTAAGCTGAGTGGTTTGTCCAGAAGAACTTGGACAGAGTTGTGTGGACTCACAACTCCCCGTGGACGTAGGAGGGTTTTCTCCGAACCACGTTAAATCTCTGTTTGCTCGTTTTATCTTTATTCAGTAGTTTCTTGCATTCTTAAGTGACTGACTAACCAGCATACAAACCTCATTTGCACATTCTCAACTGTTTTGGTTCTTAACCAATCGAGCATAAAAGCGTGAGTTGTTTTAACGAGTTTAATTTCCACCACATTCCACATAGCCTCACTCTTCCAGCTGAGGTTGCTTACTCAGCTGTGAGATTCCAACTGAGTCTTTTTACTCGGTTGAAGTATTTTTCAGGATTAAGTTTTAAAATCCTAACTGGTGTATTCCCCCTCTCCCCCATACACCAGTAACTCTTTTTACTCACAACTGATATTCTATCCGAGTGAAGCCTTGTTGTTATCTTCAGCTGGAGACCTGTAAAGATAAAATCTAGATAATGCTCAAACAGCGAGCCTAACAACTAATCTTAGGATCTGGCAACATCTACTCGGTTGGGGTCAGTTGGTTTTGGAATCAATAAAAAATTTTACTTAAATTTTCCAACAGTTTAATTTAATTTTATTTGGTCAATTTATTAATTGGCCGAATAGCTAATTATTTTTATTAGGGAACCAATTTATTAGTTGACAGAATAAATTGTTCCAAAATAGTTTGGATAATTTATTGGTTGACCGAATTAAATTTGGAAGTAGTCTAATATTTTTTTATTTAATTTAATAAAAAATAAGTAATTTCTAATTTGTCAATTAATTAGGTAGACGGGCCAATTTTCAACTGACGGGTACTTCAACTCGGTATCCCACGTGACACATTTTCATTCTTTATTCTTATTAATTTTTAAATTTTCGTTTTATTCATTTTTTTAAAGTATTTTCTAAAATCTAGAATCGTCATAAATTGTGCATTTATAAATCAAAATCATGATCAACGGGTCAATTCTGACCCGGAACCGTGACGGTAGACATGCCAATTCCCAAACGACACTGGAGAAATTTTTCATTTTATATTTTTTTCCCATGTATTTTCTAAAATTTATAATCGTCATCCATGAAACAATTTTTACGTTATTTGTAGTTGGGTTTCCAACTTAGCATAATTTATTATTTTAATTAATGAATATTACTATACGATTAAGGACGATAACGAATAGTACAATCATTATTTCTATTATATTTTTGGATCTATATAAATTCTAAATAAATTTTATAAATTACGCACTTATAAATCACAGTCGTGGTCAACGGGCCAGATTCTTGCTTTGAAAAAATCTTACGTGACACTTCTCTTAATTCTCCATTCCTATTTATCTAAATTCTCAAATTTTTAAATTTTTAAATATAAAATAATAGATTTTAAATATCTATACTAAAATCTTGTGTCCCACATCGGTTTCTCAATGAAACTTCACCTATTGAAAAACCTATAAATACCTAGAATCAATGTGTATTTTCTCTTTTTTTGCTCCACCAGTTTTATTTGGCCAATTTATTTATTAATCGGCCGAATAAATAACTATATTTTATAGTTTAATTTAATTTAATTTGGTCAATTTATTAATTGGCCGAATAGATAATTATTTTTTGTATGAGTTTTATTTGACTAATTTATTTATTAATCGGCCGAATAAATAACTGCTATATTTTTATAGTTTAATTTAATTTAATTTGGTCAATTTATTAATTGGCCGAATAGCTAATTATTTTTATTAGAGAACCAATTTATTAGTTGACAGAATAAATTGTTCCAAGATAGTTTGGATAATTTATTGGTTGATCGAATTAAATTAAAAAATAGTCTAATATTTTTTTATTTAATTTAATAAAAAATAAGTAATTTCTAATTTGTCAATTAATTAGGTAGACGGGCCAATTTCCAACTGACGGGTACCTCAACTCGGGATCCCACGTGACACATTTTCATTCTTTATTCTTATTAATTTTAAAAATTTTCATTTTATTCATTTTTTAATGTATTTTCTAAAATCTAGAATCGTCATAAATTGTACATTTAAAAATAAAAATCATGATCAACAGGTCAATTCTGATCCGGAACCGTGACGGTAGACTAGCCAATTCTCAAACGACATTCGAGAAATTTTTCATTTTATGTTTTTTTCCCATGTATTTTCTAAAATCTATAATCGTAATCCATGAAATAATTTTTACATTATTTGTAGTTGGGTTTTCAGCTTTGCATAATTTATTATTTTAATTAATGAATATTACTATACGATTAAGGACGATAACAAATAGTACAATCATTATTTTTATTATATTTTTGGATCTATATAAATTCTAAATAAATTTTATAAATTACGCACTTATAAATTAGAGTCGTGGTGAACGGGTCAGTTCCGACGCAGAACTGTGGCGGTAGACTAATATACGGATTTTTTTTCAGAAAGAAACACCAATGACTAATTTTTTAATCGGATTTTAAACAAGTACGAGTATATAAATTTCAAACAATTTTGAATAATAAAACGTAGAATATGTAGGAAAATTGGCAGAAAATTTACTAACGATTTATCAACGAGTCAATTCCGACCAATAATCGTGTGCGTAGATGGGCCAATTTAATACTTGCGGGACAACTTTTTTTTTAATATATTATATAATTTTGAACTCATAAAATTAAGAATATTTATGGTCAACTTTTATCTTATATCATTGACTAAATAATTTTATGAATCACAATCATTCCACATAAAGTTTTGTAAAAAGGAAAAACTACCAAGTACATAGTGAAACAATTCTTGAAGTTCTATTATCAATTAAAAAAATTATTCTCGAAGCTGGTAAAAAAGAAAATGAATGTCATATTTATTTTTGGGGAAAATGCATAAAAAACCCTGACCTATCCCCAAATTCTGGTTTAAAACCAATCTTTTTTAAATTCTCATATATAACTATCACCTTTCAATTTGACGTAATTGACTCTCAAGATTGATTTTCCCTCAATTTTTTGCTGACTTCGAAGCCGAAAATTCCTACATGGCGCACTTGGACATGTAGAATATGAGAATTGATGAGCATTCCATGTGTGTATATAGGAATTTCTGGCTTCCAAATCAGCAAAAAATTGGGGGAAAATCAATCACGAGAGTCAATTGCATCAAATTGAAAGGTAATAGTTATATTTGAGAATTTGAAAAAGATTGGTTTTAAACAAGAATTTGGAAAAAGGTCGGGATTTTTTATGCATTTTTGCCTTTTATTTTCTATGAATATATTTGGAAGATGATTATTTATATAATACTATAATTTATAGTTAAATTTTTATTTATTAAATATTGTGTGAATATTTTTGAAATATAGTTATGTATATAATTAAATATTAATTTCAGGTAAAAAGAAAACAAATGTCATCATTAATTTTTTTGTGAATATATTTGGAAGATAATTATTTATATAATTTAAAATCAGTATTGTAGTCAATAGACCGGTTCCAGGTCAAAACCGTCGGGGTAGACGGGATGATTGTGAAGCGGTGGTTTAACTTTTTTTTTTTTTTTTTTCTTAATCTTGTGTTGAATCATAATGTGGGGTATTTATGGTCACTTTCATTTATGGCCACTTTCATCTTATAGACAATCTTAACATCTATAATATTATTCATTATCTATATATCTCTTCTCTCTCTCTAATTACCCGCTCCTTCCTTTGCCTCTTTTTCTTAATAAAAAGTTAAAAAATTCAGCTTAAGAGTCGCTTTCCTTTGAGAGAAAATATATTTTTGCTGTCACAGCCCCAAATCCCGAGGGACGGCAGAAGCCGGGGTGCGACTGGGGTTGGATTAAAGAAGCGGGGAAGAAGGGGGCTAACTGAACATACATACATAAGAGACGACATACAAACTATGAACAAAGCTTTATTTACATAAAGGAAGAGTTAATCTCAAAGGATCACTCGACTGAAAGTACATGGTAGATGAACTAAGTTATAAGACAGATCTTAGTCTACAGTGATTACATATATTTTAATCAAAATACTAAAGTTTTGCAGCGGAAATGCGATTCATACTAACTAAAGTCTTCCTATGACAACTTTATTCAACCCTCGCCGCTTCCATCGCTTCAACCTGCACATTTAGAATACATATGCAGGGCTAAGTACGAAAGTACTTAGTGGGCACGTTGCCGAAAAAACATAATTCATAAGTATATATAATCTGGCATTTTATAACCGTAGCGCATCAGGGTTTTGTTGAAAAGGCCCGTGCCTACTAAACATTTTCTGACTGATTTGTATAAGGTAGCTTGCGCTAGCATTTTTAGAGTATGTTATGTTCAATCTTGACCCAAGCTAATTCACCGTGGCTGGCTACCCCTCAACAGGATACCACATACACCACAGGTTACAAAGTGCACTAACTCTGGAAAGCACTTAGCAACTAACTCAGAGTCGATCGTTAGTTAACCTAGTTAGATTAACTCTAAAAGTCTGGAAAACCCGAAGGTTAACTCAGAAATCTGGTAAACCCGAAGGTTAACTCAGATAGGTACAAGAGAACTCACATAAAATAGTTGAAACAGTTTATGCCAAGATTATCACTTAGAAAACGCAATTATCAAAGCGATAAATAATACTTTCGAGTTGTGGAAAAACCCACATTTTATTTGATATAGGTAAAAGCCCACCTTAGCGTTTACAGAACTAAGTACTAGCTTCCGATCTTCGGATCTTCCGTCCTTTCTTTACAGCTGGCTTCCTCCTTCATCGTAAAATAATAATACTTAAAAATGGATCGTAAAAGATAATCGATCAAAGAGAATCGAAATAAGTTTTAGTCGTTTCATTCTTTAGGCATTTGCATGCTTACTAGATTCATTTTACTTAAACGGGAACGAGACTCGTACAAATCTCGTTAGAACTCGGAAGGGTCTCATACTCGACTCTTGGGTCAGTAGAGAGGGTAGTCGATAGCTCGATACGACTTAAAAGATTATAAGGAGCTAAGTTGGAAAGAATCAACTTAGGCGATTTACGTTTTAGTTCTTTGAACGACTTATGAAATTTCTCGCTTATTACTTCTTTATTTGAAAGGATAAGAGATAGGATCTCGACTGGTTTTCATCACTCAAGGCCCTGTACTTGACTCTAGGGTCAGTAGGGAGATATTCGTTAGATAATACGGCTCAAACGATCGAAAGAAACTAAGTTGTGAACGAAACAACTTAGGAGAATTGAAACTGAAATTTCACTGCGCAATCCAGTAACTCTGGAGGCTGTCCAGAACAGAGGATTTGGAAACAGGGGATAAGCCCTATACTAATGGAAAGTTTGGGATGTCTAGTTTACGCTCCAATTTACGGATTGCAAATCCGATAAACGAGCTGAAAGTTATTACAGTTTCCGGCGAGGGTCGCAAAACTGCCGCGAAAGCCCTAGTTGCTCGATAGATTCGACATATAACGTCTTAGGTTTGTTCTAAGCTCTCGTATTCGATTTCTTTAGAATCTGGACCCTCAAGGCAGTTATCACGTATTCCCGTACATGGTGAACTCCTTCTCAAAACTCGTCCAATAGCACGACGTTCTAAACGTCGGCTTTCAACTAACAATTTATGTAAAACGCGTTCTAGTTCTCGACTATAACTATAGCTCATATTATAATAGCTCGAAAGCTCATGACGTCAACTAGAAAGTTGTTCTCAAGTCCATCATAGACAATAATATCAATTTAGAATTCTCATTCGACTTCTCGGTTATTAGTTACGACTAAATGTTCGTCTCTTATGTAATTTTCAAAGTTGTCAGATTCCGTCCAAATTTTACGACATTAAACAACTACTAACGTGAATCACTTTTGTGCATGCAAACATTTCATAACATCACTACATTTCAACTTATAAAGTGTTCTTCGTCTCTTACATTACTTAAATTATTTTTAGAAAAATCTAATTAAATTCCCATAATCAATTAACATCAATTGCAACTATATTCCATCAACAATTCATCAATTAACATCAACACATGAAAACCCCTAATTCTATTATAAATTTCGGTATTTATATATATATATTAAGAGAGTGATTTTCTTCTCCAATTAACATCATTTACTCATTAATCAACCTATTATAACAACAATTAATCAATTGCAATCCAATTTCAAACTAACATGCATAAATCCCCAAATTCAAACTCAAACCCTAATCGAATTTTCACAAAACATGGGGCTTTCGATTCCTCTTTGTTCTAATCACTAATTAAGAATCTCTTAAGCATGAATTTATCATTAATTGAAGAAAACCAAAATCCTACTAATTATCCCTAAAATTTCGGTATTCATTTAGTAATTAGGGCTCTTGATTTCTTTCAATTTCAAACCCTAATTAACCTATCTAACATATCTAATTTCACTAATTCAAGATCAAAACATCTAATCCATCACCCTAATTTTCGATCCAAAAAGGAAAATAAAAAGAAGAGGATGATGGATGGATAGAATTAAAGAGGAGAGGATTACCTTGCTAATTAATGAAAGATGTAAGAGGTTTGAATGGTTGGATGAAGACTTGTGCTATTTCTTCTTCTAGATCTTGAAGGTTCTTCAATGGAGATGATGAAATGAAGATGGGAGAGGGAAGGAGATGGGGCTGCCGAGATTTAGTGTGTTGGGAGGGAGAGATGGTGATGACAAGGTTAGGTTGAATAGTATTACCTAAGGTGTAAAGTAGGAATAGTAACTACATTAGGTGTCACCTTTAAAACCATATAAAAAGAAAATATCATCTAACTAAAAGAGAGAGAGGTCGGCTGCACCTAAAAAGAAATAAGGAATATCCCGCTTTTCCGGTTCGTTACGACGTTACGGAAAATAACGTACGAAAAACGTATTTCGGCACAAAATCGGCGAGATCCGATTCGACCATAAATCCTAACGTATTTAACTTATTCGGAAAATAATATTTAAAATTTTAATTCCGACAAAAACTCGGGACGACACAGTCCGAGTTTCGTCCGGAAAATCATAAAAACGAACTTTCTCAGGCGAGTTCGTATTGCGATTTCGTGAATGTAAAAATCAGACGGTTTTCCGTTCTGAGTTCACGAACTAAAAACTTTTCGTACGCGCTAACCCTAAATACAGTAGTCGTCTAGCTGACTTCCGTAATTTATTTTCGGAAACGGATTCGACCGTTAGTCTTAGAATTCAAAATCGTAAACTTAGGCGTGCAAAGCCCTTTATTTAATTAACTTTAAAATTTTTAGATTGTAAGGAATATCCGGGACATTACATCCTACCCCCCTTGCGAAAAATTTCGTCCCGAAATTTGCTTATCCTCTTTAACTGCTTGAAGTACCTCTTACTCGACTCTTTTCCGGATTCTTACATGGCTTTCTCTTGCATGTGATGATCTTATAATGCTATTACTATTCGTCTCTACTTGCTCTTTAACTTTTGCGCTTTTCGATCTAAGATCGCTCTCGATCTTTCCTAATAACTTTAGTCGATTTCAAGAACGACGTCTTGCTGATAGAACGTCGTGTATAAAAACGAATATATGTTACTTTCTCGGAATGAGATATACTTAAAATAAGTATTTCATAAATTTGGCGAATAAGCCATAACTATTCGTATTGGAATTATCTTTTCCAAGTTATTGCTAATTATAAAAAAAAAAAAAATCTTTGTCGAAGTCTGGACTTGACACGATATAAAATTTCTCATTAACAGAGAAATCTTAAGGAGCTTTAATTTCCTTCTCGATTATTAAGTTCGAAATGCCGTAAATACTCAAGACTTTTGTCTTCTTTAAACTTGTTTTATTTTGACTCGAATCTATCGAATGATCTCGATCATTTCACTGATCGTATCTGGTCCTAAGTTCTTTCTTTCACCTACCTTATAACAATAAGGCAGCTATCTAAAACTTCTTCTTCTTCAAAGTCTCATAAGTCGTAAAATTATAACTATATCCTTCTACATCCATTCCTGAAATACCTTAATGGTTATTATAACTCGTATAATTGTCAGGGAAAAGCTTTTTCCGACTTATTACTAAACATCTTTCTATCAACGAAACAACGTTTCGTTTCACTCTATTCCACTGGAAATCCTTTCTCAAATCTTAAATTCGTTATTGTTGGAATTACTAAGTCCACTCTTAAATTTCTATCATAAAACTCATTGCTTTAGAGTTGCTGTCTGGTTTATCCATTCTTTTCCTTAGTCGAGGCTTATCCATCGACTCGTCCTTTCTCTAGATACTTATAATCTTTCTCGCAATTTGGTATAGCTACTCGTGCCGCTATTTACCCTGCGATCGATGCTGATGCATCATGCCGTTCCATATCCATCATCTCGAATACTCGTATAATCGTTTCTTCGCCGTCGTAGAGATACCTAACTTAATTGGAGTCTTACGGCTAAGAGTATCTATTCCTACCCTTAGCTTTTACCTAGATGGTAATTATTTTCACAAACATAATATCTTTCTAGTTCGAGCCATCTCCTTTGTCTTATGTTATTTCTTTTGCTCGAATACATGCTCCAAATTCTTATGATCTGTGAAGATCTCATCCCTTGCACCATATAGATGGTGTGTCCAAATTTTCAATGCAAGCTCTACGGCTGCAAGTTTTAAGTCATAGGTTGGATACCCAATTTCTTGAGGTTAATGTGTCGTGAAGCGTAAGCTATCACTCTCTCATTTTGCATTTATACCATCCTAACCTATTCTTTGTAGTATTGGTATCTACCTCGTATTCCTTGTCGTTTCTGGGAGGACTGAACCTGGGTAATGGTCAATTTTTCCTAGAACGTCTGTGTTCCTATTCCACAATTGTATGTACATTTATTCTTTTCCTTCTATGTAGTTGCGCCATAAGTCTTAGTAATCACCGAAAATTCTCAAGTGTCCATTAGCACTTCTTTTCAATGATAACTGTCCGGATCTAAGAAACTCCTTATTTCTTCTGGACTAGTAACCGGCTTCCATTTAAATACTGCCTCTACCTTAGCAGGAATCTATCTTAACATCTTCTGTCGACAATATATATATCCAAGAACATCACTTCTCCATTCGAGCTTGCTCTTACTGAATTTGGCATCTAACTCCCGACTCTATGCGTTCTAGCACTATTCGCAAGTGTTCTTCGTGTTCCTACTCGTTCTTAGCGTATGTGAAATTGTTGTCTAAGGATACTAAACAAATTCTTTTCTAAGTCTAGGTGACAAATTCTATTCATGTGATTCATGAATACTACGGAGCACTAGCCAACTAATGGCATAACTAAGCATTCGTAATGGTTTTATCTGGTTTGGAAGAAAATTTTGGGTATATCACCAGTTTATCCTCTAACTAGTGATGCTTAGACCTTAAGACTATCCTTACAATTGTACTTGTTTCTTTTCAAGCTTATCAAGGGTCTTCTATTCTTGTTAAAGGATACTTATTCTTAAGGGTTATCTTTACTTTACTTTTGACAGCCTATATACCTTCTTGCAGAATCATCCTTCTTCGATGATGAACATCTAAAAAGTTTTCCATGGTGAAAACGTTTGTCTAAAGAAATCGTCATCTAACAACTCTTACAGTTGGGTCTTAAGTTCCTCTAACTCCTTCGACATCATTCTACATAAGGCTCTTGATTTGGGAGCTGCTCGCAGTTCTAAGTCGATCGTGAAACGTACGCGACAATCTGGTGATAAACCAGATAATATTTCTGAAACCAGATACTATTTCTGATAAGACGTTTTCATATTCTTTCACAACGCTTACGTTTGAATGATTTTCTTGGCTCCTGGATCTTTAACTAGGCCTATGAGATAAGTTGTCATATTTCTCTTCTTTATCAACGTCTTGGCTTATAGGGCGGACATTATCGGTATTCTCCTGCCCGTTGGAATTTCACATACTTTTGTAGGTTCTCTACTCGAGGTTTTGAAAGAGATTTTTCTCTCATTGTCAAGAATCGGGGTAATTCTCAAACAACTAATCTATTTCTAAAATTATATATATATATATATCGTACATTTTATTACTTCCCAATCGATTGCTATGTTCTAACAAAAAGACCCTAAATTAAATTCTATACTCAGCGAAACTAAGGGAATAATTCTATGAGATTATCGACACTCCATAAAGCGTAGTTGTTCTTATTTCAAGATTAAGGCGTTCTAGTCCTAGCCTTATAGGGTCAAAAAGGTACTAGTAAACTGGTAGAAAGTTCTAGTTTAGGTCAATAATTTATGACAGGGTAATTTATAAGGTTCATCCAATACCTGCCAAATCTTCCTTTCCTTCACTATGCCCCTCCTGCCTAATCATGTAAGCTCCTGCATTCTGTTGTGGTTATAGCAGTTGTGTCTGTGACTGGAGTTGAGCTGTAATTAGTGGTTGAGGCTGGCCGTACTGAAATGGTACTATCATTTGAAACAGCATGGGGCAGTCATTACTCATATGCCCCAACATTCCACAGTTAAAGCATCTATCCATGTTCGCTAGACATTCACCCTCAGGCTCCCTATCACGTTCAGCACACGCAGAAACTCCCTGTTTCTGTTTTGCCGCTTGCCCCAGCTCTGGGCAATTCCTCTTAATGTGTCCCTTACGCAAACAATTGTAACAAACACCAGATTCAGCTAGACATATCCCAGGGTGTTTCTTACCACACTTAGGGCAAGTTGGAGAAGGGATCTTTTCTTGAGTACCTTTTGGAGTTGGGAGCTGATCATGCTGGTTGGTTCCATTTGCCGTCAGTGTTTCCGGGCAATTTCCCCTAATATGTCCTTTGTGATTTCCTCCCTGATTTCTGTTCCCTTGCTGCCCTTGCAGCTGATCTAATGGATTGTTACTCTTGCCCTGTCCTGATTGTTTATTCCTTTGTGGGTTATTTCTTTGCCCTGCTTTCTTTCCATAGTCATTTCCTTTTCCTAGCTGGTGGAAACCTTGCCTAGCCCTTTTCTGTTTCCCTTGATTGTTGTTGCGCTGGCAACACTCGCTGCTACTTCCTTCCCATTTCCTTTTACCCTTATGGTTAGCCTTATTTTTGGGAAGATTTTGGGTTGTGGTTTGGTTTGGTGCTGGTGTGGACCTTACCATCTTTTCCTTATTAGGCACTACTGCCTCTATTTCTCGAACTCGTTCTAGTAGTTCAGCATAACTCAATCCTTCCTGTCTGGCTACCGCTAATCCTAGTTCATACTTAAGTTCTCCCTAAAGCTTCCTGGCTATTTCCTCCTCAGTCTCGACTTGATCGGATACATACTTTTCATAATACGCCTCCTTAAAACCATTCCAGGTGGTTAGAGCTGCTTGTTCTAGCGGCATAAGTCTCTGTCTAGTCTTCCACCAATATTTAGCTAGTCCGGTTAGCTGATACCCAGCGCATGCTAGACGCTCCTCATCACTAAGTCTAATCGGCTCAAAGATCCTCTCTATAGAACGTATCCATTTCTCGGCCTCACTCGGATTACCAGATCCATCAAAATATGGTGGTTTACTCACGAAGAATAAATCCTCAATGCTATGACGTTGCGGAGATAGGGGAAGTGAAAAGGTTGCTGGGTGTTTTTGCCTTTCCTTTCTTATACATTGTTCTTGACCTCTATCAGACTCTCTAGGACTATTAGGTCCTCTTTGATCGTTATCAGCTCTCAACAACATTTTTAAAACTGTAAGATACAAAGTTTTTCTTATTAGTACTTGTTTTTAAGCCTTCATTTTCTTACTAACCCTTTTTTTCCCCACTTAATACTTTCACATAAAAAAAAAAGAACTTTGACTCTATTTCTTTCAACTTTTAACCTTCAAGGTTAAATTGAACTCTCGTTACACGAGTTTCATTTGATATTCTGGTTTAGTTATACAATTCATAAGAAACTTCTTGTGATTAACACCCTCTCATGGGTCATGTATATAATATACGTCAAAAAGATCATGTTAGTTTTGCCTTCGACAAGGACTTATACTAATTAGACTACAACGAGTCTAAGCTAGGCTAACTGCCTACGTGTACAGAATGCACTAACATATTGCATTACTGTACTACTGGAAGTACTAGAACGGAAACGATTCATAAAATTTCGTATCCGATGGAGTACTACAAAACTATCTAGTTACTGATCCGACTATGTACATAACAAAAGGCTACTACACTACTATGCGTCTTTGACGTCTTGCTCAACAAAATACGGTCAAGTCACCATTGCCCTCTATGGCCTAATCCTCCTCGGCGTCCTCATCCGGACCCTCATCCGAATCCTCATCAGTGTCCTCTTCCGGATCCTCATCCGGATCCTCATCGTCTGACTCTGAACCGAAAGTAAACTGGAGTGCCTCGTCGACCCTCAAAGTAGTGCCATCTGCAAGTGTAAGTGATAGTGGGGCAGGCACATCTGAAACTGTCATCCCTGAATCTGAAACCAAGTAGTCCCAGCAGGTCGCTGATGCCCGCTTCTTTGGAGGCAGCAGGTGGTCGGGAAGTGAACCGGACTCGTACTCCTTTCCGAAATGGACCCTGGACGGTCCTGCCTCAAACTCAGCCCGAACTCTGGCCAACTCAGCGCAAATCTCATCAAGGGGTCTGTATGAGGATGGCAACTGTAACAGGGCGGTAAGCCCTGCGTCGGTGTCTAAATACTCTGGTCCTAACTGAAATGGTCCCTGAACTCTCATGGAAGGTTCATGTTGAAAAGGAGCGGGTAACCTTAAGCCATCTGCTGTCTCTGCAACTAACTCCCCTGTGTCCTCACTAGGTACCATCACTGAAGGGATCTCCAACTGTGCAATCATCTCTGGACCTATCTCATCATGCTCTGACTCTGAATCTGCCGGAAAGTGAGTGTAGGGAGGATGCGCCTGAACAGGATATGCTGTTATGTGTCTGCTCTCGAAGAAACGCCTATGTACCTCCAAAGCGAATTTGTTGTAATCACCTGTCGGCTCTATATCGTCGTCAAACATCCCAAGGTAGTACCACGCAGTATCGTGTGCCCAACCACGCCATTCCTCTGGTAGACGTCTAACTAAGTCAAGTATAGCCTGACTCTCTGGGATAGTATGCCGGACTGGATAATAAACTGACGAAAAGTAACTAATCCTCTGTCCTACGTCGTGTCTCGGGTTTGCCTCAAAATCTCTATACCTATCCAGTAATTGATCTGCCCAAGTACGCTGTGGCGGGGACTGACTCTCCGAAACCGCGTCACTACGGGAAGCCATCCTACAAGTTTTTAAGAAACACGGATCAGTAACGGTAAGATGATATCTTATCTTACGGAAAATCTTAAATTACCAAATGAATATTCCTTATTCAATTGTAACATCACCACACTTAATCTAACAAACTTATCTTAAACATCTAGAAATTCCACAGAAAATTGCTCTTGTACTCACAATATATAGAAATAAAATTTCAAGATTTCATTCCCATTTCTTATCCTATTCTTTTAATTTCTTACTTAAATTCCTTATTATTGTTTTCTTTCATTAATCCTTATCTCTTTCTCAAGGAAAAATTTCTTATCGATTCTCATTTATTAAAATAAGGCACGCATACTTTGTTCATGTTACTTATGCAAAAGTAACATTCATTTACAACAGACTTTGTCGTTTACTACTCATAATACTCATACGTGTCGTATTCTTCGTTCAAGGACGAAGTATAAAGATATAAATTCCCAAAAAAGAAATGGGATATATTCTAAGAATAACTTTTTAGAACAAGTTCTAGTTGTCATCGCTAAAAAGAGCGGTCGTTAGAAATTTAATCAAGCTTCCCCCTTGACTCCTAATAGTAAAACAATTCTCTTCACAAGGTTCGAACAAGGCGAACACTACAAAAATGAAACGAAAAGAAAAGGAACGACGTCGTTACATGTTACTTATACGCAAGTAACATTCGTCTCTTTAAACCACTTATACCATACTAAAAAGGTTTTGCTAGCGGGGCATAAGACCCATATTACTGAGTTTCTTATTATGTGGGTTGATCAAGTCCACATAACAGTCCCTCAATCACATGGAACTTCTGTCTCGCTCTGTCGTTTACTTCATACAGAATTTACTTTCCTAAATCGAGTAGCAATTTCTCGAATTGCACACACAACTACTTCTTAAAAAGAAATTTTTGGAAACTTTCCAATTTAGCTCGGAATACTCAATCTTCTCGAGGAAGATACAAATTTTAAGCTAATCGAATACTTGAACGGCTCCTAATAAGTAAAACAAAGTCATTACTAAGAGACTTTGTTCATGTCCTTACAACTAAGGTAACATTCGGCTCTTCCGTTTATTTCAATTTATCCTCTTTGTTTCAATCTTTTCTCGAATAATTTGGAGTCACGTTCTTCTCACACATCTATTTGTTTCTTTCATTCCTTTCGTACATATTTACTTTATTTTATCAATATTTATTTCATTTCCCTCGAAGGAAATTCTTATCGGGTTTTAAAACAAAGATCGACTTTGCCGAGTCGTTGTTCATGTCACCCTAAGCATGTGACATTTATCAAAAGAAGTCCTTCTCGTGTTGTGGATCTCCTTTCGAAATCATTTGAAATAACGTTTCTTAAAAACGTCTAAGTTCTCGGAGAATCGGAAAGATCTTAAGTTTTTCGTCTACATTCTCAATAACCCGGGAAAATCCCTAGATTCCTTCTAAGTTCTCATGCCATGGTAAAATAATAGAAATTATCGCGCAAATAATTTCACGTAAGATAGTACACGTACTATCACATAGCCATGTAACAAACAAAGTATAAATTAAATTATACTTTCATAAGATTCTTATTTCTGGCACACAACTCATTCTCATTCTCATTCTCATTGAATACTCGTTCATAAAATTTCTTGTTAAAAGAAATCACATTATTAAAATTATTTCCTTTTCCTCGTTGAGTCGACGTAGCGGGCGGTTGAGTTGACATCTATGTTCTCAATCTTAGCTTTAGAGTTTAACTCTTATCTTATACTTGGAAAGAAGACTCTGATCCAGAGTATACACAAATACCGTGTCTTATGACTCGAAAGAAGACTCGATATAGAGTTCAAACGAATACTCTATATTATTACTCGAAGGAAGACATGTATATATATATCACTCTGTGATATTACTAGAAGGAATGACTCATACTAAGAAAGAATGACTCATAACCAGAGCAGGAAAACAGACCTTGCTCTGATACCACTCTGTCACAGCCCCAAATTCCGAGGGACGGCAGAAGCCGGGGTGCGACTGGGGTTGGATTAAAGAAGCGGGGAAGAAGGAGGCTAACTGAACATACATACATAAGAGACGACATACAAACTATGAACAAAGCTTTATTTACATAAAGGAAGAGTTAATCTCAAAGGATCACTCGACTGAAAGTACACGGTAGATGAACTAAGTTATAAGACAGATCTTAGTCTACAGTGATTACATATATTTTCATCAAAATACTAAAGTTTTGCAGCGGAAATGCGATTCATACTAACTAAAGTCTTCCTATGACAACTTTATTCAACCCTCGCCGCTTTCATCGCTTCAACCTGCACATTTAGAATACATATGCAGGGCTAAGTACGAAAGTACTTAGTGGGCACGTTGCCGAAAAAACATAATTCATAAGTATATATAATCTGGCATTTTATAACCGTAGCGCATCAGGGTTTTGTTGAAAAGGCCCGTGCCTACTAAACATTTTCTGACTGATTTGTATAAGGTAGCTTGCGCTAGCATTTTTAGAGTATGTTATGTTCAATCTTGACCCAAGCTAATTCACCGTGGCTGGCTACCCCTCAACAGGATACCACATACACCACAGGTTACAAAGTGCACTAACTCTGGAAAGCACTTAGCAACTAACTCAGAGCCGATCGTTAGTTAACCTAGTTAGATTAACTCTAAAAGTCTGGAAAACCCGAAGGTTAACTCAGAAATCTGGTAAACCCGAAGGTTAACTCAGATAGGTACAAGAGAACTCACATAAAATAGTTGAAACAGTTTATGTCAAGATTATCACTTAGAAAACGCAATTATCAAAGCGATAAATAATACTTTCGAGTTGTGGAAAAACCCACATTTTATTTGATATAGATAAAAGCCCACCTTAGCATTTACAGAACTAAGTACTAGCTTCCAATCTTCGAATCTTCCGTCCTTTCTTTACAGCTGGCTTCCTCCTTCATCGTAAAATAATAATACTTAAAAATGGATTGTAAAAGATAATCGATCAAAGAGAATCGAAATGAGTTTTGGTCGTTTCATTCTTTAGGCATTTGCACGCTTACTAGATTCATTTTACTTAAACGGGATTGAGACTCGTACAAATCTCGTTAGAACTCCGAAGGGTCTCATACTCGAATCTTGGATCAGTAGAGAGGGTAGTCGATAGCTCGATACGACTTAAAAGATTATAAGGAGCTAAGTTGGAAAGAATCAACTTAGGCGATTTACGTTTTAGTTCTTTGAACGACTTATGAAATTTCTCGCTTATTACTTCTTTATTTGAAAGGATAAGAGATAGGATCTCGACTGGTTTTCATCACTCAAGGCCCTGTACTTGACTCTAGGGTCAGTAGGGAGATATTCGTTAGATAATACGGCTCAAACGATCGAAAGAAACTAAGTTGTGAACGAAACAACTTAGGAGAATTGAAACTGAAATTTCACTGCGCAATCCAGTAACTCTGGAGGCTGTCCAGAACAGAGGATTTGGAAACAGGGGATAAGCCCTATATTACTGGAAAGTTTGGGATGTCTAGTTTACGCTCCAATTTACGGATTGCAAATCCGATAAACGAGCTGAAAGTTATTACAGTTTCCGGCGAGGGTCGCAAAACTGCCGCGAAAACCCTAGTTGCTCGATAGATTCGACATATAACGTCTTAGGTTCGTTCTAAGCTCTCGTATTCGATTTCTTTAGAAACTGGACCCTCAAGGCAGTTATCACGTATTCCCGTACGTGGTGAACTCCTTCTCAAAACTCGTCCAATAGCACGACGTTCTAAACGTCGGCTTTCAACTAACAATTTATGTAAAACGCGCTCTAGTTCTCGACTATAACTATAGCTCATATTATAATAGCTCGAAAGCTCATGACGTCAACTAGAAAGTTGTTCTCAAGTCCATCATAGACAATAATATCAATTTAGAATTCTCATTCGACTTCTCGATTATTAGTTACGACTAAATGTTCGTCTCTTATGCAATTTTCAAAGTTGTCGGATTCCATCCAAATTTTACGACATTAAACAACTACTAACGTGAATCACTTTTGTGCATGCAAACATTTCATAACATCACTACATTTCAACTTATGAAGTGTTCTTCGTCTCTTACATTACTTAAATTATTTTTAGAAAAATCTAATTAAATTCCCATAATCAATTAACATCAATTGCAACTATATTCCATCAACAATTCATCAATTAACATCAACACATGAAAACCCCTAATTCTATTATAAATTTCGGTATTTATATATATATATATATATTAAGAGAGTGATTTTCTTCTCCAATTAACATCATTTACTCATTAATCAACCTATTATAACAACAATTAATCAATTGCAATCCAATTTCAAACTAACATGCATAAATCCCCAAATTCAAACTCAAACCCTAATCGAATTTTCACAAAACATGGGGCTTTCGATTCCTCTTTGTTCTAATCACTAATTAAGCATCTCTTAAGTATGAATTTATCATTAATTGAAGAAAACCAAAATCCTACTAATTATCCCTAAAATTTCGGTATTCATTTAGTAATTAGGGCTCTTGATTTCTTTCAATTTCAAACCATAATTAACCTATCTAACATATCTAATTTCACTAATTCAAGATCAAAACATCTAATCCATCACCCTAATTTTCGATCCAAAAAGGAAAATAAAAAGAAGAGGATGGTGGATGGATAGAATTAAAGAGGAGAGGATTACCTTGCTAATTAATGAAAGATGTAAGAGGTTTGAATGGTTGGATGAAGACTTGTGCTATTTCTTCTTCTAGATCTTGAAGGTTCTTCAATGGAGATGATGAAATGAAGATGGGAGAGGGAAGGAGATGGGGCTGCCGAGATTTAGTGTGTTGGGAGGGAGAGATGGTGATGACAAGGTTAGGTTGAATAGTATTACCTAAGGTGTAAAGTAAGAATAATAACTACATTAGGTGTCACCTTTAAAACCATATAAAAAGAAAATATCATCTAACTAAAAGAGAGAGAGGTCGGCTGCACCTAAAAAGAAATAAGGAATATCCCGCTTTTCCGGCTCGTTACGACGTTACGGAAAATAACGTACGAAAAACGTATTTCGGCACAAAATCGGCGAGATCCGATTTGACCATAAATCCTAACGTATTTAACTTATTCGGAAAATAATATTTAAAATTTTAATTCCGACAAAAACTCGGGACGACACAGTCCGAGTTTCGTCCGGAAAATCATAAAAACGAACTTTCTCAGGCGAGTTCGTATCGCGATTTCGTGAATGTAAAAATCAGACGGTTTTCCGTTCTGAGTTCACGAACTAAAAACTTTTCGTACGCGCTAACCCTAAATACAGTAGTCGTCTAGCTGACTTCCGTAATTTATTTTTGGAAACGGATTCGACCGTTAGTCTTAGAATTCAAAATCGTAAACTTAGGCGTGCAAAGCCCTTTATTTAATTAACTTTAAAATTTTTAGATCGTAAGGAATTTCCGGGGCATTACATTTGCCCACATCGATTTTTTAGAAGAACAGAATTTTAACAATTATCGAAAGTAATGAGAATATATTAGTTATAATTTTTAACAAACATAATTATGTGGGTTTGAGACGTAAACATGTAGTAAAATTACTTTTTAATTGAATTTGAGATGTGTTCAAGGGATATAAATTCTAAGCGAGTTTAGTAGATTGCATAATCAAATTATTTAACGCTAAAATAATTAACAAATAATATTTTTTTAATCTATCACATATTAGTACTATTTAATAATTTTATTAATTTTTATAATTTTCCATTGAAAATTGACGGGTTATACACTAGTTCTAATATAATTAGAATTCTAAACCTTCACTTAATCTGCTTTTTTTCTTTCATAAATTAATTTTTGCATATTTTCATAATGTTCCAATTAATAATAATATATCCTTAAAATAAATATAATAAGAGAGATTTATTAGGTTAATCAAATTTTGTAAGAATTCATTCTTGTATAATATAATAGGTATCGATACTATAGGGTGATTCACAAAAATTGGTTTTTTTTTAGTTAACCGTGATAAGCAAATAAAACAGTAATAATATTAGAGACATATTTTGAAATAGCCATAATGACCATTAAAATATAAATTTTGGCTCACCTTCTTCAAAAATATAAATTTTGGCCATTTTTTTCAATTTGGGACAAAAATACCCTTAATAAGACGCGGAACGGGTCGGGTCGGACGCGGGCGGGCGCGGGTCGGGTCGGGCAGATATAAGGCGTTTGGTACTTTTGGTACAAATTTAGTTATATTAGTACCAATAGTTCTAGTACTTCTGGTACGAATTTAGCCTTATTAGTGCCAATAGTTCCAGATTTGGTACAATTGGGACGAATTGTCGAATTAGTTCCAGATGTTCCAAGTTATGATATGGTACTCTTGGGACGAAAATTCCAATTATTTCAAGTTATACCGCTCCGATTTTGCGGCTCCGCCTTCGGCTCCGATTATACGGCTCCGTCTTCGCTTCGATTACTAATATAAGGATAATCGTCGGGCAACAATTTAGATTTCTTCGGCTCGCTCCGAGGCCTTCGGCTCCCCTCACTCGAATCTTGACTAAAGAAGAAGCGGCCAACAAAAAAAATGAATAGGCAAACAAAAAATAATGAGGCAAACAAAAATTTGGCAATTAAAAAGAAATAGAAAAAAAACAGAAAAAAAGAAAAAATCTGGAAAAAAAAAAGAAATAACAAGGAAAAAATTGGAAAAAAAAAAAAAGAAATCTGAAAAAAAAAAACAGAAAAAAATCTGGAAAATAAGAAAAAAAACAGAAAAAAGAAGAAAAAAGCTGGAAAAAAAAAACAGGAAAAAAAAGAAAAAAAAACTTGGAAAGGAAAACAAGTGTCGATAAAATGGATCAAGGATTGATGGATCAAAAATAGAAGAGGGAAAGGGGTATTTAAGTCCTAAGTTCAAAAAAATAGCCATAATTTATATTTATGAAGAAGGTGGGCCATAATTTATATTTTAATGTTCATTATGGCTATATCACATGATATTCTCATAATATTAAGTTGATAATAATTACCTCTTGGAATGGTACAAGTTACAACAGCCATCGCCTACAGGCGAATTAGTTGTTCCATATCCATACGAGCACAATGCATCATTGTTGAATCCAGTCCGCTCATCCGAGCAAATAGTTGCACAGCGGCTGCGGGTGGAACTCCCATTGTGATCTTCTCCAATAACCGCCACAACCATATCACCGCAGCCAATGGCAGTGATCCAATTCCCATCTGATACCGAATATTGAGTGATTCCATCTCCAATAATCAAGCTGCTTCGCTTCTCCGGTTTAGTGATTCCATCTGACAGATTGTAGCAAGTTGAAGCTATGCTCGGATAGTTGACCAAAGCCTTTGATGAATTGAGCTCAATGATTTCGGTGTTGAGAAGACGGAGGTAGGGTTTTGGAGGGTTGGTGCTGGTGTTGCATACGATTTCAAAAGATGGCCCCAACGAGCAATTCAGCCCCAATGGAAAAGGGATAGATATTTTCCCACATTGATCCGAGCATCCAGCTTTGGCAATTGAGCTGGGAAATGAAATTACTGGTGGAAGAAGCAAATCAATATGAAGGAGACAAAGTTAATTAAAATTAATGCCCAGTGTAGTTGGAACATTGCAATATATATGACGTTTATGTATTAGAGAAAAAAACAAAAAAGAATGTTTGCGGGGGGAAAGATGGACAAAAGTTTATTTTGAAGTATAATTTGTTCTATGAGTGTTGTGGCTGCAGAAAATACCACATTAGTTGAAGGGTTCGTTTGCAATTATCAATAGCTTGAGGGACTGCTAGGGAAGGTGGTTGGAGTTTACCAAGTTGCTGCAGCAGTTTGTTATTTCAAGTATTTGACAGCAAAAAATTATCGTCTCTACATATTAAATTATAGTGACGGATAATCTTGTTACTAAATATAATTATTTTGTGACAATATTTTTGTTCTCACTATATTTGACTTTTATAGCCACATGGAAAGTTCATCATTGTAGTTTATGTGTTCAGTGACATGAATTATTTGTCACTAAAACTCCATAATGTAGTCACATGATTGAATTCGTCACAAAAGCTTCTGAATTTGGTCACAATTTACAATTATCACTACAATTCTGTTATATATTCGCATAATATACTCGTTGATAGATTACTTTTTGTAGTCACTAAACATATTTTGGATGATTATTACACAATATTGAATACTCCACAAAATCGTGTTAAAGCAAAAAGATTTCATTCAGAGAAATATATTCTTACATTGATATCAATAATTAAAAGAAAAATTACTATTACAAACTACAAACTAAAAAGTAAAATCAAATCAAAAAATTAATAAAATTTCACCGAGCAATTACTATGTACAAACTAAAGGCATATAGATAGTCTCACACAGACGTGATCACGTCTATTTCTGAACATTTGAAATTTGCGGCATCCCATAACAACTTTGATCGACATCTCTATGTACTTGATCAAGCCTCCTTAATTTCTGTGAAATAAGAAATTAAATAAATAAGTAAAGAAAAATGAAAGTGAAAATTGATTTTTTTTATTGCACACACGCACAGAAACCAACCAAGCACAAACTAAAGCAGACAAAGGTTGCATAACTGCACATGAGAAAATTCACAATTCCATGTTTCACATGTTTCTAATATTCAGTTGTGGATATAACTGCAATAGTTACGGAGATTAAATTATGGGAAAACAACACAACACACTGAAAACAAAGCATATTAAAAAGAAAAGATAGAGAGAGATATATATAAATTATTTTCTCAGATACATACTTAATTTCTGTTCTTCAATAGTCACCAATGCAGAGTTGAATAAATTTGTGAATTGTCTTAGATCGAGATGAGGAATCAATATGGAAACCACAGTGCGATAGTGTACTTACTGGGTCGTGCCATCGACAAGCAGTGGCAGATATCGGCATTGAAGTCGCCTGAAATTGAGAGAAGAATTAGGGATTAGAGAGGAGAAATAAAGAAGAGAACTGCCGATAAGAACTTTAGAAGATAGAAGAAAGAAAACTGCTGCTTATGTGGTTAAGTTATTATACTTTATCTAGGGCTTTTTTAGTGTAGGCGGGAAAATGAAAAGTTTTGTATTGCAAAATTTCATCCATTTTTTAAGTTTTGAATTTGAAGTTTACTAATTATTTTTCTTTGCAAAATAATTCGCTCAAATTATACTTATAGTATAGTTATAAATTTTAAAACATTAATGTCTAATCTAATAATGTTATCATGTTATAAAAATCAATATAACATAGTGTAACTATTTATGGAGTTTAGTTCTACTGAAATGTAGTTGCTTTTATTTATTTATTTATTTAATTTGTTTTACTGATAGAAGGTTAATTAGTGATTTAATTTAACTTTAGTGTTAATTTATTGTTGATATACAATGCTAAGTAAACATAATTCATCTTTATATTACTTAGTTGAATTAAAATTTATCATCTAAATCTATAATTTGTAATTTATTATTAGAGTACCAATATATATTGACAATAATAAAGTTCGTCGTTGCTATATTTTGTAACGCTATAAATGATTGTCACTATATATACAACTTCTAGTGACAAAAATGCAATCATTACTAATATATAGTGACGATAAATACTCACAATGAAAAAAAATTATCATTGTCATATTTATTTTGTAACGAGATAAATTATTGACACTATTATACGTTTGTAGTGACAAAAATATGATTGTCATTGATATATAGTGACAATAAATATCGGCGACAATAAATATTATCACTGTTATAGTGTTTAGTGACGAGAAAAATGATTGTCACTGTATATCTATTTGTGATGACAAAATAACTGTAGTCACTTACATTTAGTGAGAATAAATACTGATGATCATAAAATTGTCACTGCTATATTTTTCTGTGATGACATAAATTATTATCACTGTATGTATGTTTGTAGTGACAAAAAGATAATTGTCAGTGACATATAGTAACGATAGATACTGATGATACTAAGATTTATCACTGCATTATTTTTTTGTGATGACAAAAATTATTCTCACTGTATATATACTTCTAGTGACAAAATCATTATCGTCACTCATATTGTCGTCACTACAGGCAATTTTTCTTGTAGTGAGTAGTGTTAACAGCTCGTGTGTTGTATCTAAGATCTGATGATTCATTTAGAAGAGAGAGAGAGAGAAAAACACGAGAGATTACAGAAGTGAGAGAAGGGAAGGGTAGAGATAGAAAGCAGTGGTGTAACTGTGGGTTGATTCTCGATTTCACCTTCATTTGTAATAGTGCAGTTTTTGTCTCTGATCAATAATATACCTCCGTTAACCCCCCGTGGATGTAGGCTAATTTTGGCCTAACCACGTACATCTTGGTGTGATTTTGGTTTTGAGTTTTTCTGTGGAATTAGGGTTCTTAGTTTAAAGATAGCTTCTACTGCTATCTGCTTCTAAAATCCTAACAATTGGCATCGTTTGTGTGAAGCGGACACACGACGGCGAGCGGAGGATATCTGGTCGCCAGGAAACGGTGGATCGACTGAAAAAATCAGCGGCGATAGAGTCGCGGTTCAGAAACGATCTCAGGAGAAGAAATTGATCGTAGATTGCGGCGGTAGAGTCGCGGTGTTTTGATTGGTGATTTCCAATCGGTAAAAGGGGGAGAAGATCGGAATAGGGGCAGATCGATCGCAGACAGAGGGGCTGCAATTTCGATCGGAGAATCGTGGATACGGCGGAAGGATATCTGATTGGATATCGTGGCAGAGAAGAAGGTCTCGGCGCGGCAAATCGGAAACAAAGGTCGTGATAGAAGCGAGTAGATCAGAAGTTCTGATCGGCAAGGAGATCGGTGAATGAATCGCGATACAAATGAGATTTGATTGGTGAATCTGATCGGAGATTACAGATCAGAAAGAAGTAGAATCTATATCGCGCAGTTTGGTTTTAGATCGGCGTAGTCATGACGACGACGAAATTCGATGTTGAGAAATTCACTGGTAGGAATGATTTTGGTTTGTGGCGGATAAAGATGAAAGCCATATTGACGCAACAAGGTCTTGCCGATGCTTTGAAGCCGGAGAAACTTGTTGTGGAAGAGAGCAGCGGTGGTGACAAGAAAGACGGCGACGACGGCAAGAAAGTTTATGGAGGCAAGAAGGTGGATAGAACGGAGATGTTCGAGAAGGCTCATTCTGCGATAATCTTGTGCCTTGGTGATAAGGTGTTGAGAGAGGTCGCGAAGGAGACGACGACAGCTGCGGTGTGGGCAAAGCTCGAATCTCTGTACATGACCAAGTCGCTTGCAAATCGATTGTACACAAAACAACGTCTGTATTCGTTCAAGTAATGGAAGAGAAGGTGATTTCGGAGCAGCTTGAAGACTTCAATAAAATCGTGGATGATTTGGAGAATATTGAGGTAAAGCTAGAAGATGAGGATAAGGCTATTATACTACTGAATTCACTTCCAAGATCGTATGAACAGCTTAGAGATGCGATGTTGTTTGGTCGAGAGAGTTCTATTTCCATAGAAGAAGTGCAATCTCCACTTAGAGCTAAAGAGTTGCAGAAAGCCAATGAAGGGAAGAGTGAATCATCTACTGGTGAAGGGTTGAGCATTCAGAAATTCAGCAAGAAAAAATTCCAGAAGAAGGATAGGTTTAAGAAGGGTAAGAAACCTTCTAACACAAATGATTCGGATGATGAAAATGAGTCAGATGAAGATGGTGAAACTAGGAGGTGTTTTCACTGTAACAAGCCTGGACATCTCAAGAAGGATTGTACCATATGGAAGAGGAACCAGGAGATGAAGGATCAGAAACCTGGTGCTGCAGAAATGGTAGCATTTTCAGGATGCAGAGGTGCTAAATATGGTGGAAAATCACATTGAGGAGGGCTGGATTCTTGTCTCGGGCTGCTCGTTCCATATGTGTTCGAAGAGAGATTGGTTTATAAATCTCAAGGAAGCTGATATGGGCTTAGTTAGACTGGGAAATGACCAAGCATGCAAGGTTGAGGGCATAGGAAATATCAGATTGCAGATGAGTGATGGATCTTTCCAAATTCTGCAGGAGGTCAGGTACATTCCTAAACTACACAGAAATCTCATTTCTCTTGGATTGTTAGAATCTAGGAATTATGAGTTTAAATCTGAAAATCGTTGCTTATATGTGTTTAAAGATTCTAAGAAAGTCATGATAGGAAATAGGAGGAATAATGTGTATTATCTTGATGCTTGTGTTGTGGTTAATAAGTCTGAAACTAGTGCTCAAGGTGATTCTGATGTTGATGTTTTAGAGTTAGAACATGCTGGTAATAAAACTTCTAAGGTAAATGCATGTGAAAATGGAAGAAATAATGCGTGTGTGTGTTTTTGGACTGACCGCAGCCTGGAGTTTTCTTCAGAGCAAGTTTCCAAGTGTTTTGCAGGTATTAGAAGTGATGAGATGCATGGTATTGTATCTGGTTATTCACAGCAACATGAGGAGTTCAAATGAAAGATGAAATCTAGTTTGGACAGTCATGAAATGCATAAGATTGCAGCTGTGAAGGAGGAGGTGGAGTCATCTATCTCTGAGATTGTTGATCATGGTTTTGATCATGATGATGCTGAGGTCAAGGTGGAGTTTTCGGAGGCTGAAACTCAGAAGAATGACAATGCAAAGGCTGATCTAGATGAGGGGTCATGTTATGAAGTTGCAGAGAGTGATTCATGTAACTATTCTGGAGCTAAGTGTAGCAGAGAGGAGGATGGTTGGGTCAATGCAATGATAGAAGAGCTGGTGTTCTTGGGGAAACAAGAAGTTTGGTCTGTGGTGTATCATCTTCAAACTGAGAATCTTGTGAGGAGCAGGTGGAGCTACAAGATGAAGGTTGAGGAAGGAAACGAGCAGCAGGTTCGCTATAAAGTAAGGCTAATAGCTTAAGGGTTGGATAAGATGAATGATGAGGTTTCTTCTGTGGTTGAGAGTTATGAAATGTAGGAAGCTGGCAAGAGTTTTGCTAATATGCAAGAGAGGCTCGAACAAGTGCATTTGATGCCTCAGTAAGGAGGCGTTGGAAGCTCTGTAATGGGGCGGGAAAATGGGGGGAATCGGTTCTCGTATATTATTGGGAATTTCTGCATCCGAGGTGGAGATTGTGAGTGTTGTGGCTGCAGAAAATACCACATTAGTTGAAGGGTTCAGTTGCAATTATCAATAGCTTGAGGGTCTCCTAGGGAAGGCGGTTGGAGTTTACCAAGTTGCTGCAGCAGTTTGTTATTTCAAGTATTTGGAGTTGTAACTTTCTGAGCTTTCTTTCTTTGTGTGTGTATAAGTAGTGTTAACAGCTCGTGTGTTGTATCTAAGATCTGATGATTCAGTTAGAAGTGAGAGAGAGAGAGAGAGAGAGAGAGAGAGAGAGAAAACACGAGAGATTACAGAACTGAGAGAAGGGAAGGGTAGAGATAGAAAGCAGTGGTGTAACTATGGGTTGATTCTCGATTTCACCTTCATGTGTAATAGTGTAGTTCTTGTCTCCGTTAACCCCCCGCGGATGTAGACTGATTTTGGCCGAACCACGTACATCTTGGTGTGATTTTGGTTTTGAGTTTTTCTGTGGAATTAGGGTTCTTAGTTTAAAGATAGCTTCTACTGCTATCTGGTATATTATTGGGAATTTCTGCATCCAAGTTGGAGATTGTGAGTGTTATGGCTGCAGAAAATACAACATTAGTTGAAGGGTTCAGTTGCAATTATCAATAGCTTGAGGGACTCCTAGGGAAGGCGGTTGGAGTTTACCAAGTTGCTGCAGCAGTTTGTTATTTCAAGTATTTGGAGTTGTAACTTTCTGAGCTTTCTTTCTTTGTGTGTGTATAAGTAGTGTTAACAGCTCGTGTGTTGTATCTAAGATCTGATGATTCAGTTAGAAGAGAGAGAGAGAGAGAGAGAGAGAGAGAGAGAGAGAGAAACACGAGAGATTATAGAAGTGAGAGAAGGGAAGGGTAGAGATAGAAAGCAGTGGTGTAACTGTGGGTTGATTCTCGATTTCACCTTCATGTGTAATAGTGTAGTTCTTGTCTCCGTTAACCCCCCGCTGATGTAGGCTGATTTTGGCCGAACCACGTACATCTTGGTGTGATTTTGGTTTTGAGTTTTTCTGTGGAATTAGGGTTCTTAGTTTAAAGATAGCTCCACTGCTATCTGCTTCTAAAATCCTAACATGTTCTAGTATCATATTTCGGATTTTTATAGAAAGATGAGGTCAAACTTTCGAATTTTGCCCTTGTCCTAATGTAATTAATGTTTTTGTTTGATTTTCAATGCAATAATTAGGGGTAAAAATATAAATTTATCTACTTTCTTATTGTATGTATTTTGACAGTTTCACTTATCTAGGACAGATGGAGTATTAGGAATAGTAGAGTCTAGTTTGGTTCTTGATAGTACAAGATAGTAAACATTCTTGAGTCTAGTTCAGTTAGGTGTGACACACGAGTTTTTATATACTCCCTTTGTCCAACTCAACAAGTCCCATTTGAATGTGCACGTACATTAAAAAAAAGATAGTTAGAGTGTGATTAAGGTAATATTTTATTGTTGATGTTAAAGTGAGCTGAGTGGAAAAATATTGTACAATAAAGTAAACAACATTGTTCACGTTTGAGTGTGACATAAAGTGGGTTTTAGTGTGTTAATCTTTGCCAAATAAAGAAATGAGACTTATTGAGTGGGAAACTCAAAATGACAAAATGGGACTTATTGAACGCGATAGAGAGAGTATATAAGAAGGTAATTAAGTGTAAAAGAGCACTAACTTTGTTGGCATCCTCCGGGTAGGTAAGGATTGCCCTCATATCCTTGGACCAAGCTGCATGTGTATCCTCTACTAACGTCGTTGGCCTCAACACAAATACTCTTGTTGTCTCTACATGCGTAAGTTGTGGAGTTGAGCTTTGCACGGCTGCAGTTCTCAGCCCCATTAATTATCCAATTAAGCCGCACCACCGGCGGCCTCGGTGTTGACTCCCAATTATCGTTTAGCAATGTTGTCAAGTCATCCATATAGTGCAACGGATATGAAAATAAAGTCTCATTTCTGTTCCTTCTCTCCTGGATAAAGGCATAGCTGCACGGGAACATCTTTCTACGTCCTAATCTTCTGCTCAAATCAATTAATTCCGCTCCCACGAAACTGTCTGTGACGAGTGAAATGATTAAATTGTTACTAAACATATTCTTCTAATGACAAACTAAAACATAAAATAAAAGATGCCATCGTTTGACAATAAAAACTTACCAAAATAAAATTTAGGGAAAATGCACAGAAATACATGAATATTACTATGTCTTTCATTTTATACATTACTTTAAATTTTTCCCTTAAAATCGTCAAGTCTTGATTTTGTTCATTTTTTCTCTATACAAAAATTTTGACGAAATCTCGTATAATGTTGAATCATAACTCTATCGATCAAGATTACGTAATGTAATGCGAAGAAATTTGTTTAATTTGGTAATAAAATTGTCATAGGTTTTGTGAATTCGCATGAGAGGACAATTTGGAAGAATGTAACTCAAGTATGAAACGGCGTCGTACGGAACTTCTAAAGTTATCTCATTGAATTTGTCAGACATAAGAGGTCGGCATATGTCCGGTTTCCACATAAGCACCAATTGTGTAGGCGGGTATAAAATTAGGGAAAAATTGAACAAAGTTTATGTTTTTATGGATTAAATTAAAAAATCATGTGCAAATGAAAAATAGAGCAAAGTTTATGTACTTCTATGCAATTTTCCCTAAAAATTATCATTATTACAATTATCATGATGAGCATAAAAAAAAAAAAAAATTAACAAGAATATAATCATAAGTAGAAGCAGTTGTACTTGTTGTGATATCAGCTGTCAGTCGTTTTAGTTGTACGCATGACTTCTAAAAATTGTGATTATGGGAATAGATACTACTCCCTCCGTCCACAAAAAAAAGTCCTACTTACCATATTTTTCTTGTTCATGAAAAAGAGTCATATTTCACATTTTCCACTCACATCTAGTGAGACCTACAATAATTTTCACTCTCATTTTATTTTTTTCCACTCACAATAAGTGGGACCCTCATTCCACTCACAATAATTTTAACTTTATTTTATATTTTTCACTCACAACAAGTGGGACCCTTATTTCACTCACAATAATTTTACTTCTAATTCACTTCTACCACTCCCACTAAGTGGGACTCCTATTCCACTTACAACAACTTTCTTAAAACACATGCCCAGCACACAATGAGATTTTTTTTTTGCACGGAGGGAGTATATTTTATTCACACATGACACACCTAATTACTTTTTTTTTTTTTTGAGGAATACACTTAATTTCTTTTTTATTTAAAAAGTATATCTAGTTTTGACAATCAATTACCTCCGGTTATATCGGCCTGGCAACAACCATTAGATGAGCAATACCCGACGCCGCCTGCATGATTCTTGTCGGTGCAAATGGTTGAGCAACCTTCGACGGAAGAAGTTCCGTTGGATTCCAGCACCATATCATCACAGCCGATGGCAGTGAGCACGTTTCCGTACCACAACGTATAAGGGGTTCCTGACAGGTTCGCGCTCTTACTATGCTTATATAACGACGACTCACCCGCTGTAACATTGACTCCGGTTCCCCTGAAATCGGGTGCAGGTACTTGACCCGAATATAACTTTGGTTAATTTCAATCACTTCTTCATTGATAAGGGAGAGGTAGGCTTTTGGTGGGTTGGAGGAATTATTGCAATTGACGTTAAAATATGGGTCGTGCGAGCAATCTAACCCGACTCCGAATGGATATGGAATTGGTAAATCCCCGCAGTGATCCGGAGTTCCGGACATCCCGGTTTAGAAACTATAGTGGCGGAGGAGACTATAGGCGAGAGAAGTAGCAAGATAGAGATTAGTTGCAGCGGCGGCATAATTAACGTGTTTACTTGAATGTGTATAATGGGTAAGAAGAAACAGGGTTTAAAACAATAATTCTGTTGACTAGTCATTCTATATAGGCCGAATGGCCTGTAAAATATCCAACTTTTTATAAATTCGTGTTTTGTATCCAAGTTAAGATTCTGCGTTGTAAATACCAAACTTTCATTTCTTTCTGGTTTTGCAACAAACAAAATTTTCCGACGAATCTTTAATTTTTTCCGGCGAATCTTTAATTAAGCATTTGATTATATGGCAAAATAATATATGTGTGGCACTTATGTGGCAAAATAATTATGCACCAAGTCAGATGCAAGCATATTCCCGTCGAACCCTAATTCTTTCTCACTTCCACAATTTTTCTCTTTCTTCCCGCTTTCATTGTTGAAATGTCGGAGGTTTTCTTCTCTTTCTTCTCACCTTTTGGGTCTTAAATGATTTTATATTATGTTGTTGTCAGAGATTATTGGACAAATAGGTGGTCCTGTGGAGGGCAATGATTTTCTTTTGCACTCTGTCTGTTCGAATGCTTCAAAAAGAAATGCTATTAACATAGCTATTAAAAGCAAAAAATTTGTTGAACTTGGTTATGTGGACTATTAAAGATAGTGAAAATCACGAGATTTCATGTTTATGGAGTCAAGTTATTGCTTTATGTTATAGTTGTAGTCATTTATCCTAATTTTATGATGCACTGCCAAAATAGGCCGCAAAATATATTTGTCGGAGAATATGCTTGCATATGACTTGGTTCATAAATATTTTGCCACATAAGTGTCATGTATATATTATTTTGTCATGTAATCAAATGCTTAGTTACAGATTTGCCGGAAAAAATTAAAGATTCGCCGGAAAATCTTACTAATTACAAAACCAGAAAAAAATAAAAGATTGATATTTACCATGCATAATCTTAACCTGAGATACAAAACACGAATTTATAGAAAGTTAAGTATTTTAAGGCCATTCGACCTACTATATAATATAAATTCGTAAAGAGGTCAAAAAAGTAGGCTTTGTCTATGCTAAGCCCGGCGCTCCATTGGTTGAGGCACGGATGTTTAACACGTGTCATAGTGGTTTATAGGGTGAAAAGTGGTTTTGAGCAAAATCAGCCACATGTTTTAAAGTTGTTTGACAACTTTTGATAGCCATGTTTTCGGCTTGAATTTCATATGGCTTGCTGGTGGCTTGCTGGATGTGAGCCGTCAATATCCCCTTTTCCTTTTCCTTTTTTTTTTATTGTTTTGAATTGGACTTTTCTAAAAGCTAATAATACTAATATTATGACTTAAAAACACCAATATTATTAGACAAATTTATCTGGTTTAACTTTTGCCTGAGAGATACCACTTTCTCATTTGGTGACACTTTTGTAAATTCATAAATAATCATAAGATCAATGTATTTCATTGTATAATTTCTTTTGTACAGTAAAACCTCTATAATTTAATACTCTTTAAATTAATAACTTCTCTAATATAATAAATTTCTCCGGTCCCAACTTGGACCCTTGTAAAAAATTATCAAATTCGATAAAATAATAAAATAATATTTTTTGAAAAATCCCTTTATAATATAAAGGTCCCATTAAAACTATAAATTAATAATTCTTAAATATTACAATTATTAATTAATATCATGCTAATTTACTAAATATGAATCTATTGTTATTTATTTTTTCTTAAAATTTAAATTTAATTGGATTTCATCCCTAACTTTTTTAATTGCACTCAAAAGTTCTGGTGTCGAGTTCTCTAGCTGCAACAAAAAATTGTGAAGTGTTTTTGCCGCGTTCAAAACTTCTGTTGGGAAATTTATTAAAGTTTTGATTGATTCGAAAACCAACTGACCCCAACCGAGTAGATGTTGTCAGATCCTAATGTTAGAAGTTAGGCTCGCTGTTTGAGCATTGTTAAGATTTTATCTTTACAGGACTCCAGCTGAAGACGGCAACAAGGCTTCACTCGGATAGAACATCAGTTGTGAGGAAGACAACTGAGCGTTCATCAGATGAACATTCAAGGAGGAAGATGCAAAAGTCAACCACGTATTCAAAAGGAGAAGTTGTAAGAGAACATCAGATGGAAGAAAGGCATCAGAGTGTTCAAACCCAACTAATCAGATACAACAAAGACAACTGAGCGTTCAGATTCAGAACATCAGTTGTAGGACTCGAACCAAGAAGATCAACAGCATAAAGTTCAAGTCAGATGAGAGTTCAACTGTTAGCACTCGGATAGAACATCAGCTGAAGAACAAGTCAAATGAAGATCGAAATTCTCAACCGACCATCCATTGTGCAAAGACTAATGTTGAGATTTGAAATTCAAACAAGGAAGTCACGTGAAGGTTTGACTCTCTGTCATTACCTCATTTGGCCCAACACAAGGCTGTCTCAAATGGAAAGCAGAAGCATGCAGTTGCCAAATCCGGAAAGTCTGCAGAGATGAGAGACAAGCCATCACTTTCAAAGAACAGAGATCAACAGCTCTTCCAACAACTAGTTGATTCTCTCCGCCTATATATAGAGGCCTTCATTCATTCGAGAGAAGATATAGAAGACACGGGAAACACAAGACAGACAAGAGCGAGAAGAAATCAAAGAGCGAAAGAAAGAACCAAATACTTCACACGAGCTGAGCTGCATTCAATCTCTTAGAACATCATTAGTTGAGAGTTCTAGAGAAACAGATTCTGTCTTAGTGTCTTTTGATCCAACCTTGAGAACATCACTTGTTGAGAGTTCGTAGAGTGTTAGATCATAGCTCACTTCTTGTTCGAGCTATTAGTTGGAACCCCACCCTTTCTTTCACCTGAAAAGGTTATTAGGACCCTACTCTTCCCGTAACTGAGTAGACAGGTTGATTAGTACCCGTAAACTAATCTGTAAGGTTGATAAGTACCCGTAAACTTATCTCAACGGTTGCAAAGCCCGCGTAAGCTTTGTGGTTTGTCCAGAAGAACTTGGACTGAGTTGTGTGGACTCACAACTCCCCGTGGACGTAGGAGTTCTCTCCGAACCACGTTAAATCTTGTGTGTTGTGTTTATTTTCAGTTATCTTATTGCATATTCAACTGACTTTCTAACCTGCATACAAACTGCACTTTTCCATATCAACTGTCTTGGTTTTTGACCAACCTTGCACTTAAGCGTGAGTTAATTTTATACGAGTTTATTTCCACCACATTCCGCACATCACTTCACTTCCAACCGAGTGTTTCTTACTCGGTTGTGATTCCAACTAAGTTGCATTACTCGGTTGCGTTATTTTTGAGGGGTTGTTTTTAAAAAGTTTTATCTGGTGTATTCCCCCCCCCCCCATACACCAGAACTCGTATCGGGACCATCAAGTGGTATCAGAGCAGTGGTTCAAAAGACTGCTGACTCTGTTTCACAAGGTGTGAATTCGAGGTGTTTTCTTCAGTGGTCAACTGAATAGATCTTTTTATCACGCTAGTGCATATTTGCTTGCATATTTCTTCTGTTGTAGTGTGCAGATGGATGTCAAGGATAAGATCGTGGTCATGTTCTCGGTTGTGAACTATACATCCTGGAGAACTCGGATGAAGAAGATCTTACTGTCAAAGCATCATCGGATGCAACAAGTACTTACATCCGGACCGATCATCATCAGAGAGAGAATCACTCGCACTCCTACAAATCCCAACGATGGGGATGCAACTGTGGAGTTAGTGGAGAAGAAGCCAGAAGACTTCACTCCAGAAGAAGCCAAAGTGAGCCAGCTGGACATCTGGGCTCAGAGCACGATCATGTCCACAGTTGGACAAGACTATCTGCCTTGGATAGAAGAGTGCGAGACTGCCAAAGAAATGTGGGATATCTTGGCATCTCTGAGTGAAGGAAGCGACGAGACAAAGGAGAACAAGTTCTCACATGCCTGTCAAGATTTCGACAACTTCTGCCTGAGAACTGATGAAACCATTGATCAGTTAGAGCTCCGGTTCATGGACATCATCAGAAGGATCCAATCCATCCGAAGAGGAAAATATACTTTGAGAGAAATCAACCTCAAAGTATTACAAGCTCTACCAGCTGAGTGGGATACCTTCACCAACATCCATGAGAGCCGAGCTGACCTTGGTGAGATGGGAACTGAAAGATTGTTCTCAATTCTGAAGGGAAATGAGTACAAGGTGAACTGACGAAGGTCAACTCAGTCCTCGGTTCAGACGAGTCGACATGAGGATGTTGGTTCAGCCACAAAGTCAATAGCGCTCCGAGCTGACTATTCAAAGCAGCGAACATCAAGGCCAACAAGATCAGCGGACACAGCTGCGAATGAGCCAAGCAGAGAAGAGCTGCAACAGAACATAGCCGCCCTGTCAAAGAAGCTAGCTGACATGGACACTCGGTTCGGAAAATACAAGATTCTACAAATCTAACCGAACTCGAGACAACTCAAAGCCTGTGAACAACGGTTGCTTTGAATGCGGCAAGGAGGGACATTTCAAAGCAGATTGTCCAGACCTCTCGAAGAAAGAGAGAGAAGCATTGAGGGCCAAGCAAACTGGAAAGAACAAGGCCATGGTTGCAGAAGAAGCAGCTGACGACATGGACATCTTCACTGACACTGAAGATGAGGATGAGGCTGACTTCCACCAACAACGCTATTGGTCAGGATCAATGCCTCATGGCACTTGAAACCGACCAGGATGCTACTGAGGTACACTCTAGTCCTGCTAATTTAAATTCTTCCAATATTTCTAACATGCAGGATACACTGGATGAAGAGTTGGAACCCTCCTGGAATGACTTTCAAGAACTCAGTGAGGAACTGCATCAGCAATCGGTTGAGTTTAAGAGTCTTCAAGAACAGTTCTCCAAACTTGAAGAATCCTTAACTGAAAAGGACGATTTGATCAAAAGTCAAACTGAAGAGATAGACAATCTCAAAAGTCAACTGAATGCAGTCAACCGAACTAATGCTCCAACCGATGATGAGTTGACGAAGCGGATCAAGGAGCAGCAAGATCAGTTGAAAAAGCAAGAAGCTCAGATCGACCAGCTGATAAAGAAGTCAGACGGACAAACCGAGCATATAGCTGTCCTCCTCAAGGAGTTGCAAACTGAGAAGGACAACTTAATAAAGCTATATCAGTCATCCAAGATCATCGAGAATCTCATCAGTTACAGCCGACAGATAGATGACGTGTCAGGACTCGGTTATGATGTGATCAAGGATACTTGAATCCCTCCAGCAACCTTCATCAAAGCTGTGGAAGTCAAGGTTGTCGAATCTAACACAGTTGAGTCTGAATCCCCCCAAAGTAATCCAACCTCCACCTCTCAGCAAGCTCAACCGACCAAGGGAACCACAACTGAGAAGGGAAAATGAGCAGTAGATGGAGGACAGAACGTTCCATCGGTTGGGACATCAACCAAGGGGGAATGTTCCAAGAGTCAGAAAAGGAATCAGAGGCATCGGAGACACAATCAAAACCGAACTCAGAACCGATCTCTGAATCAACCTCAGAGTCGACATCAGAAAGAATGGAACTGACCACAGAACCGATAAGGATCCAACCAACCGAATCAAAAGCGGTTCCATCATCAGTTCAACCAGAGGTTCCAACCGAGTCAACCGATAAGGAACAGGTCGAACGGCTGGAGATATTCATGCCACAACATGAACCACCAACAGGGCATGAACAACTATAGACAACATTCAGGGAGTTGGAATCCGAATCAGCCACAAACATTCCAACATGGCGTCCGACCTCACAGACAAATCCAACAGGATAAAAACCGCCATCAAAACAAGGGGAAAGCCTCTCCTCCGAAAGCTCAAAATGGGAGAAATCCATCTCCTCCCAAGAAACAGAACATCACTACTAACAACAAGCTATGATGAAGGAAAAGTGATCTGGAATGATAAATCTATCCGAGTATACAGGGAAAAACAACCCTCAGTTCAAGGGGGAACTGGTTCTAACCCTCCAGGACCCAACTAAAATTGGGGACCTAAGCGTGTTTCTCTATGCAGGAACAGGAGAAACAGCTGAGGAAGAATAAAGCGTCAACAACAATGTGGGTGATGGATAGTGGATGCTCGAAACACATGACAAATCTGAAGGATTTGCTTGGAAGTTTCGTGGAGAAAGAAGGTCCATCAGTTACTTTTGGTGACAACTCAAAAGGTTACACCAGAGGTTACGGTACCCTTGAAACCAATCACGTATCGATTTCTAATGTTTCTTATGTTGATGGATTGAAGCATAACTTGCTCTCCATCAGTCAATTCTGTGATAATGGTTTCTCTGTCAAGTTTAATGCACAGGGTTGCAGGGTTAAAAATATCGGAACAAAGCAGGTCATATTGTTGGGAAATCGGTCGCCAATCGGAAATGTCTACTATTGTCACGCCCCGACTCTCGAGGTGCGACTTACGAATAACAACACAACCTAAGCAACTAACAATCAACTCAAATAAGGGGAACATGCTCGGGGAAAACGATAATGGAAAATAAGGCAATCAAAAAAGGCTTCCAAAAATATAACGAAGTAATATCCGAGCATCTCAAAATCTCATAAAATAAGAATATAAATAAGTATTTCATACTGACGGGGATAGGATGCCATCAAAGGTGCAAATACAAACATATACCAAGTCCAGAGAACCAGATTCAACAAAACGTTCAAGTCAACGAGCCTATAGCTCGGAAGCACAAGTCCAGAAGTTAAGAATCCAACAAGTATTCAAAATCATCGAGCACAACACTCGGAATAAAAAACATGAGTATCGGAGTATAAGTATCAACAGACATCAATTTCAAAGGGTTGCAGCGGAAACTAGCATCAAAACCCAACATTTGCACGTATGAAGACGTACAAACGCCAGTCTGATATTCAACTCGACTCAACCAAAATAACCACACCACACCACCAAGTATCCATGCCATCGCCATCCAGTCAACCTGCACGTTTAGAAATACACGCAGGGCTGAGTACTTCGTACTCAGTGAACACAAGCCAAAACATTTGAATAAAGATGCTTTTTAAAGCTATAACAATTGAACTTGCCTTGCCGAACATCACAAGTACTTAAGCAGTTAAAAACAGTTTAACTTGTGCATGTTAAAAACATTTTCTTAAAACAGACTGCGCAGTTAAACATAACATATAATAATAGTATGCACTGTCACAAACAATCTTACTGTGCCGAGAAGTAGGCCTCCTTCTCGAACACTGTGACCGGCCTAACCGAAGCAAGGCTCACAGTCACCTCAACATTTAACATACCACACGTGGGTTCCTTGCCTTCTGCAGGATAATAACATCTTCACATAAACAGATGACAACACATACCAAACTTCAATAAAAACGGCAAGTCAATCGCATTTAAGAAAATATAATAATACTCAATTAGCATAACTAATGTTCATCGATAGTTTTGGTTCAGAAAAGCCCACCTGACTTCCGAAGATTCTAGCTAGGCGGTTTAAGGGCTATTTGTCCTTGCTTAGTGATCCGTCCAGCTCGATCCTTCACAGTTCGACATCGATAAAGAAATTAAGACACGCAAAGACGGATAAAAAGGCGTTGAACTCAACTGAAGGACTTCTATTTGAGTCGATTTTCTCTTCGCTTTAACTTTTCTAAAGGATCTCGCGCTCTCGTCTTTAAACTATTAACTCTACTCGATTTAATTATGAAACGTCATCTATCTACATTCCATTACTCGATCTTCTTTTTTAAAACTAAATCACTTCTTGATTTAATAAATCAATAATTCCATCATCTTGCATACAAATAATTTAGTAATTCTTCACATCACAATTAATATCATGCATTTAAGTACTTATTCAATCATATAATGAATTCAAATAAATCAAACATACTTCAACACACCTTAACATTCATTTGATTTAAACAATAGAATTTAACTCGATTATGAAATTTCTTTTTCTAAGACTTAAACAATTTAATTTGTCTTTTCTCGGCTTATAACAATTCTTTGTTCTAAATTTATTATCTTATGAAGCATTTTATAGCTTTTACTCAATCAAAACAAATTCTCTTTAATTATTATTAAACTCTTATGAAATTGGAATTTTCTTTTCATTTCTAACTTGATTCTCAATTCTTAACTCGACTATTATTTTCTTGACAATTCTTCTCGGTTATTTGATTCGCACGGTTTGAAACAACTTATTTAGTTAATTAGCTTTAATTAATTTCTTTCAAAACTATTATTTGGACTTTATTCCATTATTACTTTGTTGATCAATTACACGAGTATTTAACTTAACTCGTCTTGCATCTTTTCTCACTATGATTAAAACTTCTTTTTCACTTCTTATCAATTAATCCTTTTAAACTCAGTTTTCTCAATTCTTTCTTATTTATTTAATAAATTCTTTTTCTTTGTTCTTAACTTTTAAACCACTTTCTTACTTAATAATTTTCTTTATTATTCAATAAACATTTTTATAAAAACTAGCTCATCTTATTAGTTAAATTACAAAATTTCTTTTTGACTTAGTTTATTAAAAATTCAAATCTTCAAGTTTTAATATAAGAACTCTTGATAGATATATTTTCCTATATACTTTTTAACATCTTAAAAACCTTTAAACTTTATTCTTTTTGTTACAAAAATTTCTATCTTTTATCCATAATTCACACTAGTATTAATACACACATTATAACATCTACACATCCAACTTTCTATATTATCACAACTTAATTTCTTTAAAAATCTTAACATGCAATTTCATTTTCTTAAACTTAACAACATGCAATATTTCATCAACATATCAAATAATCATTTCATGCTCAAAACATCACTCAATTCATCAACAAAATCAACAAAATAAATCCTCCAATTTTCTTTAAAACACACAGCATTGATACATATTTAAGGGCAAATCATTTCTCATTTTTTCATGCATATAATCTCATTCTAAACATGATAAAAATCACAAATCAAGCATTAAAATAGCAATAACTCAAAGATTTCATATTTTCCTATTTTTCCTCTAATTTTCGGCTTTCATTTAATTTTTTGGGATTTAATTTCCTTTTCTTCTCTTAATTCACCGATTAAAACCTAGTGTTCGATTCTCCTAACGATTTCTTCTCACTCAATCATCACATACACAACTTAAGTTTGCCTAAACATAAATAAATACCATGCATGCATGTTTTCTTTCTTTTAGGACTTAGAGATATACATATATACAATTAATCAAATGAATAATCATACTTTGAAAATTAAAATTGGATCTCTTCTCTTGGCTTCTTGGAATCGAATGAAAGGGGAATTGAGCTTCAAAACTTGAGCTTGAATGAAAGGAAGAACTCTTCTTGAATCCTCAAGAAAAGATTAACACAAAAATTAATCATCCATCTCTTTTAGGGCTTAAGAGCCAAAATGAAGAAAATAGAGATGATTATTGAATTTAAATCAAGAACTTGGATGGGTTTTTACCTTTTTCTTGAAAATATGGATGGAATGGATGGAGGATAATGTTCTTTACTTTATTTCCATGGATGATAAGCTTGAATTCAAGGTTGCATGGAAGAAAACCAAAATGTAGGGGTGTGTGTGTGAATGCCGTGAGTGAGGGAGAGAGTAGAGAGAGTGTTTTTCTTTTCTTTCTTTTTGGTGTTGGATGGATTGAATGAATGAAATGAAATTCATCATTTTTAATCAAAGAGAGAAATCGAGAGAGAGAGAGTATGGAGCTTGCATGTGTGTCCAACAAAGAGAATAAGCATGATGACATTTAGCATTGGAAATTGGAAATGTTTTAAGTGTGATTGAAAGTTGATGTGATGTGGTTTGCATGTAATCTTTTGGTAAGATTGTGGAGAAGACATAATCATCACAATTAACATTGGAAATTGGAGAGAGATGGGAGAGAGATGGTGAGGTGGTGAGAGAGGGAGAGTGACACTTGTCCTCGTTGTGTCGTTACGGGTATTAATTACCCGGTCGTAAAGGTTTTCAGGATTAAACGATTCATATTAATTCTTTTATGCTATAAACGGGTCTAATCTCTCCTCGTCTCATTTCTGACACTAAAACATCTCAATCCTAATTCACATTTCATTTAAAAGATTAACGGTTCCGATCATTTTAGCCTTTTAAAACTTAAAAGAATTTAATAGGCTTATTAATCCGTTTATTAATCCATTAAAGATTACTTCCTCATTACTCTTCTCAATTTATTCTCGGATAAACTCTTATCCTATCTCAATGACCTTAGAAGAAATTCTAGGTTCAAAGATCTTAATTCAACTCTATTCTAAGTTCATCGGTGTAAATGAATTTCTCGGCGCTCAACATCATTCTACTTCAATTAAACAAACTCTTCGGAATTTTTCTGGAAATCAATCTCATACTCATTTTCATATAAATAAACTCAACATATACGTCACATTATCATTTCAAGAAATTGAACAGATAAATTCACACAATAACACATAAGACATTCCAGACGTTTTACTCATTTCCCTTCATTTAAAAAGAAAATTTTTATTCCACAAATCTCATCTTTTAACTTACTCGGTTAGTTAACACTCTCAAAAGGTAAAAAGATTGGGGTATCACAACTATGCTGACTGGAACAGTAGTCCTCCTGACACCTGCCTGTTATCAAAGAGCAGTTCAGATGTGAGCTGGCTGTGGCATAAAAGGCTCAACCATCTGAACTTCAAGACTATGAACCGACTTGCCAGACAAGAACATGCAAAAGGCATACCAAACCGAGTATTTTCAACAACACATATCTGCAGTGCATGCCAGTTGGGAAAGTTCGCTAGATCCTTCTTCCGGTTGAAGACAACTCCATCAACCGACCGAGTGTTACAGCTGATCACATGGATCTCTTCGGGCCAGTTACACCAAAAAGCATGAATGGCAACGAGTATACCCTAGTTGTAACTGATGATTTCTCCAGATATACGTGGACCATTTTCATGCGTCACAAAAGTGAAACCCGAGATGAGCTACCCAAATTGATGGATCGGATATCGACCCAACAAGAGATGAAAATTATTTCCATCCGATCAGATCGTGGAACCGAGTTTCTAAATGAAACCATCATCGAGTACTGCGAGAAGCATGGAATAACTCATCAAACATTAGCTGCACGTACTCCGCAACAGAATGGAGTAGCTGAGAGAAGGAACCGAACGCTGAAGGATGCAGCTACATCCATGTTGACAAGCTCAGCTCTGCCAAAGAGATTTTGGGCTGAGGCCATCAACACAGCATGTTACACTCAGAACCGGTCTCTTCTAACCAAGTGGTTGGGAAAGACACCATACAAGCTATGAAGACGCAGGAAGCCAGATATTTCATATTTTGGCGTTTTTGGTTCTAAGTGTTATATTCACAACAATGGGAAGACTCAGTTGAAAACTTTTGATGCCAAGGCTTCGAAAGGCATATTTCTTGGATATGCCGCTCGGATCAAGGCTTATAGAGTTTTCAACAACAGCTCTCATGTTGTGGAGATAACACCACATGTTAGTTTTGATGAATCTACTTTTGATTACAGGGAACAGGCTAAAGGACAACAGGCTGATCCACATGTTCCACCTGTTCTCACCAGATCACAAGCACTAAGGGAAAAGAATCTAGCTGAACCATTGGTATGGGCAACCGAGGATGATGATCCATACTCCTCTGAGGATGAATGCGAGGACCCCAGCTCATCTCAAGGGGGAACTCCAGCTGATGCCTCTCCAACTGCATCAGCATCCCAAGCCCAACCGAGCCCGGTTCAAAATGTCATCAATGTTGAGGATCCAGACTCAACAACTGATAAATCACCAGCTCAGAAGAGTCCAGCATCTCCCACAGCTCAGATCATGGAACAGCCACAGTTGGAAGAAGAAGGAAGACACAACCGAAGATGGTATGAAGATCATTCCACTGACAACATCATCGGGGATCCAACCGAAGGTGTGCGTACAAGGAGCAGAGTTGCAAATCCAGATTCGACTGAGGAAGATTCCAACACTTACGCTCAATATGCTGGGGAGTTGGCAGTTCTTGAGGAGTTCGAGCAAGCTGGAGATGTTGCCATGATTTCTTGCTTTGTAGCTGATGTGCCAGAACCGAAGACTGTTGTGGAAGCTCTCAACTGTGTTCACTGGACAACAGCCATGCAAGAAGAACTGAATGAATTTCTACGCAACTGTGTTTGGGAGTTGGTAGAAAGACCAAATGGGGTCAAAGTCATTGGATTAAAATGAATTTTCAAGAACAAGAGAGACGCCATTGGATTCATCGTGAGGAATAAAGCAAGGTTGGTAGTTCAGGGATATTGCCAACAAGAAGGAATCGATTTTGAGGACTCTTTCGCGCCGGTTGCAAGGCTGGAAGCCATCCGAATCTTTCTAGCCTATGCTGCATTTCACAAGTTCAAGGTCTATCAGATAGATGTGAAGTGTGCCTTCCTCAACGGTGATATCAAGGAAGATGTATATGTTGAACAGCCTCCCGGTTTTGAGACTGGAGATGGAAGAGTGTATAAGTTGAAGAAAGCTATCTATGGCTTGAAACAAGCACCCAGGGCTTGGTATGACACTCTTTGTGGTTTTCTTCTGAACTCGGGGTTCAAACGAGGGTCAGTTGACAAAACACTGTTCACCATCAAAGTTGGAGAAGATATACTTGTTGTGCAAATCTACGTCGACGACATCATATTCGGTTCCAAGTCGGAGGAGCTGTGTGAAAAATTCTCCAATCTCATGAAGGAGAAGTTCGAGATGTCGATGATGGGCGAGATGAATTATTTCTTTGGACTTCAGGTGAAGCAGTCATCAAAAAGAATTTTTATCAATCAGTCCAAGTATACAAAGGAGCTTATCATCAAGTTCAGATTGCAGACAAGTAAGATAACAAGGATCCCGATGAATACTAACTGGAAGATTGAACCTGGAACTGAGGAAAAGCTCATAGATGCCAGTAAGTATAGAGGGATCATCGGTTCTTTGCTATATCTAACTGCCAGTCAGCCAGATATATCTTACACGGTTGGAGTGTGTGCTTGGTTCCAAGTTCAACCGAGGGAAGCTCACATGTTGGCAGCAAAGAACATCATCAAGTATCTGAAGGGCACAGTAAATGTTGGGTTGTGGTATCCAACCGACGACAGCATCAAACTGATCGGATACTCAGATGCAGATCTAGCCGGAGATCGGTTGGACAGGAAGTCCACATCTGGACATTGTCAGTTCATGGGAAGCAAGCTAGTTTCGTGGTTCTCCAAGAAACAAGCATGTGTTGCCACTTCTACAACCGAGTCAGAGTATATGGCTGCCCGTAGCTGTTGCATGCAAGTGTTGTGGCTCAAGCAACAGCTGAAAGACTATGAAGTAGCAACTGGACAGGTTCCTATTCATTGTGATAGCTCAAGTGCCATTGCTATCTCTTTGAATCCCGTTCACCACTCTCGGACGAAGCATATTGACATCCGACATTATTTCATCTGAGACCATATTGAGAAGAAGGACGTATCCATGGAGAAGATTCCAACTGAGATTTAAAGAGCTGATATCTTCACCAAACCTCTAGCCGAAGCGCGGTTCAAAATGTTATGTGATTTACTTGGATTGTTGGATCCATCAGATGAGGAACCAGCTGAGGTGAAGAGATAGATATCCATCTGAGGATGAAGCTCAGATAAAGGGAGAATCTCAGATGCAGATCACTAACCGAAGACATCAGATGCGGATTGCCAACCGATGACATCAGACGTCAGCTGAATAGACGAACTCGAGTCAGCTGATGGTATGCTGCAACGTTGGATCAGACGTCAGCTGAACAGACGAACTCGAGTCAGCTGATGGTATGCCGCAACATTGGAACACAGCTGATTCCAACATCAGCTGATAGGTGAACACAGCTGATTCCGACATCAACTGGCAGATAACATTTATGGTTGAAGGTGTTATGATCTTAAATGAGAATGTTTGAAATAAATTCAAACATTCCTGAGCATGTCAGTTACATTAAAATAACCATCATGCCGCATTTAATGTAAAGTACGGCTGAACATCTATAGCCTACTTTATAGTGCGACTGGGTTGACATGAAAAACTGTACACTTTCTCACGCGTTGGTTGGAACTCGGTTCATGACGTCAAGTCAAAGCTAGTCAACAGTCGCGTAATCTCAGCCGTTGATGGATTCGCGCCATTTAACCCTAGCCGTCGATTTCAACCGAGTCAAAACCTATAAAAGGCGGAAAATCAGGAAGTGATCTCTTACCTTCCTCATTCGTGTTTATCTGCAGTTACTATTCATCATCTTCTCAGATTTTGTCTAATTGTTTTCTGCAAGATTTTCTTTCCTTCCTATATATATATCTTCTCAGTGATTTTAAATGGCTCCCAAAGGAAAGAAAATGGCTTCTTCCGGACCCTCTCTTGTCCCCACCTCGTATGAAGAATCGTTCGATCTGCTGGTTTCAAAGATTCACTTCGAGCACATTCTTTCCGATGAAGAATTGGAGTCGCCGGTGTTGGCTCCCCTCGCAAGTATCCTCAAAGATAATGGCCTCCTGGAATGGGCAAAGCTCTGCCCCACCCACCTGCTCAGGCGCCAGGTCGGCGAATTCTACCTCAATCTGCAAACCTCCATCGATAGCAGAGAAGGAGTGACTACAGAAGTTTCCTGCCGCCAACGCGATGTTCCGGCTAGAACCATTCGCCGTGTTTCTTTCCCCATCGCAGTTTCCGACGTCCTTCGTCACGTCATTCCAGTAAACCACACCGCCATGGACTTCATTGAAAACATAACCGACGAGCAAGCTGATGAGTTTCTGGAGAATGCTCTGATCACGCAGGAGAGGTTGAAGAGCATTATGCAAAGGACGAAATTGAAGCCAGAACATCGACTCATGTTCGATGTTGTGTCCAAGGTAGTTTTCGGCTATAGTGGAGCCTTCGGCGACATCAGCCGACCAAAGCTGAAGCAGTTGTTGGCGTTGGAGCACAAACACGAGATCAACTGGTTCCAATATTTTCTGAACCAGCTGATCCTGGAGAAGCAGAAGATCTCCGAGACCACAACCAACTCAGGGGAGAGACTGTTGAGTGTCAAGGGGACGCTCAACTTCGGTTGCAAGATCTCAGCTCTGATCTTGATCGCAACCGAGGATCGGAATATAGTCTGGGAGGATTGCGAAGAAACCCCAGTGAAGAGGTTGATGCTGTTCCCAACAACGAAGAAGGCGCATGAGGTGATTAGGAGTGTATATACTCCTAAGGAGAAGAAAGATACTGCGAAGACTGCTGAACCCACAGCTGAGGAGGTACCAGCTGTCAGTCGCCCCACAAAATCCAAAGCTGCACGCCGATGAAGGGTTGAGTCGGAGACAGAGAAGGCGGAGGAACCTGCCCAGAAGAAGCTGAGGGTAAGGTTCAAGAAGACAGTTGTAGAGCCAGCTGAAGAGCCAACTGAGGTGCCAGCTGAAGAACCAGCTGAGGAGCCAGTTGAGGTACCAGCTGAGGAGCCAGCCGAGGAGCAAGGTGTTGATGCACCAGCTAAGGAAGAGGCGCCAGTTGAGACGGGACCAGCTGAGGAGCCATCCGAGTCGAGCCACTAAGCTGAGGCAGCTACCTACAAGATCGTTCCTCGAGCTGCTGATGAGGCTGAAGGGATGGAGATAGACGTGACTTCGGATGCTTCTTCCTCCTCTGAGGAAATTGAAGACGCTCCAACCTCCCCCACGGCAGGAGTTGATGCCGTACCGCCCCCAGAGCCTCTTGCTCTTTCAACCGAATCACAACCAAATATTCCGAGCTCACTGCTCGATGCCAACATTGTGACCACTCCTTCGGACAATGTTGAGGAACCGATTGAAACCCCCATCCCCACAAAATCTGATATTCCGAGCTCCTAGCTCGATGCCAATGTTGTGACCGACTCTTTGACTAACATTGATGAACCATTTGAACCTTTGCCATATGATCTATCCCCCTCCCCAATAGACGATGAAGCTGACCTTCAGGCAGTTGCATTGGAGTACGAAGGCAAGGTGGCCTACTGCTTTCAAAAGCTAATCGGGATGTTCCCAGAAGCTCGTGACATGCTAATTTTTGCTACTCTTGGAAACGAGTTGTTGTACCAGTTCAACCTGATCTTCAGTCATTGGTATGTGAAGGAAGATACAATCAGGGTATACAGCTGGGACAGACTGAAGGCGGACGAGTCTCGCATCCGAGACTACTTCAAGTATACCAACCTGGAAGTCACCTACAACAACAAGGTGGCCCTGCTGACGCGTCATCTAGACCTCAGCAAGGCAGAAGGCATGGATACAAGAGAAACAACTGGACAAGAGTGCATTGATTTCCTTGACAAAATGCTAATCCAGTCAGCTGACTTCCTCAATGATATGGACGCAGCCGCCGCCGCAGCAAAGAATGAAGAAGAGGAGCTGCAACTGTACTTGGCCAACCGTCAAGCCATAGTTCCAGTTGAACAGTCAGCTATGATTGAACAAGCCCCTCCAGTTGATCAGCCAACTCCATCATCTGAAGAAATCTGTGAGCTGATAGCTAAAAGGGTGAACCAGCTGAGGACAAAATTGCTTGCCAACTTTCAGCAACACAAAGACGATCAGTTGAGGATGTTGGAAGCACAAGAAGAGAAGAACAAGCAGCTGGTGGAGGAGAATGCTTCACTGAAGACAAAGCTGGATGAATTCTCCTCCTCCACCAGCCAAGACATTTCGGATTTGAAGACAACTGTTCTGGGGATGAAGTCTGAGCTGAACGTTTTCCAATCCTTGTCTGATTCCAACCTCGCTAAATCCCAACAGACTCTGGATGAAGAATGGGAGTCTAGGTTCGAGTCAAGATGGGCTGAGTTCGTTGCTTTCCAGACGGAGACAACTGAAACATTTGCTGGATCGAGGAAAGCCGAACAAGAGCGTCATGACTCCGAACTGGCAAAGAAGGTGGAAATCGAGTGCGCGGTCGATAAACTCTTCAACCGCTTTCAACTAGCCGAACAACAGCTCATCTCTCTGGATGGTTCAGTAGCAAGCCTTGTTGCTGATACCAAAAAGGGGGAAGATAAAGAGGCGGATGTTGAGATGCAGGGGGAAGAAGAGACCCAAGCCGAGGAAGCGATGCCAGCTGCAGCAAAATCTCAGCTGAGGAAGAAGATGAAGAAGTCCGCTCCCAAGTCAACCGAAGTCGGTGGAGCTGAAATGACAAAAGACTTGGAGCTGGCGGAGAAGTTTGGAGTTTCGTACAACTCCATAGCCGAGATTGCAGCCGAGCTTGATTCAGAACTCGACGGTATCACAACCGAAGAGTGTATCGCAGCTGCCAAGGCTATGGATGTTGCTGAAAAGGATTATATGAATCCGAGCTGGATCGGGAAGTTCGCTGCCAGCCAGCCCAGAAGGGTAAACCAATTTGAAGAGGAGCTGGACAAGATAACCAAGAACTTGGACTGAAACATTGCCTCCCGCAACCGTCGCCGAATCGATAAACATCAAGTCAAGGCTGAAGCTCGGCTGAGACAACAGAGGTTGCCAGGGAAGGTGAAGGTCCAAAGTCAGTTTAGGCATGTCGACAAATGGATGCCAACTGAGTGGAACGAGAAATGGGAGCTTTTCAAGCAGGAGTTCGTAAATGACTTCTACTACAAGAAGGTTTACGCAACCGACGATCCGAGGAAAGCGTTTAAGGAAGCGTTGATCGAGTTGCACACTGGGGACCCGGGCATGTTCAGCCAGTTCAGGCGTGCTATGATTGAAGCAAAACTGGACTTGAACACAGTTCCGGTCCCTAAGAGGGTCACTTATCAGCCTCCCTTCCTTCCAGACTCTCGCACCCCCAACAGAACAAAGATTGCAGCTGAGGCGAGGCAAGTTTGCAAAGAGCACGGGGTTGACATTTCCAAGGAATCAACTGAAAAGAGAGAAATTTTTGTTAGAATTTTTAGCAAGTATGGGCTTCAATACTAGCTCAGTTAGTTTTTGAGCAACTGATGTAAATGTTGTCTTTTGTGCTTATCTCTGTAATCATCAGTTGTAATAAAAACTATTCAGTTATATGATTCAACTTGATGTACAATCTCTCATTGTCCAAGCTCTGAATCACAAAGTTATTTCAGTACCATGTTATAACTGTGCTAACCCTTTGATGTTTTAATCTTATAGACTGTCTAGAATTTCAGCTGAGATTTTGGATAGGTCAGTAGGATTTAGATTAGTTTGATATGTAAAGAACTTTATAAGGGTTTTACAGTTTTAGAGTCTTGATCTGTAAGGGTTTTGGCATCATCAAAAAGGGGGAAATTGTTGAGAAATTTATTAAAGTTTTGATTGATTCCAAAACCAACTGACCCCAACCGAGTAGATGTTGCCAGATCCTAATGTTAGTAGTTAGGCTCGCTGTTTGAGCATTGTTAAGATTTCATCTTTACAGGACTCTAGCTGAAGACGGCAACAAAGCTTCACTCGGATAGAACATCAGTTGTGAGGAAGACAACTGAGCGTTCATCAGATGAACATTCAAGGAGGAAGATGCAAAAGTCAACCAAGTATTCAAAAGGAGAAGTTGTAAGAGAACATCAGATGGAAGAAAGTCATCTGAGCGTTGAAACCCAACTGATCAGATACAACAAAGACAACTGAGCGTTCAGATTCAGAACATCAGTTGTAGGACTCGAACCAAGAAGATCAACAGCATAAAGTTCAAGTCAGCTGAGAGTTCAACTGTTAGCACTCAGATAGAACATCAGCTGAAGAACAAGTCAGATGAAGATCGAAATTCTCAACCGACCATCCATTGTGCAAAGACTAATGTTGAGATTTGAAATTCAAACAAGGAAGTCACGTGAAGGTTTGACTCTCTGTCATTACCTCATTTGGCCCAACACAAGGCTGTCTCAGATGGAAAGCAGAAGCATGCAGTTGCCAAATCTGGAAAGTCTGCAGAGATGAGAGACAAGCCATCGCTTTCAAAGAACAGAGATCAACAGCTCTTCCAACGGCTAGTTGATTCTCTCTGCCTATATATAGAGGCCTTCATTCATTCGAGAGAAGATATAGAAGACACGGGAAACACATGACAGACAAGAGCGAGAAGAAATCAAAGAGCGAAAGAATTAACCAAATACTTCACACGAGCTGAGCTGCATTCAATCTCTTAGAACATCATTAGTTGAGAGTTCTAGAGAAACAGATTCTATCTTAGTGTCTTTTGATCCAACCTTGAGAACATCACTTGTTGAGAGTTCGTAGAGTGTTAGATCATAGCTCACTTCTTGTTCGAGCTATTAGTTGGAACCCCACCCTTTCTTTCACCTGAAAAGGTTATTAGGACCCTACTCTTCCCGTAACTGAGTAGACAGGTTGATTAGTACCCGTAAACTAATCTGTAAGGTTGATAAGTACCCGTAAACTTATCTCAACGGTTGCAAAGCCCGCGTAAGCTTTGTGGTTTGTCCAGAAGAACTTGGACTGAGTTGTGTGGACTCACAACTCCCTGTGGACGTAGGAGTTCTCTCTGAACCACGTTAAATCTTATGTGTTGTGTTTATTTTCAGTTATCTTATTACATATTCAACTGACTTTCTAACCTGCATACAAACTGCACTTTTCCATATCAACTGTCTTGGTTTTTGACCAACCTTGCACTTAAGTGTGAGTTAATTTTATACGAGTTTATTTCCACCACATTCCGCACAGCACTTCACTTCCAACCAAGTGTTTCTTACTCGGTTGTGATTCCAACTGAGTTGCATTACTCGGTTGCGTTATTTTTAGGGGGTTGTTTTAAAAAGTTTTATCTGGTGTATTCTCCCCCCCAATACACCAGAACTCGTATCGGGACCATCAGCTTCCTTTCACGTGACTGGCTCCAACGATGTTGAATCATCTTAAACTTCATCATTATTAGGATCATCAATAATGTCAGTCACAATTTCTTCTAAACTTTGAATTTGTGAATATTCATCATTTTCACCCGGATAATCCAACAAGTTGTTGACGTTCATTTGATTGCGATAACCATTTGATACCTTTTAGATGAGAAGCCACAGTTGGGTGTTGTGAATTTATTTTTTCCATATTGAGATTTATATAGTAATTGTTTTATTCATCATGGTTGAATATATTTAATTAGCTATGAATATAATTAATTAATTTCAATGAATTGGTAGTCTGTACATGAATATAAGACTTAATTAGATACAATGAATTGATAATGTACAGGAATATATACTGTAAATATAATTAATTTTTTGATTTTAAAAATTCACTCTTTTAATAAATTATTAATTTATCGATATATTAATACCTCTCTAAATTAATAAATTTTTATTGTCCCAAGGCTATTAATTTATAGAGGTTTTTATCGTATTATGCATGCAATTTATTCTCTTCCATTGTTTCTATCATAAATTAACTATGATAAACTTATTCTAAATTATTAAAAAAATATATTGGGAATGAATTATCTAAAAAACTATTGTGTTGCAACATATATATTTCAATAAATTGCTTATATTTTTTTCAACTAATATTTCTTGAATTCTTAAAATATAAAAATATATGAAAACACAATGTAGAGACGTTAATATTTGCATTAGATCAGACCCTACACTAATTTTTCATCGTATCTACATTTTTTCCCACACATTAATTTATTTAATTTGTCACGCATTCAAATGAATTTGTAATGGATTGTATATGTATATTAATTTATTTACTTTAGTTTATGATAAATAAAGATGAGAAAGAAAATTATTTATATTTGCCAAGTTACAAATCAATCAAATTCAATTAGTGATAAATTAAGCTTTAGTAATTATACCCTAATGGTGCGCTTTACCAATTTTTAATAAGAATCGAGCATGATTGTACCCCGGCGGTGCGTCACTCAGACTCATCACGTCGTGGCCACTGCAAATCGGCCCGCACGATACCCCGTCGGGGCACCGTACGAAATTTTGATAAGAGCCAAGCGCCGGTGCGATGCGGCGGAGCCTTTAGCCGACTTACCCTGTAGGATATTGAATGATAATTAGAGTGTAGGGGTAAGGGTGAAGAGGTTGGGATTAAATGACATCAACTTCTTATACCCTGGCCATTACAAACAGCCGAGGCCTCTACCCCGACAGTTAGTCACTCGGACTCATCACGCGGTGGCCACCGCAAATCGGGGCGCACGATACCCTTGCGGGGCATTGTACGAAACACTGATAAAAGCCGAGCGCTAGTGCGATGCGACAAAGCCTTTCGCCGACTTACCCTGTAGGATGTTGAATGATAATTAGAGTGTAGGGGTAAGGGTGAAGAAGTTAGGATAAGTGACATCAACTTCTGATATCTTGGCCATCACAAACCGCCGAGGCCTCTACCACAGTGGTGCGTCACTCGGACTCATCACGCGGTGGCCACCGCGAATCGGGGCGCACGATACCCCGGCGGGGCACTGTACGAAACCCTGATAAAGCCGAGCGCTGGTGCGAGGCGGCGGTGCCTTTCGCCGACTTACCTGGTTGGATGTTGAATGATAATTAGAGTGTAGGGGTGATGAACCCAAATATGTGTTCATTTTTCTTGTGTTTTGAGTCTTTTCAAGTCAATATGTGTTTGGGAGGACACAAAGTCGAGAAAGTATGTGCAGGGCATTACAGGATAGATGTTGGGCAAAAACCGACAGAAAATTTGTTTATACGATGTTGGGCAAGAAACACATCACAGTGGATCGTGGGTAAGACAGGCGTAGCAGGCACAGAGCGGAAGCTGTTGGGCAACATGCGTAACAGCAGCAGATTTCTTTCTCTACAAGAAAGAGAATAAGGATGGAAACTTTTCTTTCAATTGAACGTGATCTAGGAGATATCTACCATGAGAAGGAAATAAAATCGTAGCTGCATGGATAAGGAAGGAGGTGGATATGCATGGAAAGAGTCCTTTACCAACAAGGAATCTAACCAAACCCTAATTCCATCGCCTATATATATGTGTGGACGACTTTGGACGACTTGGATACCACCACCACCACTTTCATATTGTCTTTTATTAGTTCTTAGTTAGTTTGCATTTAAGTTTCGCGAATTCTTAGATTAGATTCGTTTTTAGTATTTTACTTTAGATTTCTGCTGTTGGTTGTTGACCAAGACCTACGTTGTTGACTTCGCTGTTGATCAGTTTTCTTTTCAGAATTTATTCAAGTATGTTTACTTTAATTTCCTTTGTGCTTTCTTTTATTGTTATGTCTAGCTAAATTTCTTTGCTTGGATTGGAGTAGATGATTTGAATCTAATTACTTTGTTTGAACTCGTGAGCTCTAATCGGTTTAGTTCGTTGCATGACTTTTATTCCCGAAACACTTAGGTCTAATAATTAGTTCTTGATCAAAATTGATAATTGCTTGTACACCAATTAGATATTGAGATTAAGGCAATAACAGGAATTGGGATAAAACTCGAGAGTGTCTTTCGTGCCCAAAAAGGTAATTAGTGTTGGAAGCAGTCGGTATTGACTTACCTCTTGGCTGTCTTGGGTCTGATTTGTTCTTAATGCATGTTGGGCAATACAGTTGCTGAAGTGTCTTCGTGACTGTGTTGATCAACAGAAGGGATCTTGCCTTCTGGTCGAGATCTATTTAATCTGTTAGGCAAAGGCTTAGAGTATTCATGTTGTGACTTCGTGACCATTTGGGCATGAATTAATCTTTGCTTAAAACCAAGTGATAAAATATTGTAATTGAATATTCTTGCACCGATGAACGAGTGAAGGAATTAGGATCAATGATTCAAATCCAATCCAAGTACTTTTGTTATTGGATAAGTTTCTTGTTTAGATTTCAGTTTTGAGTTACAGTGAAAATCCACTACTTTAGTGACACCGAAGAGAAGACTACACCAGTTCCTCGTGGGATCGACCTCTACTTGCTACTGGCTACTTGCCTGTTGGGCAAAAGGAGAAAATAAATATTATTTGCACGAGGCTAAACGACGTCTTCATCAAGGGGTAAGGGTGATGAGGTTGGGATTCATTGACATCAACTTCTGATACCCTGGCCATCACAAACCACGGAGGCCTCTACCCCGACAGTGCGTCACTCGGACTCATCACACGGTGGCCACCGCGAATCGGGGCGCACGATACTCTGGCGGGGCACTATACGAAACCCTGATAAGAGCCGAGCACTCTAGTCACTTCGTGTTTCTTATTTTCACTTTCCATCTTTCTTTTGTGTTTTTAATCTATTTATTGAGTCAATTGTTTCGAGTCGTAGTAGTTGATGTTCTGAACAACCATGTTTTTTGTTTGTCTTATCTTCACTTCATACTTGAGGGCAAGTATGATTTAAGTGTGAGGAGATTTGATGTGTGTATTTTTGGTTGTTTAGAACTTGAGGTTTTCTATCATTTTATGTGGATATAATGCACGTTAAGGTGTTATTTTTTGCAGAAATTGTAGAATCTGAGATGCAAAAATGTGGAATGGGAAGTCAAAAACAGAAGAGATTTTGTACAAGTTTTACTATGAAATTAAAAATGCAAGAAAATATGGGCTGGATTTGTTTTTAAATATTAATTTCGTTTTTAATTATAATTAGTATTTATTTATTATTGGGCTAATTGAAGTTGTCTTAATTAAGCCCAGCCCATTTGTTTTTCTTTATTTTTCCCGGCTGACTTTGTAAAGTGTGGGGAATTCCTTTATCTTATATACTTTTTCAAGCCACCTAGGATTAGGATCAGATAGATATATATTAGGGAGAGTTATTTATTATTAGAGGTACAGACTTTTATTTTTTTCATTCTTCAACAAATTGGAGAACACGTATAGTAGACAGAAGACGACGACTTGATAGTTGGGTTTTGCGGTGACTAATTTCTGTTTTCTTTTCCATTCGTAATTTAATTATGCTTTCATTGTTTTAGTTTATCGTGTTTAATTTTAATAATATGAGTAGTTAATTTTTTAATCCGGCGAGAATATTGAAGCACTAGTTTAATAATCTGTGAGATTTACTTGTTCGTATAATTAATTTCTAGAATTTTGATTTATTCCTTGTGTTTAAGGTTAATTCCGATTTTATTTAAGCCTGATCAACTTAGATTTAATTGGATTACAGTTAATTAGTTCCTCCAATTCGTAATTGTTGGAATAGTGCTAATTAATGATAAAGCTACCATGTTCTTAGTAGGAATAAATTGGTAAACAGATTATTACTTGCGTTCTTGGGTAATTCGTTTAAATCAGATTCCTTCAAAGCTAAAAGCTATTAGAGCATTAAATCTAGGAATTGGGGTAGGTCTGCTGCATTCACAGTACCCTATAACTGGTTGGTCCTAGATAATTAATTAATCTTTGCGTCGATGATCAGAGCCTAGACTAGTGTGGATTTATTCGAAGCCGAATTACTTTTCCTTTGATTATCTCGTTTGCAATTTAGTTAATTTCTTTGTTTTCTTAGTTAATAATTAAAAGCCCAAATTTAAGGCATGGTGGCTACACCAAAATTGATTCATAGGAAAAATAAGTTATATCCCGTTCTCTGTGGTTCGACTCTGCTTATTACCATACTCATTTTGATTTTGAGCAGGATTTGCAGGAATTATTTGAGAGTATACGACGCTCACCACACAGTAATCTCAGCAATGGGTGAAGCATCGTTATGATGTAGCAATGATACAAATGTACGTAGTAGTTGACCATGTCGTTCCTGTTTGATCCACATCCACTGCAATCTCGGTAGATTGAGACGGATAATCAGGAATCTGCAAACACTCGCCATCACCTTCCAACATTTCCAGCACTTTACTCATTAATGGACGATCATCGGTATTCATCTGTATGCACCACAATGCAACTATTGTAATCTTCCGAACAAGTCTCCTCATACTATCATTATCATCATTATCTTTGCCAACTATTTCAATCTCAATCTCTCTGCCTTGGTTAATGCAATCGTAAATCCAGCATGGGAAATACTTGCTAGAATTATCATTGTTTCCTTTGAATTCTCTATTTAAGCCCACCAATTCCATCAACAACATCCCGAAACTATACACATTAGCTTTGTAAGAGACTGCGCCAATAATTCTATTGATCAGCTCTGGAGCAACATAGCCTATCGTTCCTCTCACATCAGTTAGGGTCACCGTGTTCTTCTCTATTGAAAAAAATTTTGCTAACCCAAAATCAGATAATTTCGCAACAAACTTATCATCAAGAAGTATATTATGAGGCTTGATGTCAAAATGCAAAATCTGGACATCGCACCCTTGGTGCAAATACTTGATCCATCGCGCCACTCCAACTACAATCTGAAACTTTGTGTCCCAATTCAAGGAAATCAGTTTTTCTCGGTTGAAGATGTATTTTTCAAGAGAACCGTTTGGCATGAAATCAAAGAAGAGGGTACGCTTGGAGCCTTGAGTACAATATCCAATTATTTTCACCACATTTACATGGTGGATCCTTCCAATAGTTGCGATTTCATTCATAAAGTCTTGGCCCTTTCTTCCTGATTTTCCAAGCAGTTTGACTGCAACAAAATTGCCACTTCGGAGCTTCCCTTTGTAAACAGAACCATAGCCACCTTCACCTAGCTTATCTCGAAAATGTCTTGTCATTCTTCTTGATGAGGTGTGCCTGCAAAAGTAAAAGAAAAGAAGCTGAGGACTTGTCTGCAAAATGTTCTAACTCGGATGGCTTATTTGCAAAGTCGGGTTTAGTTGTTGTAACAACTTTGGTGAGCTGGCAGAGAAGGATCGAGAAGTCTTCTTATACTTTGTAGTTAGGGTTTGCTGATTCAATTCAGTTTTTCCACTGTTGTTGTGTTGCTCTGAGAAGAGAGAGTTAGAGAGAGAGAGAGATCTGAGAAGAGAGTAGTCTGTGTTCTTGGCTTGAGAGCTATCTTCATTGTATCTCTTATAATCTGTCTATTGTTTTGGTGGCTCGTTTCAGTCACGGTATAGTGAAAATCATTGTTGGCATCCTTGCCCGTGGACGTACAGTCACATCGACCGGAACCATGTAAAAATCGCTCGTGTCGTTTTCATTTCCTGTGCTTGTTTTTCTCTATCTTGAATCTAGTTTAGATCTTGTGTGTTTGTGCGATCTGTTGGATCTTGTTTTCATAACAAGTGGTGCCGTCTGTGGGAAGCGGATCCTGCGGTGTGTGGGTTAAATCGACAAAGATCTGAAGAGATCTGAGTAGATCGAAGTTGGTTGAAGTAGGTCTGAACGGTTATCGCACAGATCTAGAAGATCTAAGTCTAGATTCATGGCCATGACGACGGCAAAGTTCGATACCGAGAATTTTACAGGCAAAAAAGATTTTGCTTTGTGGAAAGTGAAGATGAAGGCAATTCTGGTCCAGCAAGGGCTTGCAGATGCTCTTCTGAGCGACAAATTGCCGGAAAAAGATGAAGATAAGGGAAAGCGGAAGGAGATGGTTCAGAAGGCTCATAGTGCAATCATTCTCTGTCTCGGAGACAAAGTGCTGCGTGAAGTAGCGAAGGAGGAGACGGCGGCTGGTGTCTGGTCGAAGCTGGAAAAGTTGTACATGACGAAGTCATTAGCAAATCGTCTGTACATGAAACAGAAGTTGTACTCCTACAGGATTCATGAAGAGAAGAGTATTCTGGACCAGCTTGATGAGTTTAATAAAACCCTAGATGATTTGGCGAATCTGGAGGTTACTCTAGGAGATGAAGACAAAGCTATTCTTCTCCTTAATGCGCTTCCTAGATCTTACGATCACCTGAAGGATGCAATGTTGTATGGGAGGGATTCTTCAATCTCTCTTGAAGAAGTGCAGACTGCTCTGAAATCCAAGGAACTATAGAGGTCTATAGAGTCAAAATCGTCTGCTACTGGTGAAAGTCTTAATGTGAAAGGGAAATTCAAGAAGCCTTGGAAAGGAGGTAAGAAACATGGTGATGAATCAAAGGAGAGTGAAGGCGGCAGTGCAATAATCTGTCATTACTGCAAGAAGCATGGCCACATAAGGAAGGATTGCTACAGCTGGAAGAGGAAGAAACAACAAGCTCAGAAGAAGACCTCATCACATATTGATACTGCTGACATTGCTCAGCAGTGTCATGGGGCAGAATCCCTGCATATTCTTGACTCAATAGCTCTTAATATTTCTGATTCCAGCTTGTCAAATGTTTGGATTCTTGATACCGATTGCAGTTTTCACATGTGTCATAACAAACAATTGTTTCATACTTTGCAGGCTAGCAGGTCCGGAGCTGTAGTGCTAGGAAATGATCAAGTATGTCCAATAGAAGGCATTGGATCAATCAAGCTGAAACTACATGATGGATCTGTTAGAATCTTTACAGATGTGAGGTACATTCCTACTCTCAAGAGAATCTCTTGGTTGGTTAGAGATAACTGGTTGTGAATACATGTCAAGTAATGGTAACTTGAAAGTCATTAAAGATGCTAAAGTAGTCTTGAGAGGGACCAGGCATGATACCTTGTATCATCTGTTGGGGCATACTTTAGTGGGTAATTCTGATCATGTTTCTGATAATGAGTTAAAACTATGGCATGCTAGACTATGACATGTAAGTGATAAAGGTTTAACTGAACTTAAGAAGCAAGGCATTCTGAAATTAACTAATGGGGTTAAACTAGATCACTGTGAAGATTGTGTCTTAGGAAAGAGTAAGAAACAATCATATCCTGTTGGAAAGCATACTTCTACACAGCCTTTGCAATATGTTCATTCTGATCTGTGGGGGCCATCTAGAACTTTAACTCTAGGTGGAGCAAGTTATTTTCTGTCTATAATTGATGATTATAGTAGGAAGGTATGGGTTTATATCTTAAAGCATAAATCACATGCATTTGACAAGTTTGTTGAGCGGTGTAGATCTGTAGAGAATGAAAAAGATTGCAAGTTAAAGTGTTTGAGGATAGACAATGGACTGGAGTTCATTGTTGAGAAGTTCATAGAGTATTGCAAGTCTAAAGGGATTAAGTGACACAAAACTGTTCCTGGCAACCCTCAACAGAATGGAGTGGTGGAAAGGATGAACAGGTGACTACTGGAGAGAGTTAGATGCGTGCTAACTAGCTCAGGTCTGCCTGCCAGGTTCTGGGGGGAAGCTGTGTCTACTGCAGCTTACTTGATCAATAGGTGTCCTTCATCAGCAGTTGGAATGAAGACTCCTGAAGAGTTGTGGTATGGGAGAGCTGCAGATTATTCAAACTTGAAGAGTTTTGGATGTCTAGCCTACTCACACATTAGGCAGGACAAGCTAGAGCCTAGGGCTCTCAAGTGTGTAATGACTGGGTATCCTGATGGAGTAAAGGGGTACAGGTTGTGGTGTATGGAGCCAAGAAGAGGAAAGACTATCATCAGCAGAGATGTTACATTCAAAGACGATGTGATGCCATTCAAGCAACTTCCTAGTTTAGAAGGGGATGGTGGTTTCGAGGTGGAGTCTGAAAAGCAAGATCACTCATCTAGAAGTGCAAAATCTGGAGAAGAAGTTCAAGTGAGGACAGAGGCTCATGATGAGAGTGGGTTATCTTCTGAGACAGATTCGAGCAGCTATCATCTTGCAAGAGATAGGATTAGAAGGGAGATCAGGCCACCACAGAGATATGGGCATTCAGATTTGGTTTCTTATACATTTCATGTTGCTGAGGAAATAGTGTACAAAGAGCCTCAGTATTACAAAGAAGTTGTGTCTTGTTCAGATAAGGCTCACTGGATTCAAGCTATGAAGGAAGAGATGGATTCTCTTGTCAGAAACAGAACTTGGAAACTGGTTAATAAACCTACAAGTCAGAAGTGTGTGACCTGTAAGTGGATTTACAAGAGGAAACTTGAAGTCAGAGGGGACAAGGAAGAGATTAGATACAAAGCAAGGCTTGTAGCTAAAGGATTCACACAGAGAGAAGGAGTAGATTTCAATGAAATCTTCTCACCTGTTGTCAAGCAAACTTCCATAAGGCTATTGCTAGCCTTAGTTGCTCAGATGGATCTGGAGCTACATCAATTAGATGTAAAAATAGCTTTCTTGAATGGAGAGCTGGAAGAAACCATCTACATGACCCAGCTAGAAGGTTTTGAGGCCAATGAATCACAAGTCTGCCTATTGCAGAAGTCACTTTATGGACTTAAGCAAAGTCCATAAAGTGGAACAAGAGATTTGATGAATTTATGATTGGTATTGGTTTTAACAGATCTTTGCATGACAGGTGTGTGTATTTGAAGAAACTTGCTGGTTCAAGGATGGTTTATCTGCTGCTGTATATTGATGACATGTTGGTAGCTGCAGAGTTAAAGTCTGACATTGAAGATGTCAAGAGAGCTCTGCATGAAGAGTTTGATATGAAATACCTTGGTGAAGCTAGGAGGATCCTGAGGATGGATATTTACAGAAGTAGAGGCACTAACAAGTTGTTGCTGATGCAGTCAGATTATGTCCTCAAGATTCTGAAGAAGTTTAACATGGATGAAGCCAAAGCAGTAAAAATACCTCTTCAACAACATGTGAAGCTGTCTGAAGATCAGAAACCTAAGAATGATGAAGAACTGGTGGAGATGAGCAGAGTTCCTTATGCTAATGCAGTTGGCAGCATCATGTATTGTATGCTGTGTACCAGACCAGATTTAGCACATGCAATAAGTGTGGCAAGCAGATTCATGGCAAATCCTGGGAAAACACATTGGGAAGCATTGAAGTACATTCTGAGGTATGTAAAATGTACTTTTGATTATGGACTAATGTTTCAAAAATGTAGTGTTGCAGGTAATATAGGTTTACTTGGCTATGTGGATTAAGACTATGCTATTAATGTTGATAGCAGAAAGTCTCAGACAGGATATGTGTTTACCTTGTTTGGTACTGCAGTTAGCTGGAAGTCTATGCTGTAGTCTGTGGTTGCTCTCTCAACTACTGAGGCAGAATATATGGCTGTAACATAAGCTGTGAAGGAAGGAGTTTGGTTGAAAGGAATGGTGCAGGAGCTGGGAGTTGATCAAGGTCCGGTTGTGATACTTTGTGACAGCCAGAGTGCAATTCACTTGGTAAAGCACCAAGTTTTCCATGAGAGATCAAAGCATATAGATGTGAGGATGCATTTTGTGAGAGATATAGTAGAAAAGGGTGAAGTGCAGATTCTTAAAGTTTCAACTTTGGAGAATGCAGCGGATGGATTGACCAAGGCTTTGCCAGTTGCAAAGTTTCAGCACTGTCTTGAGTTGATCGGTTTGGGCTCACATCGAGCTCAAATAGGTGGTCCAGTTTAAAGAAAATTGGAGTTTGGCAAGGGTGTCGAGTGATGGTTTTTTCAACTATGCAGTCAAGGTGGAGAATTGATGAGGTGTGCCTGCAAAGTAAAAGAAAAGAAGCTAAGGACTTGTCTGCAAAATGTTCTAACTCGGATGGCTTATTTGCAAAGTCGGGTTTAGTTGTTGTAACAACTTTGGTGAGCTGGCAGAGAAGGATCGAGAAGCCGTCTTATACTTTGTAGTTAGGGTTTGCCGATTCAATTCAGTTTTTCCACTGTTGTTGTGTTGCTGTGAGAAGAGAGAGTTAGAGAGAGAGAGAGATCTAAGAAGAGAGTAGTCTGTGTTCTTGGCTTAAGAGCTATCTTCGTTGTATCTCTTGTAATCTGTCTATTGTTTTGGTGGCTTGTTTTAATCACGGTATAGTGAAAATCATTGCTGGCATCCTTGCCCATGGACGTACGGTCGCATCGATCGGAACCACGTAAAAATCGCTCGTGTCGTTTTCATTTCTTGTTCTTGTTTTTCTCTGTCTTGAATCTAGTTTAGATCTTGTGTGTTTGTGTGATTTGTTGGATCTTGTTTTCATAACACTTTTGATGTCTAAGTAGGAATACCTGATTGGTGTGAGTCTGTTGTCGCTTTGTAAGAATGATTCGATTGTGTTATACGACGATAGATGCCTTCCTCGGAATTTATAAATCAAAAGCCACAACGCAAAAGGAAAAACTATGATCCTTGGTGCCAGGGTGATGGTGCCTGCCATGAGATGGAATAAAAGAAGGAAAAGATCCTTAAATGCTTACTCTTTACACCCCAAAAATACAGATACATTGGACATAGAATAAAGAGCATAATTAAATTCTCACCGATGACTAGTTCAATGGCCACTTGAGCCGGTGTGCCAGCCTCTGCAAGCACATCGAGTCCATGATAAGCAAAGAAGAACATCTGAGTCAATAATAATACAAGAATAACAGAGATTAGGATTCTTACCGGATGGTAATACTACTAAAAATAGACCCACAGGACGATACAGGAATCTGGCCACGAAGATTAGACCAAAGATGGCGGCTACAAGAGCGCTTACTACAGTTGCACATAAAAAGCCTGGAATGTTTTTGACAATATATCAGAATCAACAAGTTGAGTTTTTCTGTCTTGATATCAGAAACTTGATGAAAAGCAAACAAAAATGATGAAATATTCCGTGAAGCGAAATGAACAACTTACCTACAATAACCAGAAGCATGGGGGAGAAGATCTGCATACATACAAAAACAGGAGTAGCACTGAGGATTATGAAGAAGGCAAAAAACTCATAGGCGACGCGTCGCACCCTATGCGACCGTGCGTGGGGTGCACGCGTCTATAATTTTTTTTTTCCAATTTTTTTTTCTTTTTTCCTTTTTTCAAGTTTCGTCTTTTTCTGTTTTTTTTTTTTAATTTTCAGCTTTTATTTCAATTTTTTTTTTAAATTGTACCCTTTTTTGTTTGCCGTTTCGTTTTTTTATTTGCCGTTTCTTCTTTGGTCAAGATTCGAGTGAGGGGAGCCGAAGTCCTCGGAGCGAGTCGAAAAAGTCCAAATTGTTGCCCGCCGATTATCCTTATATTAGTATTTGGAGCGAAGACGGAGCCGTAAAATCGGAGCAGAAAAAAAACTGAATTAAAAAAAAATTGACCCGGCCAATGGGTCAACCCGGGTTGACTGGGTCAACCCGACCCAACCCGGTCGCATGGCCCGTGCGACTTGCTGCCTAAGTGTTGCTCTATGAAGAAATTGAAGAAAAGTAAGTCCAAAGTTTGATTACTAATTAATTCATCCTTACCTTGGAAAAAGTACATGAAATTATCACCCCAAATTGTGATTGCGGGTGGTGATCCTCTGCACAAGATACACATGGTGATGAGTTCAAATCCATACAAGTCAGAGTCATGGATTTCTGAAAGCGATACGTTCTTCAGATACTTAAATTTCCACGACGTCATCACTATCATATCTTCCCTGCACGTTTCTGTCACCTCTGAGGCATTCAAGAAATTAAATTAATTCAAAATACCTAATAAATAAAGTATAGCCATTTTTAATTGATCAAATTCGAGAAGACCCACCACACATTTTGTTAAAGGAATCCATTTGCATTTTAAATAAGTCCAGCCCAATTATTTATTTTCTTAATAAACAAGCTTAGCCCAAACCTTAATTAATCAAAGCTCATATCAAATTTTATTAATCTTCAAATATTTGTTTTTTCTCCTTCGGCAACAGAACACACACACACCCACATCCTCTCTCGTTTTCATCGAGTGCACAGACCCTCTCCTCTCTTCTTTTTCTCCGGCAGAACAAACACCGGTCGCCGCCATCTTCCTGCCGTCACACGGTGGCGTCGTCTGATACGAGCCATCTTGGTTCAAGGAGTACAAACAATGCTCCTCCAGCAGCTCGAGAGTGTCCAAGCCGCAATAAAAGACCACCATGATATCTTGTTGATTATTATTGCTTTTAGTTGTTTATTGCTATTATATATTTTGCTAATTATTACTATTATTATATTAGGGATAGGTTGTAGCCTTACTTTTGGTGTCTTGCACGGCACCTCTTGACTTTTGGGGGTTTTGCTTTCATATAAAAGCATAGCTTGTTTTAGGGCCGCCGATCATCTATGAAAATTTGCCCAGTTTAAGCTTTTCATTTTGTTTTCAAAGAGCAAGCACACGCTCGAAGTGTGCAACTGATACAGTTCGTATAAATTTGGTGCTTTCATTGAGAGTAGAATCAATGGACGATGAGAAGATGAAGTTTCCGGCAGAGCTCGAACTCGGGCAAGCAATGAATCAACTCAAGGCGCAATTCGAGCAACATCTAAAGATCTATGATCAGAACACGATGCAACAACAGAATAAATACCAAGATGTTGTCAACACGCTGGGTGAACTCAAGAACATGATGCACACACTTGTACAAGCGGAAGGCCCAAAAGGAGAAGGACGAGGTGCGCCGTGGAATCATTAGAGCAAACAATGGAATTTTCAAGGTAGAGGTAATTCTATGAAACTCGATCTACCTAGATATGATGGGACTGATACTTTGGGATGGATTTTTCGCATACAAGAATATTTCGATTTCCATGGAACCCTTCTAGAACAGAGGTTGAGAATTGTGGCCTTCAATTTAGATGGCAAGGCAGCAGAGTGGTATCAATGGCTAAAAACAAACCGACGCCTCACCGTGTGGAATAATTTCCTAAGTGAAGCTCGCCTACGGTTTGGGCCAACACAATTTGAGGATTTTACAGGAAAACTATCCAAACTAACACAAATTGGGTCGGTCGCAGACTACCAAGCAGAATGCGAATCCTTGATGAATATGGTTGTGAGTTTATCCGATGAGCTTCTTTCATCCATGTTCATATCAGGACTCCGCGATGAGATTCAACGAGAGTTGTTGATATCTCGACCGGCGAATCTTGTCGAGACTTTCTCCTTGGCTCGACTATATGAGTCATGCTATTCAGGAATGCCGATGGCTAATCGACCCGTCAATAAGTGGAATACAAGACCATCTCAACACTCATCACCACGGCGTATAGCGTCAGATCATACTTTTCCGTCGAGCTCTTTTAGTCAAACTACACCAACAGTAGTGAAAGCTCCAAATACTACAGTACCTTTGCAAACTTCAGTCGGAGCTTATAACAAGAATGAGAAGTCCAAAATTCCTATTAGGGGATTGTCGTCTGCAGAAATGCAGGAACGACGGAACAAGGGTCTGTGCTATAACTGCGATCAGCGGTGGTCTATGAATCACCGATGTTCAAATCTGTTTATGATTTGTGGAGGAGGAGAGGGAGAAGAACCAACAACCGAAGATGAAAACGAGACAAAAGAAGAGAAGGAAATTGCAATTACGGGTGATGTATCCACCCTACAGACCATTTGTGGATCCACTACACCACGTTCTCTACGGCTGTGGGGTAAGTATGGGAAAACAAGGGTTCAAGTTCTAATTGATAATGGTAGCACACACAATTTTGTGCAACCATCAGCAGCCCAACGTTTGAAGCTACCAGTTGAGCGAGTTCCTGATTTCAGAGTTTATGTGGGTAATGGTGACAGTCTATGTTGTCGGCACAAATGCCCTTAGGTACCTCTCATTTTACAAGGCACTGAATTCGTGGTTAATTTGTTTATTCTAGAGATTTCGGGTCCTAAAATGGTGTTGGGATTTCCTTGGCTACAATGTCTGGAGCGAGTTACCCATGATTATCGGCAAATGACGATGGAATTTTCGTGGCAAGGGCAGACCATCACGTTGCAGGAGAATGAAGCCATGGGGCCTCATCGTATCACGATGAACCAATTGGAAGCTATGATTGAGCGAAATGATGTTCATGAGATATTTGAGATTGTGCAGATTGATAAGTCGGAGATAAATCAATCCTCTGATGAGACATTGGAGTTTCCTTTGGACTTACTGGTTGATATTCGACACGTCCTAGAGCGTCATGAGGCCGTTTTTTGCAGTCCTAGAGTATTACCTCCTAAACGCCATATTGATCACCGTATTCATCTCTTTCCAGAAACACGACCTATCAACGTGCAGCCTTATAGATATCCTTATTTTCAGATGTCGGAGATTGAAAGTATGGTGAGAGAGATGCTTGATCAAGGTATAATACAACCTAGCCAAAGTCCATATTCTTCACCGGTGTTACTGGTACGAAAAAAAGATAGAACATTCAGATTTTGCGTGGATTACAGAGCCCTCAATGCTGTCACTGTGAAAGACAAATTTCCCATTCCCACCGCTGATGAATTATTCGATGAATTGGGTCAAGCTACTTGTTTCTCTAAGCTTGATCTACGAGCCGGGTATCACCAGATCCGAGTCCATGATAGGGACATCTATAAGACGGCATTTCGAACACATGAAGGGCATTATGAGTTCCTCGTAATGCCATTCGGGCTCACAAACGCTCCATCAACTTTTCAAGCTGTCGTGAACTCACTCTTGAGGCCTTATTTACGTAATTTTGTAGTTGTGTTTTTCGATGACATATTAATCTATTCTGGGTCACATGATGCTCATGTGGAACATCTTGCATTGGTGTTACAAAAGTTGGAGGAACATCAATTCTTTGTTAAACTGAGTAAGTGTCAATTTTGCCAACCTTCTATTGAATATTTGGGTCATATCATTGATGCACAAGGGATTCATGCTGATGGACGAAAAATTGAAGCGATGGTAAATTGGCCTAAGCCGAAGATTGTTAAGCAACTACGAGGATTTTTGGGCCTAACGGGATATTATCGGCGTTTTATTCGAAAATATGCTGAAATCGCTGCACCTCTGACCTTCTCAAAAAGGGGGAGTTCTGTTGGAGTGACGAGGCGGGTGAAGCTTTTGAAAAGATAAAGGAAGCTATGACAAATGCCCCTATTTTAACTCTTCCTAATTTTAAAATTCCATTTGTGATTGAGACAAATGCTTCTGGAACTGGAATAGGAGTTGTTCTTATGCAGGAAAATCGCCCCGTAGCATTTTTCAGCAGAAAATTAAGCCAAAAGAAAAGAAGTACTTCTACCTATAACCGTGAGTTGCATGCAGTGTCTGAAGCCGTGCAAAAGTGGAGACAATACTTGTTGGGTAGAGAATTCACCATCCGAACTGATCAGAGGAGCTTGAATGAACTATTACAATAGGTAATTCACACACCGGAGCAGCAAAAACATGTATGAAAATTAGTACTCCCTTCGTCCCACATTATTTGGCTCATTTTCTCCGGGCACGGAGATTAAGAAAAAAGAGATTAGATATAAAAAGTGTAGTTAGTGTAGTTAATAAGTGATATAAAGTATTTTTTAATTGATAAAATAATATAAAATGGTGCTGGTGTGACATAAAGTGATATAAAGTGGTGCTGAAGTGATATAAAATGAATAAAGTGATTTCTTAATTATTTCCTTAAATGGAAAGTGAGACAAGTAGAGTGGGACGCCCAACATAGAAAGTGAGACAAGTAATATGGGACAGAGGTAGTAGGTTTTAATTTTCGTATCGAATACAAGACTGGTATATCCAATGCAGCGGTCGATGGTCTCTCGAGACAATTTGAACACGTGGACGAGAGTGAAGATGGTGTAGTGATGACTTTATCTCTACTACCAGGTGTCGGGTTGTTGGAAATCCTCCGAGATGAAAATCAGCACCTGCCAGAATCGGCCCAATTACATGAGGAGTAAGAGCACGGAAAGTTATCGGCAGAATATTCGGTTCGAAACGGGTTGCTGTATTTTAAGGGCCGAATTTTTGTCAGTCCTGAGTCGCCTACTAAATATGTAATTCTCCAAGAATTCCACGATACTCCGATAGCAGGCAATAGAGGAGTAGCTCGGACTTTGGTGAGACTTTCTGCCACGTTCTATTGGCCAAAAATGCGACAGGATGTGAAGGATTATGTAGCTGCGTGTTCTATTTGCCAACAAGTGAAAGCTCCGACACAAGCTCCAGGTGGACTAATACAACCTCTTCCAATTCCAACGGCCGTTTGGGAGGAAGTAACTATGGATTTCATCGTTGGGCTTCCCACATCCCAAGGGTTCACGGTGGTGATGGTAGTAGTTGATCGCCTCACAAAATATGCTCATTTTGGAGCATTGCCAACACACTTTACTGCTGTTAAAACTGCTGAGCTCTCTGTGGAGATTGTCATCAAGCTACATGGATTTTCCAATTCAATCGTTTCAGATCGTGACCCCATCTTTATGAGTAGCTTCTGGACCAAGTTATTTGAGTTGAGCGGTACTAAATTGTTAAGAAGCAGCGCTTACCACCCTCAGACGGATGGACAATTTGAGGTAGTAAACCGAGAATTGGAGCAATATTTGAGATCTTTTAGAGGAGATAATCCATCCAAGTGGCATTCTCTTCTATGTTGGGCTGAGTATTGTTATAACACTAGCTTTCATAGTGGGCTGGGAATGACGCCGTTTCAAGCTCTTTATGGCCGTCCACCACCTTTCCTTCTTCCTTATAAAGATGGAACAAGCTCAATTCAAGCCGTGGATGAAGTGATGGGTAACAGAGACAAGTTGGTGCGCGAATTGCGAGAGAATTTGAAGCAGTCACAACATAGAATGAAACAAAAGGCTGATAAAAGGCGCAGAGAGCTTCTCTTTGATGTCGGTGATCTAGTTTGGGTCAGGCTCCGACCATATCGGCAGAATTCAGTGGGTAAACGAGTCTCCAACAAGCTCACGAAGAAGTATTATGGCCCTTTTGAGGTATTAGCCCGTATTGGGGAGGTCGCTTAACGTTTGAAGTTACCCGAGGATTCTCGCATTCATCCGGTGTTCCACGTATCCTTGTTGAAACAATTTAAAGGATTAGAGCTAATGGGAATTGTTGCGACCCTACCACCAGTTTCTAATGAGGGGCATATTCGTGCAACACCAAAAGTTGTATGTGGGACGAAACAAGTTTGGAACAAAGGTAAGTTGGAAACTATGGTATTAGTACAATGGAATGAACTACCACCTGAAGATGCAGCCTGAGAATCTTTAACTGAATTATTGGAGGCGTTTCCTGAATTTCACCTTGAGGACAAGGTGACTCTTGAAGGACAGAGGGATGATACGAGCCATCTTGGTTCAAAGGGTACAAACAATGCTCCTCCAGCAGCTCGAGAGCGTCCAAGCCGCAATAAAAGACCACCGGGATATCTTGTTGATTATTATTGCTTTTAGTTGTTTATTGCTATTATATATTTTGCTAATTATTACTATTATTATATTAGGGAAAGGTTGTAGCCTTACTTTTGGTGTCTTGCACGACACCTCTTGACTTTTGGGGCTTTTGCTTTCATATAAAAGCATAGCATGTTTTAGGCCTGTCGATCATCTATGAAAATTTGTCCATGTTGCATCCCAAAAAGTGATGCACCGTATAAACTAACTATTGCGGCCAAAATTAGCCCAACATCTTCAAGAACATTCTTCACATAAGGAAAAGGGGAAATCGTTGCTCGTTTGTTGTGAATTCGGGGCCAAGAGATGAACTGCTACGCTCCCGTTTCATGTCGATGCGTGTTCGCCTGCAAAAGATGAACGTCGGGGGTGGTTCCCGGCGAACACCCTCTGAAGCCTAAGTCAGATTCGTTTCTCAAAAGAAGAGTGAGTGTTCCAGTTAAAGTAGTAGAAAGAACCTGAGAGTAAATATGAATGAGGTTGGTTATTTTTATAGGAGAAATGGATGGCTTGGAGAATAAGCTATATCTCCAGCTGTCAGTACTTACTCCAATGCCACATGGCGGGATGTGATTGTATGTGGTGTCAGGCTGGCAGGAAAAGACACGGGAGACCTGATCAGGTCTCAGGTCCAGGTCTCAGGTCTCTGATCAGGTCTCAGTTCTCAGGTCTCTGATCAAGTCTCTCGCGCTACCTGATGCTAGTCAGGTCTCTAGATAAGTGTACTAAGATGTTTCTTTCTCAGGTCTCTAACTGAGGCCGGTTGCGTTTATATTCCCCTACATTTTAGGTGTGATTTCTTTGTCAGGTCTCTAACCGAGACCTGATAATTTTGTGTCACATCACTCGTCTTTGAAGTATCTTCTGTTATCAGGTATCTCTCATCATATAGCTACTGAGGTCTCTTCCGGAATGAGCTCTTGGATAATCGGAATAATAGGGACTTATGGTAATTTGCTCACCTACTTTCATTATTACGCGAATCAGGTCTCTCCCTCTAGTTTAAGCTTTTCATTATGTTTTCAAGGAGCAAGCACACGCTCGAAGTGTGCAACTGATACCAGTTCGTATCATCGTCCGCCCACTCTCACATCTCATCTCAAGCCCCGTTTCCATTATTCTCTAATTCCCTGTAATCACCTAAAATCCCCAATTCGAAAATCCTAAACTCACAATCAAACCCCTCTCCCTTCTCTCTCAGAAATCCGGCCACCTCGTCGTCTTCTAGTTCATCATCGCCGCTGCTTATTTGCGGCAGAAACGGATGGAAGCGGCAGAGGAGCTACCGCCACGGTCATTCGGCCTTCCTCTCCGATCGGCTACAGCAGCAGCCAAGGGGAAGGCCACCGCCGTCGCTGCTGCGGCTGGGCATCCGCTTCCTCCGTTTACCTACAAAAGTAAGCCTTTGGTTTTAAACTTTTCCCCTTTGTCGTTTATTTGATTTGGTATTATTTATATTTCAATTCCACCTCGTCTCTTTCTCCCTCTGTTCTCTAGAAACAATCCGACGCCAGCCAATACCACCATCGTCGTAGCGGCTCGTTAATCCGACGGACGGCGAGCAGCATGAAGACCACTGCCGCCGTCACCCATTCACTACCCCCAGCCCCCCTCTTATATTTCTTTTGAAATTAATTTTAACAGAATCCCATTTCTTTACTTACCTCTTTCCACCGTCACAGCGCCGCCATCTCCATTCTCGGCCAACGGCTAGCAACCTTCTAACTAGATAAGCGAGTCGGTGGAAATTCAGTTTGTAAAATAGGGACAAGCTTCTTTAAATAAGTATATTCAGTTATTATTTCTTGATCTTCAATAAAATATTAGGCTTTCTATTATGATCATCGATTATTCATTTCATTCCTTATTCTAAATTTCTAATTGAGCATATGAGCTCCTATATTACTGAGGTGTTGTATTGATTTCTAATTTAAGCTTATCTGTTATATAATCAATTAAAGAAGGCAGACAATGACGCCAAATAGTAAAGAAATGGATTTTAATTGGATTTTATATTACCTCAAATTATTCCTGCAATCGGGATGTCGACTTCTGAAGTTTTTCTACTGTATTTGGTGTAGGGGCAGAGGTAAAAATAGGTTAAATAGAAACAGAGTGTATTTAATGTGGTGAAAGAGGTAAAAGAGGATGGTTTAAATTAATGTTTTAAATGTCGGACTGGAGATCGAACCGATGAGGCCTTCGAGTCATGGTTCAACCGGTTGAACCGTTTAATTGAACCATCAATAAATAAAATAAAAATAATAATTAAATAAATGATGAATATAAATTAAAAATCATTACAAATATATCTATTTTTATCGCATTTGTGTATTCTCAATAAATATATTCAAAAATTTATACTATAAAAATATTTTAATATAGAAAAAGTTGAAATTGAAAAACGAAAAAAATAAAATTGAAATCTGGACTATAGAATATAGATAAGATAACAACAATAAATGCCAAATAAGGAACAAATGTATCGGTTCGAGCACTTGGTTGAGCTCTTGGGCTAACATCAAGGAGGTCCAAGTTTCAACCTAAGCAAAAAAAATTTCGGAGAAACAGAAAACCGGACGGGATTATACTGACGCCGGTTTTAGCGGTTTGATACCGGTTATATACCACTTCCGGTTTTCATGTGCTGACCAGACCGGTATCTGTCACAGTTCAATCAATTGAACCGACTGGTCCGGTCCGAGTTTTAAAACACTGGTTTAAATAGACACAGAGTCTTGGATATTACGTTGTAAATTTTATTTTCCTTTTAATTCTATTTTTAGCAAGTTGTTGGTATTTTAGAAAGTTATTTAAGATATCATTATCATCCGTATTATTTAATTATTCTATCTTAGTTTCCATTTTTAACATCCTTTTAATTCTATTTTTAGCAAGTTGCTGGTATTTTAGCAAGTTATTTGGGATATCATTATCATCCGTATTATTTAATTATTCTATCTTAGTTTCCATTTTTAGCATCCTTTTAATTCTATTTTTAGCAAGTTGTTGGTATTTTAGCAAGTTATTTGTGATATCATTATCATCCGTATTATTTAATTATTCTATCTTAGTTTCCATTTTTAGCAATTTAGTAATGTCTGGAACTTGTATCATTAACTTACTTGTAATAAAACCGGCGCCGATTCCGTGACCCGGCCGGTTTTGGCCGGTTTCAGCGGTTTGATACCGGTTATATACCACTTCCAGTTTTCATGTGTTGATCGGACCGATATCTATCCCGGTTCAATTGATTGAACCGACCGGTCTGGATTTTAAAACACTGATTTAAATAGACCGAGAGTCTTGTACATTACGTTGTAAATTTTATTTTCCTTTTAATTCTATTTTTAGCAAATTGCTGGTATTTTAGCAAGTTGGCAAGTTATTTGGGACATCATTATCTTCCGTATTATTTAATTATTCTATCTTAGTTTCCATTTTTAGCAATTTAGTAATGTCTGCAACTTGTATCATTAACTTGTAAAATTATCCTTTCGTTTATTAATTTTCTTTCAACATTACTTTGATGAGCAAGATATTATGGCTTAAAAGAAAAGGGAACGTCGATGATAATTATAATTTGAAAAAAATAAAATGGGTCCAATAATCTTCGACTCTTATCTATAGAGCTCGCCCGATTATGTCTGATCCATTTCAATTAACTCTTATATCACATTTATTTGAAATTCGATTCTTTCGATTCTTGAGTTGAACTTTATATACTATTTTACAAGTATAACGTAAAACTTATTTTCTTTATGAAAAGTTAAAACAACAGCTTAAATGAGTATTATTATTATTATTATTATTATTATTATTTTTTTTTTTTTTTTTTTTTTTTTTTCATTTTTCATCACAGTTACAACTCACAGGGCGTCATAAATAAAGCTTAAGGGTAGACTATATTTATACATATATAATATATTTGTATACAAATATAATGATATTCGAACACACTGTGACCAGTCATATGCACTAAAAATGGTAATATTTTTTAAAATGGAAATATACCCTAATTGGAAAGGATAAGCCCTAAGGGGAAATGTGATTATTTCCATTTTTTACAGTCAACTTTCTTTTTTTTCACGCATGTGACTGACCATAGTGTTTATTATTATTTATTTTTTTCAATTTTCTAGATTCGAAAATATTACTTGAAAAAAATCTGGGTATTACACATACAATCACAGTGATAACCGCTTACAACACAAGCTTATATACACATACTTGACTGCTCTCAGTCTCAGCCACTCAAATAAACGGTACGTGAAGACCTCCAAAACAGCTCTCCAAAGAAGCAAACCGACTTGCTCTCTTTCGAAGCCAAGCGTTAACCTGGTAACTTTTCCTTTATTTTCTGAATAGTCCTTAGCTCAAAAAAAGCTTTGCAGTCTACGCCTCACTCATCTGTTTCAGAAAGAGTGCAATTCCTTCACCCAGATCTCTCAACTGCCTAATCTTGATGAGGATGATAATTAAAGTACGTATATGTATCTTAAATAATATTGATAAGTTTATAGTGACATTTATTTGTGCCTTTAAATAATATATCGGGGTACTTATTTGTGTCTTGTACATAAATATCGGGACACAAATTGTGTAGCCTTAAAATTCGTATTATGTCCCAAAATTAATATTTTGGGGCACTTATTTGTGCCTTTTATATAATATCGGGACACAAAATGTGTAGCCTCAAAATGTGTAGCCTCAAAATTTGTATTATATCCCCAAATTAATATTTTGGGGCACTTGTTTGTATCATAAAATAAATTTTGAGAGCACAAATTAATATCACGAGGCACTAATGAGCATATTAGTACCACTCATAACAAAAATATATTTGCAATTTAAATTGAACGTAAATTTTCATATATGTAATGTCATCAAGGTTTCAATAACTAAATGATAACTCCACACTAATCTCATGTTCTATCATTCATGTCCAATATAGACGAGATAAACTAAATAGTGATGTACTCCTAAACTTTTTATCTGATAAAAATTAAACCCGAAATGCAAAAACCATCTATCTCTAAATCCATTCTAGCCAAATTTGAAGATACTTGTATTTTTGCCACATGTTATATCTTTATATCCGACCCGTGCGTCCTCCTAGTACAAGCGTCCTCGCAGTCTCCAATATCTTTATAACGCACCATCAACCCGTACCAATATATTAAATAGAAAGTATAATAAGATTGAAGGAGTAGTCCAAGTTTAAGGAACTCAATCTGTTCTTAACAATTATCACATCCTAAACTTTCTAAAATCTATAATGATAAATTTAAGAAGTAAGTCAAATTTAAGACAACCTATGAAGAACGAAGACGACATGAATGAAATAAATGTAAGAACAAGCCAGATTGGGTAGCCAGAAGGATAAACTTTCTTTCCACAACATTGAACTTCTAAAGAAGAAAAACTTCAAAGTCCATCGTACCAGGCGAGAAAAAATTTCCAATACCAGAAATATCAGGTATACTTAATCATGAGATAAGTTGTAACAGTAGGACTAGGAATTCAGTTACGAGACTAACCTATACAAAACCGAGAAAATTCACAATGTTCATCAAAGTATTCCATAACAATATTTACCCTGTGGAACAACCATAAAGCTTTGTGTTAATCTCATTTGAAAAAGATAATACTATAAAATCTCCATAATGAAGAGAAGAACTTATAAACGCTAAAGTTACTAATAATCATAAATAAAAGCTCTTAAAACAGATACATAACGAAGGGAAAAAAAACACACAGAAATAAATTAGACGAACATATATCTTCATAAACAGAGTAAAAAAAATAATTCCCAAACACATAAATATCTAAAAACCCCACTATACAAAAGTGCTAGGTAACAAACCAATTGCATGGCTACATTATGTAACACATTATAAAAGGAAAAGTCTAACTTTGCAGACATATCATCCATACATCCATAGTTGAATTTCAAAATATCAGCACTTAGTCAAAGATAAAATAATCAGGACGGATATATATTTTAAAAGCACATGGTTACTACTCATTTAGCATGGGTTAACTATAAAACATTAAGAGCTACATAAATGTAACGAGCATAGTGTAGAGGACGAACCGATTCTCCGTTAATAAATATGCACCAATGTCAACCAATTCCTTCATTAAACTCTGTGATGCCATTCCTTCTTTCAGATGTAGTTTAAAAGCGCTATATTAGCTGAAGGCTCTTAGAGAACGAGTTGGCAGCTTGCATCAGAAACTATAGCTTCCAACTACTGGCATTTGCTGTAAATAAACTGAAAACACAGTATAAAATAGTACAGGTATAGAGAGTATAGATGAGGAGAGTCTGATGGAAATCTAATCAGCTCCTTGCCATTTAGTACAACAACTTTGTTGCTCTCATAATGCCAGTTTCATCAATTATTGAATGCAAACTATCAAATAAGCTAGCTACTATAATGAAAAATAGAAAGGAATGTAGGATATTAAGTGAAAGAAGTCAACTTGTTTTCCTAAGTTAAAATCATAGAGTTCGGACAATAGATTCCAGTCAAAGTGTCCGCATATAATATATGCAACGTAACTCAACCAATTTCTTTATGCTAACTTTTACTTAAAAAATGAAATAAGATAGCATCAATTGCAACTTTTCCTCTAGATTAAAATATAGATATAGAAAATACAATTGTAACATGATAGTGTATGAATTAAACAGTACCTTGTATGCTCTAGTTCTCATCAACTCCATACTCTTTTAACTTTGAGTGGCACTTTTGCAGCCCCAAACTCCACTGATCACATTTTAAGAGAATATACAAAAAGAAGAATTATTTAAAAAAAAAAAATAGCATAGAACCAATAGCTAAATACACTAATGCATATCTTCAACCATCGCAGAGTCTTTAAGAATATCCATGATCAATTGATGGTTAATTGAGGACAGTAAATTTCATTTTCATATATTTATTAATAAACAGAAAAAGAGTTCACGTAAGAGAAATCTTCATTTTCATATTTTTTAGTCATCTTGTCGAAGGGCTCACTACCACAAAATAGAACCAGATAAAAATCACAGTGCACTGGTTACAATAAAGCTTTAATTACATATTCCTACTACCTATTTTAGAGAGAGGGAATTGTAGGGAAACATATACATTAAAAGTTTGGCAAATGGAACAAATGAGATGGGTAAGATTATTCCTATAAACAGAACCAATATTTGTCAGATACAAGAGAATTTGTTAAATTGTATTATTAGAAAAAATCAACTCATTGTTCCTATAAACACAACCAGTATTTGTCAGATACAAGAGAATTTGTTAAATTGCATTATTAGGAAAAATCAACTCAACTACTCATTACATTGCATAATCAAATAATCAAAAACTGAAAGGCTGAGGAAAGAATCATTTGTAATTAAGTACACATAGAAAATAATGAAAATTGAAATAAACAATTGGATCTAAGGATTACCGATTACAATAGTGGGTTGAAGTTTTGCAAGTAAGTACTGGGACGAGCGATGAGCGTGCGCGACGTGGGAGATTTGTGACGATTTGCAGATTAAGGGTTGTAGAAGACTGAGGAAAGGGTTGCGCCGGTGTGCTGTGGCGAAAGTGCCATGAAGATAAAGGAATGGCGAGGGTTAAAGTGTTTTGAGAATAATGGCCCGATTTATTCCGCTAATTCCTAATTACCCAAGTTTGAACACATTATTTTGTAAGTGCCCCATTAGATTCATTAAATTTAACAAATTTAATTAAGTGCCTCAATAATAAATTTTTGAGGCAACTATTAAAAAGTGCCTCTAAGGAAGTGCTTCAATATGTGATTTTTGTTATAGTGCAAACTCAATCACATTTTCTGCACTCACAACCAACTCAACAATTTTTTCCTTAATCCTTGTGTCGTTTGTTTCTATGAAGAGGCTTCAGGACCGGAGGTAGTATAATTTTAGCTTTCAATCAAAGAAATAATCTAAATTAATTTGATTTAAAATGCAGAACTTAGATTATGGAAGCACACCAGAAAATATAGGACAAACTTCAATCCCACTGAAGATGAGTGGGTTACGGGAGGAGGTGCGATGAGGATTTTGAGGAATGCAATGTGGAGAAGAAATTGAGGATTTTAGAGTTGTGCACTCTCTACAAATCAATTTCAAGACCCATCTTAAAAATGAGTTTTGAACTGATCGATTTTCATGAATATTTAAGAATCGTTTTACTCCCTTCATCCATGATATGGTTGTCACATTATAAACAACACGAGTTTTGAACTGATCGATTTTCATGAATATTTAAGAATCGTTTTACTCCCTTAATAGTGAGTATTGCTGTATGTAGATTAAGAGTCTCACTATAAATATAAGTAGAGCAGTGAATATATAAGATTAAATATAATGTATTATGTGGACCCTACTACTATGAATGGAAATGGTAACTATATCATAAACGGACCTAAATGGCAATAGTGACAACTATATCGTGGACACAGAGAGCATTAGTTATATCCTGTATATCAAATATACTAGCATGACGTTTTTTTCTTCATTTATGAGTTTAGAAGCAGTGACGGTCATGATGGGGTGGGCTGATAAGTAAATATGTTAATGATTTTAGATGAAACGTTTTGGTGCGTTAAAGAAAATGAATGGATTTAGCTTTACGAACTTACATAATATCGGATTTAAGGGAAACATATAAGTGGAGAAAATATATTTACTACGAAATTGACGATGTAGAATTAGCACCGTTTGGCATAGGCACGTTGATGAAGTTTGAGAAATAATTGATTATTACATTGTAAAATAGATCTCATGACATAGTTGTAAAGTATATTTGAAACATAGAATACTATGTTATTATTCAAAATATTATGCTAATTTTTTTAAAGCACATAATTTATTAATATTTTTTCTAATATTAGATAAATCACAAGATTAAAACAAATTAAATAGTATTTTGTATTTAAGCTTCTCAGATATATATTGAATGATATTAATTATTGTTGAAGTCAATATTTGACTTTAATAATAATTTATTTAATAATATATTATCTCTTGTTTTGTCTTTCTTTAGTTATGTTAGCAGGTACAAGAATGAAGGAAGTTGGATGGCTGACGTAGCATTGATAAGGTCAAAGTAGTCGGAAAGAGATTGGTTAGTTGGTGGAGTGAAAATAAGGAGCTGCACGTGTGGAAAAGTGGGAGCAGTTATTTTGTTACTATAAAGCAGCTAGGTGAGTAGTGGTGATATGGCTGCAAAACGTGGGATGTGCGCTTTTGGAGGAGTGCAGCTCAAGCTCTTAGGTATAGTATAAATAGAGATAGATGTTGTGTAGATAGTTATGGATCTAAGCTTAGATATTCAGAGCATATAGAATTCTTATTCAGCTATTAGTTTTTATCTTCGAAGATAGCAGTTAGAGTTTTAGTCATTTTTTCTTGTGATACAGCTTTACTCGTTTTCGTGACCCTCTTTATTTGAAGATTGATTTTTATAATTCGTTTCTATAGTGAAGTTTTTGCCCTGAGGCACTTTGCGAGATTATTAATTTATAATCTCGTAAAAAGTTTATTTCCATTGTGTTCTTTATTTTCCGCTGGATTTTGTTTCAAGGTTGTGTGCTCTTTAAGCACAACTTTGTCCACAACTCTGTTTGTGTGAGTGAATCTGGTACCTTCAATTGGTATCAGAGCCACCACTTGATACACTAAGTGTTGATCCTACCTTTGTGACACAATAGATCAGACAAACTCGTTGTTCAACATGCCTCCGATCCTTGATGGCATGAACTATTCCTTTTGGAAGGTTCGTATGAGTTCATGCATCAAATTCATTGATTCAAGAGCATGGAGTGTTGTCCAGAATATTTGGTCTCATCCCAAAGTCACTGATGACGATGGTGACACGGTTCGTGTGCCCGAAAGAAATTGGACGAGAGACCAGATTGAAAAGCAACCTACAACAATAAAGCACTTGATGCCATTCAATCCTACTTTGATGTTCAAATGTTCAAACTCATAAGAAATTATGAGGCTGCAAGGAAGCATGAGATATCCTTCAACAACATTGTGAGGGAGATACCATCATAAAGGAGTTAAGACATCGCATTCTAATCTCCAAATTCGAAAGCATGAAGATGGAGGACGATGAAAGTGTTGGGGACTACTGCAACAAGCTGCTTGAGATTGCTAATGAATGCCAAGATCTTGGTGATCCCATTAGCAACAAAAGGTTAGTCTCAAAAGTCCTGAGAACCTTGACTTCCCGTTTTGATATGAATGTTGTGGCCATTGATACATCAACTACTGCGAGCACCTTGGAATTCACTAAGCTGATGAATGATCTCAAGACCTATGAGATCGAGCTGAACGAAAGGTTAAGCCTAAAGAAAAAGGGCTTTGCCATGAAAGTTGGGACAACTTCAGGCAGCTCTGCACACATAGAAGAGGATGAGGATCTTGAGGAGATCACAGGAAATGCTGATTTTGCACTTCTCACCAGGAAGCTGAACTCGTTGCTGCGAAATGCTGCAAATAAAATGAAGTTCCAACAAAAAGGAAAGGCCATTGTTGATCAACGACTACCCCGTCAAGATGCATCAGGTCCCTTGGTCATCTATGACCAAGTACGTTCACCGGGAAAGATCCGGGGATAATAAAACGCTCCATATTCGATCACTTCAAGCTAAAGGAAGTAAAAGATTTCTCCAGCATTCAATGCTTCGAGTGCAAAGGTACAGACACTTTGCTAATGAGTGTGCAAACACCTTTCGTAAGCTTAGAAAACTCGTCACCTTCCTGTCCTAAGCGACACTGAGATTGATACTTCTGGAGTCATCATTGAAGAACCTCCACAAGTCCCCTCTCAACAACATGCTGCTTTGATGGCTCATATACTTGAAGTTGACATGTCAGATCTCAGTGATGTTGAGATAACTTCAGACAGGTACGATGAGTCTTACTATGAAACTCTCTTTTGTTTCAATACTGTTATTAACACTGCAGAAGAAGAGGAGGAAGTCACTGAGAAAGAGACATTGGATATTCTGGTAAAGATGCAAGAGCTTTACAAGGAACTGTATGTGAAATTGTCAAAACAATGCAAGGTGGTTGAGGTATTAAATAAGGAGAATTCTGCTCAGAAATCATCACTCGTTAAGCTGGAAGTGACGTTGACTCAGAAAGATGCTGAGTTCAGGAAGCTGAAAGTTCAACTTGATCTTGCAAATGAAACGTTCAAAAAGTTGAACACTGGTACATCTAAACTTGATAAAGTTTTAGCTCAATCTCATGTAACATTTCATGGACTTGGCTTTGATAAAACCATCCAAATAGTTTTTCCTCAAATCTTATCAACTCATGATTTACCTTTTGTAAAGGCTAAGGAAAATTTGCCACCTAAAGCCACTTTTAGAAGACGTAGAAAGTTCATGTGTCACTATTGCCACTCACCAGGTCATATTAGACCTTTTTGCAACAAGTTTTTGCAGGAATTCAGGAAAGAATCTCACATGAGAAATCATGCTAAGAGATCAGTTTTTGGCACCAAGAATGGTAAAATTTGGGTGTGGAGACCCAAAGTTGCCTGCACTGAAACCTGTAGAGTTGTCTTTATTGCAACCATCTCAAATGATGATGGATCTTGGTATTTTGATAGTGGCTGTTCACGACATATGACTGGATCTAGAAGATACCTTGCAAACTACAAAAAGATCAATGAAAGTGAGGTTACCTTTGGAGGTGGAACAAATGGCGAGATTATTGGACGAGGTGTACTCAACATGCCTGAACTTCCTAAGCTCACCGATGTATCACATGTGGATGGACTTGCTACAAATCTGATTAGCATAAGTCAACTATGTGATGATGACTGCAAAGTTATCTTCGATAAGCATAGCTATCTGGTAGTGAATGATGGTGATGAAGTTGTCATCTCTGGAGTAAGGTCTCTCCTAATAACATCTATGAAATGAAAAGTAATAAGTGTTTTAATGCCGCAGGTTAATGATCTACAATTGTGGCATCAAAAGTTGGGTCACACCAACTTTCGCAATATGGAGAACCTCCAGAGATACAATGTAGTCCAGGGTGTACCAAAGTTAAATATCTCCAATCCAGGAGTATGTGGAGACTGCCAAATTGGGAAGCAGGTGAAACTTTTCCATTCTGTTGTCACAACTTCAGAGAGAACTTTCAGCACACAAAAATGCTTTGAACTATTACACATGGACTTAATGGGTCCATCTGAAGTTGACAGTCTGGGAGGTAGAATTTCTCATTTGTGATCATCGATGATCTTTCTAGGTACGCATGGATAAAATTCCTTAGTGATAAAAGTGAAACTTATGATGCTTTCATGGAGTTGTATGCTAAGGTTAGAAATTTCTACCAACCTGTGTTAAAAGATTAAGATCTGATCATGGAAAGGAGTTTGAAAATACTCAACTTCTAGATTTTTGTGTGAAGGAAGGAATTCATCATGAGTACTCCGCACCCAAAATGCCACAACAAAACGGTGTAGCCGAAAGAAAAAATAGAACTTTGCAAGAAATGGCTAGGGTAATGTTGCACTCTAAAAGACTCTCTAAATGATTTTGGGCCGAAGCTATGAACACTGCATGTCATGTTAGCAACCGTGTAAACTTGAGAGCCGGTACTACCATGACTTCCTAGGAGATTCTTAATGGCAAGAAACACAACCTAAAATACTTGCATGTTTTTGGTTGTGTTTGTTATGTGTTGAATGATAGAGATTATCGCCTAAAGTTTGACACAAAAAGCAATAAGGGAGTTTTCTTAGGTTATTCACTCAATAGTCATGCATATCGTGTTTACAACCTTAGGACCACAACTATTATGGAGAGTGTTAATGTAACATTTGATGATTTTGCAAGTTTATATACTCCTGAAGAAAATACTGATGGTTTGATTGAGATCCAGGGAAGAACAGAAAATCCCACGATGGAGGAAGAAAAAGTGAACAACGATGTTCCCACAACAGTTGAGACAACTTCTAACAATTCTGTAGGACCATTTGGATATGACTCCAACACTAATGAAGCAGAAAATTTTGATGAATTTATTGAAATTGTAAGGAGGGATCCACCCAGTAAAGTCAGAAAAGATCACCCTCTTGATCTGGTCATTGGAGATGTTCGTGAAAGGGGTCAGAACTAGGGACAAGACTTTAGTAAATTACCGGGAGATGGTAAGGATGGTATGCTTTTCATGTATAATCACCAAGGTAGGTGTAATTGCCTTCTTATCAACCCTCAAACCTAAAACTGTGGCCGAAGCATTGAAAGATGAATTTTGGATAAGTGCCATGCAAGATGAACTTCTTGAATTTATTAGGAATAAAGTTTGGACTCTTGTACCATGACCTATAGGAGTTAACATAATAGGAACTAAGTGGATCTTTAGGAATAAAACTGATGAATATGAAAATATCATTAGGAATAAAGCCCGCCTAGTTGCTCAAGGTTATACTCAAGTTGAGGGAATTGATTATGATGAGACTTTTGCCCCCGTTGCTAGAATTGAGTCTATTAGGTTGTTTTTTGCGATTGCATGTTATCTTAACATCACCCTTCATCAAATGGATGTTAAAGCCGCCTTTTTGAATGGTGTTCTAGAGGAGGAAACATATGTAGAACAACCTACGGGATTTGAAGACCCAACTAAACCCAATCACGTTTATAAATTGCATAAGGCTCTCTATGGACTAAAGCAAGCTCCGAGAGCTTGGTATAGTCGCCTAACTGATTTTTTTGCTTGAGTTGGTTTCTTTAAGGGTCATGCGGATGGGACTATTTTCCTCAAGAAAGAGAAATGCGTGCTCACAATTGCCCAAATCTATGTTGATGACATAGTGTTTGGATCTACAAATGAAGCTGCCTTGAAAGAATTTGTGGAAGCAATGTCGGCCACATTTGAGATGAGCATGGTTGGAGAGCTGAGCAACTTTCTTGGGTTGCAAGTTAAACAAAAGGAGGATGAGATTTTCGTCTCACAATCAAAGTATGCAAGGAATTTGGTGAAAAAGTTTGGACTGGAGAATGCAAAGCGCATGAGGACACCGATGAATACCACATAAAAGCTGTTAAAAGATGCAGTTGGCCCCGACATTGAGCCAACTTTGTACAGATCTATGATCGGAAGTCTTCTGTACTTAACCGCTAGCAGACCTGATATCATGTACAGTGTTTGTGCATGTGTTCGCTTTCAGTCATGTCCTAAAGAAGAACACCTCAAAGCTGTGAAGAGGATTATCCGTTATGTTGCCGGAACTTGTGAACTAGGACTGTGGTTCACAAAAGACACCACCACAAACCTAGTAGGGTATAGTGATGCTGACTGGGCCGGAGAGATTGATGATAGAAGAAGTACGAGTGGGGGTTGCTGCTATCTCGGGAATAACCTCATTTCATGGCATAGTAAGAAGAAAAATTGCATTTCTTTGTCAATTGCCAAGTCGAAATATGAGCTGCTGGGAGCTGTTCAACTCGATTGGTGTGGTTACAATCGATGCTTGATGACTACACGCTAGAAAGCAATCCTTTAGTGATGTTGTGCGATAACACAAGTGCTATCAACCTTGCCAAGAACCCTGTCCATTACTCCAAGTCCAAAAACATCCACTTGAGGTACCATTTTATTAGAGATTTAGTAGTAAAGAAGATATTAAAATTAGTGTATATTAGTACGGAAAATCAACTGGCTGACATCTTTACTAAGGCTTTAAGTTATGAGAGATTCTCAAATTTGAGAAAATCTCTCGGTTTATGTTCTATCTAAGGAGAATTTGCCACGACAGTTGTCACATTTCTAGTATATCATAGGCAATAATATCTATAGAAGTTCAGCAGATCTGAGGATGTAAAAACCTTACTATGTAAGGTGAAACCGAGACCGTTCTTAGAAAGCCATATAACTAGATTAAAGATCTTAGATAAGTGGTGATTACAAGATTCTCTTGGTTATAAATCTATTCGCCATTTGTCGACTTCACTTATCTCCATAAAATTGCTTATGATGTTTTAGAAATGGTGGTCTGTTTAAAGTTGTCATTGAAGTTTGGACAGCTGTCGTACCAATTTCTGCTGTTAAAAAAAATGGATAAAGATGTCAGTGTAAGTTGCGATATTCCTGGAACGTATCTATCTCGAAGTATTAATATTTGAAATTTTAACTTATCTCTAATGATTTGATTCCTTGTTTATCGAATTTTTTTGTTTAAAATAATCTTTTTAATATGCCTCCTGGTATCCGTCTCCCACTTAAAAATAGCCAACGGTTCATATTCCAAAAACCCTAGGATCTGTACAGTCCTCTATATATCTGCTATCTACATACCCACTCTCTCTCTTAAAACACGATGTAGCCAACCTTCTCTCCAAAACCAGAAATCTTCCTCTTCTCCAAGAAGTCTCGCCGCCATGGATGAAGAAAAAATGAAGAAAGTTCATGAATTTCTTCAAGACCCAGAAGTCTACGACTACATCCGCCAACTTTCAACCTTTTCCTCTCAACACCGTCTTCCATTTTCAAAACCCCTTAATCCAACTCCCTTCCACTTCATATCACCCGAACACAACCCTTTGTTTAACCCCTCGTTTCTTTCCCCGCTTTGTGGTCAAGGGCTGATGGAAATCTCACCGGAATGTAGGAACATGTACAGCAATCAGTTCCTGCGAGTTCCCTCTTTCGCTCCGGTCGACGCTTCCAATAACCTAAACTCTGCCCCCAACCTAACTTCTGATATCGGTACTTCAAGCAACCCGCTCGGTGGTTCGGGCCTCTCTGCTCCAACTCAGGAAGAAGAAGTTCTCGATTCCCTATTTCACTATAATAGGGAATCTCAAAAATCCATGGAGTGTGATGCTACCATGTCTGATGTCCCTCCCATAAGAGATACTGGAGATGTTGAAGCGAAATCTTCTCCATTAAAGAGCAAGCCTTATACAAAGACTTGTGTGAGGAAGATTAAGAAAAATCCTCCATCGAAACCGGCACGTCGCTCGAGTCGACTTCAGACAGTCTCTACCTCCAAGCAAGTGCCAAAGAGGTCGTGTGTTACCACTGAAGTAATTGATGTGGAAGAAGATGAAGGATTGCAAACTCAAAAATCTGATGAAAGCACCGATGTTGATGAAGATATTGAAGTGGAGCAGTCACCAGATATGGCTTTATGAAAAGGGAAATAAAAGATGACTGAAGAAACTGTTGTGAAGCTAATGAACCCATATTTGTTTCCATCTTTTCTTGTGTTTTTCTTGTTCTTTTTAGTCTTTATCGAGTCAAAGTGTGTCTGGAAGGACACAAAGTCGAGAGAAGGTGTGCAGGGAAGAACAGGTGGGATATTGTGCAAATCCGATGGAAAATCTATTTGTTGAGATGCTGTGATGGCGATACGATGCGAATGGGCATAGGGCTGGAAGCTTGTAGCTGGGCAACATCAAAATATCCAATCTACAAGTCAGGAAGTACCTCCCCATATCTTTGAAGCCAACAGATAGAGTACTCGGAGGAGCCAGGATCTTGGTCAACACAGGCAGCAATTCAGGATGCAGACATAAAAGGCAAGAAACGAGTCGGACCAGCAGCAACAACAGATTTCTTTTTCTCCAAGAAAGAGGATAAGGATGGAAACTTTTCTTTCCTTATCCTAATTAAACGTGATTTAGGAGATATCTACCATGAGAAGGAAATAAATCTCCAGCAATCTATACAAGGAAAGAGGCGGATAAGGATGGAAAGAGTCCTTAACCAACAAGGATTCTATTCTAACCCTAATTCCATCCCCTATATATATGGCTTACTTCATATTGTAACGCGCAAGTCTGGAGTGCGAGTTTAGAGAGTTCTTTTAGTTTAGTTCTACAAATTTACTTTTATATTTCGTTTCCAGTTTTTTCTGCATTAGTTTTCAATTGTTGACTTAAAGTCAAGACCTTGGTTGCTGACTACGTTTTTGGGTAGAAACCAGTTTTCAGTTTTATGATAAGTATATTTTGCTTTATATATTTTGTGCTTTCGTTTACTGTTATGTCTAGCTAAAATTATCGTTTGGATTGGATGTAGATGAAGTGATCGTAAATTACTCGTTCTAAACTCGTGAGGTTTAATTGTGTTAGTTCGTTAATTGATTTTGTTCCCGAAACACTTAGGATTAATACTAGACTTAATTGATATTGACATATGATTGATCACCATCTAGATATTGATATTAAGTCATTAACAGGAATTGAGATTTAACTCGAGAGTGTCTTTCGTGCCCAAGAAGGTAAAGAGTGTTGGAGAGCAGTCGGTAGTGACCTACCTCTTGGCTGTCTTGGGTCTGTTTGTTCTTAATGCCTGTTGGGCAGCATCGTTACTGAAGTATCTTCGTGACTTTGCTAATTAAGAGAGGAGATCTTGCCTTCTGGTCAAAATCTGTAAAATTGATTAGACATAGGCTAAATGTGTTTATATCGTGACTTCGTGACCTTAGGGTATAAACTAATCTTTGTCTTAAACCAAATAATAAAATTAGTTAATTGAATATCTTTACATCAATGAACGAGTAAAGAGTAATTAGGATCATGGATTTGAAACCCAATCCAAACTCTTTCGTTATTTGATATTGTTATTTGTTGATTACAGGTTATTTAGATACTTCGTGACCAAAACACTTTTGTTGAGCAACATCGGAAGAACAGATTACACCAGGTCCCTTGGGTACGATCCCACTTGCCGCTGACTACTACCTTGTTGGGCAAGAGGTGTTTATAAATATTATTTGTACGAAGTGTGTGACGACAGCGCTCCGTCAAATTGGCGCCGTTGCCGGGGACCTGGTTTTAAGCTAGTTTGCTCTTCTAGCTTGAGTTGAGCACGGTTTATGCCCAAGCCACATCTACGGAGTGACGGAGATCCACAAGATCCAGGAACTTGCCCGGAGGTGATAGCAAGGAGAAATCGAGCAGAACAACGCAAGAAGAAGAAAGATCTGGAGGAAGGCGTCAACGAACCTTCAGAATTGCCGAGCTTGACAGAAGATCAGGATATTAAGCAAGAAGACGATTCTTGCTCAACAGCGAGTACAAACAGCAAGAAGTCAACATCCAGTTCAGTATCAGAGACATCAATAACCATGGCAGGACAGCAAGAGAAAACCATCCGTCAGATTATGTTCCCTGACGACAAGGGGATCAGACCTTCAAGTATCCAGTTGCCCACCATCAATGGCAACTGGGAGCTCAAACATTCGCTGATGCAGATACTGCCCAAGTTCAGCGATCATATTGGAGAAGACCCTCAGACCCATCTTCAAGACTTTGAGATGACGATCGGCACTGTAAGGAACAATACCTCTCCTGCCCGAGATGCTGCCCGAGATACGTTTCCTGACTATGTAAGGTTACTCACGTTTCCATTTTCACTACTAGATGGAGCACGTGAGTGGCTTTACACCTTGCCAGAGGGAAGCATCGACACCTAGAAAAAGATGCAGCAGGCTTTTCTTGACAAGTACATACCCGTTGGCCGAATACAAAGTGGGAGGAATGCCATTTCCTCGATCAAAATGGGTGGAAGTGAGTCGATGTATGACTACTATGAAAGATTTAAGAAGTTGATAGCAAGATGTCATCAACATCGAATTCAGGACATTGATTTGATTGAATACTTCTTAAAATGATTGAGGGCATTTGAGAGAAAATGGATAATTGCAGCTTGTGGAGGAGCTATAGTCGATCAATCACCAGCTGAAGTCTTCAAGAAAATAGCTGCTATGGCCGAACAATCATGAGATGAAGATGATATCCCGAGAGGAGGGTATGAAAGCAACAAGGGCAGGTTAGACAACCTGGTCAATACCATGAAAGCATTCATGGCCAAGGTGGATGGTCAAATGGAGACCTTGAATAAGAAGGTAGATGGCAAGGAAGTTCAAAGAGCCATAAAGAAATGTGAAGTATGTCAGGCAACATCCCACGTCACCTCAGAATGTCCTAGTTGGTTTGTGGAAGAAGGAGAGGAGGTGAAGGCAATAGGTCAGAACCAGCAAGGTGGTGGGCAACAAAGGTTCCAGTATGACAATAACAGCAACTATGGCAACAACTTCGGCTATAGGCCGAACCAGCACGAGAACCTGAGGTATGGCAACAACCACTATCAAATACCTCCTGCCCACCAACAACCGCAGCAACCTGTTCAGCAGCAATATGTGCCTCCACCTCAACAACAGCCTCAACAGCAAAATAATTATGTGCCTCTACATCGAGAACCAGCAAAGACGGAGTTCATTAAGGAGACCATTGATAGGTTTACCAACGAGAACCAAAAGCTGAGGAGAGACTATGAGAACTTCCAACTAGAAAGTCGAGGACAATCCAACAACCTTCAAGCTCAATTGACTCATATTAACCAAACCTTGTCAAGGTTGGTAGATGACAAGCTAGGAAGACTTCCTGCCAAGGTAGAGGTCAACAAGGAGCAAGTCAATGCTGTAACGTTGCGCAACGGGAACAATTTGCCAGAGATGTTGCCCAAGATCCAACCCAAGGAACTTGTTCGAGTAGAGGAAACCAAGATGAGTACAGGAGACATCAATGACATCTACAAGGAGCTGAAAGCAAAGCGTGAAGAAGGGATAAAGGCCAAGAAGAATCCCATCTTCGATAATGAGGAGGATGAAGCCTTGTTTGATTATGTGAAGATGGAGAGATCAAGGCTGGGATTCAATAAAAATGATGAGTTGTTGGACTCTTTGAAAGCTGAAAGAGAGGCAGAGGCTTTGGCCAAGTGGACCGTTCCTCACCCTACTAAGGCAAAAATCCCATTCCCAAGACGGTTTGCCTGCGATCGTGATCAGAAGGAGTTGGAGGACATGATGAATGTGTTCAAGAAAGTGGAAATCAACCTTCTATTATTGATAGCGTTACAATCCATGCCAAAGTGTGCAAAGTTTTTACGAGAGATGTGTTTGAAGAAGACCAAGTACCATGATAATGCCTGTTTCCATGTAGAGAAGGTGTCAGCACTCATTAATCACCACATCCCAGTCAAGACGCAGGATCCTGGCATGTTTGCTATCCTATGAACGATAGGTACTACTTCAATATCTAACCCGATGCTTGATTTCGGAGCTTCGATAAATGTGATGCCAAGGGCCATGTTCGTCGAGATGAGATTTGGACCTCTTTCCCCTACACGTGTCGCCATCCAATTAGCGAATTTATCCACAGTCTACCCCGATGGAGTGTTGGAGGACGTGTTGGTCAAAGTGGGGGATCTTCTGTTCCCAGCCGACTTCTTTGTTCTTGACATGGAAAAGAAAGCAACCAAGAATCCAGTGATCTTGCTCGGAAGGCCGTTCTTGAGGACGGCCTGCACCAAAATCGATTGTGACACTGGGAGGTTGACAGTTCAAGTAGCTGGAGAAGTAGTAGAGTCCGATGCTTATAGGCAAAATCAGGATAATGCCCTGGAGCACCTTAACACCCTCAAAACATGTGGTGAGCAAGTGGAGACGTTGAATAGTTTAAGTTGTTTCTTTGAAGACAACGAAGATGTAATCCAAGCGGATCTCGATCATATTCGGGATCTTGACCTGGATCTCGACCAGTATGAGGATGATGAGGCAGCGGATTCCATGATGGAATTCTATGAAGATAATGAGTATGAAAGTCATAAAAATTTCTGGGAGGAGTCAGTACATGGGCATAGTTTTGACTACTCCACCGACGAAGACTACTTCAAGGATGTGGAGTTGGAGAAGTGCAAAGCTCTTAATAAATTCTTTGGAGATGAAGATGAGGATCAGAATGAAGGTGAGCAAAATCCTCTTAACGAGTTTGATGAGGAATTCGAGGAACTACCCCATGATGAGACCGAGGAGTTGGTAGAGAAATTTTGGCAACAGACAGTTCTTGAGCAGGATGCCGGCTTGCAGACAGAAGAGGATCTTGCCCAGAACGATGAACCAACAGATGTGTATGCCAGGATTCCGGGCAACATGCAACCTCAGGGGTTTGAACCACTCAACATCCCTGAATTGAAGTCGGAGGACAGATTGGTGCCATCACTATAAAAGGCCCCTACATTGGAGCTGAAACCTTTGCCCAAGCACCTGAAATACATATATCTCGGCAAGAACAAGACCTTGTCTGTGATCATATCATCCGAGCTATCGAGCATGGAGGAGGTCCGAGTTAGTGAGGTGCTGAGCAAATACAAGGAGGCAATAGGGTGGACATTGGCTGACATCAAAGGCATTAACCCTTTGGATTGTGTTCATCATATTTTGCTTGAGGAAGATGTTGCTCCCGTGAGAGATCCACAAAGGCGATTGAATCCCACCATGAAAGAAGTGGTGATGAAGGAGATACTTAAGCTTCTTGATTTGGGGATCATCTACCCCGTATCCGATAGCCGGTGGGTGAGCCCTATGCACATGGTGCCCAAGAAGTCGGGAAACCAAGTTGTTGAGAACGAGAAAAACGAGATGGTGGCTATAAGATTGCAAACCGGATTGCGAGTATGCATTGATTACCGAAAGCTTGAAGGCCAGCACTTGAAGGCCTATTTTGGTCAAGAACAGCATGTTGAGGAGGAACCACCTGGATTCCTTGTCGAGGAGGACCTCTAACTTCAAAAGGAGGGGGGGTGTCGTGCCCAAGACCTTAAACGGGGTGTTGTCCAGGAGGCAACCTGGTTAGTATTTCCTATTTAATTTTATTTTTTGTTTTTATTTTTCTTTATTTTTCTTTTTCGTAAAAATTTGAAAAAAATAAAACAAAAATAGTTAGTTTTTGCTTAAAGTATTTTATCTTATAGTATTTATTTTGAAGTATTTTTAATTCTAGATTAACCATAGGAAAGAATTTGTGTTTGGAGTATATTTGGTGTTTTGAAGTGTGCAGGAGATGTTGAGCAAGATACAGGGTGTAGGTCAGGAACCACGATGGAGGCCAAGAAGGTTGTGCCACCCCCTGGAAACATTGCTTATCAGGAGCAATGGAAAGAGCTTGGGTAATGAAGCAAGATTTGAATGACATTCAAAAGCGAGTGCATTACTATCAGCAGGGCCTTCATGCCCAGAATCATTGACAAGGGGCAAGAGAAAGGTTGCTACCTCTGTACTATAAGGGATCGAGGTCAGCAACCTGGGCTAACTAAAGGGGCCTTCTTGCCCAGAATCATTGAGAAGGGGCGAGAGGAAGGCTGCTACCTTTGGACTGTAAGACATCGAGGTCAGCGGCCTGGGCTAACTGAAGGAGAATGTCTTCGCACATTAGGAGTTCTTACTTGCTCAACGTGTCATCGGAAGAGGCCAAGACATGCTTGCAAAAACTTTCTTTCGAAACCATTGGCGGTGGGCAGAACGTAAACCTGTCTTGCTTGAGTAACAAAGAGTTGCAAACCTTGAGATCTTAACTATACTGGAAGAAGTTGATGCAACACATAAGGAGACCTTCCAAGCCACTCATTTTGCCCTCAACGTGTTCTTTTCCCACAACACATCCAAGTGTTTTGCTATACATTCATCTTAAATTTGTTTCCTCCCTAGTTGTGTTTAGATTAGGTTATTTTTAATTTTTGTCGTTCGTATTTTCATTTTTATTCTTTGTTGTTGGTCAGACTTCACCCACTTTGCTAAAAAGCAAAGTGTGTGGGTGGGATCGTTGTTGATTTATTTGTTGAGTCAGTTTTTTTTATGTCTGTTGTTGCCCAATATCATACTTACTTTGCCTAAGGCAAAGTGTGTGGGTGTTGGGATGTTGGTCTATTTTGTGTATTTTTAAATTTTGTTTTAGTTGTTGATCAGCATGTTGGCATGATAGGTCAGAATAGGTATGTTGATGTAAATGATGCCATATGTAGATAGGTAGGACGGAATGAGATATTGGGCAAGAACTGTGAGGTTTTGAGCTTTTAAATGCTTTATACATGTGCAGCATTTATTTCTTTCTTGTGTGATAATGACCAATTATGACTTGTTGATCTAGAACTTGCCTGCATCTCTTATTGAAACTTCATGTAACTCAGTCGAATTGCTTAGATGAATTAGGCATTTTTGTTCGAATTAGCCCATGGCCAAAATTCCCTACCTTGACATTTATCCTTTGCTAGCCCCTTTGAGCTTGTTGATAATTCCTTCAATTTACTTATAGTAGCTTGAATTTATAAGCCTTCCCGGTCAAGAACTCAGGTCTAGAAGAAGTAGGGATGAAAGGAAAATGTTGGGTAGTGCTAGCTGGGCAATATAACCTATGTTAGAGGGGTTGGGTTAAGGACTTAGAAAAAAAAAGGAAAAAAAAAGAAAAAAAAAGGAAAAAAAAAAGAGGAAAAAAAGAAAGAAAAAGAAAAATAACAAAATATAAGTCCTGAAAGAATAAGTGTGCTAAAGCCGATGAGGTGCTTGAGAGGAATAAGGAGTCGAGGGCAACTTGTTGCCCAAGAACTGAGTTCATCTTGACATAGCTAAATTCCAAATTATCCCACCTTTTGCCTTGAGCCACGTTACAACCCAATAAAGACCTAAGGATAAGTAATGTTGATTTTGTTCAAAGAAGTAGAGATGTAGATGGCAGATAAGCCTATGGAAAAACATTGTTGATATTAGTCAAGAGCGTATGCACTTAACCTTACATACTTGAGAGTTGAGTGCTGGTGAGGATACCCTTGATGGCAATATTTGTTTACATATTCTGAGTTGACTGACATGTTGATGTGCTGATCTTTTGAGTCTGTGTTTTGTTTTTTGTTTAAGTCTTGGGCAAAATCGCAACTGTACACTTGATGGCAAGTGTAATTCAAGTGTGTGGGTGTGGTGAACCCATATTTGTGTCCATCTTTTCTTGTGTTTTTCTTGTTCTTTTTAGTCTTTATCGAGTCAAAGTGTGTCTGGAAGGACACAAAGTTGAGAGAAGGTGTGCAGGGAAGAACAGGTGGGATCTTGGACAAATCCGATGGAAAATCTGTTGTTGAGATGCTGTGATGGCGATACGATGCGAATGGGCATAAGGCTGGAAGCTTGTAGCTGGGCAACATCAAAATATCCAATCTACAAGTCAGGAAGTACCTCCCCATATCCTTGAAGCCAACAGATAGAGTACTCGGAAGAGCCAGGATCTTGGTCAACACAAGCAGCAATTCAGGATGCAGACATAAAGAGCAAGAAGCGAGTCGGACCAGCAGCAGCAGCAGATTTCTTCTTCTCCAAGAAAGAGGATAAGGATGGAAACTTTTCTTTCCTTATCCTAATTGAACGTGATTTAAGAGATATCTACCATGAGAAGGAAATAAATCTCCAGCAATCCATACAAGGAAAGAGGCGGATAAGGATGGAAAGAGTCCTTAACCAATAAGGATTCTATTCTAACCCTAATTCCATCGCCTATATATATGGCTTACTTCATATTGTAACGCGCGAGTCTGGACTGCGAGTTTTAGTTCGAGTTTATAGAGTTCTTTTAGCTTAGTTCTGCAAATTTACTTTTATATTTCGTTTCAAGTTTTTTCTGCATTAGTTTTCAGTTGTTGACTTGAAGTCAAGACCTTGGTTGCTGACTACGTTTTTGGGCAGCAACCCGTTTTCAGTTTTATGATAAGTATGTTTTTCTTTACATATTTTGTGCTTTCGTTTACTGTTATGTCTAGCTAAAATTATCGTTTGGGTTGGATGTAGATGAAGTGATCGTAAATTACTTGTTCTAAACTCATGAGGTCTAATTGTGTTAGTTCGTTAATTGATTTTGTTCCTGAAACACTTAGGATTAATACTAGACTTAATTGATATTGACATATGATTCATCACCATCTAGATATTGATATTAAGTCATTAACAGGAATTGGGATTTAACTCGAGAGTGTCTTTCGTGCCCAAGAAGGTGAAGAGTGTTGGAGAGTAGTCGGAAGTGACCTACCCCTTAGCTGTCTTGGGTCTGTTTGTTCTTAATGCCTGTTGGGCAGCATCGTTACTGAAGTGTCTTCGTGACTTTGCTGATCAAGAGAGGAGATCTTGCCTTCTGGTCAAAATCTGTAAAACTGATTAGACATAGGCTAAGTGTGTTTATATCATAACTTCGTGACCTTAGGGTATAAACTAATCTTTGTCTTAAACCAAGTAATAAAATCAGTTAATTGAATATCTTTGCATCAATGAACGAGTAAAGAGTAATTAGGATCATGGATTCGAAACCCAATCCAAACTCTTTTGTTGTTTGATATTGTTATTTGTTGAGTACATGTTATTTAGATACTTCGTGACCAAAACCCTTTTGTTGAGCAACATTGGAAGAACAGATTACACCAGGTCCCTTGGATACGATCCCACTTGCCGCTGACTACTACCTTGTTGGACAAGAGGTGTTTATAAATATTATTTGTACGAAGTGTGTGTTGACAACGCTCCGTCAGAAGCTCAAAAGAGGGGGCAAAAAGAAAGCATCCATGGATCCCGATGTTGAATCCTTACTCTTTTACTCAGAATCTGCAAAGAAGAATTGGGGAAATTTCAAGAATAGGGAGATTCTGAATGATAGGGCAGTTGATGAAAAGGACTTTAAATTTCATAACTTGGTTGCTTATGTTAAGGAGAAGAAGCTGTGGGGAAGTGTTATTTATGTTAAGAAATATGCTCCTGAGGTTGTTAAATTGTTTTATGCAAATCTCACTCGTGATTTTAGCAATCTGTCTTCTAAGAAATATGGTAAAGTGTTTGTGCTTGGGAAGGTTTTTTCAATCACTCTTTTAGGGATAAACAAAGTGCTTGGGACCCTTGATGTTGAAGTAGACGATGAAGCTATTAATGCGAACCATAAGATTTAGATGGCAAACATGCTTACTGGTGGTCACGCTGAGAATTGGTTTGCAAATGGTAAAACAAATCGAATTGCTTCCAGTCTCACTTCTCTATTCTCTACGCTTCATAGAATTTCAATTCACAATTGGATTCCCACATCCAATACTACATCAGTTTGTTTTGAACATGTTCTTCTTCTCTACAAGATTCATGTTCGTGAGGCTTTCAATATTAATCAGTTGATCTTCAACTCCATTGCTGAGGTTGCTATGACTGTTTCTACCAAAAAGCTTGTGGTACCCTCTCTCATCTACAATATGCTGGTTGCTACAGCAAAAACGCCTCTACATACTGTTCAGAAAGCTTTTCTCTCAGCAAGGGTCAAAGATTTACCTTGGTCTAATGCGAATCATCCTGCTCCTATTCCCGCTAATGATCAGATTCCAGTTTCTATTTTGCAGGATCACATCCACTTTTGCACTGATCAGATTTAAAAGTTCAAGCATCAGCGTCGTCTATATCAAAGACGTATTTCTTCCCAAAAAGGGGGAGATGGTGATGCCCATGATAGTATTGGTGGAGATGAAGGAAACAGAAGGGAAGATGAAGATGGAGGTAGCAGCAAGGCAAAACATGGAGAATGCTCGTACTACGGCCGGTTCTGATAAGAATTGGAGTAGATAGAATCTGGAGCTTAGTGTTTTGTGCTTATTCGTCTTTATTTGTGTGGAATTTGTGATATAGTTGATATATTTATTGGCTCTATTTGTAAACTTTTATTGACTGTGGAAGTAGTTTTGCAGGAAAGTGTGGAGAATAATAGAAGCGAGGAGAAAAGTAGAAGAAACAGCAGAAAGTGCCAAAAATCCAATGAGCCGCCGCTCAAGAGATCTCTCATTTATGAGAGACCTCTCATTCCAGTTGAGCCGCCACTCATTTGTAAGAATTTTTACTTTTGAGCGGTCTCTCATGCTATTGAGCCGTCTCTCACGTTCAATGCTCAAGATTTCCCGTATTTTAAGTGAGCGACCGCTAGCTGTCATTCCGTGTATTTCTTTAGAGCTCGCTTATGAGTGAGCGGGAGCTCATTTAGTGATATAAATTAGCGTTTGTAATTTTTGTTAGGTTATCTTCAGTTCTTCTTTGACACACGGCGACTGTTCTTGGATTTGCTTCGTTATTCTTCGTGTCAATTGCTTATCAGATTTTTGTGAGGATTAAGAGTGCTGTCATTTTAGTTAGTATTTGTTATTTAACCTCGTCAGTATTATTTTCTTTATTAATTCAATCTGGTATTTTCATTAGCCTGGTAATTTCATTATCCTGTTTAGTTTGATTTTGCATGATAGATATGGTTTATTATTGTTGTTCATTTGAGGTGTGTTATTTGTTCTTGTTAATTCCTTTACGGGTGTTGGTTTAAGAATTGTTCACGTCTAGGTTTATAATCTGATAATTTTATTTACTTGTTTCTGTCTCTGTTTATTATGTCGGACCCAACCTATTGTTTAGAGTGTTTAGGATTTATTGCTTTTTGTGTATAACATGATTAATCGCCCTGCTTAGCCTTCCTTGAGATACGACTTGGGTTAGCTTATCACACTAGAGTGACCTCGTGCGATTACGAGTCAATTCATAAGTATTTTGGGTTGAGTCAAATTTTGGCGCCGTTGCCGGGGAAGGCTTTAGGCGTTTAATTGTGCTATTTGTTTTCTGTGTTTATTTTATTTTATTTTTTTTCTTTTGGCTTGGATATTTTTGTTCCTCCGGTGCGTTTGACTTGTTTGTTAGTGTGTGTATGCAAGGTCGCCGAAGCTTGAAGATTAAGCTAGAACCTTATTTCGACAACATCAACCGACCTCGTGATGTCTTGTCTAGCTTGGAGGAAGAGTCCGAGCCCAGTTCTATTGTTTCTGTGGAATCTGAGCTTCCAGAAAGAATAGTTCCCAATTTAAACCTGGAGGATTTTGGGGACGATAATTCTGTTGAATCCAACGAATCGTTGGTAAACGGAAGTGATCGTGAAGAAGAAGTGCATTCAAACCACGATCAAGAAGATATGGCTGGAGAGGAAGCACAACTTATGGGAACCTATTCCAGGCCTATTATTGAGGCCACAATGTCAGCAATCGTTCTTCCAACTGCCGTTCGGAATTATGATTTGAAGCATAATTACTCCAGCATGCTTCCATCTTTTTACGACATGCCCAATGAAGATGCACTTAAATTTGTGCGTGAATTTTGCTCGGTGGTGCAATCCTTTCCTTTGCTTCAAACAACCCAGTTTATGGTGGACAACACTGCAGGGGGTAATATTGCTAAGAAGACTGCTATTGAGCTCAATCAGATTTTCCAAACTTTAGCTGAGAGCTCTCAACAAAAGTCGACCCGTGGAAGAAGGGTTGAAGCAAGTGCAGTGACACCTAACTATGAGCTCCAAAAGCAGGTAGCAGGTATGATAAGAGAGCTTCAACAACTCAAGATGAGCCAGGTGGAGACCCTAACTCCTCCACCTCGTGAACCAAATACCGAAACTTGTGGTATTTGTGAAGATTATGGGCATGAAGCCAATGAGTGTCATAGGATGGGAGAGTACACACCAGAGAGAGAAGCAGAAGTGTATTCTGCTCAGGGATACCCAGGGAGACCCCAGTTCGAGCAACGACCTATGTACAACCAAGGTTCAAATTCTGGTTAGAGAGGTCAACAGAACTCAGGATGGAGGAATCAGGTCCCTAATCAAGGGGCGAGATCTAGTCAAGGTAATCAGTTTTGCCAACCTCCACAGCTGATGGGTTATTCAAACCAACAACAGTTCTACCCACCTCAGCAGCAATTCTCATTCTCACAGCAGCAGAGTTTCAATCAGCAGTATCCAAAGCAGTTTCAGTAGAACTCACAGCAGTTTCAGCAATATCCGCAGATTCCCATGCAACAACGGAATTTTCAGCAGCAGCAGTATCAGAATGGACCTCAGCTGTATCAGAACTAGAACCTCAGAAATCATCTTTAGAAGAGACGATACAGTCTTTTATGGAGATGAGTAAGCAAAATATGGAGTCTCAGACAGCTACCATTAAGAGCCTTGAGACCACTGTGGGACAACTGTCTGGTACATTGAACCAGATTCAACAGCAGTAGTAGCCAGGAAAACTTCATGGGCAAGGGTTGCAACCTCACCAAGCTCAAGCTGTTACCGTTCTTCGCAGTGGAAGGATGGTTGATAACAAGATAGAAATGTCTGTTGTGGAGCAACCTAAGGAAGTTAGTGTGGAGCAGCAAGCCAAGGAGAAGTTTACACCAAGGGAACAAGAGAAATCACATGATGAGGAATCTGAGGTGAAGCTCCACAAGGGTTCAAACCATATAGACCACCGGTGCCATATCCTAGCAGGTTGCGGAATGAGAAGCAAGATCAGCAGTTCACCGATTTCTATAATTTGTTGGCTAAGGTTAATGTGAACTTGCCTCTGCTAGACGTAATTAGGAATGTTCCGGCTTATGTGAAGTTCTTCAAGGAGTTGGCCTACAAGAAAAGGAGGTTTGAGGATAATGAGAAGATCCTTGTGTCCGAGGTTGTAAATTCCATTATACAACAGCCTCTACTGCCCAAGCAGCGTGATCCAGGTAGTTTTGTTATCAATATTGCTTTGGAGAATGGTAAGGAAGCCTCGGTATGTTAGATTTGGGGGTTGGGATTAATTTGATGCCTTACTCAATTTTTAAGCAATTAGAGTTAGGTAATTTGAAACCCACTCGTATGTGTTTACAACTTGCAGAGAGATCTGTGAGGTATCCTCGGGGGGTAGTTGAGCATATTTTGGTTAAGGTGGGGGGATTGATTGTCCCAGTTGATTTTGTCGTGTTAGAAATAGGTGAAGTGCATGAAAATGGGAAAGAGCATACTTTGTTGTTAGGAAGACTATTTATGGCTACTACTAATACGTTAATTGATGTGAAAAATGGAACAATAAAAATGACTATATTAGGAGAGTCTATGTCTTTTTCTGTGCATCATAGTCGTGCTATGCCATCATCAGCTCTTACTAATGAATGTTCTTATATAGATGCTATTGACAGCTTGGTCGAGATGGTTTTTGTGCAGGAACAAGAATTTGTTGAGGTTTTTGCAGGGTCAGGGGATATGGAGGAATTTGCTCGGGAAACCGAGGATGGTGAAAGGGGACTCACAGCTAAATTCCCTATTGATAAGCCCATGGTGTCTGTGGATACCATGAAGAACGAGAAACCCAAGCTGGAACTTAAGGAGCTCCCCAAAAATCTTAAGTACGTGTTTTTGGAAGATGATGAGGGGAAGCCAGTGATCATATCTAGCGAGCTCACATATGAGGTAGCTTTGATGGTAGTTTTAAGGAGGAACAAACTGGCTTTTGGATGGAGCTTAGCTGACATTCGAAGAATAAGCCCAGCTACGTGCATGCATAGGATTCACTTGGAAGAGGGGGCGAGACCCAAGAGAAATGGTCAAAGGAGACTAAATCCCATTCTTATGGAGGTGGTTCGAAAAGAATTACTTAAGCTATTAGCAGAGGGAATTATTTTTCCTATTGCTGACAGTGAGTGGGTGAGCCCAGTGCACGTTGTACCTAAAAAGGATGGAATCATGGTCATACTCAATGACGGAATGAATTGGTGCCGACCCATCCTGTTACGGGATGGCGCATGTGCATTGATTTTAGGAAATTGAATGCTGCCACCAAAAAGGATCATTTCCCTCTCTCTTTTATTGATCAAATGTTAGATAGATTGGTTGGGCATGAATTTTATTGTTTTCTTGATGGTTTGTCAGGTTATTACCAGATTGTGATTGCGCCGGACGGCTTTTACCACTCCGTTTGGCACTTTTGGCTGCAAGAGGATGCCATTTGGGTTGTGCAATGCGCCAGAGACTTTCCAACGATGCATGATGGCGATATTTTCGGAGATGATAGGTAATTTTGTTGAAATTTTTATGGATGATTTCTCCGTGTTTGGTAATTCTTTCAATGATTGTTTAGGAAAGATCGATTTAGTTTTGAACAGATACATTGAGAGTGGTTTGACATTGAGTTGGGAAAAGAGTCACTTTCTGGTGACGATTGGAATTGTGTTGGGTCATGTAGTCTCTAAAACTGGAATAGAGGTTGATAGGGCCAAAGTTGGGGTGATTGAAAAATTACCTCCTCCTATAGATGTGAAAGGTGTTAGGATTTTCTTGGGTCATGATGGTTTTTATCGGCGTTTCATTAAGGATTTTTCTAGGATTAGCCAACCTCCGTGTAGACTGTTTGCCTAAAATGTTCCTTTTCATTTTGATGACTCTTGTATGCATGATTTTGATTTGTTAAAGTTGAAATTGAGTACTGCTCTCATTGTGGTTGCGCCTGATTGGTCTATGCCGTTTGAGATAATGTGTGATGGTTCTAATTTTGCGGTAGGAGCAGTGCTTGGACAACGTGTGGATAAAATATTGCATGTGATTTATTATGCTAGTTTGACACTAAACAATGCTCAAATAAATTAACTACAACTGAAAAAGAGTTACTTGCTGTGGTATTTACTTTAGATAAATTTCGTGCTTATATTATTGGTTCTAAAGTAATTGTCCATAGTGATCATGCTGCTTTGAGGTATCTGTTGACTAAGGAACAAGCCAAACCACGTCTTATTCGTTGGATTTTGTTGTTGCAAGAATTGGATGTGGAAATTAAGGATAGAAAGGGGAGTGAAAACTCTGTCGCTGATCATTTGTGTAGATTGGAGCATAATGTGGTTGAATCTAGTAATAGTGTTATTCCTGATTCTTTTCCTTTTGAGCATACATATGAACTTACCTTTGTGCCTTGGTGTGTTGATATTGTCAACTATCTGGCATGTGGAGAGTTAAGACCAAATCTAACTTCCCAGGAGAGGAAAAGGTTTCTTGTTATGTGCAGGCACTATTACTAGGAAGATCCATATCTTTTCAAGTTGGGAAAAGATGAGGTTAGTAGAAGATGTGTACCAGCAGAGGAGCAACATCAAGTTCTAAGCTTGTGCCATGCGGCTCATTGTGGTGGACATTTTGGTGGACAGAAAATGGCTCATAAAGTTCTCCAATCTAGTTTATTTTGGCCCTCTTTGTTTAAAGATGCACATACTTTTTACATTGCATGTGATAGATGTCAAAGTGTAGGAACGATTGGACGTAAGAATGAGATGCCTCTCACCAATATTCTAGTTATGGAAATATTTGATGTGTGGAGCATAGATTTTATGGGTCCTTTTCCTATCTCTTATGGTTATGAGTATATTTTGCTCGCTGTTGATTATGTATCCAAGTGGGTAGAGGCAATCCCCACACGGTCAAGTGATGCTAATGTAGTGCTGAAGTTTGTGCAGGAAAACATTCTTTGCAGGTTTGGATTCCCAAAAGCCATTATTAGTGATGGTGGCAAGCATTTCTGTAATAAGCTGTTCGCTAAGCTTATGGCAAAGAATGGTATCACACATAAGGTGGCCACACCTTACCACCCTCAGACTTCCGGCCAAGCGGAGACAAGCAACAGACAAATTAAAGGAATTTTGGAAAAGCGGTTCAGCCGTTGCGTAAGGATTGGTCTTTGAAGCTCAATGACGCGCTGTGAGCATATAGAACTGCCTTTAAAGGAAAGCTCATGATGAGCCCGTATCGCCTTATTTATGGAAAGGCGTGCCATTTGCCTGTGAAGATTGAGCATAGAGCATATTGGGCCATTAAAGCCACAAATTGCAATCTCGATACCGCATTGAAGCAGTGTATGTTGCAAATGGAAGAATTGGATGAGCTACGCAATGAGGCGTATGAAAATGCCCGAATATACAAGGACAAGGTGAAACGGCTCCATGATAGCCGTATTTCGCATAAAGAGTTTCGTCCAGGGATGAATGTTCTTTTATTCAACTCTAGGTTGAAGTTATTTCCAGGCAAGCTGAAGTCTCGATGGAGTGGCCCTTTTATTCTCAAAGAAGTGTTGAATCATGGAGCAGTGGTTTTGGGCAAGGAAAATTCCAAACAGAGTTTTACTGTGAATGGTCATATGGTGAAGCCTTATTTGGAATATAGTGTTGCGCCTATTGTGGTGGAGTCTCAAGTACTCCACGATCCGACATCTTAAGAGTCCTCTTGTGTCGAGCTCTCGACCTTAACTAGAGCGCTTAATGAGAGGCAACCCATATTTTTCATTTTAACTTCTATTTCAATTCCTTTGTTTTAGTATTTCTTTTCTTTTATGTTAATTGGTATTCTATTTTATTATATTTCTGATTTCCTATTTGTTATTTTTTCCGCAGAAGACATGAGCGCTGACTCAAAGAATAGCGGCCGTTTAAATTCTTTTGAAAATATTGCCGCAGTGGAAGTGAGCGATCGTTTATATGTACGCGGCCGCGCATGTTATTTTTCCTTCACGAATGCCGCGGAAGGATTGAGCGCTGGCTCAAAGATTCGCGGCCGCTCAATTTTATTATGGGAAGAATGCCGAGGACGAAGTGAGCGCTGGCTCACACTATAGCGGCGGCTCATTTAAAAAAAATAACAATATATATATATATATATATATATATATATATATATATATATATATATATATATATATAAATCTGAAACCCTAAGCGGGCTTCTTAGCCGCCGCACATGTTCCAGTTCCTCACTCCACACCAACTCTCCGTCGCTTTTCTCTCCACTTTCATCTCTCTATTATCGGCGTTACTTCTTCCATTCTGGCCACCACTCAGAGCCGTCGTCGTTCTATTCATCTTAACTGAGCGAGGCTCTCATTGTTCAAACAGCCGCTGCTCATCAGTGCTCTCCACTTCGCCGCCGCTCATAGTCGCCTTCGCCGTCGCTCAGTCGCTCAATCTCTATCCACAGCCGCTGCTCAGTCGATGTTCGCCGCCGCTCATTCTTTTTTATAGCGGCTTCATTTCACCGTTGCTAGGTTTGAATGAGCTGCCACTCATTTGTATTTCGTCGTCACCATATAGTCTTCCTGAGTCGCTCGTCCAGCTGTTGAGTCGTTGAGCGGTCTCTCACGTTCAATGCTCAAGAGTTCCCATTTGTAAGAATTTTTACTTTTGAGCGGTCTTTCACGTTAAATGCTCAAAAGTGAGCGGTCGCTCATTTTTAATTAGCTGTCATTCCGTGTATTTCTTTAGCGCTCTCTTATGAGTGAGCGGGAGCTCATTTAGTGATATAAATTAGCATTTGTAATTTTTGTTAGGTTATCTTCGGTTCTTCTTTGACAGATGGCGACTGTCTTGGATTTGCTTCGTTATTCTTCCTGTCGATTGCTTATCAGATTTTTGTGAGGATTAAGAGTAGTGTCATTTTAGTTAGTATTTGTTATTTAACCTCGTTAGTATTATTTTCTTTATTAATTCAATCTAGTATTTTCATTAGCCTGGTATTTTCATTATCCTGTTTAGTTTGATTTTCTATGATAGATATGATTTATTATTGTTGTTCATTTGAGGTGTGTTATTTGTGCTTGTTAATTTCTTTACGGGTGTTGGTTTAAGAATTGTTCACGTCTAGGTTTATAATCTGATAATTTTATTTACTTGTTTTTGTCTCTGTTTATTATGTTAGTAATTTAGTATTTAATTTCAGTCTAGATAATAAGGAGTGAGAGTGTCAGACCCAACCTATTGTTTAGAGTGTTTAGGATTTATTGCTTTTTGTGCATAGCATGATTAATCGCCTTGCTTAGCCTTCCATGAGATACGACTTGGGTTAGCTTATCACACTAGAGTGACCTCGTGCGATTACGAGTCAATTCATAAGTGTTTTGGGTTGAGTCATTTAGGCGTTTTTGGAGTGATATGCTGATCAGACTGATTGTATTTTATGTATTGCATATGAACACTTTTTCTTTTGTCTCTTTTGGTGACTATGATCAAACTTGGTTTAGATTTGGTTTAAGCTATTTTTCTTATTTTTTCTCATGATGTGATCTGTTTTCTTCTTTGAGTATTTTTTATATGTTTGTGACAGGGGGAGAGTCTGGTCTACTTGTTTGTTTTGTTGGATGAGGTTGTGTTTTAGTGGGAGTAAATATGACAGAGGTAGTATTTTTAATTCCTTGGATATCTGCATTCTGGACTTGTGTATATGTGTCTCAGGGGGAGCAAATAATCTTGCTCTATATATATTTGATTGTACAGGTTTAGGGAAGAAAGACAAAAATGGGGAGATTGTTGAAGTCAATATTTGACTTTATAATAATTTGTTTAATAATATATTATCTCTTGTTTTGTCTTTATTTAGTTATGTTAGCAGGTACGAGAATGGAGGAAGTGGGATGACTGACGTGGCATTGATAAGGTCATAGTAGTTGGAAAGAGATTGGTTAGTTGGTGGAGTGGAAATAAGGAGTTTCACGTGTGAAAAAGTGGGAGCAGTTATTTTGTTACTATAAAGCAGCAAGGTGAGGAGTGGTGATATGGCTACAAAACGTGGGATCTGCGCTTTTGGAGAAGTGCAGCTCAAGCTCTTAAGTATAGTATAAATAGAGATAGATTTTGTGTAGATAGTTATGGATCTAAGCTTAGATATTCAGAGCATATAGAATTCTTATTCAGCTATTAGTTTTTATCTTCGAGGATAGCAGTTAGAGCTTTAGTCACTTATTCTTGTGATAAAGCTTTACTAGTTTTCGTGACCCTCTTTACTCGAAGATTGCTTTTTCTAATTCACGTTTCTATAGTGAAGTTTTTTCCCTGAGGCACTTCGCGAGATTACTAATTTATAATCTTGTGAAAAGTTTATTTCCTTTGTGTTCTTTATTTTCCGCTGCATTTTGTTTCAAGGTTGTGTGCTCTTTAAGCACAACTTTGTTCACAACTCTGTTTGTGTGAGTGAATCTAGTACCTTCAATTATTATAGCGAGAAATTTGTCAAGCCTTTCTTTCTTTTACTTTTCCTAACGAGGCGGCAAGAAAACTGATTAATTTTTTTTAAAGTAGGTCGTTCCTTATATTGCGTAGTAGTAGAAAATTTTCAAATGAAATTTTAAAGAACTAAAACTTTTAAAAGCTACTGACATTATCACAGGATTTCACGCTTCTTGCGGAGGCATGAGCCGTAAAAATTTGAAATTTTCAAAAGAAACTATAAAATTTGGAAGAAATATTGCCATTGCTGAGACTCGAACGCGTGACTTTGGGGCGAGCTAATACAGTTCAACTACTGGGCTAATCCAAAATACTCCCTCCGTTCACAAGTAAATATCCAATTTGCTACAATACACATGTTCGCAAGCAAATGTTCAGTTTATCTTTTCGTACAACACTACCCTCTTTACTTTACAGACATTACTACCTTTTGTCATTTAGGACCCCACTTCACATCAATTTTATTTCTACCTTTTTATCATCCCAACAACTTTATTCTTACTTTTTGGTTAATACCACCTCTTTTTTGTCATTACCACTGTTTTTTTGTCATTATCTCACTACCCCTACATCTTAACTTTTACCCTACTAACTTTCACTTTATCAGCTTTCTTAAACTCTTTGTCCAGCACAAAGTGGACATTTACTTGTGATCAGAGGGAGTATTTGTTAATATAACATCTAATGGTGGAACTTGAACTAGGCTAGAGCCCAGCCCAACCCTAATGTAGATCTGCCACTGTTTAGAAGCTACTCCATCCGTCCCAATAGCATGGTTTCACTTCTTTGAGCACGGGTATTAAGAAACAAGAGTAAATGAATAAAAAGTTGTGGGTCCTATAATTTTTGAAGAGTTAATTGTTTCCATTTTTGGAATGAGACCTTGCTATTTGGACACCCCTAAAAAGAAAGCGAGACCTTGCAATTGAGACGGAGGGAGTATAATATTGAGAAATATTGGTAGAAATTCGAGTACATTTATGAAAAATATAATTAAATTTACCAAAATGAGCCCGTGTGTTTATGATTCTATATCGATTATTGGGTTGCAAATTGAATTTTATTAATAAATCAGCAAAAACAGTTACAAAAAATAGAGGAAAGAAATCAAAGAAGCATAGCGATTAAAACTTCTCAACAACCTATACATATCTAACAAATGAAAGACAAAAAGTATCTATGTAAATAGCATCCTTGATCTTGTCATGAGAAAATGTCCACCAACCGGATTCAACATCGGCTTCCGCCATCCTATCAGCAACGATATTGCCTTCTCTATAAATATGTGAAGCTTGGAAAGTCATTTGGGAAAGAAGAGCCAAAATATGACGCCATCTAGACAAGAAATACCATGAAACCCTCTCCGACCTTGCATGAAACAAATTAACCACATATGAAGAATCCGATTCCAGCCATAAAGTATTCCAGTGTTTAGAAGCTACAATCTCAGCAGCTGTTATAGCAGCAAGTAGCTCAGCTTCGAATGCAAAACCCACTCCTTCTCGAAAATAAAAACTTGATCTTTAAAACACAAATCTTTTATGTTAATTTTTCTTTAAAACTTGAAATTGATACTTAAATTAAAATGATTAATTTTCATTGCTAGTATTTATTTCGGGGCGTCAACATATTATCGTAGAATCTGTTAGCCCCAATAATAAATATGCTTGACATGACTGACAAATTTAATTAAAAAAATGAGTTTTGGAATGAGACCTTGCTATTTGGACACCCCTAAAAAGAAAGCGAGACCTTGCAATTGGGACGGAGGGAGTATAATATTGAGAAATATTGGTAGAAATTCGAGTACATTTATTAAAAATATAATTAAATTTACCAAAATGAACCCGTGTGTTTATGATTCTATATTGATTATTGGGTTGCAAATTGAATTTTATTAATAAATCAGCAAAAACAGTTACAAAAAATAGAGGAAAGAAATCAAAGAAGCAGAGCGATTAAAACTTCTCAACAACCTATACATATCTAACAAATGAAAGACAAAAAGTATCTATGTAGATAACATCCTTGATCTTGTCATGAGAAAATGTACACCAACCGGATTCAACATCGGCTTCCGCCATCCTATCAGCAACGACATTGTCTTCTCTATAAATATGTGAAGCTCGGAAAGTCATTTGGGAAAGAAGAGCCAAAATATGACGCCATCTAGACAAGAAATACCATGGAACCCTCTCCGACCTTGCATGAAACAAATTAACCACATATGAAGAATCCGATTCCAGCCATAAAGTATTCCAGTGTTTAGAAGCTGCAATCTCAACAGCTGTTATAGCAGCAAGTAGCTCAGCTTCGAATGCGAAACCCACTCCTTCTCGAAAATGAAAACTTGATCTTTAAAACACAAATCTTTTATGTTAATTGATCTTTAAAACTTGAAATTGATACTTAAATTAAAATGATTAATTTTCATTGCTAGTATTTATTTCGGGGCGTCGACAGATTATCGTAGAATCTGTTAGCCCCAATAATAAATATGCTTGACATGACCGACAAATTTAATTAAAAAAAATGCGTTTTGTTTTTGTTTTTGTATTTGTTATTCTTTTTCTTTTATTTGGTGTGAGACAATTTTGTTTGATTCGTTTGGGCTATAATATAATTCAATTGGGCCACATGCCTTTGCTATTATGGGCTAAAAGGCAAAACAAGGTGGTGTCACCTGCGGCGGCACCGAAAGTGACGGCAGCGTCATCCGCTCTCCGCCACCATCGTCGTCAACTGCATTTACAGCGTTTGCACATTATAATTTGAGGTAATTCATCCATATAGCCACTTTGACTAGGTTGACTACAATAGTTGTCAAGGAACTTAATATGGTCAAATTCTAGCGAAAGATGTGTTTTTTGGACCAAAATACCCTTATTTTTCACTTTTTTTTTCCTTTTCTCCCTCATCTCTTTTCCTCTTTCTCTTTCTTCTCTTTTTTCTTCTCTCTCTTTATCGCGTTTTCTTCTGCTGCTACTTTTCTTCTTCATTTTTTTTTCTTCTCTTCTTGCTGTCGCCGCCGCCATGGAGCTGAACTCGTCGTCGCCACCTCCCTGGACCTGAACTCGTCGTCGCCGCCTTAGATCTGCTATCGTTGCCGCCGTTGCCGCTGGCCTCCAGCTGCTTTGTCGCCGCCGCCGTTGAGGTGTTTTATCACCGCCGCCGCCGTCGATCTACTGTAGGGTGTCGTCGCCCTCGTATCTACTGTGAATCTATTACATTTTTTAGGTTTTAATTCTCTTTGATTGGTATTGATTGACTATATTTTTCGATTTTTAATTTGATTGAAGAAAGTTGTTCGATTGAATGCTCGATCTGTTGTTTTTTTATTTTTTGATTTTTAATTTGATTGAAGGAAGTTGTTCGATTGCATGCTTGAGCTGCTTTTTTTTATGTTGCAAATCCTATATTATGTTGCGAAAGTAGAATTTCGTAACATGTTTGTGGCTATTTGAATTTCTGAATTATTTATGTTACGAATTTCACAATTTGCAATATATTATACGAATTTCGTATATAGTATTGCGAATTATGAATTTCGTAACTAACTTTGCATTTTCATAAGTTTATTTGAAGTTACGAAAGTAGAGTTTCGTAACATGTGTTACATGTTTGTGGCTATTTGAAGGTTTAGAAAGTGAATTTTTGAAGTACACATGTTGCGAATTTCACAATTCACAACACTATATACGAACGTATATATTGTTGCGAATTGTGAAATTCATAACTAGCTATGCCTTTTTCTACGTTTATTTGAAGTTACGAAATTTCAATTTTGCAACATGTTTGTGGCTATTTGAAGGATTCGAAATGAATCATTTTATGTTACGATATTAGCATTCATGTTGAATAATCTGTTGCTAATTCATATTTTCGTATTGAATTTCGGTTATTATATGTTACGAAATTACAATTTCGCAACAACATTTCGTACAATTTAGTGTGTTACGATTCTTTAATTTTGTAACGAAACATATGTTTACGTTTTTTTGTTACGATTTACTAATGTCGTAACAGAGTTGGTTTCGTACAATTTTGGTTTTATGTTACGATTTGTTCATTTCGTAACACTGTAACAAATTTAAATCTTACTCCTTTTATGCAGATGAGTCCATCGTGCTTAATTGTTGTGCATGGAGGGCATTGGGATGAGAATATATATGTAGGTGGAAGAAAGGAGTATATTCCCATTCCTCCAACGGGTATAAGCTTTCAACAGTTTTTGAGCAAGCTTGAGGTGCGATTGAAAAAAGACAATAGTATGTATGCATTTGATGTAGATGCTTTAGTTGAGTCGCCTGTAGGCGAGACTATGAGAATAAAGATTACGGATGACTTTGAGTTGTCTAGTATATTGGGGTTGTTGGATTTGCCTACGGTATCTATCACGGTTTATCCTAGAATGAATGAATGTTCATCTAGTAGGAAACGTCGAAATAAGATTCAGTGTGAGCTTTGATGTTGATAGTGATGAATCTAATTTTGAGAATGTTGGTGATGAAATGTATGATAGTAAATCTGATGACATGGATGATGTGTATGATGATTTTGATGATTCGGCTTATTATTGCAGTGGAGGTGAGTAGAATCAATCTAACACAAGTATTAATGAGGAAAAGAAGAAAGAGGTTGCACTGTGGATTATTCCTGGTGCAGCAGAGCAAGCTTCTATTGCATCTGATGATTTTGTTATACCTTCTGAGCCAGTGACAAATGATCTTGTGATTGGTGGTATATTTCGTGGCAAGTTGAGAATGCAAACAGCTGTTGGGAATTACCACATGAAAAATCATGTGGAGTATGTGACAGAGCGCTCAAGTGGTACTCGTTACCATCTCGTATGTAAATTGGGCGATAGATGTGAATTTGTTATTCGAGCATCTGCGATGGGCAGGGCTTGGCAAATCACTCATTGGAGACCTCATAATTGTGAAATTGATTTGAGATATCATCCCCATCCAAAGATGTCTTCTAAAGTCGTAGCTCCCGAATTTGTTGATAATTTGACTGAAGATGGTTTCTTTCTTAGGCCTTGGGATATTCAAGGGAAGTTGTTAAGGGATTATGGTGTTCATGTGACGTACCGAACTGCGTTGGCTGGGAAGAACCATGCAGTAAAACAATCATATGGTGATGCAAACAAGTCTTTTCAGGTTCTTTTGATTAGTCTTACTTAAGTTTGATATATGTTATTTTTTTGGTACGCCTGTTATGAATTTAGTAAATTCGTAATGTTAAGTGTTACGAATTTGATGAATTCGTTCTAGTAAATTGATGATATCGATTTTACAAATTTGGTAAATTCATAATGTGAAATGTTACGAAGTTGCCAAATTCGTAATATGAAATTGATTAATTCGTTTCAAGGGGGTTGATGATGTTTTTGTTGCAAATTTGATGAATTTGTAATGTTAATGTTATGAATTTGATGAATTCGTAATATCTTATGTGACGAATTTATGACTATATTTTATTGATTATTTTTTTGCATATTTTCAGTTGCTGCCCACGTACCTGTACATGCTAAAGGATTTAAACTCGGGATCGGTGGTGGATCTACAGACACGTGATGATGGTATATTTCACTCCGTTTTCTTTGCTCTTGGTGCATGTATAAGAGCATTTAGTTCGTATCGCCCTGTTATTGTACTTGATGGAACCCATTTGAAAGCAAAATACAAGGGTATTATGTTTATTGTTGCAACGAAGGATGCTAATGAGCAGATAATTCCTTTGGCTTTTGGGATTGGGGACAAAGAAAATGATTCATCATGGACTTGGTTTCTCAAACAAGTTCGTAATGCATTTGGTTGTCCCACTGATCTTTTGATTGTGTCTGATCAGCACTTGAGTATAAAGAATGCAGTGGATTCGGCTTATCCAGGGATCCCCCATGGGTTGTGTTCATTTCATATACAAAGTAACATGAAGAAATGGGGTTATCTTTTGTGATTGATATTTTCCACGCTGCAGCAACAACTTATAAGGATTCTGATTTTGACGAAAACATGGCGAATCTACAATAGACAGTTCCTCGTACACATGCTAGGGTTATGAATCTTGACCCTAGTAGATGGGCTGTATGCAAATGCCCTGTTCGCGGGTGCTACTTTGGAACATCAAATGCAGTAGAGGTTCTGAATGCTAGAATAAAATGGGCTAGATCTTTGCCAGTGTGTTCTTTACTTGAGTATGTCCGGAAGATATGTCAGGATTGGTTTTTTAAGCACCGTACCAGGGCTGCAGCTAGATCCCAAGAGCTATCGAAGTATGCAACCAAGAGGCTAGAGAAAGCTATTGAGTTGGGGAGGTCTATGAAGGTTGAACCTATTAGTGAGATTAAATACAGGGTCATTTCTGGATCTCACAGCCATATGGTTGACCTTGTTGTTCGAGAGTGCTCATGTCACGTCTTTGATTTTGATCTTATACCTTGTTCTCATGTCGCTGCAGCAATAAGGTGGTGTTATTTAGTTATAAAATTGTGTATTTCGTATCATTCCTTGTTACGAATTTGTGATATTCGTAACATTATTTGTAGATGTTACGAAAATAGTGTGATTTCGTTAGGAAGTTATGTATTTCGTAATATGATCTGTTACGAATTTATGATATTCGTAGCATCTTTTTTAGATGTAACAAATTTGTCTTTTCGTAACATGTGTTGTTACGAATTTGTGATACTTCGTAACATTAGTTTTATATGTATCATATTGTCTGGTGTTATTCGTTGCGAATTGTACATTTCGTAACTGAAATATGGTTTTTATTTTTGCATTTTCGCTAGACAAGCCCCAGTTTCATATGTGCATCGTTATTACTCGACTGAGACGTGGCTTAAATCTTATGTTGGTGAAGTGATGCGATCCCGGATCAAGATGAATGGTTTGCACCCGATGACGTTGTTTCCAGGATTGTTGGCACCCCACCTAACCCTAGACAAGCTGGTCGACCACGAAAGAAGAGTATTCAATCTGAAGATCGTGTGTGCTCTCGATGTCATCATAAAGGTTATTACAAAAACTCATGCACTACAGTGTTAGAAGAGATTACTAGGGATGAGAAAGTGAGTAGCAATAAACCAAAGACTCGGAAAAAAGAAATGTGGGATTTGCAGCGTAGAGGAGCATATTCGTTTAACGTGTCAAGACCCAAATAGATTTGGTTGATAGTTTTTATTGTTTATGTATCTTTACTGTTGGAATTTTTTATGACATCGAATTTTTGTTGTATTTTTATGGATTATCGTTGTGGTCTGTTGCGAATTATTGATTCCGTAACGGTTCGTTGTTTTCAAGTTACGAAATTATAATTTTGCAACATGTTTGAGGCTTTTTGAAGGTGTCGAAACTGAAATTTTTAGGTATATAATGTTGCGAATTTCACAATTCGCAAGGAAATATATGAATCATTTCATTTTACGTAATTAGCATACGTATTCAATAATTTGTTGCCAATTCATATTTTTGTATCACGTTTTTGGAATTTCAGTCATAACATGTTACGAAACTATAATTTCGTAACCTTATGTGACATATCTCAAAATAGCAGTATTTGTTGTGAAATTATAATTTCATAACAGAGTGATATTATAAAAATTTATAATTGTAAATCATTCTGGCTATAAATAATTTGTTATGAAATTATAGGAATTGTTTTGAGCAGATCTACGTGGCATGAGAATAAAATCATAAAACTATTATGAAAAAATGCAGAGAACTAGTAGTACTGTTACGAATGTAATAGATTGCAGCAACATATGCACGAATTCGCAAATTCGTAACATAACAATTACCTATGTTACGAAATAAATAAATCGCAATGAATCCTGTTGCGAAATTAGAATTTCAAATAAACAAATCGCAACAACTAATGTTGTGAAACTAGAATTTCGTAACATTAGAATAAATTAATAAACGATAGTGTTGCGAAAATAATAATTCGAAACAAACGATAGTGTTAAGAAATTGCAATTTCGTAAATAGCTGCATATTTATCTACAGTAAGTGCTATTAAATCTTACAAAATAGGAATTGTTTTGAGCAAAATATGTGCAGCTAGCAAAGACAAAAGACCATAGAAAATATTGTTTCAATGATTACTCTCCAATACCATGGGAATGGCTTCATCGGTGCTGTGAGCATATATAGTTTTGGCAATGTGGTCGCGATAATGATCGTACTCCTCTTCTTTCTTGAAGCATTTGGGCAGCGGGGTACTCGACAGAATCTGCTCCACGTACTTCAATGCATAGAGCCCACATTTCACATTCCCTTTTTGTTTGAAGAGATTCTTTGACTTAGGTGGAATACACAACTCCCATTATGTTAGAGTTGGTTTCTTGATCCGATGATGCTCGAAGTATCCGATTTCCTTCAATATTTGAGGGATAAGCTTTGCAAGGGGTAGGAAGATGTCCTTCCTATTTGTGAAGTGGTGTTCCTCGAATATCCATTGAAATGAATTGTAGAGCATAAGTTTTTGCTTCTTGAGATCCAACAAGATCGTCCCCCAATGATCTTTGTAGTTGCAAACGGCTACGACCTACAAGGCACATCGAAATGAAATGTTGAATTTGTAACATATACTCATGTCAAACTGTTAAGAATTCATAAAATCGTAACATGCAATTATAAACTATTGATACGAAATTATAAATTCGTAACACGAGATGATTATATGTTTGTTACAAAATTCTAAATTCGTAACACGAGAAGATTACATGTCTGTTGCGAAATTATAAATTCGTAACATGAGAAACAATCATTTCGTAACATGAAAAAAACTGTAATAGTTTTAGTTTTACCTTTTCGCAATCGATCCACTTCTTAATGTTTGGGCCCCAATTCGGATGTATAGCCTCAGCAAATAAGCACAATCTTTCCATCAGTTGTACTGGAACAACCTCATCAATTTGACTGTCGAACAATTTTGATTAAAAACGGCTCATCAAATCATTTCTTATCCTTATGCATTTCTTCAAACAACTCATCAACCTTTTCCTATTAACAAATCATAAAATTATGTTACGAATTGCTACTAATAAAACAGAGACACATGTTACGAATTTGTAAATTCGTATCAAGGTTAAAACAGAAAAAATGAGGGTAGTTACCATGAAGAAACATGATGTGATTGCAATATTGGAGTTGATATGTTTGAGTCCTGCAAGGGCTGGATCCGAGGTGAGTACAATGAGGTATGCTTCAATGTGATCCCCGTGGAGCTGTTTATCTTTTTGCAAGATGTGTTCGAAAAAAATCTTTCTCCACCCCACAAAGCAATCCAACATTCCTCCTGTTATTTTAAAACATATTTAGAAAGTAATTTGCATTATTCTTATTAATATACTAAATATTTAAAGGAAACTTACACTCCATGGTCCAAGCTGAGGAAATGTTCGAACTTGTTTCTTCCCGGACGTACGTCATTGGGAAGGAATGGACTCCTATATACAGCTGCTGAAAATTTTCTCCTTACGGACCTCACGGTCAAGATCACTTTAGGAATTCCACTTGCACTTGCCGCAGTCTTTGATGGAGCATCCACCTTTGGAGCGGCGGGACTGTAGGAGCGGACAATGTTGGAGGAGCTTGACTCAATGGTTCCGACTTGCACACCATTGGATAAATTTCTGTTGGAGGGGGCACAACCTCGTATTTCGGTGTTATATCATCTAGTTCATCGAAGATGGCATTAGCGTGTCCGATGTTTCAAGCAGCTCACTCGCTTCAGCATGTGCCTGGGAGATTTGTAAATACATTACGAATTAAAATATTCGTAAAACGAGATGATTACATGTCTGTTGCGAAATTATAAATTCGTAACACGACATGATTACATGTATGTATCGAAATTATAAATTCGTAACACGAGATGATTATATGTATGTTGCGAACTTATAAATTCGTAACACGAGATGATTACATGTCTGTTGCGAAATTATAAATTCGTAACACGAGATGATTACAAGTCTATTCCAAAATTATAAATTCGTAACACGAGATGATTGCATGTCTATTGTGAAATTATAAATTCGTAACACGAGATGATTATATGTATGGTGTGAACTTATAAATTCGTAACACGAGATGATTACATGTATGTTGCGAAATTATAAATTCGTAACACGGGGTGATTATATGTCTGTTGCGAAATTATAAATTCGTAACACGAGATGATTTCATGTATGTTGCGAACTTATAAATTCGTAACACAAGATGGATATATGTCTGTTGCGAAATTATAAATTCGTAACACGAGATGAATATAAAGTTTCGTAACGATATGAATACCTAGCAATGATACTAATACTTAATAATACCAAACAATCGTACAAATTGTTTATACCGTTATTACACCAATTTGTCCATAAATTAAAAAAAAAAAAGATAAAACATCATTGTTTTTCATTTCACACTCATCTTCATTTTTTAACCTGTTTGGACTCTGGCTCGGTGTTTGGAGGAGAGGCGGAGGCTGCTGCTGACATTTGTTGGAGGAGAGGGGGTGCAATTGATGATGTTGTTGCTGCTGCCATTTGTTGAAGAGGGAGTGCCGTTGATGCTGCTGCTGCTTGGTGTGAGTCCATCCCCTTTTCTGCTTCGACTTCAAGTAGCTTCTTCAGGATATAATCTCTCATAGCTTCGACAAGCTGCTGCTGTTGCTCCTTTTGGCATTACAGAAGTGGTTGAAGCATTTGATCTTGCTACTTTTGGAGAAGAGCCTCAACCTCTATTCTAGCTCTTGTTGTTGCTACACTCCCGGCATATTCCCCTATCTCCTTCATGAAATTCTCCCGATCTTCAGCAGATTGGATGTTGGAAGGGAGTAGGTGAGCATTCACAGCAGCAACAGTAGAAGTGGAAGCACCAATTGGGGCAGCAGTGACGTCTTCATCGTCATCAATTTCACGCTTTCTCTTCTTCATGTTTTCAGTAGGATCATACTGAAAGGTAAATGGCATCTTTTCAGGATCCTTAGCAAGAGATTTCTAGAATGCTGTCTCCTTCTCCTTTTTCGTTGGCTTAAGTTCACGAACCAGCTCCTACAAAGAAAAGAAGCAACTCTGTAATACTGTTACGAAACAAATAGATCGCAACAACAAATGTTACGAATTTGAAAATTCGCAACATAATAATAAAATCATAACAATTAACTATGTTACGAAGTAAACAAAGTGCAACAAGTAATGTTGCGAAATTAGAATTTCATAACATAATAACAAAATCATAACAATTAGCACTGATACGAAATAAACAAATCGCAACAACTCATGTTGTGAAACTAAAATTTCGGAACATTAGAATATAATAATAACAGGTAACAATGTTACGAAAATAATAATTTGACACAAACAATAGTGTTACGAATTTGCAATTTTGTAGCATGAGAAAAAAAAATCATAAAACTTTTATGAAAAAATGCAGAGAACAAGTAATACTGTTACGAAAGAAATAGATCGCAACAACAAATGTTACGAATTTAAAAATTCGCAACATAATAATAAAATCATAACAATTAACTATGTTACGAAGTAAACAAAGCGCAAAAAGTAATGTTGCGAAATTAGAATTTCGTAACATAATAACAAAATCATAACAATTAGCACTGATACGAAATAAACAAATCGCAACAACTCATGTTGTGAAACTAGAATTTCATAACAATTAACTATGTTACGAAGTAAACAAAGCGCAATAAGTAATGTTGCGAAATTAGAATTTCGGAATATTAGAATAAATTCGAAGCTGGTACCCAACAATAATTGAAAATTGTACCTTTGAATTGAAGGGCACCATTCCCTTTGCACTTATATATTTATACGTCAGCATGCGAGGTATAAATTCTTTGTTGTCCTTGCCTCCAATCCTCCTCCCAACATGCGGTATTGCCTCATGTATCCAAGCCTGAAATTTAATTTCATATTAGTAGCAATTTGTCACTGATACGAATTGTTAAATTCGTAACAAAAAATAAGATCAAGTGATGCAAATTGTACAAATTTACCAAGAATGCTATCGTGTTCCCTTTCAAATGGTAGTAGCTTCCAACCTTATTTGTCACCGCGTCAATCTTATCAATCAGTATTTGGTAGGCATAACTCCCCCACGGGAACTTCTCCCAAGCCTCATCATCCTCCACCAAAGCCCACATCCACAGTGGGGACCTTCTCCTTGTTTGGATAAAGTCCAAGCACATAAAGACAACACAAGAGAATCTTCGCTAACTTGAGGTAGTCGGCTTCAGTTCCCTTGACTTCCACCTTTTTCACTTCGAAATGCTTGTTTATGAATTTTGTCCGCACGTTAGAAATGAGCATTTCTTTGCCTCTCATGAGCTTGGTAAAGACTGAACTTTTTGGTATCCGGTGGGCTTGGTATGGCTGGAAATTTGGAGGCGTCGGTCCGAATCGTAGGCCAAAAACCAATGCAAACTCTACACGCGAGAATCTTAGAAGTCTCCCTTGGACCTTGAAAAACAAAGCTGTTTCGTCAACCTCCGGAGAAGGTGTCACTTGGCGAGCTATCATGAAGTGTAAAGCTTTGCCGGATCTGGACACAAGATCCGAGAGCTTGATGAATGCCCCTATTGCGGATTACTTCAACGCCTGGATAGATTTTTTGCCGAATGATTCAAGCACACACCTTATATCCTTCACTGTGCACTCACCTCCGGTTAGCATTATCCGATGGTGCTTGGAGGCAAGATTCTTCCGCTTGAATATCCATTCGATCTGTAATAAACAAACAATTAAACCAATTCAGTATTTCAGAACATGTAACACATCTTGCAAAATTGTAATTTCGTAACGCCAAATAAACGAATGAAAATGCACAGGAAGTTACGAATTTCACATTTCACTACACTATATACGAATTGTGTTACGAATTGTGAATTTCGCAACATTATACACCTAAAAATTTCAGATTCGAAACATTAAAAAAGCCTCAAACATGTTGCGAAATTGTAATTTCGTAACGCCAAATAAACGAATGAAAATACACAGGAAGTGACGAATTTCACATTTCGCTACACTATATACGAATTGTGTTACGAATTGTGAAATTCACAACATTATACACCTAAAAATTTCAGATTCGAAACATTCAAAAAGCCTCAAACATGTTGCAAAATTGTAATTTCGTAACGCCAAATAAACGAATGAAAATGCACAGGTAGTTTCGAATTTCACATTTCGCTACACTATATACGAATTGTGTTACGAATTGTGAAATTCGCAACATTATACACCTAAAAATTTTAGATTCGAAACATTAAAAAGGCCTCAAACATGTTGCGAAATTGTAATTTTGTAACGCCAAATAAACGAATGAAAATGCACAGGTAGTTACGAATTTAACATTTCGCTACATTATATACGAATTATGTTACGAATTGTGAAATTCGCAACATTATACACCTAAAAATTTTAGATTCGAAACATTCAAAAAGCCTCAAACATGTTGCGAAATTTTAATTTCGCAACATTTTATGACTGAAATTCCAAAAACGTGTTACGAATTAGGGTTCTAAACAAAAATGAGAAACCAAAAACCACATTTAGACATTCAAACAAGTTCTAAACAAAAATCGTGAGAATTTATCAATTCGCATCAAGCCCGGGATATGCAAAATTCAAATTTTACCTTTTCATTCTAGTAGAGATTGGCAAATTCTTCGCCGTCTCTTGCTTCGCTGTCGCCGCGACTTTCTTCCTCCTCTTCTTCTTCTCCTTGCTTTTTCTTCCCTTTTCTCTTGTCTTCCCTCTCGTCTTTCTTTCTCTTCTTCGACGGTTGGGCTTCGCCGGTTTGATCGTTCTTTCTTTTTTTCCTCCTCTCTCGTGTTGCATCGTCCCCGAAATCGGACTGATTTTCGTCGTTCTTGGCTTCTGTTCAGAGTCGCCCAAATCGACGGTGGTGGCTTCTTCATCTCTGCCGGCTTCTTCTTCTCCGCCGAGTTCTTCTTCCGCAGATTTCGGTGTTTGTTCTTCTTCCACAGATTTCATGGGTGTTTGTTCGCTATCGGAAGCCATAGCTAGACGGCTGAGAGTGTCGGTGGTGCGACGGCTGAGGGTGGCGCTGGCGGAAATGGAAGGTGGCTAGACGGCGGAGGGTGGCGGAAATGGGAGGTGGAGGAAACTAGGGTTTTCTGGTGGTGGAGAAGAGTGTTTTTAGAGAGAGAAAAATTGAGTGAGAAATGAAATGGAGTGGAAAATGAAATGAAATATGACACGGTTATTTTTTTTTATGAAAAACTGAAAATAACTTCTACCCTATAGTAAGGCTATAATTGTCCAAAAAATACATTTTTGGCTATAATTTTACCACATTATGTTCCTTGGCAACCATTGTAATCTAAGGGGGGATTTTGCTATATGGCTCCTTCACTCTTATAACTTCTCCGTAGACATTGAATTTATAATTAACAAAAATAAAAATAATTAAAGTAGTAAAAATATTTTTTGTTATGTCAACAGTTCTTTTGTCACTTTCATTTTTAATAATAGACCCCATAATATTCTACTCATAACACATTCTAAAATTAAGACACTTGTTCAATCACAACATATTCTACCAACTTAATCGACCAAATTATTAAAACCGGTACCGATTAACTTGTGGTCATGGAGAGAGTACATGTAAGAAATGAAGAAACGAACAACAAGATTTAGTATAGCACCTCGTTTATGTTTTAATACGTACAATTTTATTAACATTAAATATGACGTGGGATATGATCAATACATTCCTTGTATTTGAAATCTTCCAAATAAACACAAAAACTTCCTTGCAATTGGTTGTGTAGTATGCAATCGGTTTTGATCCGCTCCCAACCCGACTCGACCTGAACCCGCGCCTTAAAAAAAAAATTGTCGCTTTTAAAGATATAGACTATTATCTATATAATCCGTGTATGTTGGCCGAGTGGTTGGGGGCTGTAAACTCAATTTTTTTTTTAATATTTAACCTATTGGGACACTTCAAAGTGTCCCAATTACATGTTTCTAAATATATAATCTATTGGGTCACTTTTTTTAATATGTTATTTTAGTTTTTCATTTGTTTTTATTTTTAAATTATTTGTTTAAATAATATTTTTAATATACAATTACAATTTTATTTTATTTTTTCTAATTTCTTTTAAACTTAACTAAAAATAAGAGTTGCGGTGACTAAAATTACATATTTTCGTAAATAAAAGTAACAATCGTTGCGAAAAAAGTAATAATTTTGAAACAGTATCTTTCTTAGTATCAATTACGTTTGATCACAATAATAATTACTTGACCAAATCACTAAAAGTACACGTTATCGTGAACAAAAGTAATTATTATCGTGGTTTTTCTATTTGGATTTGCCCCTCGCCGTGATTCAACGAGAATGGATAAGAGGCTCGTGGGATTGACGTGAGGGGGCAGGGATGGCTATATTTCTGGGAGCGAACTCCGGGAAAAGTAATATTTGTGAAACATTACATCTGTTCATATCAATGATTATTTTTCATTACGACAATAATTACTTAACAAAATAACTTAAAATACACGTTGTGAATAAAAGTAACAATCGTTGTGAAAAAAAGTAATAATTTTGAAACATTACATTTCTTTATATCAATAATTATTTTTAGTCACGACAATAATTACTGGATCAAATAACTAAAAGTACACGTTGTCGTTAATAAAAGTAAATTTTGGTATTAAGCAAAGTAGTATTTTTTTAATTAAATTTTTCTAATAAAAAATCCTTATAAAAAAAGAAAATGAATAAATAATTAAAAAAACTGAAAATAAAATAAATTGAATAATAGGTAGGACCCACAATATAATAAAAATTTAAAATTAACAATAATAATAAATAGAAATTATGCTTTAAAATAATAAAACAACATGCATATAAATAAAATTTTGTACCTAAAATGTTACAAGAACCTTGTAGCCTAGAGGTGACAAGGTCGCCTTTAGAGCTTTCATGCAATGTGAGGCATGGGTTCGATCCTCGTTGAGGGCTGGTTTGTGAATTTTTTTCTAATAAATAAAACAATAGGTATATTACAAATAAATTTCCCTACCTTATTAATAATAAGAACAGTTGTAGCCTAGCGGCGACAAACTCGGCCTTAGAACTTTCATGCAGCATGAGATGCTGGTTCGAGTCCTCTTGAGAACATTTGCGATTTTTTTACCCAAAACTGCAGCCACAAAAGACTTTAGTAGGAGCTTCACACTTGCTTGCATCTTTACCTCCATAATTTTTTTTAATAAATAAGGCGGTCCCAAATAAATATTGGATACTATCACAAGATCAATAAAAGATTCACTAAAGCCAAAAAGATCTCACATCCAAAAAGATGATAACCCTATTGCACAAAAATGGGATATGCAGTTGACATGAACATTCTAGTTTAGATGAAATCTAACCAAAACTACCTTAAAGATTAGGAATTAATTGCAAGAATATTTTCAAGCCCATATGGCCGTTATGGATATTCCTCCGGCACCAAAAATTGCAGCCACAAAAGACTTTAGTAGGAGCTTCACCCTTGCTTGCATCTTTACCCCCATAAATTATTTTTAATAAATAGGACGGTCCCAAATAAATATTGGATACTATCACAAGATCAATAAAAATTCACTAACGCAAAAAAGATCTCACATCCAATAAAGATGATAACCCTATTGCACAAAAATCGAATATGCACTTGACATGAACATTCTAGTTTAGATGAAATCTAACCGAAAATATCTTAAAGATAGCGAATTAATTGCAAGAATATTTTCAAGCCCATATGGCCGTTTTATGGACATTCCTCTAGCACCCAAAACTGCAGTCACAAAAGACTTTAGTAGGAGCTTCACACTTGCTTGCATCTTTACCCCCATAATTTTTGTTAATAAATAGGACGGTCCCAAATAAATATTGGATACTATCACAAGATCAATAAAGATTCACTAAAGCAAAAAAGATCTCATATCCAAAAAAGATGATAACCCTATTGCACAAAAATGGGATATGCACTTGACATGAACATTCTAGTTTAGATGAAATCTAACAAAAACTACCTTAAAGATTGCGAATTAATTGCAAGAATATTTTCAAGCCCATATGGCCATTATGGACATTCCTCCGGCACCCAAAACTGCAGCCACAAAAGACTTTAGTAGGAGCTTCACACTTGCTTGCATCTTTACCCTCATGAAATCGGCCGCCAAAAGATCCACCAACGCCATATAGATCAACAGCCCTGCAGACGACGCGTTGAGCAACCCTTCGGTGATCAACGCGCGCGGACTGTTCTCTTTGTAAGTGCTTGAAATGGCAAGCCCTAGTACTATTCCAAATGGAGTCGTCACTGAGAAGAAGAAGGCCATCGCGGTCTTCTTTACCAACTTCAGCTCTGCCTGAACGATCACATGAAATTCCCTAGCTAGTTCATAATCCACATCTCATTTTATTTAGTTAGAAAATAATATATAGAATTTGTAATTACCTGAAGAATGCACCCTCCTAGTCCCATTCCTTCAAACATTTGATGGAAGCAAAGTGCAGCGATTAGGCCTTTGATTGAGCAAGTATTGTTCGATGCTCCTAGTGACAACCCTATTACAATTGAGTGTACGATTATGCCTACCTCCAATACCTGCACCAATATTATATTATTTATTTATTTATAAATTCACTACTAAAATATTAATTACTGTGTCATTTTTTCTCCAATCGACTATCATTATTATTTGTTACTATTATTTTTTTTTAATTCGTAGGAACGCACCGCTAATATATTAAAAATAAAAAGAAAAAAAAAAGCGACTATCATTATTATATATATGTCACGTATAATAATGTGTGATATTATTTTTACCCGAATTAGATTAGTAAATGAACCTAGTGGCTCTATCCATATCAACCACACGACAAATGTAAATGATATCAGAACAAAATGAACCTGACCTAATTGAACCAATTATTGAATTCAAGAAATAGTTAATTATTCCGTACTGACTCACCATGGCAATGACTCGAAAACGCAGAAGCTTCAATCCCTCAACTTGTTGATCGTGGATATGGACATGACAATGGCCGGCTCTGCCAGTTTCCGCCGCATCCACCTCCCGCGCTCTGCCGCTCTCCGCTCCCACTTTGTGTCTGTTGGAGTAAATGCTGGTTGTGAGGGCGTCGATGGTGAGCGTGATGATGGCGGAGAACATGGCGACCAATCCGGTGAAAGGGAAGTTATGCCATGGCTTCTCCGGCAAGCACTCCGACGACAACATCTCAAAGGAATCCGGAAACACGTGCATGAAGCCGGTGCCCAAGATAATGCCGGCGGCGAACGATTTCACGACGGTGAAGAGGCTGCGCTCGGGGCTGAGCGCCTTGACGGAGCGCGTGACGAGCGGCAGAGATACGCCGATCATGCTGGTAACAAGAATGGCGACTATGGCGATGATCTTGAGCGGCAGCGCCGCCTTCTTGTTGTAGCAGCCGCTCTCATCTTCGCCGCCACACTGCGGCGCCACCGACTGGACTTGGCCGGAGAGGTGAGAGAGAGTGATGAACAAGATCCAAACGACGGTTACTGTGTGTTTCCAAATCATGGTTTCACTTTGATTTTACAACAACTTCGATTTTTCTATTATATTTTTGTATATGTAAATGAAATCATGAATGCTGAAGTCAATTGATCGATTAAAACTAAGTACTAATTTATAGAGTGAAGTTCGAAGTTTCAGTTATATTTTCATGTAAATGAGATCTAGTGCGTTGATATAGATTCTTTCATGAAAATAGGGAATGCTCGTATATATCCTAGGATTTAATCTGATATACAAACAATTTTTTGTTACAAGTGTGTACATTTGATTGCCATGGAAATAGACTTGTGTGGGATCCTTAAAGCATGTATTACGTGGCAACTTTTGGTGCTGAAAGCATTTTCTACAACGCATGATAGTTATGTATTTAATTTTTTATTTATGATTTTTGACTTAACAAGATAAAGGTGTGATAATTACCAGATTAGATCATCTATTTCATTTAGTGTTTCATCTTCTATTACATTAATAAGAGTACCATACTTGGTATAATAAAGGGTTCAAAATTTAGCGAATATATTTTCCTTATATATATACCCTAAATCTTGAATCCTTAATCATGCCACATGTCGTCCCCTTATTAATGCAATAGTAGATATCACATGGAGAGGCAATAGAGGATCTCATTCCGATAATTACGGAGCCTTCGGTCGACCTTCTAATAAATATTTCTTAGAAAAAATGGAATGCCTCACACATATTGATTAAATCCTAGTAAGTACTACTTTCAATCGTTTTCCTCTATTTAGACTACGAATTTTTTAGTTTTGAACTATCTATATCTATACTAATATAAAAAGAGCATTGTTTTACAAAATTTGGTTTGCCTAAAATATCCTTATTACAAATTTAATTTAAGGGCAATGACGTAATATAGTAATAGGAATTAAACGTACCTTATAATTTAGAATTAAACTTACCTTATAATTTAGAATTAAACTTACCTTATAATTTAGAATTAAACTTACCTTATAATTAAACTCAAACTTGCCTTATAAATTAATATATAGATTTATTATGTCTATACATTCTAAATTGGTCAATGAGTTTGAGAAAATGACTTATATTTTACAAATTTATTTGATTTTATTCGTTAAATTAAACTATCTTTATTTAATAATCAATAATATATGATTTCACATGCATGATGGATTGAGAATATTTGGTTTTGTTACTAACTTGTTTTTACTAATTAATTAATTAATTATACAATTTCATTATCCTCATGAATAATTAGTTCCTAATAATAATTTTCATCAATTGTAAAAAATCTTTTTTTTTCAATAATAGGTTACAATCAAGTCCAATTATAGATATCATAAACTTCAAATTTAACTCATTTATTAGCAAACTTATTCAAATTTAATCGCATAAATGACTTCTAGAAATATATTTATATTGTAATAGTAATTTACTCAAATGTATCCTATTATAGTGTTAAACACGCCCACATTGAATGTATCAACATAAAAATTTGTTTAGATAACTCATGCACGAGTAAATAAGCCAAAATAATCTATTTGATACAATTTGAGTTGTTTGAACCAAAATATAGATTTTGCAACTACGAGTAGTAAAATATATTTTGTCGTCAATTGTCATAAATAATTAATTTAAATAAAGGCGATGTTATCAAATAATCAAACAAAATTCATCATCTTGAAAACATACTTTAAAGTAAAAAATTATAAATTAGTTTTAACCAAATTAGTAATTTTCATCGTTTTATGAATTTTAATAAGTTGTATATTTTGGGTTGTTGTAGATTTGGTAGTTGTAATTTTATAGATAGTAGTTAAAATACAATTTATCTAAGTATAACTAAAAAATTATAGTGGTAACGTGCACACAAATTAATTTGAGGTGGCAAAGTTGAGACACCATAAAACTCTCCTTAACGAGGTGAGAAATTAATTTCATGAGCTGTCACAAAAAAGAATTAAAGATTTTGCACATTAGTTTACAATATTGATGAAAATTTCCTCTATTATATCGAATGATCTCCTCGAGTAAGTTCATTTTTGTGATAAAGATTTAAAATTTTCTCACTTCATTCTCTCCCCGTTAGTAAATTTTCCAGAAGGATTTTGACAACAAAATCTATGAAAAATCTACTTCTACTTCTTTGTTTAGACTTCTATATCATAATTGGATTCCATTAGTTTTATCATTTGCTACCTTTTTCTTTTTTGTTAGTGGTGATATATGAAAATCTAATAAATAGTTATGAAAGTTTTCTGACAGCAAGATAATCACTATCAACACACATTGGCTGCATCATTATAAGTAGGAAAAAAAATTATCAAATTTCTTCAAGAAAGCAAATTTTAAAACTAAAGAAATCAATTCTTCATACATATTAATTCATTATCAGACTTTATTTTTTTCAGTCTTTCTAATTGTTTCATACTCTCTATACTATTCACATCTCAATAATTTTTTTTTTTAATATTAATGATCGAATATTATATTTTGAAATTGTAAAAATTCAATCAAAACATAATAAAAAATCATAAGTTGTAATATAAAAATGAATTGACTCATAATTATTTATTTAGTATAATCATTGTTATTAACAAGCGAGTGCACGTTAATTATACTAGTTAATTTAAAAATTAACGAATAATCAAATAATGAAAAAAAAAACAAATAGCTAAGATAATTAAAAATTGAAATATGATAAAAGATATCATAAGACTTCGATTTCAATGGATAATTTAAATTGAAATCTCAATCAATCAATCAGTCAATCAATTAACACTGGTACTCGACTTTTCTTAGAACAATCACACAATTAGTTTAAACATACTTCCGTAGCAAATAAACTGTTGATCACATGCAATGGTTTTCATTCTTGACAAACATCATATGCATGCAACTCCAAAAAGATCGATTAGATTAGCGCTCTCACACAAGGCTCGTCAACTTCCGATTATTTTACAATGTATGTCTTATGTTCTAGATCAAGTACTAACTATCTTCTTCCGATCTCAAGTAAATACATCAAATCATGCAAAGTTAGTGACCAAGCAACATGCAAACAAATCAAACCAAGAACATAAGAAAGAAGCGAAAGTCGTAATTGATTAATTGATTAACAATAAAAAATCAACTATTGTTTAGCCTTATTTTGTGCTTCATTTTAGTGTTTATTTATGTGTCAAGTGATCTTGCTCATCACCATTTTATTGGGTTTTATTGTTGAATTCATTTTTTTCCAATTAATCTCGTTTACATTTTAGTTTTGTAGGAATTGCATGAGAATAGATGAGAGATGGACAAAAATGAGAAATAATGGGACAAATATTTGATGAGTTTGAACTTGATAGGATCGAAGTACGTCTCAATACGAATTCGTAGGCAAAACTCGTACACAAATCGGAGTTCGGACGAGGGAGATACGAGCGAAACAAAAACAACGCGCGTAGGGGACAACAAAGCGAGGTAGCTCTCGCTGCTCGGGAGAAAGCACGGCCGTCTTCAGTATAAAAAGGCGAGGGTTTTCCAGATTAGGGATTATCTTTCTGCCTACGCAATTTTTACCAGTTTTTTCATTATTTTTCTTTCTAGTTTTCTTCCAGTTTTCTTAGAACAATAGTAGATTAGAAATTTAATATTGTAATTTCATTCCGGATTCAAGAACATCAACCACCACGGACTCAACTGCAATTTCAGATTTACTTTTAATTCAAGTTTGTGAGTTTCTTTGTCTTTCTTTTTGCTTATTAAATTCTATTATGATTTATTTCCCTGTGTTCATTCGATTAGATTTAATTTCCTGCCTAAGTTTAATTCATGCTTAAATTTATCTTCTTGTCTAGTTATAAACAAATCAACCCTCAATTTTATTGCTTTATTTTCTTTTCCGTTTGCAATAAGAATAATTTTCCTGCTAAGTTTTCCTTATGAGACGATACTTGGGTTAACTTGCTTAATCTACAAAGATCACGTTTAATTGCGTGCAACTCCGATTAATTAGGTTGAACAACTATCCATCCACTCTCTAACCCTAGGATAAAAGAAAATTAGCTAGTCCTAATTAAAGTACACACCAAATCAAAGTAAAAGAAATTCATAAACAATAAGAAAAACCGTAGAAGAAACTTAAATCGTCTTGAACTCTTGAATCTTACTCCCTCCGTCCACGAAAAAGATGCCCGTTTTGCCATTTTTGTCCGTCCACAAAAAGTATGCCTGTTTCTATATTTAGTAAGTTTTCTCCCAATATTTACCCTCTACTTTATGATTTATTCACACTTTTGCCATTGTTGGACCCACAAAAAACCAATTAGCCCAATTGTGTGAACAATAAAATAAACCCATTAACACTAACCCTAATCTAATAAACCATCCGTCCCCACCCCCACCCCCACCCCACCCCCATCATTTGCTCAGCTTCCTTCGCGATCTGGAAAGCTCCAATTCTCCAAACTCCCCAGTTTTCTCATTTCTTCTTCTTCTCCTTCATTTTCTCCGCCAAACCTAATTGTGATCTCAATAATGGATGGTTCTACTAAGCCGTCGTGGTCCGAATTATTTCCTTTGATTTTATCTGACGTAACTCTCGGAGAATTAGAAACCTTTGTGCCAGAATCTGAATGGATTTCGTCTGAAATGGTGGTGCCGAATTCTCAGTCACCGATCGAGATCGATCCACCGATTGATGAAACGGTGGTGCCGGAATCTGAGGTCTTGGGATCAGAACCTCCACCGAAGGTGTGGCAGTCCGACGAAAGGGAGTACCTAACCTGGCTCAGAATATTTTTCCCCTCCGTGTTGAGGCTTCTTAAACCAGGTTATTCATACTTATTTTCAATTTCAGTCTGGAGGATGATTTAGGTGCGAAAACCCTAGATTTGGTGATTTTTTTTTTTTTTCTGATCTTCGATTATGCATGTTCATCTTCTATGACCGATGTTGAATTCGCATTGCATGCCACCTCTAGGTGATGAAATTCCCTATATTAGAAGGTTGTTGATGAGTTTGATACTACATTTAATTTGTTGTGTGTTGTGGCCTGTGCATTTGGTAGTTTTTGGAACAAATGATGAACATTTTCTGATGTATATATTCTGTTATGCCTCTGTCCTAAGTGAAGCCACCTCTAGGTGATGAAAATCCCTAGATTTGGAGGTTCAGTTAGGGCAGCAAGTGTGTAAAACATCCATTCATGGAGTCAATGATGCAAAATATAAATAAATTCATTATTGAGACATTATATGCCACAATGAACAAAATATGATGGTTTACATCCTAAACAACCACTGATAAGCATGAGTTTGTTGCTTATATTGTAAACATAGCAAAAAATTTACCTTACAAAAAATTTACCCTGCTCTTCCAATTCTTCTAAATTTCCATGCCTTGCATAGCTCCTGCCAAAGTATCAATGTTGCAGCTGCTATCTTCTTGACTTCCAAATGTTTCTAGATGTTCCAATCAATCCCTTACTAGTTGGTCATCCTCTTCTAAGCATTCTGGTAGAGTTCCCTCTCTGATTTGTCTTTCTTTGTCCATGTGAGGGATTTTGAAGTTGTTGCCTCCCCTCACCTTCATTATCTCAGTTATGCAGCCTTGTAGAGTAAGATGTTCCAAATTCTTGAAATGCATCAGTCACATTCTGAATTAATTCTGTCACATTCTTTGCCATCTTCTGATCCTTGAGGGTTTGTATTTCTCTGAAGAACCCTAGATCATTTATGTTTGTGTCTGGTGAATTTGCTGGTTGATAAATTAATGTGATATGAAAACCATCTGAATTTGGAGCCTTAATGAAATCTGGATTAGTTAGCATTATCTTGTTGAATGAAAATGTGTTTGCTTGCATGAGCTGGCCACAACTGTTTAATGGTAGGTAGAATATGTAATATAACTAAGTGATGAATGAAAATGCACACATTCTGACAGTTGAAATGAGAAAGAATTTGTAAAATAACTAAGTGATGAATAAAATGCACACATTCTGATAGTTGAAATGAGAAAGAATCTGTAAAATAACTAAGTGATGAATGAAAATGCACACCTGTTTTAGTACAATTTCTTTCATGATTGGAAGATTGATTGAATGGCGTTGTATTCCAGTGTGCCCTTTACTCTGTTTTTTGAAGCCCTTTTTGCTGGCTCTAATGTACAAAAGGGAAATATCCCAAATTTGCCGTCAAATATGCATGTACCATCACTTGCATAGAGTGGTCTTTCCACCACAGACATGAACATGATCTTCTCTACAAATCTCCTGGACTTGCATGTTATGTATGGCTCTTCCTCATCTGCCACTATGTATTACCTATCTGTTGTCTTGGTGAGAAAAAACCATTTCTCATCAATGTGGATTGTGTTGTACATATTCTGGAATTTCAGTTTTCCTTCTGAAATTCTAGGATCCAAATGCTTGAGACACCATTTCAATCTGTTGAATTTATTTTGCTCTGTCAGAAATGGCTTAATTGTAGAGGTATGTGGCTTGATTTTCTTTTGTTTCACCCATGTTCCCACCAATGTTTTGCTCACTTTCATCTTCATTGCAATTTTTCTGTAGGAAGATCTTTGTAGAACTGAAATTGATTTCATCATTTGCACATCTAGCTCTTTCTTATCTTTGTATTGTGTGCCCTTTTTTTTGGAAAAAAGATGGACATAATCTCCCTCCTCCAACTGCTTAAGAGTAAGCTTGCAGATATTGTGCATTGTTCTTCTACATATTTGAAACTTCTCCATTGCCTCTTTTATTGCTCCATACCTTAGTTGCTTGGATTGCAGATTTTGAAGAAGAAACTGAGCCACTTTGTTCCTTTCAGTTTGCGACAAATTTGGCCTCTTCCTTGGATTTTCCATGATGCTGATTTTTGGTATTTATGGGTTTTTTTTATATGTAATGAATGGAGCTTTTGGTAGGTATGGTGTATTTATCATAGAAGATGTGTACTTGGATAAGTTGTAAATTTCCCTCTTTTATTTTGTTAACATCAGTGAACAGTTAAATATTTTACCACCATTTTGGATGAAGTGAATGTTTTGGAGCAATTTATAAAAGTGCCGCCAATTTAAATTAAGTGCAACAGCTTTTGCTTATTTTATTGTTTGTTTATTAATGAAAGAATTGTACAACTATCATTTATGCACCTATTTTAAGTGTTGGATTAAGTTTGTTAATTATTTCTCTAAACACACTAAAAAGTGGATCCCTTATTTCACTCACTAGTTTCATTAAACCGCGTGCCGTCCACGAAATAGGCATCTTTTTCGTGGACGGAGGGAGTATATCCAAGTCTCTAAAAGCTCCAAACTAAACTAAAACTATGAGAATTAATAGGTCTGTGTCTAGATGTGTTTTGAAGGATATATAAGTGTGGGGAATACAAGGTTGTATCCTAATAAGAGTAGGAAATAACCAAATTAAGATACAATAACCAAAAATAGGCATAATTCCGGAAATTCCCATGTTGTCCGCGTGTCATTTTGGGCGAGCGCGCAATGTTTTTATTTTGGCCCCTTCTCCTTCGTTATAGCTCCGATTTTGAATCCGTTTTTGCCTACAAACTCCTATCGAGTTGTACTTTCATCCTATCATGCTCAATTTGCATAAGATTAACTCCAATATTCTGCAAAATCAAACAAAGTACGAACGAGCATTATATTTCACAAAATAACAATACTTAAGCACAAAACTCCTTACAAACATGATTTCTCAATACAAATTGACATCAATTACTCTTATAAAGATGAGAAAAACCATTTTTATCAATTCCCCAAATTTAAAGAGTTGTGTGTTCTCAAACAACATCAAAAGAAAAGAAACAAAGTAAACATGAATTTTGAGCGAAATAATGACTTCAAGTGGCTTAAGAAATTTTCAAAGACAAGATTCATGGAAAAATCAAATCAAGATCAAACACAAATCAATAAACCAATCATTCTAACCTCAATAAACTCCTCACAGCATGGGAAATATTTATATTCAATCCTTCATGAAAACTCATAATCATCAATTTCTAATCAAAACCAACAATTTCATCACTAGTCAAGTCACACATTCAGCAAAATCATTTTTTTTTTAGAAAAACTTGAAAACAATTAACTAAACTAAAACACATAACTAGCAACAAAATTAATTAACTAAGAAAGCAAATAAAAATAGAAAGCAATCAATCCCCTTCTCCATCCCCCCAAATTTATTCAACGACGAGGAAGAATAAGTTTGTAAGTAGAAGCGGAGGTTGATTGGAACAAACTCACCGAATCAAGGAGGCGAAGCTTTAAGGCATGCAACCGCATGTCTGGACTGCATGGCCTAGGACATGACATGTGACTCCTTATGCGGTGGGGCTTCAATCTCTTTCTCCAACTTTCAAGGTTTTTTTTTTAATTTGAAATTTACATACAAAACAAAATTAAACAAACAAAAATAAAAGAAAATAAAATGAAAAACAAAACTAAAAACTAACCTCATTGGGTTGCCTACCAACTAGCGCTTTAGTTAAGGTCGTTAGCTCGACGTAAGGACAAGGTTAACTCAAATTTCTTCAAGACAGAGGCTCAACATCTCCTTGAGTTGGTCGGAGCTATAATAAGCTTTGATCCTTTGGCCATTTACAATGAAAGGTGAGCCAAGAGAATTAAGCAACTCAACAGCTTCACTTGTAAGCACTTTGTGAATTTGGAATGGACCCGACCACCTAGACTTCAATTTGCCGGGAAAGTGTCGAAGACGAGAGTTGAACAACAAAACCAAATCCCTCACTTTAAACTCTCTCTTTTGAATCATCTTGTCATGAAATTTGTTAGTCATCTCCTTGTACAAACTTGAGTTCTCATAAGCCTCCTCTCGAAATTCATCCAACTCATTAAGTTGCAACATCCTTACCTTGCCTGCTGATTGGAAATCAAAAATCAACTTTTTCACGGTCCAAAATGCCTTGTGTGCGAACTCAACGGGAAAGTGACAAGATTTACCAAAAACCAATAATTGATAAGGATACATACCTAGAGGGGTCTTGTACGCCATCTTATATGCCCAAAGCGCATCACCAAGCAAGATAGCTCAATCTGTAATATCTCGGATATTTTCTTCCGTCGCGAAAATAAAAATTTTCGTTTTAATTAAGGCTTTGCACTTCTAAGTTAAGGAATTTTAGTTTTAAGACTAAAGGTGAAATTCGTTTCTGAAAATAAATTCTAGAAGTCGTTCAACCGACTACTGTATTAGGGTTTTCGCGTCCGATAGAATTTTCGTTCGAGAACTCAGATCGAAAAACCGTCTGACTTTACATTCACTTATTTTACGATACGAGTTTAATGTTAAAAGTCAGTTTCATTTATTTTTCCGGGCGAAATTTGGACTGTCACGTCTCGACTTTTTAAATTTTTTTGGGGAACGAATCGTCCTTTCCGACTAAGTAAAATATTCTGGAACTAATGGTCGTATCCATTTTTGTCAATAAAGTGTCCGTCTAATAAAGTAATTGTTCGTTTTTAGTTACAGTATTAGATCCGGAAATAAATTAGATTTATAATTAATATCTAGATATTTTCCAAGTTAAACCTCCTTACTATTCTATAAATAGCACCCTTGGTCATCTTTTTCTCTCATTTCTTTCTCTCCCCAAAAACCGCCACATATCTCTCTCTCTCACCATTAAAGGAGTTCTTCAAGGTTCTTCAAGCTTTCAAGCTTCATAACGTGTTCATCTCTCGATCGATTTCAATTTCGAGTTTGTAGTTGATAAGGTGAGAGTTTCCTCTTTAATTCCAACCGAACAAAAATCATCCTCCTTATTTTCTTGTTATGACCGAAAATTTTGAGGAGTATAGGATGATGTTCTTTGTTTCTTTCATGATTATTAATGCATAGGATTGAGTTTCTATGGTTGAAATCAAGAATAAATCATGTAGGAAGAAATTGTGAAATTTTCGAAACATACATGAAATAATTGGTAAAGATTTAGCTTGAATTTAAAGGTATGATTTGTGGAATATGTTTCTATGTATTAGTATGTTAGTGTATGAATTGTTTTGGAATTTTCTAAAAATAAAAATGAAAATGTAAGAGATGAAGAAGCATGATTTTGATTAAGTAACTCTTATGTTTTTGATGATATGATTTGATATATATGATGTAGGAAGCATGTAGTTCAACATATATTTAATTTAGATTTTTCTAAAAATAAAAACGAAATTGTTGGAGACGAAGAATCGTCGATAGAATTAGTTTTTATGTTGATATGGATTTATGGTTTGCATATTAGTTAATCTATGCAGTTAATGATAATAATTGGAAAGTTTGAACGAAATCTAAGAACGTCGAACTTTTCGTAAGAGACGACGAGTCGAGCGTAATCGTTGATAGAAAAATCGAACGAGAAAACTAACCGAATCACTACAAAAAAACAGCTAATTACCGAGAAAATTACCGAGGGCAAGCTTGCCCTCGGTAATTACCGACCAATTACCGACGGCAAAACAGACGGGTCGGTTTTGGCGAATTTACCGACCATTTACCGACGGCAACTTGGCGGGATGGTTCCCGTCGAAATCACCGACGGTATTACCGAGGGAAACTGCCCTCGTTAAATTACCAAGGGAAATTGCCCTCGGTAATAAATTAAATAAAAAATTAGGTAAATTTAAATGTAATTACCGACGGCAATGTCCCTCGGTAATTACCGAGGGTGTGATTGCCGTCGGTGATTACCGAGGGCGTAAGCCACCGTCGGTGATTACCGAGAGCTCGTGCCGCCGTCGGTGATTTATACGGGTCGGCGGATTACCGAGGGCATTTGCCGTCGGTAATCATTCAAATCAAATTGGGGCTTCCAGCCCTAATTGCCCATTTCTGCAACTCCTCCTTCCCGCACTCCCCGTCGTCCTCCGAGCGCCATCGCCGTGCCGTCGCCGTGAGTTGGTAAGTTCTCTCTCTCTCTCTCTCTCTCTCTCTCTCTCTCTCTCTCTCTCTCTCTCTCTTTCTCTAACTCCTCTCTGTCTCTCTCTCTCAGCCGTGCACGCCGCCGCCGTTGCCACCTTCCCCGTGGCCGAGTCGCCATCGCCGCGTCGCCGATAAGTCTCTCTCTCTGTCTCGCTCTCTCTCTGTCCCTCTCTCTCTGTCTCGCTCTCCCTCTGTCTCTCTCTCTCTCTGTCTCTCTCTCTCGCTCTCCCTCTGTCTCTCTCTCTCTCTCTGTCTCTCTCTCTCTGTCTCTCTCTCGCTCTAACTCCTCTATTTCTCTCTCTCTCAGCCGCATGCCACCGCCGTTGCCACCGTCCCTGCCGCCGAGTCGCCATCGCCGCATCACCGGTATCTCTCTCTGTCTTTCTCGCTCTCTCTCTGTCTCTCTCTCTCTGTCTCTATGTCTCATCTCTCTCTCTCTCTCTCTATGTCTATGCAACGAGCAGCAGAACGTGCAGCCATCGAGGAGGAGCGAGCAGCACATATAGCGTTGGAGGCGCACTTTGCTCAGTTCGAGCAATTATTAATGCAGTCGGGCCAGCTACCTCCTCGTCCTCCCCCTAGTTGATTAGGTCGTTCGTTTTATCCTGCAATTACTTATACACTTCGTACATTATTACACTCGTATTTTATATTTATCCTCGTATATTACATTTGTTTATATGATTTGGGATATTGTGATACCCCGTTTTGATATTTGCTTTGTTATAGTGTGTGTCATGTAATTGAATCGTGAAGCAGGGGTTACAAAAAATAAATAAAAAATTATAAAAAAAAATAAATTTACCGACGGCAAATAATCCCCTCGGTAATTACCGAGGGCGTTTACCGTCGGTGATGTCTTTCCAGCAAATAGTGAAATCATCGACGGCAGCACTTCCCCTTGGTGATTACCGAGGGCGTTTCCGTCGGTGATCCCGCCGGAAAAAAACCTACTGTGTGTCATTGTTTTACCGATCGAATTTACCAACGGTACCGCCGTCGGTAGTTACCGACGGTCAAATTGCCGTCGGTAATGTGCTCACCGATCGGGAGATCAACGGCGGTCTATTGTCGTCGGTAATGCCGTCGGTAATTTAATTACCGATGGGATTTAGTAAATTACCGACGGTATTTACCCTTGGTAATTACCTATTTTTTGTAGTGAATATTAGTGATTGTTGGTATGCTAGGTTGATTGTAGAATTAATTGAGAATTAATTAACGACTATGAAAAATCGATGCATATATGAACATTAAGTCTATGATTTTTGTGTTTCACATGTTAGATGATCATGATATAAGTTTCTAAAATCATAATTAGGTTAATTATGCATGATAAGATTGAGAATAGAATTTATTGAACAAGTATGAGAATATTTGTATGTAAGTAGATGGAATTAAGACTATATTAAATAAATTATGATTTCTACATGTTATAAGTTGTGTTTGATGATTGATAAGTGAAATTAGAATTATTTGAAGCATGATAGAAACTTGAATCGATAAAATCACACGTCGGAATCAAAAGTTATGAAAATGGACCCGTCGTAGACTATTTTCGAGTATGAACTTTTGATCTATAAATATATATGCATAAAGTGAATATAGTAATGATATGCATGAGTGTAGTTGATGATGATGTTATATAAATTATAAAATATAAATTAGAAGTAAGATATGAATTAGTTTTGATGTTGATATGGATTTATGGTTTGCATATTAGTTAATCTATGTAGTTAATGATAATAATTGGAAAGTTTGAACGAAATCTAAGAACGTCGAACTTTTCGTAAGAGACGAAGAGTCGAGCGTAATCGTCGATAGGAAAATCGAGCGAGAAAACTAATCGAATATTAGTGATTGTTGGTATGCTAGGTTGATTGTAGAATTAATTGAGAATTAATTAACGATTATGAAAAATCGATGCATATATGAACTTTAAGTCTATGATTTTTGTGTTTCACATGTTAGATGATCACGATGTAAGTTTCTAAAATCATAATTAGGTTAATTATGCATGATAAGATTGAGAATAGAATTTATTGAACAAGTATGAGAATATTTGTATGTAAGTAGATGAAATTAAGATTATATTAAATAAATTATGATTTCTACATGTTATAAGTTGTGTTTGATGATTGATAAGTGAAATTAGAATTATTTGAAGTATGATAGAAACTTGAATCGATAAAATCACACGTCGGAATCAAAAGTTATGAAAATGGACCCGTAGTAGACTATTTTCGAGTATGAACTTTTGATCTATGAATATATATGCATAAAGTGAATATAGTAATGATATGCATGAGTGTAGTTGATGATGATGTTATATAAATTATAAAATATAAATTAGAAGTTAGATATGATTTGAATTTGAAATGAAATTTGTTAAGTAATTGGTTAGTTGAAAAGACGAGAAAGTGCTCGTCGTTTTGTTAATCGAGAAACATGAAGGTGTTCACGTTAAATGATTGTGTGTGTTGACTGTTATGTGATAGAAATTTCATGCACATAAACGTTGTATAGCATTGATCGAACCTAGGGAATCGTGCGTCGAGTTTTAAAAACGATTAGGGTTTCTCGGCAGTTTTGCGACCCTTCACGGAAACGACCATAACTCTTAGCTCGTTTAACGAAATTGAGATCCGTAAATTGGGCAGTAAACTAGACATCCGTCTCTTTCTTGTGGTACCAAGAACTTTCCCTGTTTCAAAGTATTCTGTTCTGAAGAGGCTCCAGACTTACTGCCTTGTGCAGAAAATGTCTAAAACTCATTTTCTTAAGTTGAATTCTTTTCAACTTAATTCTTTAAGAACTTTTAAGTCGTTAAGGGTTATCGACTTCCGTCTTTAACTAATCTAAATGTCGAGTAAGGAATCAAGTTAGTTCTAAACGAGATGTGTTCGAATCTCGTTTCTTTTAAAATCAAAAGAGATTAGTTAAAGTGCAAATGCCTAAAAGACTTAACCAAATTCGAATTGCTTTTTCTTTAATCATCTCGATCAATTATTAAAGTTTGAATATTTGCGATAAAAGGAGGAAGTCAGAGTTGAAGACAGGACGGAAGACAGAAGGTTAAAGTTTGTTCTGTAAACGGTTAAGGTGGGCTTTCTATATACAAAAAAATAAAATGAGTTTTGTTATGTTTATGAACTACTATAAAAGTACTTATTTTAAAGTGATTATCAGTGCATAAAAGAATTTGTTTTTGTGAGTTCTCTTGTGCCATTCTGAGTTAGCCAAAAGGGTGCTTTCCAGAGTTAGTTAGCCAAAAGGGTGCTGACTAATTGATCGGACTCTGAGTTAGTCAAAAGGGACTTTCCAGGGTTAGTGTACACGGTAGCCGTTGTATGTGGTACTCTGTTGAGGGGTAGCCAGCCACGGTGAGGAGCGTTCGATGAAGAAGAAAAGGCTTCTTCCCCGGCGTTGAAACGGGCAAGTTGAATGTAACAACAGTCAGAAAATGCTTACGTAAGCTATGTTTATGAAAAGAAAATGTTTAGTAAGCACGGGCCTTTGAAAGAAAAACCCCGTTGTGTTACTTTGAGAATGCCTGATAAATCTATAAAAACCTATGATATGTTTTCGGCAATGTGCCCACTAAGTGCTTTTGTACTTAGCCCTGTATATGTTTTATAAAGTGCAGGTTGAGTGACGATGGCGGCGGAGGTTGAGTAGAGGTTGTATATAGGAAAGAAGAATATGTTTCCGCTGCAAACTACATCATTTTATGTTGTAGAACTTTTCGATTAAAGTTTCGTACTTTAAACCTAATATACTCTGAACACAACTATGTCGAGCGATTCTTCGAGATCGACTCTCTTTTGTTAATAAAATCAGTTCATAAATATCATCTTGTTTATTATTATTGCTTAATGCATCTACTCAGTTAGTTATTCCCTCTTCTTCCCCGCTTCTTTAATCCAACCCCTAGTCGCACCCCGACTTTGCCGTCCCTCGGGATTTGGGGCTGTGACACAATCTTTGCAACTTCCATTGACAGTCTTCTCCAAATTCTGCTTGGTCTCCCTATTGGCAAGCTCGGTTTGGCCATTGGCTTGAGAATGACAAGGCGTGGTAACTCGATGCTTCACACCATATCTCTGGAGAAGACCTTCCAACCACTTATTACAAAAATGAGAACCACCATCACTAATTAAAGCACGAGGAGCTCCATACCTTCTAAGAATGTTGTTTGTTGGAATTTCAACACCACTTTGGAATCGTTGGTTTGAGTTGGAACGGCTTCCACCCATCTCGACACATACTTCACTGCCAAAAGGATGTATTGATTCCCATAAGAACTCGGAAATGGACCCATAAAGGATGTATTGTTTAGCCACAATGGCTTTCTCCATAGGTGTCTCGAGACACCCGCACCATGGAGACAGCCCAGTGCAGCCCCAGACCGGGTCGCGCGTGCAATGCAACCACCAGCTTTAAAACAAATAGAAAAGGGCCGGCGTGTAACACGCGCCTAAGTTTAAAAATTAAATTCCTCAAAGGTTGAAAATGGCTACTTTTAGCCGATTAATTTTTTTTATTTTTTATTTTTTACCTATAAATACTACCTAAATTCTTCCTCAACTTACACCATTTCATCATTTCTTCTACTTCTTTACTAATTTCATTCTTCAAATTCTCCCTCAATCACCTCTCATACTCCCTAGAAATGGAGGTCGTCGTGGTGTCCCCCGGATATGGCGGACGATGTATACACACTGACGAGGATTGATTCTGTTAATATCAACTCGCAAGTTGGTGAGTCCTTCTACGATGTCACCGGCGACGAGGAGAGTCACTCGTCTGAGCCGCCGCCGTCCACCGTGAATTGCAAGAGGGTGGCCAAAGGCAAAGGCAAGGCACCCACTGACCTCACCCTCGCTGTCATCGCTCCTCCTCTGCCCATGCAAATTGAAGCCGCCGCCAAACCAAAGGCGAAGCGTCATACGTATACCATCGAACAGTCCGGTGTCGTTGCTCAAATTTGGGTGGATGAGACGTGCAATTCAATTCTAGGCACAGATCAACACGCCGAAAAATATTGGGAAAAAGCGGCCGCGAGCTTCATCACCATGTTCAGAGAAAACCTCAACCCAAAACAAGTGAAGAGCTTTTTTGGATGCATCTCCGGCTGGGTGAAGGACTGGATGATCGCTTTCAATAAGGCGACTGTTAAAAGGTCCAATGGCGCCTCCGACGATATGGTGATCGAGAATGTCCAGCAGTTATACGCAGCCCATCAAAATGGTAATTGCTTCAAGCATTTTGGTGTTTGGGAAATGTGACAGAACTATTTCAAATTTCTCCACCAAGAATTTCCCGACGTTCACTTAATGAAACGGATGAAGAATATGTCGAAAGGCGCCTACACTTCATCGGGAACGGCCCACGGCTCGAGCAAGGCGACAGAAGGAGAAATCATGGCTCCTCCCAACCATAGGGTCGAGACGTGACGAAGGCGGCGGCGAGGGCAGCTAAAGGAAAAGGCAAAAAAACGGCGAGTGAGAATGCGGAGCTCGGGTTATTGTTGGACTCGACGAATGCCCGAGTCACCAGCATCATCGAGGCAAAGCAAACCATGGTCTAGGCAGTGATGGCAAGTGCTTGGACGAAGCAAGATTCCATCGACATGAAGATCATCACTAAGGATACGTCGTACATGACACTGGAGCAGTACCAACTGCATATGATGATGGTTGCGGAGGTCAAGCAACATCGAGGATGATGGGCTTAGGTCTTTTTTTTTCCTAGTATTGTATTGTTTTTTTTTTTTCATTTCTAGTAATGTATTTTTTTTTATTTCTAGTATTGTATTGTTTTTTTTTTATTTCTAGTAATGTATTGTTTTTTTTTCTAATAATGTATTCTGGTTATTTTATTTAAATTAATTCAATTTTTAAGATTTTGATTAAAATTAATACAAATTGAATATTCAGAAATTAATTAGATGGAGATAGCATAGAGACACTCCCATTGCAGGTGACTGTTTTTATCTAGGCCCACTGGAGATGGAGACACCTGATTGTCTTCACCATTATGGGTAGTATAATAATGATTTATTAAGTCCCAATGAAAATTAAGTAAATATTTGTTATAAAAGAAAAAGACAATGACTTGTGATATTTTATTTCCATTTTATATTTTTTTTTATTTTTTGATCTCTATTTTTCATTTTTGACGAAGGCAATGACATGTGATATTTTACTAAGACACGAGTGATAGTCCCGACGAATCAATGTGATACTCTTAACGGATAAAGTGATACTTCTTACTAGTGAAATTCAAAACGAATGAACGTGATATTTTTGACAACTAAAACGATAATTTTTGCCATTCTAATTTGACTAATAAAGTGATAGTTTTAATAAAAAAAAAATGATAGTGTTGACGAATGAAAATGATAGTCTTAATATTATTCTGTAACTGATAGTTTTCATGAATGAATGTGATAGTCTTGACGAACAAAAGTGATAGTTTTAATTGATCATAATGACATTTTTTTTACTAGTGATATTCTCAACGAATGAAAGTCATATTTTTAACGAGTAAAATGATACTTTTTTTCATTCTATTTTTTTTCATTTATGGTTTTCTACTTATAATTTTCGGTGTGTGATGTTTTAAGTGATACTTTTAATAAAATAAAAATGATAGTATTGACAAATGAAAGTGATAGTCTTAATATTATTACGTAACTGATAGTTTCATGAATGAATGTGATAGTCTTGACGAACAAAAGTGATAGCTCAATGGATGGAAGATAAAAAAAATAATCTCAAAAAGTGATAGTTTGCATGAATGAAAGTGATAGTCTTGATGAACAAAAGTGATAGTAAAAAGAAAAATTGAAAAAAAAAGTAAAAGTCAAAGGGCGTTGATCGGGTCAGACCCTCGGGTTAGATCGGCCCGATCTGCACCGTGCAGATGTCTGCACTCAAGTCCATCTGAAAGAAAAATTAGAAAAGATAGGATGGACCGATAGTGAAAACTGTGTTAGCTAGGAACAAACAATAAAGTGTGATTGACCATAAAAGTATTAATTTATGAACTCTTCAATTGATTTAGAAAGACATAAGTAGTTTCACTCATATTGTCATCATTTTCTTATTTAAATGTTTCATTCATATTATCATTTTCTAAATAAGAAAAATTTTAATTCTTCAAAATTCACCAAAAATAATGAGGCCTACACAGTTTCTATCTTTTTATCATTAATTTTAATCTCCATGCTAAATACTAACATGATAATTTTAACGGATCGGTGAGAGTAAAAAGACCAAAAGAAAAAAACAAAACAAGAAAAAGCAACCACAATATGCAGTATGAGTAAACGCGTGGGAGTGTTGGCTAATCTTAATAGGCACATAAACCTATCCAAGATAAACTTCAACCGAACTATCTAGATATACATTATTCCGTTGAGTGGGCAATTATTGGATTTGAAATTTGTAGCACTAAATGTCAGTGTTGATGACTAAGTCTACCTCTTAACCATATTAAACTACGACAAATGTTTTGGTGAGTTCGGTGTGTACTGTACACCTAGATCTTTTTGACCCGGTCCGCCGTCGGAAATATTATGTGCTTACATTTGAAGATATCTTAATAAGGAGGCGTATTGGTGTAGTGGGTGGCAGTGCTTTTTCCCACTTTGAGGGATCGAGTTCGACCTCTATGCTTTGTGCATTTTGATTGCCAATTGGGCTTCTGGGCCCATTTTATGAAGCATTTCACTTGGGTTCAAATTCCAGGTAAAGCAAATTCTTTTTTCTTTTTTTTTTTAAATTCTGCTGCTTTCTTTTCAATTTTTTTTTTTAACATGACATTTTAGTTCTTTTAATGTTTCTTCCTTTCCTTTCCTTTCTTTCTTCTCTTAATTCTTTTTATTTTCCTTTATTTTCTTTTTTATTTCTTTTTTCTTAAATTTTTATTTTTAATTATTTTCACTTATTAATAAAGCAATAAGAATTATTAGTTACTTATTTTTTTACATTTACCTTTCTTTGTTCTTTTCTTATTCTTTCTCTTTGTTTTTAGTTTCTTTTCCTTTCTTTGTTTTCTTTTGCTTAATTTATTTTCTTAATTATTTTCATTTGCTTATAAATTAATAATAATTAATTTCTTTTACAACTATTACTTTTATTCACGATAATATTTATTTTTATTTACGATAATTTGTACTTTTAGTTTTTTCGTTAAGTAATTATGGTCGTTAAGAAAAGTGACTATAGATATGAAGAAAGGTAATGTTTCACAATCATTACTTTTTTTCACGACAATATTTACTTTTATTCACGACAACGTATACTTTTAATTATTTGATAAAGTAATTATTATCGTGATTAAAAGTAATCATTGACATGAACAAAGGTAATATTTCAAAAATATTACTTTTCTTCAAGACAATATTTACTTTTATTCACGGTAACTTGTACTTTTAACAATTCGGTCAAGTAATTATTATCGTAATAAAAAATAATCATTGATGTTAACAAAGGTAGTGTTTCAAAATATTACTTTTCAAATAAAAATAATTTGAAAATGAAAAATAAAAAATAAATAAATTAAATGAATAATAGGTTACAACATAATCAAATAAATATTAAGAAAAAAATGGAAAAATTAAAATTACTTAAAAAAGATAATATGAAGAATAAATAATTAAAAAAAATTTAAAAATTAGAAACAACAATTAAAATGAATAAAATGTAAGAAACAACATAATGAAAAAGAAAAATCAAAGAAAGAAATGAAAAAACGAAAAAGAAAAAATAAAAAATGAATAAGTCTTTAAAAAGTAAAAGCTGATTTTATAAATATATAAATGTACGTACTAACAAAATAAAGAAGGAGCGCCTAGTGGTCATGCACTGCAGCATAGAGCTTTGCCGGTTATGAGTTGACGTGTTCGAGCCTTGAAGACTGCTGAACCAATTTTTTTTTTTAATTAATGGAGAGCGGGGTCAACGGGTCAAACCCGACCCGTCTGACCCGGTTGCATACTATAAATCAGGTATAGGGAAACACACCCCTTAAACTACTACCTCCCGCCCATTATATTGTTGTTGGTTCGGCACAAAGATAAAGAATAAGAGTATAAAGTTAAAAAGTGGACAGGTCTATCATTTTTGAAGGATTAATGACAATATTAGTGCAACACTTAAATAAAGAAAAAGGATGACAATATAAGCAGATCGGAGACAGTATTTACTTTTTAATATTACTTTTATTCTAATATTCAATTAAATTAATATTGACATAGTCAACCAGATGAAAAAAATAAATTCAGACTTCAATTTCTTCATAATTTGTGAGATATCATAATAAAAAAATATTTAAACATAAATTCAAAAATACTGAGGTGAGCTAAACGTCAACTGTGCTCATAAAACATTACAATTAGTAAGAGGCATATTGGTCTTCTTGTTTAAGTTGCAAAAAAATTGCATGATTTATCCTGAAGAGTAGAAATTATTTAGGGTGGATGGAATGATTTTTTTTTTTTTTTTTTTTTTTTTGAGGCAGTAAACTTTCTTTTTTTTGTTAGTTTGACGGAAATGTGGCCAGAATAATCTTTGGAATGGTCTCAAAATATCGAACTTCTTGGAGCGGTGGTACCTGTGGTCGTGTTGGATCATATACAGTATATAGTTAATTTGGTTGGGGCTATGTTGGTCTATCTAAACTTAATTTCGAAGCCAATTAATTATGGAAAGTCCACTAACCTCTATAAGGCAATGGGATGATGCTTCCATAATGACTAAATGACTGTGGCTCACTCGTTTGTTTGGGCTACTTTTCATTTGGAGTGAATTGGATTCATGACTTATTCATTGACTGATTAATTGCCCATCCATGACTTATTCATGCATGGTAGTCCCGTCCCACTCAACATGTATGAATATAATTTGTATGATTTAAAAAAAATCCATGGAGGAGATTAATTAGTTGAACAATTGGTGGTGGACGACCTTACTAGTCTTGGTCGTCTCCGCCAACTGTAAAAATGCAGAGTCATCAACTTCCTCGATCTCACTTAACCTGCTTATCTAGATCTTCTTCATCGGTTCACTCCATTTCTTCTGATAATCTTGTCATACAAATTAATTAAACTGTGTGAGAATGGAGAGACAGTTATCTACATATGAAGAGGAAAAGCTTTCATATTTGGAGTTTGTAGTTACTGTCCACATTAACTTCAATTCATTCTACGATCCTTAATTATATGATAGATGGATTCAATATTCATAGCTCAATATTCCTTCCTCCTTACTACGTCTTCGTCTCTCTTCATTCTCTTACTACTCCTCCATCTCTCTCAAACGACGACGTCCCACGCTATTAACCATGACCAGCACTGCCCCCCTTCTTCCTGCGGCATTATCAGGAATATTAGCTACCCTTTCCGCCTCAAGGGCGACCCCAAGAAATGTGGTTATCGCGAGTTTGAATTAGCATGCGAAAATAATGTCACCTCCATCTATTTTGATTCTCATAAATACTATGTGAAAGCAATCAATTACGGCAATAACTATGGCAGCTTCTTCGACAACTCCAGCATCAGGCTGGTTGATGCTTCCTTAAACAATGACGACATCTGCTCTTTTCCCGCCTTTACTGCATATCTTTAAAACTTCACCTCTCCTGTCGATTATCATTTCCCTCCACAGTATTCTAGCTACCCGCATCATGATATACCCTGTCCTTTAATTTTATAAGCTGTCAAAATCCATTAAAGAATTCATCCACCCTCTTTACAAATGTTACTAATTATGCCTCTTCTTTTTCGAATTCATCAGCATCCCATAGATATGATTATATTAAGGTTGGGCACATCAATGCCTCAGAGCTACCAGAAATGTGCACATTAGAGAAGATAGTGATGACGTCGTGGGAATTTAAGGATTTGAACAGCGCAGTATCACTTTCAGAAATCCATCATTCTCTCTTGTATGGATTTGAGCTTTACTTCTGTTTTGGGTGCGGACCATGGTCATCATCTATATTGTGGTGTAATGCATTTTTGTTGCTACTAGCAAAAACAACGTTTACCAATTTCGTTTTCATGTGGTACCAATCATTGTACATATATATATGTATGTTTATCTTAAAAATAATATAAAACAAATCGTTGTGTTTGTATATCTTGAAATCGAATAGGTCTTGTAAATAACATACATTGGAATATATATAGGTATAGATAACTGCTCTATTAGGAACAAAATCTTAAAGAATAAATAATTGAACTGTAAACTTTTAATTTTGATGATTGATAATGCTTATTTATGTCGCGTTAAACATGATCATAATATTGGAAGTAACCAATTTATTACTGATTGATATATATATATATATATATATATATATATATATATATATATATATATATTAACAAGTAATTTTGTGGCATGAGATAAAAATATTACTTACAACAATTCAAATGTAATAAAAACTAAGCAAGATATTTATTATTAAAATCTAATTAAGATTTTTCAATGGTGCTCTCATTCCGCTATGGAAAGATCTTTTTGCACCCTTTATGTATTTGCTCCAAAAGCATAATAATGTCCATTTTGTATAGAGATTGATAATATTATTAGCCGACTTTTTTTTAAAACTCACTTCTTGGTCCTCCTGTGGATAGTCACCCGTTACTTTCTTCTGCAACTTTAAACAATCTCATTTTAAATATCTAGTGCTTCTTGCAATCCTCAACACTCACCTTCATGCTCTCATCTCAACCTCAAAGATCAGCAAACCTAAAAAAAAATTGTTATTGACGAAAGCACTCTTCATTTAATATCACCTATATCATCTATTATCACCTATATCAGAAATAACAGTCTAGACACACAACGACACAATATTATATATTTTCACCTATATCAAAAATATAACTTTGCATTAACATGTAAAGTGAGATACTACCTCTTTAACTCAACTTGAACTTGATCTTACCATGTACTATGTAAAGAACTCTATGTACAAAGTTTTCATTATTTAATTACAAACTTCTCATGATCAAAATTAAAAATTCGTTATTACAATTTACTTTCCCTAATATTTTAGACATAGAGAAATAATGCCTTAACTAAGCTTAGTGAAGTAGATTATAAAGAATCACCTTTTTTTTAGCACAACTTAAAATATGATTTCCAGAGCAAGAGTTATATATTAATTATAACATAAACGAGAATAATATAGAAAGGAAAAAAGTGAATAAAATGAAATATAATTTCAAAGGTGCTAACTGTAACCGAAATTTCAGTTTTGTTATAGAACATTGGGAAATAGAGGAGAAATAGCAATATTAAGTTATTCCTTATATACTTTTGAAGAAATGAAAATATACTTGTTTGGCTCCATAGACATACTCGTACATTTATATTAAAAGAATTTATAAGATGTATTCCAATTGCATTTCAATAGTTTGTAATTTTTTTTATCTTAAAATTAACTAATGAAAACTTATTCTTCAATTGCTCTTTCCAGTTTTATATTGCGTTTCTTATTTTTCTTTAAACGAAAGTCTTTTTTAGTTTGTAAGGTCTCATACCTTGAACTAACATATTTACATATACATACGAATGCAAAATATTCTTCTTGTATGTCGCCTACACTACATTCTTGATTGAATTCTTCAATGTTTCTGATCTGATGACTCTCCATACATTGTCTCTTGGTCTACAACTGATTTAAGCATTTTAAATGTGAAATAGGCAATAACAGGACATCAGCATGCCAAGATCAATGTGCACAAGTCAATAGTAAACTTTAAAATGTATACAGTACATTAATATTTTTCCTAACACCTAAGTTAACTGATCTAAACAACAAAGGATGAATTGTAACACACGTAGAATTTTTAATTATGCTAGAAATTCTTAACATGGTATCTTAATTTGAGATTCTATTGTTTATATAAAGTCAATTCAGTTGGAATCTTAACAGTATATTGAAGTTTGGATAAGCCAATATATGAAATATCAATGTTGTGGATTTGTTCGGCCCACTCAGAGGTATATGATCATTCCAAAATATAATCAAAATTACAAAATAAAACATACCTGAGTTAGTGAGATTATTCTATCCTAAATACTATAAAGTTAACCAAGTGAAATTCCTCATACCCTAAGGAAAATAAATAACTAAAATTTAAAAAATAATTAACTGAGTAAAATTAACCAGCGCATATTCATCTTTTTCTTGTATGGATATAAAATTATAAATACCTAGTGTAGCATAGTCATAGCGGCGGTAGGAACACGACTTAAGCGTTCAAATCGCAAATCATAAATAGTTCATAAGCAGTCTGTTCGGTTCGCTCTAGTTGCATTGCATGTACACCTTTCTCCATACTTTTTGCATCAAGATCAGGAATAATTCAATTGCGGACCAATTACATGAAACAAATTCTTGAATGTAAATTCAATGGCTTCTTATTCTGATGGCTAAGCCAAGAATCCTAAAAGATTGAGGACCTTTTGCGGCTCTGCCAAATTAGGAGAACCCTAACGTTTTCATCCTTTTTTTAGTTTTACTATTAAAGTTGTCATAATTCCTCAATTTTTTCTACTAATAAAGCAACATAATTGAATAGAATTCATAAAGATGGGCCCTAAATTAATTTTACGTCAATTACTTACATAGGTAAGAAATAATAATTATTAAGTAAGTTTGATTCCTTTGAATTAATATTCTATAATATAATAACAAAAATATACTATAATATTATTATATATTATATTACGATATCACCCTTAATTTAGATACATACTAAGAATATTTTAGGCAAATCAAAATTTGTAAAACAAGGTTCGTTTTATATTAGTATAGATAATAATAAAAATATACTATAATATTATTATATATTATATTACAATATCACCCTTAATTTAGATATATACTAAAGATATTTTAGGTAAATTAAATTTTGTAAAACAAGGTTATTTTTATATTAGTATAGATATAGATATACATATATTAATTAATTAAATCATATATATATATACTTGTGGGATATCGTCATTACGTACATTTAATATACTAGTAGAGAGATACGTGCGTTGCACGTATAACCTATTGTTTAAGTATATTTTAAATATATTTGCAAATAAAAAAAGTTGTAATATATATTATTAATTTTGACCATGAACTTCAATAATTATTAGCAAGCTGCAAATATGAATGATAATGGGTATGGTACCTTTTGCCAATTATTTTTCAAATTCAAATTTGTTTAAATTATCTCTACTAATACTCCTAAATCTGATTAAAAAATAATTTTATTACTCATACCAACCCCAGATCTATTTGATCCAATGGTTATATGCTAAAATGAACACTATATAAAAAGTAAACAGTAACAATAAATAATATAAGTCATAACTAATATATAACAATTAACATAATTTTTGTTACAATATAAATGCGTATTGAGAAAATTTAACATAAATCAATTTATAACTTCGCCATCTGATTATGCATGACCAACAAACCTTCATATTTTTAATCTTACAAATAAAATTAATAGAAGGGAAAAGTAATGACCTTATTCATTTCAATCCCTTTTGTCATTTCCTTCCAAATTATAGCGTACATTATTAGAAAATAAATTGATGTTAATATTTTTACCTAGTATTAAAAATTAGAAATAAATTAAAGGACTCCTTTTTCGACCGTCCCAATAAGTGCGGTTTAACAAAAAATGGACATCAACTTTTACTTTTTTTTTATCTTTAAAATACTCTTTATTTATCAAATAATCTTTAGTTGACTCATTTTTCACGACAATCTTACAATAACTGTGGGTCTCATTCTCCACTCACAATACTTATCCTTCCCCACTCTCACCCACTCGACATTTGTTAAAACCTGTGTCACTCCCTCCGGACCACAATTATCGTGGATGGAGGGAGTATATATTTAATCTCTTTAATGGTTCTCGTATCTATATCATTAAATTATTTTTAGTACATAGTGATAAGGGGTATAACAATTTTTAAGTGGCTCAAGTATCAAGTTTTAATTTCTCACACTTTTTTCATTATCTCTATTTCCTTTTTCAAGTCTAGTATATACGTATATATATTTAATTTACATTATTTACATATATTCATAATTATTTAAATTAAACTTTAATTAGTTTAGTGTATTACGATGATAAGATGAAAAATCAATTATCATGTACTATTTCAACTTTAATTTAGTTGAGATTGTCTTTATCAATAATTATACATTTAGTTACATTAAAAATACATCTTTTACACCAAATTGTAAATTCATTTTTATTGTCTTTTAGATGATTTTAAAGTTATAGAATTATTTTATCAATCATTAATTTATAGACTCCCTTCATGAACCATAGTGGCTAAAAATACTTCATAATTTCGGTAAGAAAAATAATTTATAAGAGTAGATGTTAGAAAAAAGAAAATATTTTCATTTATAAAAATATTTATCAAAGATTAATATGCTAGTGTTTCATGGTGTAGTATGATATTATGCTTTAAAGCTATGAAATTAATTTATCAATCACTAATTTTTTGACTCTGATAATAATAATGATGGGTGCAAACCTATAGGTATTTCATAATCAAATCAAATAATAATTCTAAATGAAAAAACAAATTATATAAAAATATTAATTACAGCGCAATACTGTAACCTCAAACTATCAAAATGTATGTGTCTTTTCTCTTTCATTTTTGAGTAATAAAACATGTAAAACTATATTATTAATTAATATATTAAATCGAGTTATAGTAGGAGTAGAACTACATTATTAAATTATAATTAAAAAAAAGGATTATAGTAAGGGTAGAACTATATTATTTATCTATAATATTTATAATGAATATAATATAAATTTACATTATTGCCCTTAAAATAAATACAATAATAAGGATATATTAGGCAAATCAAATTTTGTAAGAATATGCTCTTTTATAATAGGTATATAGATAATACTTCCTCTGTGTACCTGCAGATCTTTCCCCACCGATTCTAATTATTGTAGGTGAGCTGTTCATTTTATATGCTTCACCAAATATTCCAAACATATATGCATTAATTTTGAAATATCATAGCTTCTGATCAACTACACATTGCAGGTCTATTATGTGCAATGTTGAGCCCTCCTGTATTCACCATCTTTGGATTCCTTGCAGTATCACTGCTCTTACATTTGACGTTGGACCTTTCATTTTATATCTGTAAGAACCCTTTACAATAAATATTCTTTAGATTTTTACTCTTTTGTAAATTGTCGAATCTTATTTTTATTTTTTAATAATTAATTAGGATTTTATAAAATAATTATTCCCATATATTTGCCAAAAATATTAAAAATCACTAGACGTTTATAGATCTTTAAAACTATAATTTCGTCTTTTTATTTTATTTTTTATTTTTTTAGTGATGAGGAAATGGCTATAAAAACAAGCATGCATTAATTATAAACTCCTTCCTTTGAAGAATAAAAAATAATAATTGATATTACGATTGGGATTTTGCTATAGATATCTTTCACAAACAAATTGCACTTTTTTGAAAGTTTGGTGCATTAACTACTCCCTCCATCCACGATATATGTACCTGCTTACCACAAAAAAAATGTCCACGATATATGTACCTACTTTAATTCTTTTACACTTATACCTTCTTACTTTTTCCTTATTTTCTACCTTTTTTTCATTATGGACCCACCACTAACATATTTTATTCTATCAACTATCACTTTATCACTACCTTTACCACTTTATCACTATCTTTACCACTTTATCACTACTTTTTTTCACTATAAGCCCACCACTAACTACCCGTCAAATACACCTTTATTCCACTAACTACCATTTTATTAGCTTTCTTAAAACTCGTGCCACCTCCTAAATGGGTACATATATCGTGGACCGAGGGAGTATAAAATACTCTTTATTACATGAAATTTCCAGAGAAGGCACATGTCTATCTATAACAGAATCGAAAGCTTCTTACAAAGTGACAACAAACTCACACCAATCATGTACTCATACTCGGACATTAAGAAGATGACCAGAGGTTTTCAAGATAAACTAGGTGAAGGAGGCTACGGTTCTGTTTACAAAGGGAAGCTCAGAAGCGGCCATCATGTAGCTGTCAAAGTGCTGGGAAAATCGGGAGCAAGTGGCCAAGACTTTATGAATGAAATTGCAACTATTGGAAGGATCCACCATTTCAATGTGGTGAAACTAGTTGGATATTGTGCTCATGGCTCCAAGCGTGCTCTCGTGTTCGATTTCATGCCTAACTGCTCCCTTGAAAAGTATTTGTTCAGTCGAGAAAAAATAATTTCCTTGAGTTGGGTTACAAAGTTTGAGATTGCAGTTGGAGTTGCTCGAGGGATTGAGTATTTGCACCAAGGCTGTGACGTTCAGATCCTGCATTTCGATATTAAGCCTCATAATATCCTTCTTGACGAGAACTTCATCCCTAAAATATCTGATTTCGGGCTGGCAAAACTTTGCTCAACAGAAAAGAAAACAGTGACGATGACAGCTGCAAGAGGAACCATAGGATATGTTGCTCCCGAACTGATCAATAGAAGTATTGGTGCAGTCTCGTACAAGGCTGATGTTTATAGTTTTGGGATGTTGCTGATGGAAATGGTGGGTTTAAACAGCGAATTAAAAGGAAACAATGATGATTCTAGTAAGTATTTCCCATGTTGGATATATGACTGCTTTAACCAAGGCAAGGATATTGAAATCGTGGAAGCTAATGAAAATGATGAGGACAATGATAGTACGAGAAAATTTGGTCGTAAGATGACAATAGTTGCACTGTGGTGCATACAGATGAGCCCAAATGATCGTCCATCAATGAATAAAGTGTTGGAAATGTTGGAAGCTGATGTTGACCGTCTACGAATTCCTGATTATCCCTTCTCAATATATCCAGACGGTAGTAAATGTGGATGAAACCGGAATTACATCTCCAACTAATTCTGCATCATTGCTACATCATGATGATGCTTTGTATAGTGTTGAGATTGTTGTTCAAGAGTTAGGGAGTTTGCCATAGTGAAAAATATATAGCCTGGTGTTGAGAAGTGCACTACTACTTTAGATTTATGTATAATTAAGCAGAGATGCTATAATTTTATATCCATGTTTCACAAGCTTTAATTCCCCTGTTTTTCTAAGTAGATTTAGGACTGGTTGTGCCAGTGCCACTGTCAATAAAAGTTTTATAGCATTGTTGGTGTTTGAGTAGTGATGCTTTGCCAGTGTTATGGAATATAAAATAGCAATGCTGCCACATACATACATCAGTTGTTAAAAATTATGGAATATAAAACAGTAATGCCTAAATATGTTTTTTAAGTCCCAACAAAAATTAAGTAAAAATTAGTTAATAAAAAAATTAGAATGATTAGGATGGACCCGTAGGAGTGAAAATTGAGTTGGGATTTGGGAACAACGTAAAAGAAGGTGTGATTGACCATATAAGTATTAATGGTTGACGTCGACTAGTAGTTCTCTCTCCACAATCCTATTGGAGAAGACTCAATCATGTCATGTAGCATTTCAACCAAAGAGGAGGAATATAAACCAATATCAATCAAAGCATTCATTTCCAGCAACAATGACAGCTCATCAATTCCTCCTCCTCTATACGACTTCATCTCTCTTGATTGTCTCACTACTACTCCATTCCTCTCAAGCTAAGCTTCACTGCACCCCTTCTGCTTGCGGCATCATCACCGACATCAGATCCCCTTTCCGTCTCAAGGGCGATCCCAAGAACTGCGGTGATCACAGATTTGAATTAGTCTGTGAAAACACTGTAACCTCAATCTATCTCAACTCTCACAAATACTATGTCAAAGCAATCAACTATGACAACTCCACCATCAGGCTGGTTGATACTTCTGCAAACAATGACGACATTTGCTCTTTTCCCAACTATTCTGCATATGCCTATAACTTCCCCTATCACTATAAATATTATGATTCTCATCATTATCCTTACCTAATCCCCAGATATTCATATCATGATCCTGATCATGATAGACACATCCCTATTAATTTTATAAGCTGCCCACTTCTCCTCAACAATTCTTCCCTGTTTACAGATATCAATACTGATTGTGCCTATAATTCTCAAGGATATGCTTATATCAAGGTCGGCCACATGAATGCCTCAGAGGTGCCACAAACGTGCAAATTAGACCTCATAGTGATGACGTCGTGGAAATTTGAGGATGTTAAGAACGTATCACTTGCAGAAATCCACAGCTCTCTCTTGTATGGATTTGTACTCGACATCTGTAGCTGGTGCGTAACCACAAAGTGGGGTAAGAATGCGAAATTAATGGATTAATTTTGAGTTAAATCTGTCTATATACACATTTTGATTAGAATTTAATATCTCTGTATTTATCTGCATGGATCTTGGAAACTGCAGATAGATTCGTGCAATCCTTTTTCTTCCGAAGAGTTAATGGTGAGGTTATTCACACTCAGTGTCCAGTCAATTTACTTGTGGTTAACGACATATTCATTTTAAAATCTTCACCGCAGGGATTTGCGTGATTATTATAGTCATTTCAGGTGCGAATATTATTTACTTTAACATAACTGTAGAGGATTTACTTTACACTTCTTTTTTTTCTGAATTAATTCTATAAGACTCGATTTCTGGATGCATGAACAGAGAATTCTAATATTGTGAAAAACATTCCAGTTCTTTTAACTGCAGTAGTAGGCCCTGCAATGATTATCATCATCGTATTCACTGGCGGAGTAGGAGTCTTATCACATATGTCCTTCACCTTTGAACGTAATAATCCTCCTCACATTCACTTATCTGTCTTTTTAATTACTCTTATATTAATTATTATGTATCTGGTGTATATATTTGCAGCTGCCAACTTCACACTTGCGGTGCTACACATCGGTACACTCTTAATTGATCATATAGTTTCAAATTATATTCTTTAATCAGTTATGCTGCATTTAAGGAATTGCGTAATTTAAATTGAGTCATTCACCATGGTAGTATATATGTTGAACTTTTCACTCATTTCAATAAAGTTACATATTTTTCTATGATTATAACTATGAAACAGACATCCAATTATCTTTGAAATAAGCATATCTTCTATGATGACATCCATACTTAAAACTTAATTGGAAATCCTACTGTAAAAATACATTTGAGGAAATCTTATATGATCTTTTTTTCATTTTGTCTCAGTGGCCATTACTGCACCAAGGTTCATCATTTTTCCTTTGGCACTGTGGCTATTGATCTACAAATTCCGAAGAAGGCATTTGTCCACATTTGAGGGAATAGAATCCTTCCTACAAAGCGACAACAAACTCACACCTATCAGATACTCCTATTCCGATATAAAGAAGATGACCAGAGGATTTCAAGAAAAACTAGGTGAAGGTGGCTACAGTTACGTTTACAAAGGAAAACTCCGAAGTGGCAATGATGTAGCTGTTAAACTCCTCGGAAAATCTGGATCCAATGGCCAAGACTTTATGAATGAAATTGCTACTATTGGAAGGATCCATCATGTAAATGTTGTCAAACTAGTTGGATATTGTGCAGAAAGATCCAAGCGTGCCCTTGTGTTCGACTTCATGCCCAATGGTTCCTTGGAGAAGTTCCTATTCAATCGAGAAAAAATGAATTTCTTGAGTTGGAACACAAAGTTTGAGATTGCAGTGGGAGTTGCTCGAGGAATTGAGTATTTGCACCGAGGTTGTGATGTTCAGATTCTACATTTTGACATCAAGCCTCACAATGTACTTCTTGATGATAATTTCATCCCGAAAATCTCTGATTTCGGCCTTGCAAAATATTTCTCCACAGAGAAGACTAGTGTGACATTGACTGCGGCCAGAGGAACCATAGGCTATGTTGCTCCTGAATTGATCAATAGAGGTATTGGAGCAGTCTCGTACAAAGCTGATGTGTACAGTTTCGGGATGCTATTGATGGAAATGGTGGGCTTAAACAGAGAGTTGAAAGGAAACAATGGTGATTCGAGCCAGTATTTTCCGTACTGGATATATGACCACTTCAATCAAGGCAAAGATTTTGAAATTGGTAACAATGATAGTATGAGTGCACTTGGTCGGAAAATGACAGTAGTTGCATTGTGGTGCATACGGATGAGTCCAGATGATCGTCCATCAATGAATAAAGTGCTGGAAATGTTGGAAGCTGATGTTGATCGTCTGCAGATTCCTGAATATCCGTCTCAGTCTAACCAGATTGAAGTAAATGTGGATGAAACCGGATCAAATACATGTTCGAGTGATTTTGTGTCGTTGCTACAACATGATGATGCTCGGTCCCGTGTTGAGATTACTGTTTGAGAGTGATCAAGTGTTCAGCAGCTGTCAAGTCATTGACCTACTTAAGTTTGAATGCATTGCAATTGACATGTAACATATGTTGAAACATAGTATGTGTTACTCTGTCAAACATATGTTTCCTCAAATTTGTAAAAGAAGAAAAATATATTGTTGTGTATATATATTTTGGGATGACAGAAAGCACGATAAGATGATAAATGTCTTCTCCAAAAAAAGAAAAAAAAAAGAAGATGATGATGAATGTAAAGCTAGAGCCATTGAACTAGATTTCATGAATGAAAAACTGCAACCATCAGAGTTGATGTTTCTTTGCATGCCTTCTAATACCATACATATAATACTTTTCTATTGTCATAGCATGATTATTTCTTTGTACTGCACTTATTAACCCAAGCTGTAACACATATCAATAAATTCATAAGAGTGGTCCGTAGATCTATCTATGCTCATTATTCGGGCCAAGATATGAATTCAACCCAACCCAAAAAATTCGGATCTATAAAGTATGACTCAGTCCTCTCAATATCTGAAGCATGCTTGACAGCTTTTCTGTCATTTCCAATGAATAAATAAGTCAACGAAAGAAATTTAAGTGTTCTTTTATATATTAATGGACCTTAGCAAAACAATCCGGACGAAGATAACTTTATTTTTTTAAAATAAATAGATAGAAGTAAACGAAAGAGATGTAATTAATAATACTAATGAAGCTCTAAATCTTGTTCAGGCTCTATCTGCTGCAGTTACATTCGGACAAGACTCATTCCCCAATATTATATGCAACATCAATTTTTTTACTTTATTTATTTAATTGACGATTTTCCACATATATAATGAATATGAATGGACCTTACAAGTCCTGTTTGGCGTCTAGTTTTATTGTACCTCACACTCTCCTTGTCAATTTATTATGAAGAAGACTAAAATCAAGCTTGTTGTATCTCCTTTAAAAAGAATACATGCTGCATCATTTGTGGTCTAGTTTTGTTATTCATCAATTGCTACGATGATCCTAGCTCGAACCCTCCTCCTCAACTGTTCCTCTCTCTTAATTCTCTCTCATATGCATCTCTTTCTTTCAAGCTTGTCATGCAAACTGCACCCCTTCTGCCTGCGGCCTCATTTCCAATATCAGCTCCCCTTTCCGCCTCAAGGCCGACCCCAACAAGCGCGGTGATAGCAGATTTGAATTAGAATGCGAAAACAACGTCGCCTCCGTCACGCTAAACTCCCATAAATACTATGTGAAAGAGATCAACTACCACAACTCCAGCATCAGGCTGGTTGATGCTTCCATCAACATTAATAACACCTGCTCTTTCCCCATCTATTCTGCATATAATGTTAACTTCACCTTTAATAATCCTTATCACAATCCTTACAGAACCCCGAGATCTTCTAGCTCTCCATATGACTCTATACCCACACCTATTAACTTCATGAGGTGTCCACATCCATTGAACAATTCTTCCTTGTTTACAGAGATTACTGCAGACTGTGCCTCCGAAGCCAGATATACTTATATTAAGGTAGGCCACTTGAATGCTTCGGAGGTAACAGAGACGTGTGGAGTAGACCTCGTGGTGATGACATCGTGGATATTTAAGGATTTGAACAATGTTTCGCTTTCAGAAATCCATCTCTCTCTCTTGTATGGATTTGAACTCACCGTCTGTCCCTCGTGCGCATCATCCTTAGGTAAGAATAGCAAAATGAGTTATGTTTATGTGTGTTTTGCATTAATTGTTCATTTTGTATATGCTAATGCTTTTGTATTCTGGAACATGCAGGCAAATTTTTGGTCTTCTTCTACAGTAAGGATTTTCACTCTCCATCTCCATGTTTCAATCATTAGATCTGTTTATGAAATTATTGACTATTAATCATACCTCAGTTTATATATATGTTCTCTTAATAATCATCATTGTGTATATCTGCAGGTCTTATCCCGAATCTTGTGGTCATTGCCGGTGCGTGCTTAATTTATGCTTCAATAAATATTCAATTTTGTTTATTTATATTTTGTGAGAATGAAGTTGTGATGAAGAGAGTGGTAGAATTGTAATTAATTTTGTGAGAATTAAACATTGCAGGTCTGTTATGTGCAGTAGTAAGCCGTCCTGTATTCACCATCGTCGGATTTGCTGCTCTGCTCTTATATCTTACTGTTATTCAACTTTTCAGTGTGATTGGTGAGAACCTATACAATATTCCTTTTTCCTGTATTTTACTCTTATTCCTTATATATTCACTTTTTTGCTCATATTCATTGTGCTTGTAGACTTCAGACAAACTTTTTTTTTTTTTTTTTTTTTTTTGCAGAGTTCAGACAAACTTCTTCATTACCTGGTAAGCTCTTAATTTGTTATAGTTACTGATTTATGCAGATAAATATCAAATACTAAGTTTTTGCAAAGAAACACATTTCTCTTTGAAGTTTCGTGACATATTCTCTCTCTCAATATAATGTGTTACTATGATATTATAAGTCAAATATGTTGAAAGTGTTTTTTTCTTTAATCACTAAAGTTACTATAGTAATTGATCTAAGTTGTGTGACCGTAGCCTTTTTGTTGTAACCGCCCACTACATAATTATGTGAGATATGATTTGTTTATATATGGGTAGTTAATGTAAGCAATTATCTTTAATAAATTTATATTTGTTGGGGATCTAGGATTTCTTTAAGTGAGATTTTTCTTCTCTTTCTTCTTCAATTGCCATTTGATGGCAATTGTACCCCAAATTCCCAATTTCTCTTGCTTTGATGATGAATAAAGTGAAAAATCTCACGTCGTTTTGTGTTATTAATATAAACATGTCAAGGGTTAAATTGCCACGTAATTAATAACTGACACGCCGGCTAAAAACTACCACGTCTGCTGCTGGAAATTTTTGCCGTGTCAAAATTCAAAAGAGTATAAAGGTGGTGTATTTTAGGCAAACTAATTAAAGGTTATGTTAAAATTCAAAATTCGGAAAAAGTGGTGCATTTTAGGCATTACTTAACTTTTGTTTTGTGCATTATTTCTTGTATTATAATGCATTAAATATATAGGATTGATGCATTATTCATATTCTCCATATTTAACGGTCCCAACAAAGAAAATAAACCAAATCTTTATTTTTTTTTCTTGCATTATTTCTTCTATTATAATGATTAACTATTTAAAACTAATTAATGCATTATTCATAATTTACCATTTTTAAGTCCCCAACTCCCAATCGTGATAATCAAATCCATAATTAGTTTTAGGCAAAATATTGCATACAACCGTTGTATGCGGTACAACCACCCGAAATCTGTTCATATATATATATATATTTTTATTTCCTTTTTTTTTCTCTTTTTTTTTATTTCCATATTTTTTTTTCCTGTTTTCTTTTTTATTTTATTTTTTTATTTTCCTTTTTTCCCACCTTTTTTTTTTTTACTTTTTTAGATTTTGTTTCTTTTTTAAACATTACGTTTCTTAGTGAAAAAATTTACTTTTTCCAACGACAATAATTTCTTTAACATTCGACTAAAGTAGTAGAGCTTGTTGTATTAAAAAGTAGACATTGTCGTGACGAAATGTAATGTTTGTTAAACATTACGTTTCTTAGTGAAAAAAGTTTACTTTTTCCAACGACAATAATTACTTTAACATTCGACTAAAAGTAGACATTATCGTGACGAAATGTAATGTTTGTTAAACATTACGTTTCTTAGTGAAAAAGTTTACTTTTTCCAACGACAATAATTAGAACTTGTCGTATTAAAAAGTAAACATTGTCGTTGAGAGACGTAATGTTTCAAAAACATTATTTTTTAGCATGATAATGTTTACTTTAGTGCACAACTAGTTAGACTTTTTGTCAAACGGTAAAGTAATAATTGACGTTGAAAAAGTAAATATTATCATGCTGAAAAGTATGTTTCAAAGGAAAAAAAAATAAAAATAAAAAAGAAAACAGTAAAAAAAAGAAAAAAAAATATGGAAAAAAAAGAGAAAAAAAACAGGAAATAAAAAATAACACAAAAAAGGAAATCTGGAAAAAAAAAAAAAAAGAACAGTAACGTGAACAGTAACCGCGCGGTTACTGTTCACGCGGGTCGGGTGAACAGTGACGGGTCGGGTGAACAGTGAATTCGGGTTTAAATGGGTAGGGTCAAACCGGTTGTATGCGATACAACCATTGCACCCAATACAAGCCCTTAGTTTTATTAGTTCTTTATTTTTGTTTTCTACTTTATTTCTTTTATTATAATGCATTAAATATACAATATTAATACACTATTCATATTTACCATTTTTAATAGTCCCTACAAAGAAAATAAACCAAAATCTTTATTTTTTTTCTTGCATTATTTCTTCTAATGATTAACTATTTAAAACTAATTAATGTATTATTCATAATTTACCATTTTTAATAGTCCCCAACTCCCAATCGTGATAATCAAATCCATAATTAGTTTCATTTGTTCTTTATTTTTGTTTTCTGTTTTGTTTCTTTTATTATAATGCATTAAATATAAATTATTAATGCACTATTCATATTCATCATTTTTAATAGTCCCGACAGGGTTAGTTAAAACCAAAAATTAATTTTATTAATGCTTAACTTTTGTTTTGTGCATTATTCTGTATTATAATGCATTAAATATATAAGACTAATGCATTATTCATATTATCATTTATGCATAATGTAATATGCTCCAAGAAAACAAAATTCAAAACAGGAGTAGCAAGGTAAGATTTTTTTTAATTCAACATACAGAATATTAGATGAATAGAATGGGTATGGTAGGAATTGGATAGAAAAAGTTGCTGGTCAATCTCATAATTGTAGCAGTGAATATATGATAATTATTTTTGTACGATCCTACCCTTTATTTGCTCACATTATGAATTTGAATGTTTTAGCATTAATCCGTGTGATGATTTAAATGAAATATGTCCTTTTATTTAATGATAATCAAGGGCTCTAAATTATTCTTATTTTATCATCTAAGTGGTTATTGTCACAACATCTCTATCCTATAAGGATTGTACAACCATAACAAAGATATAACGATTTTACAACCATAGAAAAGATTTGAGAATTTTATGTTAACCTTTTTTATCCCCTTTCAGTATTGATCTTAAGCATGATGATTTGTACACCAAGGATCATCATTTTCCCTGTGGCAGTGTGGCTTATGATTCACAAATTCCGAACAAGACGTTTCTCAATGTTCGACACAATAGAATCCTATCTGCAAAGTGACAACAAACTCACGCCTATCAGATACTCCTATTCAGACATAAAGAAGATGACCAGAGGTTTTCAAGATGAGCTAGGTGAAGGTGGCTATGGTTCTGTTTACAAAGGAAAGCTCCGAAGTGGCAATCATGTTGTTGTTAAACTCCTCGGAAAATCCGGATCCAATGGCCAAGACTTTATGAATGAAATTGCAACTATTGGAACTATCCATCATGTGAATGTGGTGAAACTAGTTGGATATTGTGCTCAAGGCTCCAAGCGTGCCCTTGTCTATGATTTCATGCCTAATGGTTCCCTTGAAAAGTATCTTTTCAATAGAGAAAAAATGAGTTTCTTGAATTGGGAAACTAAGTTTGAGATTACTGTTGGAGTTGCTCGGGGAATTGAGTATTTACACCGTGGTTGTGATGTTCAGATCCTGCATTTTGACATCAAGCCTCATAATATACTCCTTGATGATAACTTCGTCCCAAAAATATCTGATTTCGTACTTGCAAAGTTTTGCTCGACAGATAAGAAAACAGTGACGATGACTACTGCTAGAGGAACTGTAGGCTATGTTGCACCTGAACTGATCAGCAGAAGTATTGGTGCAGTCTCTTACAAGGCTGATGTTTATAGTTTTGGGATGTTGTTGATGGAAATGGTGGGCTTAAACAGAGACTTGAAAGGAAACAAAGGTGATTCCAGCCAGTATTTCCCATACTGGATATATGACTGCTTTGAGCAGGGAAAAGATATTGAAATTGGAAAAGCAATTGAAAAGGAAGATAATGGTAAGAGTGATAGTAGAAATATACTCATTATTCGGAAGATGACAATAGTTGCATTGTGGTGCATACAGATGAATCCAGATGACCGTCCATCAATGAACAAAGTATTGCAAATGTTGGAAGGTGATGTTGAGCGTCTGCAGATTCCTGAATATCCGTCTCAATCAACTCAAATTCAAGTGAGCGTGGATGAAAGTGGGATTACATGTTGGAGTGATTCTATATCCTTGCTACGTCATGATGAAGCTTCTATCTGTGTAGAAATTATTGTTCAAGAGTGACCAATAAAAGCATGGATGTTTGGTATTGACATGCTAGCTCAAAATGTGCACATTGTTCAAACGATTAGGTTTCTATATAGTTTGGTCTAATTTAGATCTATTTTTCAAGTTATAAAAGTTAATGACAATTATGTGAATTAAGGATCATGTGTGTTGAGTCCATCTCATTTGTGAATCTACCTCTGAGATGATAAAAAGATTCTTCATGGGTATTGAAGTAATGATAAATCTACTCAAAGAAAACAAGAAAATGAAAATATAAATCTGTAATTCTATATGTTATTTGATAAAGCATGAATTCAAGCCTATTTAAGACTGTTTCCTAGCTAATGTGGCCTTAAAAAATCTTTACAAGTAATTAGCTGACATTTTCCTCTCCTTGGATGAGTCATAAGACTGATTCCAAAGAAGTTTGATTTAGTGAAATGTTGTGTTACTTTCTTCTCAAAATAAAATGAATAAATTAAAAGTCAATGAAAGAGATGATAATTTTTAATTGTGAATATACCTTGTAAAGTCTAGTTTAGGCTCCATTTGAAGAAAGACTGAACTGTGTAGTGCTCTCAAATCAATCAAGAATGATAAAATATTCATAATTACTATGTCAAAGAAATCAACTACGGCAACGACGACAACTGCACCATCATGGTGGTTGATGCTGTCGTAAACAATAATGGCATCTGCTCTTTTCCTAGCTATTCTAATTTCATCGATGGCTATTATCCTTACCAATTGTAGGGAAATATTAGCCTTCTTACTTTCATGAGGTGTCCACACCAGCTGAAGAATTATTCCATCTTTACAGAGATAACAAATTGTGCCTCCATTTCCGGATATAGTTATATAAAGGTCGACCGCATGAATGTCTAAGAGGTTCAACACATGTGCAGGGTAGAGGTGATAGCAATGACGTCTTGGGACTTTAAGGATTTGAAAAATGTATCGCTTTCAGAAATCCATGACTCTCTCTTGCATGGATTTGAACTCAGAATTTGCACCTGGTGCAGAACAACCACTAATATTTGGGGTACGAATGCAAGATGAGTTAAGTTTATGGATTATACATATTTCTTGTTTTTATGCTAATAGTTCTTTTGTATTCTGGAATGCAGACCAATTTCTACACTTGTTCTATAACAGTAAGAATTCTCACGCTCAATCTCCATGTCCACTCAATCTCATTAGATCTTTGTTAAATGAGAAAACTAACTATGGATCTCAGCTGATTCTCTTAATAATCATTTAATCGTGTATGTCCTGCAGATTTTATCCCAACTCTTCTGGTCATTGTAGGTGTGCACTTAATTTATTCTTCACTCTATAATTAAGTTTTGTGGTTCATCGTTTTGTCTTTTGATGTGAATTAAGAGAGTGGATAAGATTGCTAAAATCGTTATTGTATCGAAAACATTGTAGGTCTTTTATTTACAGCAGTCAGCCCCTCTGTAGTGAGCATCATCGACAGACTCTTTGTTGTATCAGTACTCTTGTATTTTAACTTCTCTTCCATATACTATAACTATATGAGTGGTGAGAACCCTTACATTCCTTTGTTTTAATTTCTACTCTCACAACCTGTACATTTACTCTTTATTTTTCTTATACTCCTTTTTTGCTTAGCATTTTCACTGTGTGCTTGCAGTTGGTGCGGATAGAGATGCCTCTTCACTAACTGGTGGGCTCTTTATCTATTTTTGTTACTAATTCATGTTTTGGTATTTTGGTAAAGATAGATTTTAAATGAGGTTTTGCAAAGAAACAGAGTCACCTTTGAAGTTTAGTGAGTTGTTATATCTCACAAACATGTTCTGTTAATTTAAGATAATAAAACCAAATACATTGAATATACATACATAAGGGACAAGTTCTGTTAAGAAACATTCTTCACGTATGAACTTAAGAATCATGCATTTTACCACATGTTAATGACTCATTGCATTACTTTAATTACTTTAATGCACCAGCAATTTAATGCATTAAAGTATAAAGATCAGAACTATACAACAAACTTAATAAAGATTTGAGGTTTCATCTTTTTCTCTTTGCATCTCTTCTCAGCACTCATCTCAACCATCATCATCTGTGCACCAAGGATCATCATTTTCCCTTTTGCAGTATGGTTTTTGATTTACGAATTCCGAAGAAGGCGTGTGTCAATGTTTAACGTAATAGAATCCTTCCTACAAAGTGACAACAAACTCGCGCAAATCAGGTATTCATATTCAGACTTAAAAAAGATGACCAAAGGTTTCCAAGAGAAACTCGGTGAAGGTCGCTACGGCTCTGTTTTCAAGGGAAAGCTTCGAAGCGGCCATCATGTAGCTGTCAAAGTGCTCGGAAAATCCAGAGGAAATGGCCAAGACTTTATAAATGAAATTGCAACTATTGGGAGGATACACCATTTGAATGTGGTGAAACTAGTTGGATATTGTGCTCAAGGCTCCAAACGCGCTCTTGTCTTTGATTTCAGGTCTAAACAACCTGCACAAAGTTATATGTTTGTGTTCTTTAATTTAATTTCCGCTGCATGTTAAATTTAATGTTGTTAATATATGATTTAACGTTCTCTGTTTTGAACACAAATTGTTATTTTTGTTGTAATCTTGGGCACTCCTTTTTAACAAGTGGTATCAGAGCCTCAACTTGATATACTAAGTTTTGATTTTTTGTGCAGGTTACAACATGGATCCTACTAGAAGACCCCCTATTTTGGATAGCAATGGAATGAATTATCCTTTGTGGAAGTCACACATGAGAATGTTCATCAAATCTATTGATGAACGAGCATGGCTTTCTGTTGTTAATGGTTGGGTTGCACCACGCACTGATGTTGATGGTGTTCTGACATTGACCCCTGAGGGAAAATGGACTGCTGATGAGAGAATTGTTTCTAACTACAATTCTCGTGCTTTGAATGCAATTTTTGTTTCTGTTGATGTACCATCTTTTCGGTTGATTTCGAATTGTGTTGAGGCTCGTGAAGCTTGGAACATTTTGTAGGAACACTGTGAAGGGTGTGAAAGTGTGAAAAGAACTAAGTTGAAAATGCTCACAACTAAGTTCGAAAATTTGAGAATGTTTGAAGATGAATTAATCTCAACATACTCTGACAAGATCACTGAAATTGCTAATGAGTCTGTTGCTCTTGGTGAGTCCATTAGCACTGATCATTTAGTTAGTAAGGTCATGAGATCCTTACCTAAAAGATTTAATATGAAAATCTCAGCAACTGAGGAAGCTAGAGATATTTCGAGACTTCGTGTTAGTGAACTGTTCAACATTTTACTCACTTTCGAGATGAATTTGAATCAACAAAAGGCTGGAACTAAAGGAAAGAGCGTTGCTTTTCATGTTGATTCTGTCAAAGATTTGAATGAGGAAGAAGAATTTGAGTCATCAGATTTGGAACCTCTTGATGAAGAAAGTTCAAGTGTTGCTATGCATACTAAGAAGTTCAACTCTGTTCTCAAACGAATGAGGAAAGGAAATGACAAGTTCAAAGCCAGAAAGGGAAGGGATCAATCATCATCCACTGTGTCTCTTGTCAAAACCACTGTTAAAGAGAATGTTAGAAACAAGTCTTCTAACATTGACACAATTCAATGTAGAGGTTGTTCTGGAATGGGTCATTATGCAAACGAATGCCCCACTGTTCGTAGAAGGATGCAAAAGAATTTTAATGCTACTTTGAGTGATAACTCAGAGAGTGAAGAAGTTGAGAATACTGATAAGATTGAACCTACACATGTAGTTCTCTTTGCATCAGTTGATGAAAATGATCTTTCTGGAGAAGAAATGATTGAGGCTCTGAATGACATTGAAGATGACTCCTTATTTGATGATTTTGAGGAAGAGTTGGATGATCAACTTACCTCTGCATCGAACTTTGAAGGTACCATTTTTCAAAACACTCCTAGTGTTTTCTTTGATGTTTCAATATCTAATTTGATTAGTAACAATTCTGTTATTAATTTGTCAGGTAATGAATGTGTTGTCAATAACACAACTGAAAACATTTGCACAAAAATCTGTGTTGATGAGTCAATAATTGACATGAATCGTGAAGGCTGTCTCAATAGTAATGATGCTATTATGGGAGAGTTAGTCTCTTCTGGCAAACTCGATATTGTTTACTCTAATGGTAGTGTTATTCCTAATGTTGGCAACATGAGTGAACCAACATCGCACCCTTCATGGTATGTGTCACAGCCCCAAATCCTGAGGGATGGCAAAGCCAGGGTGTGAATAGGGGTTGGATTAAAAAAACGGGGAAGAAGGGGGGATAGAATGATTAAACACGATAATTAAACAACAACTGATATCTATGAACAAATTTTATTGAAAGAAAGAGAGTCGATCTTGAAGGATAGCTCGACAAGTTGTTTAAAAGTTAACTAAGTTCATTATACGGGACTTAGACAAAAGATATTACAACAACTCAAAAAGAAGAGTTTGGTAGCGGAAAGCGTAAAGCTTGACATACAGTTCTTCATTTTAATTACAACTCTATACTCAACCTCCTGCCGCTCTCGTCACTCAACCTGCACATTTAAAAACATATGCAGGGCTAAGTATAAACATACTTAGTGGGCGTATTGCCGAAAACATATCATAAGTATAGATTAAATCAGGCATCTCGATAAATAACGCATCGAGGTTTTTCATTAAATACCCGAGCCTACTAAACATTTTCTTTCACTTTCACAATATAGCTTGGCCAAGCCTTTACTTGATGTTATGTTCAAACTTGCCCAACTTCTGTTTTAACGCCGGGGGAGAGTATACTTCTTCCGTGCACGTTCTATTCACCGTGGCTGGCTACCCCTCAACAGGGTACCACACACACCGGCTACCGTGTACACTTAAACCCTGGAAAACCCTTACTGGTTAACTCAGCGGTCCGATCGATTAGTTAACCCCTTTTGGCTAACTCATAAAGGCACAAGAGAACTCACATAAAACAAATATTTTCATGCCTTGATAATCACTTTAAAACATAGTTATAAAGCGATAAGTAAACATTTTCGAGCATCGCTCATTTGATTGATATATTTAGAAAAGCCCACCTTAGGTGATTACAGAACTAACACACGAGCTTCCATCTCTGGTCTTCCGTTCTGTCTTCTAAACTTGACTTCCTCCTTTGAACGCAAAATAATAACACTTTAATAAGCGGTCGAGACAAAAAAAGAAAAAGGAAATCGAATTTGTTTTATGACTTTTAGGCCTTTGCACTTAACTACATTCTTTTGATTATCCAAGAAACGAGACTCGAACAATTCTCGTTTAGAAACTGACTTGGCTCATTACTCGACACTTAGGTCAGTTAATAAAGGGAGTCGAAGTTAAAAAGGATTCAACTTAAGAAATTAAGCTTACGAAAGTTCCTGCACAAAGCAGAAGTTCTGGAGTTCATACAGAACATATTCCTGCGAAACAGGGGATGAAATTGGTACCAAAAGAAAGCTACAGATGTCTAGTTTATTGTCTAATTTACGGATCTAAATTTTGTTAAGCGAGCAGGAAGTTATGATAGTTTCCATAACGTATCGCAAAACAGACCGAAGTGAAACCCTAGGTGCTCGTAAAACTCGACGCACGATTCCCTAGGTTCGATCAATGCTATACAACCTTTAAGCTCGCGAAATTATTATCTTTTTACAGTTAAGACACGTGTTCCTTTATCGGGAACACCTTCACGTCTCTCGTTTAAAAAAACGACGATAATTTCCTCGTCTTTTTCAACTAATCATTTACTAAACCAAATTCCATTTCCAAATCAATTCCATTCATCATCTTCTAGTTCATAAACTATAACTTATATCATCTCATATCTCGGATGGAAATATCGTCAACTACAAACTCGTTTATTAAACGACAACAATCATTAATATTAAATTGGTTTTCCTTATTCGACTTTCCTATCGGCATTTAGACTCGTTTCTTCGTCTCTTATCAAAATTTCAACTTCTTTAGAATTCGTTCAAATTTTCTGATTACGATCATTAACTAACAAGATAAACATATATTCAAATCATAAACCTAAATCATTATCCAATCTCGACTTATCGACGATTCTTCGTCTCTTAATAAAAATTCGACGTTCTCCGATTTTGCTCAAACTTTCCAATATCGTTCATCAACTATCAAGATTCACTAATACGAAAACCATAAACTCAAATTATTATCGAATCTTATCTTATCGTCGGGTTTTCGTCTCTTACGTTCTCTATTTTATTTTTAGAAAAATCCCATTAAATTATATAATCATCCACAAACTTACTACATATCATCTATATCATCATATCAATCAAAACATATCAAATACTACATCAAATCCTCACTTATTTCTCTCTTACATTTTTATTTTTATTTTTAGAAAATTCTAAAACAATTCATGCATTCATCTATCAATCCATAGAACACAAATCCATTAATCAATCATCTAAAAATCGAACTAAACATCAAACCCCTAATTTCCTATAAATTTTTGGTAATAACAATATTGTTAGGAGGTTGATTTCCACATGATTTCTATCCATGAAATCAATTCCTAAGCATACTATAACATGTATTAAACATAGAGCATCATGCTTCTTCTTCTCCAAACTTTCGAAAAAAAACAAAGTTGATGGAAAAGAATTTTGTTCGGTTGTAATGGAAGCTTAGATCATTACCTTGTCGATTATGGACTCGGAAATAAGAATGATCAGTAGACGAGTGACTTGTGGAGCTTTGAAAGCTTGAAGATGATTAACAATGAGGGATTGAGAGAGATGAGAGAAAATGAGAGAGAGGGGGCGGTAATGGAGAGGAAGAGAGAGAAGGAGATGACTAAGTTATGATATTTACTTTAAAGTAGGAAATATCTAAGAAATGTGATGACTCACAAGGTGTAGGTGGCATGGGAGGCGGTTTGGTTGTGGATTTTTAGCCGGAAATATCTCATTTTCGGGTCTAATACGACGTAATAAAATCGAGAAATTAAAACCCTAGACCGTTACATTTTTGACGAAATCTAATTCGACCGTTAGATTAGAAATAAATCACTTACTCGGAAAGCATATTTCGATTTCCGAAATCCGATGAAAAGTCGGGATAAGACAGTCCAAAATTCGCCCGAAAAAATAATAAAAACTGACTTTCTCCGGTGAACTCCTATCTCAGAAAAAGTGAATGTAAAGTCTGACGGTTTTTCGATCTGAGTTTTCGAACGAAAATTTTATTGGACTCGAAAACCCTAATACAGTAGTCGTTCAACCGACTTCTGGAATTTATTTTCAGAAACGATTTTCACCGTTAGTCTTAGAATCGAAAATCCTTAACTTAGACGTGCAAAGCCTTAATTAATAATTAAATTTTTATTTTAATGACGGGAGAATTATCCAGGGTATTACAGTATGACATGACAGTTCAAGAGGAAGAATGTGCTAACACTGCCATTCTTGACGATCAAGGAGATACATTTGATCCAGTTCAAGCTCTAGAAGAAGTAAGGAGTTTGTATGATGCTTTTGATGCACAATGTGCTTGTCAAAGAAATGATCTTTTGTTGTTGATTGATGAGAATCAAACTCTCAAAAGTCAAGTCAAGAAACTTGAAGTTCTTCTCACCAGTAAAGATTATGAGCTTCATATTTTGAAGAAGAAAAATGAAGATGACAAATCGACTTTCGACAGATTGAACAAAGGTACTCTTGCTCTTAAACAAGCTCTCTCTTTGGGACAAACTAACAGACATGGTTTGGGTTTTGATCGTAATGATTTTGACGTGTCTGAAAGTAAGTCTCATGATGTGAAATTTGTTAAAGAAAAAGCTCCTGGTCATGTCAGCAACGATGTTAGTGATATTGTTGTCACTAATAAAGGAAAATCTAAAGTCTATTGATGGTCCCGATACGAGTTCTGGTGTATGGGGGGGGGGGGAATACACCAGATATAACTTTTTAAAACAACTCTTGAAAAAATCAACAACCGAGTAAAAAGACTCAGCTGGATTCACAATTGAGTAAGCAAGCTCAGTTGGAAGAGTGGTGCTGTGCAGAATGTGGTAGAAAATAACAACTCGTATAAATGTAACTCACGCTTTTATGCAAGGTTAGTCAATAACCAAGTCAGTTGATGTGGAAAGATGCAGTTTGTATGTTGGTTAGTTAGTGAGTTGAATAAGCAATAAATAACTGAATAATAAACACAAACACACAGGGATTTACGTAGTTCGGAGATAACTCCTACGTCCATGGGGAGTTGTGAGTCCACACAACTCAGTCCAAGTTCTTCTCGACAAACCACAAAGCTTACGCGGGCTTTGCAACCGTTAAGATAAGTTTACGGGTACTTATCAACCTATCTACTCAATTCCGGGAAGAGTAGGGTCCTAACAATCCTTTTGAGAGGATGTGTGAAAAGGTGGGTTTCCAACTAATAGCTCGAACAAGAAGTGAGCTATGATCTAACACTCTACAAACTCTCAACTAGTGATGTTCTCAAGGTTGGATCGAAAAACACAAAGACAGAATCTAACACTCTAGAACTCTCAACTAGTGATGTTCTTAGAGGATAACAACAGTTTTGCTTGAGTGCAGTTTTTCGTTCTTTATCTCGTTCTTTTATCTCTTCTTGCACTTGTCTGTCTCGTTCTTCTTCTCTCTTCTGTTGAATGAATGAAGGCCTCTATTTATAGGCGGAGAGAATCAACTAGCCGTTGGAGGAGCCGTTGATCTCTGTTCTTTGAAAGCGATGGCTTGTCTCTCATCTCTGCAGACTTTCCGGATTTGGCAACTGAGTGCTTCTGCTTTCCATCTGAGACAGCCTTGTGTTAGGCCAAATGAGGTAATGACAGAGAGTCAAACCTTCACGTGACTTCCTTATTTGAAATTCAAATCTTAACCTTTGACCTCCAACATTTGATAGTCGGTTGAGTCGTTTGATCTTTATCTGATTGGTCTTCAGCTGATGTTCTATCTGAATGCTTCTGTCTGAGTAGGAACAGTTGAACTCTCAGCTGACTTTGAACTTCATGTTGTTGATCTAACTGATTGAGTCCTACAAATGATGTTCCATCTTGAATGCTCAGTTGTCTTTCTTGTATCTGACTCTGATCAGTTGGCTTCGAACGCTCAGTTGTCTTTCTTACAACTGATATTCTATCTCTTGAACGCTCAGTTGTCTTTCTTACAACTGATGTTCTCTTGCATCTTCCCCCTTTGAATACTCATCTGATGAACGCTCAGTTGTCTTCCTTACAGCTGATGTTCTATCTCTTGAACGCTCAGTTGTCTTTCTTACAACTGATGTTCTATCCGAGTGAAGTCTTGTTGCCGTCTTCAGCTGGAGACCTGTAAAGATAAAATCTTAACAATGCTCAAACAGCGAGCCTAACTACTAAGATTAGGATCTTGGCAACATCTACTCGGTTGGGGTTAGTTGGGGTCAGTTGATTTTGGAATCAATCAAAACTTTAATAAATTTCCCAACAATTTCCCCCTTTTGATGATGCCAAAACCCTTATAAAATCCTTACATATCAAACTGATCTAAATCCTACTGATCTATCCAAAATCTCAGCTGAAATTCTAGACAGTCTATAAGATTAAAACACCAAAGGGTTAGCACAATTATAACATGGTATTGAAATAACTTTGCGATTCAGAGCTTGGACAATGAGAGATTGTACGTCAAGTTGAATCGTATAACTGAATAGTTTTCATTACAACTGATGGTTACAAAAATAAGCACAAAAGACAAAAGTTACATCAGTTGCTCAAAAACTAACTGAGCTAATACTTAAAGCCCATATTTGCTAAACATTCTAACAAAAATTTCTCTTTTTGCTTCTGACTCCTTCGAAATGTCAACCCCGTGCTCTCGGCAAACTTGTCTTGCCTCAGCTGCTATCTTCGATCGGTTGGGGTTTCGAGAGTCTGGGAGGAAGGGAGGCAGATAGGTAACCTTCTGAGGGATTGGAACTGTGTTCATATCCAGTTTTGCATCTATCATTGCACGCCTGAATTGGCTGAACATGCCCGGGTCCCCAGTGTGCAGCTTGGTCAAGGCTTCCTTAAACGCTCTCCTCGGATCGTCGGTTGAGTATACCTTCCTATAATAGAAATCGTTCACAAACTCTTGTTTGAACGACTCCCAGTCCTCGTTCCACTCGGCTGGCATCCACTTGTCTACGTGTCTGAACCGACTTTGGACCTTAACCTTCCCTGGCAGCCTCTGTTGCTTCAGCCGAGCTTCAGCCTTTACTTGATGTTTATCTATTCGGTGACGGCTGCGGGAGGCGATGTTCCGGTCCAAGTTCTTGGTGACCTTATCAAGCTCCTCCTCGAACTGGTTGACTCGCTTAGCTTGGCTTGCTGCGAACTTCTTAATCCAGTCGGGATTCATGTAATCCTTCTGCAACATCCATAGCCTTGGCAGCAGCAACACACTCTTCGGTTGTGATACCGTCGAGTTCCGAATCAAGCTCGGCTGCGATCTCGGCTATGGAGCTGTAAGAAACTCCATACTGCTCTGCCTGCTCCAAGTCTTTCTCCATTTCAGCTCCACCGACGTCGGTTGGCTTGGGAGCGGACTTCTTCTTTTGGGCTGTCTTCCTCTTCGGCTGAGATTTTGCAGCAGCTGGAATCTCTTCCTCAGCCTGGGTCTCATCTTCCCCCTGCATCTCAACTTCCCCAGTCTTCTCTTCCCCCTTTTTGGCATCAACAACAAGGCTTGCGACTGGATATGAACACAGTTCCGGAAGCTGATCTTCTTTGTTGTGCTGGAAGTTGGCAAGCATCTCCGTCCTCAGTTGGTTTACCCTCTCAGCTATCAGCTCACAAATTTCTTCAGTTGAGGGTGTTGGCTAATCAGCTGGAGTATGGTGTTCAATTAGAGCTGGCTGGTCAACAGTAACCATGGCTTGACGGTTGGCCAGGTACTGTTTAAGCTCCTCTTCTTCTTTCTTCACTGAGGCGGCGGCTGCGTCCAGATCATCAATAAATTCAGCCGACTTGACAAGCATGTTGTCAAGGAAGGCAACACAGTCTTGGTCAGCATTCTCCTTGGTATCTGTGCCTTCCACCTTGCTGAGGTCCAGACGGCGCGTCAGCAGTGCCACTTTGTTGTTGTAAGCAACCTCCAAATTGGTGTAGTTGAAATAATCTCAGATGCGTGACTCGTCTGCCTTCAGCTGGTTCCAGCTGTGTACCCTTATGGTATCTTCCTTCACATACCAGTGAATGGAGATGAGGTTGAACTGGTACAGCAACTCGGTCCCAAGCGTAGCAAAAATCGGCATGTCGCGCGCTTCAGGGAACATCCCGATCAGCTTCTGGAAGCAGTAGGCCACCTTGCCTTCATGCTCCATCGCGACGGCCTGACGATCAGCTTCGTCATCGATTAGGGAGGGAGATAGATTTGCATATGGCATCGGTTCAAAGGTTTCATCAATGTTGACCAAAGAAGTGGTCTCAACATTGGCATCGAGCTGGGAGGTCGAAATTTCGGATTCTATGGGGATGGGGGTATCAACAGGTTCATCAACATTGGCCGAAGAAATGGTCTCAATGTTGGCATCGAGCAATGAGCTCAGAATCTCTGGCTGTGAGTCGGTTGTGAGAGCGAGAGGCTCTTTGGGCGGTACGGCATTAGCTCCTACCGTGTGGGAGGTTGGAATGTCTTCAGATTCCTTAGAGGAGGAAGAAGCATCCGAGGTCAGATCCGTTTCCATCCCTTCAGCCTCATCAGTTCCTGCAGCGCGAGGAACGATCTCGAAGGCAGCTGCCTCAGCTGAGTGGCTCGACTCGGATGGCTCCTCAGCTGGTGCCGTCTCAGCTGGTGCCTCCACAGCTGGTACCTCCTCCTCGGCTGGTGCATCCTCAGCTGGCACATCCTCAGCTGGCACATCCTCAGCTGTCACATCAGCAGCTGGCTCCTCAGCTGGAACATCCTCAGCTGGCACATCAGCAGTTGGCTCCTCAGCTGGAACATCCTCAACTGGTTTCGCAACAGTCTTCTTGATCCTCACCGTCAGCTTCTTCTTGGCTGGCTCTTCAGCTTTCTCCTTCTCCGACTCAGCTCGTTGCCGGCGAGCAGCTTTCGATTTTGAGGGGCGGCTGACAGCTGGTACCTCCTCAGCTGTATCCTTTTGTCTTCACAGCTTCCCTCTTCTCCTTAGGAGTATACACACTCCTAACCACATCCTGTGCTTTCTTCGCTGTTGGGAACAACATCAGCTTCTTCACTGGGGTCTCCTCGCAGTCATCCCAGACCATGTTCTAACCCTTGGTTGCGAACAGGATCAGAGCAAAAATTTTGCTACCAAAGTTGAGAGTCCCCTTGACACTCAACAACCTTTCCCCGGATTCGGTTGTGGTCTCGGAGATCTTCTGCCTCTCCACAGTCAGCTGGTGTTCAAAATACTTGAACCAGTCAACGTTGTGTTTGTGTTTATGCTCCAAAGCAATCAATTGCTTGAGCTTCGGTCGGCTGATGTCTCTGAAGGCACCACTGTAACCGAACACGACCTTGGAGACAACATCGAACAAAAGTCGGTGCTCCGACTTCAACTTGGTCCTCTGCATATTACTCTTCAATTTTTTCGGAGTGATGAGAGCACTTTCCAGAAACTCATCGGCTTCCGTGTCGGTTATATTCTCAAGGGTGTCTGTGGCTGTTTGGTTTGGAGGAATGACTTGGCGAAGAAAGTCGGAAACTGCAATGGGCACGGTGACACGGCGAATCGTCCTGGCCGGAACGTCGCGTTGACGACAAGATACTTCTGTAACTACTCCATCCCTGCTGTCGATGGGCGATTGCATATTCAGGTAAAACTCCCTGACCTGTCGCCTGAGAAGGTAGCTGGGGAAGAGCGTCGCCCATTTCAGAAGCCCGTTCTCCATGAGTAGTTCGGCTAGGGGAGATAGCACTGGCGAATCCAGTTCATCCTCTGATAGAATCTGCCCAAAGTGGATCTTGGAGAGCAGCATTTCAAAGGACTCTTCGTATGATGTGGGGATAAGGGAAGGTCCTGAAGAAGCCATTTTCATTCCTTGAGAAGCTTTAGGTGCCATTTAATCAGTCTGAGAAGATATATATAAGAAGGAAAGAAAAACTTGCAGTAAATGGTTAGACAGAATCTGAGAAGATGATGAACAGTTACCGCAGATAATCACAAATGTAGAAGGTAAGAGATCACTTCCTGATTTTCCACCTTTTATAGGTTTTTGACTCGGTTGAAATCGACGGCTAGGGTTGAGTGGCGCAAATCCATCAACGGCTGAGAACACGCGACTGTTGACTGGCTTTGACTTGACATCACGAACCGAGTTCCAACCAGCGCGTGAGAAGGTGAACTGTTATTCATGTCAGCCCAGTCGCACTATAAAGTAGGCTATTGATGTTCAGCCGTACTTTACATTAAATGCGCTATGATGGCTATTTTAATGTAACTTACATGCTTAGGAATGTTTGAATTTATTGCAAACATTCTTTATTTAAGATCATAACACCTTCAGCAATAAATGATACCTGCCAGCTGATGTTGGAATCAGTTGTGTTCACCTGCCAGCTAATGTCGGAATCAGCTGAGTTCCAACGTTGCGGCATACCATCAGCTGACTCGAGTTCGTCTGTTCAGCTGACGTCTGATGTCTTCGGTTGGCGATCCGCATCTGAGATTCCCCCTTCATCTGAGCTTCCCCCTCAGATGGATATCTATCTCTTCACCTCGGCTGGTTCCTCATCTGATGGATCCAACAATCCAAGTAGATCACACAACATTTTGAACCGCGCTTCGGCTAGAGGTTTGGTGAAGATATCAGCTCTCTGAATCTCAGTTGGAATCTTCTCCATGGAAACATCCTTCTTCTCAATATGATCTCGGATAAAATGATGTCAGATGTCGATGTGCTTCGTCCGAGAATGGTGAATAGGATTCAAAGAGATAGCAATGGCACTTGAGCTATCACAATGAATGGGAACATGTCCAGTTGCGACTTCATAATCTCTCAGTTGTTGCTTGAGCCACAACACTTGCATGCAGCAGCTACCGGCAGCCATGTACTCTGACTCGGTTGTAGAAGTGGCAACACAGGCTTGTTTCTTGGAGAACCATGAAGCTAGCTTGCTTCCCATGAATTGACAGTGTCCAGATGTGGACTTTCTGTACAACCGATCTCCGGCTAGATCCGCCTCTGAGTATCTGGACAGTTGAATATTGTCGTCAGTTGAATACCACAACCCAACATTAACAGTTCCCTTCAGATACTTGATGATGTTCTTTGCTGCCAACATGTGTGCTTCCCTCGGTTGAACTTGGAACCGAGCACACACTCCAACCGCGTAAGATATGTCTGGTCGACTGGCGGTTAGATATAGCAAAGAACCGATGATCCCTCTATACTTACTGGCATCCACGAGTTTTCCCTCAGTTCCAGGTTCAATCTTCCAGTTAGTATTCATCGGGATCCTTGTAGTTTTACTTGACTGCAAACCGAACTTTGTGATGAGCTCCTTTGTATATTTGGACTGATTGATAAAAATTTCTTTTGATGACTGCTTCACCTGTAGCCCAAGAAAATAATTCATCTCGCCCATCATTGACATCTCGAACTTCTCCTTCATGAGGGTTGAAAATTTCTCGCACAGCTCCTCCGACTTGGAACCGAATATGATGTCGTCAACATAGATTTGCACGACAAGTATATCTTCTCCAACTTTGATAGTGAACAGAGTTTTGTCAACTGACCCTCGTTTGAACCCCGAGTTCAGAAGAAAACCACAAAGAGTGTCATACCAAGCCCTGGGTGCTTGCTTCAAGCCATATATAGCTTTCTTCAGCTTATACACTCTTCCATCTCCTGTCTCAAAACCTGGAGGCTGTTCAACATATACATCTTCCTTAATATCTCCGTTGAGGAAGGCACACTTCACATCCATCTGATAGACCTTGAACTTGTGAAATACGACATAGGCTAGAAAGATTCGGATGGCTTCTAGCCTTGCAACTGGCGCGAAGGAGTCCTCGAAATCGATTCCTTCTTGTTGGCAATATCCCTGAGCTACCAACCTTGCCTTATTCCTCACGATGAATCCAATAGCGTCTCTCTTGTTCTTGAAAATCCATTTTAATCCAATGACTTTGACACCATTTGGTCTTTCTACCAACTCCCATACACAGTTGCGTAGAAATTCATTCAGTTCTTCTTGCATGGCTGTTGTCCAGTGAGCACAGTTGAGAGCTTCCACAACATTCTTCGGTTCTGGCACATCAGCTACAAAGCAAGATATCATGGCAACATCTCCTGCTTGCTCGAACTCCTCAAGAACTGCCAACTCCTTAGCATATTGAGCGTAAGTGTTGGAATCTTCCTCAGTTGAATCTGGATTTGCAACTCTGCTCCTGGTACGCACACCTTCGGTTGGATCTCCAATGATGTTGTCCGTGGAATGATCTTCATACCATCTCTTGTTGCGTCTTCCTTCTTCTTCCAACAGTGGTTGTTCCAGGATTTCAACTGATGGTGAATCATGAGCTGTGGGAGATGCTGGAATCTTCAGAACTGGTGATTGATCAGCTGTTGAGTCTGGGTCCTCAACATTGACAATATTTTGAACTGAGCTCGGTTGGGCTTCGGATGCTGATGCAGTTGGAGTGACATCAGCTGGAGTTCCCCCTTGAGATGAGCTGGGGTCCTCGCATTCATCTTCAGAGGAACAAGGATCATCATCCTCGGTTTCCCATACCAATGGTTCAGCTAGATTCTTCTGCCTTAGACTCTGTGATCTGGTGAGAGCTGGTGGAACATGTGGATCAGCTTGTTGTCCTTTAGCCTGTTCCCTGCACTCAAAAGTAGATTCATCAAAACTAACATAAGGTGTTATCTCCACAACACGAGAGCTGTTGTTGAAAACTCTATAAGCCTTGATCCGAGCGACATATCCTAGAAATATGCCTTTCGAAGCCTTGGCGTCAAAAGTTTTCAACTGAGTCTTCCCATTGTTGTGAATATAACACTTAGAACCAAAAACGCGAAAATATAAAATATCAGGCTTCCTGCGTCTCCATAGCTCGTATGGTGTCTTTCCCAACCGCTTGGTCAGAAGAGACCGGTTCTGGGTGTAGCAGGCTTTGTTGATGGCCTCAGCCTAAAATCTCTTTGGCAGAGCTGAGTTTGTCAACATGGATGTAGTTGCATCCTTCAGCATTCGGTTCCTTCGCTTAACTACTCCATTCTGTTGCGGAGTACGCGCAGCTGATGTTTGATGAGTAATTCCATGCTTCTCGCAGTACTCGATGATGGTTTCATTTAGAAACTCGGTTCCGCGATCTGATCGGATAGAAACTCGATATCCGATCCATCAGCTTGGGTAGCTCATCTCGGGTTTCACTCTTGTGACGCATGAAAATGGTCTACGTATACTTGGAGAAATCATCAGTAACAACAAGGGTATACTCGTTACCATTCATGCTTTTTGGTGTAACTGGCCCGAAGAGATCCATATGGATTAGCTGTAACACTCGGTCGGTTGAGGGAGTTGGTTTCAACCGGAAGGAGGATCTAGCGAGCTTTCCCAACTGACATGCACTGCAGATATGTGTTGTTGAAAACACTCGGTTTGGTATGCCTTTTACATGTTCCTGTCTAGCGAGTCGGTTCATTGTCTTGAAATTCAGATGGTTGAGCCTTTTGTGCCACAGCCAGCTCACATCTGAACTGCTCTTTGATAACAGACAGGTGTCAAGAGGAATACTATTCCAGTCAGCATAGTAGACATTCCCGGTTGACGATCGATTTCCCAACAATATGACCTGCTTTGATCCGACATTTTTAACCCTGCATCCCTGTGCATCAAACTTGACAGAGAAACCATTATCACAGAATTGGCTGATGGAGAGCAAGTTATGCTTCAATCCATCAACATATGAAACATTAGAAATCGACACGTGATTGGTTTCAAGGGTACCGTAGCCTCTGGTGTGACCTTTTGAGTTGTCACCAAAGGTAACTAATGGTCCTTCTTTCTCCACGAAACTCCCAAGCAAATCCTTCAGATTTGTCATATGTTTCGAGCATCCACTATCCATCACCCACATGGTTCGTGATGCTTTATTCTTTCCTCAGTTGTTTCTCCTGTTCCTGCACAGAGAAACTCGCTTAGGTCCCCAATTTCAATTGGGTCCTGGAGGGTTAGAACCAGTTCCCCCTTGAACTGTGATTCGTTTTTCCCTGTATACTCGGATATATTTATCATTCCAGATTACTTTTCCTTCATCATCAACTATAACAACACCTCGGTTATCCTTAGGCTTATTGTTAGTAGTGATGTTCTGTTTCTTGGGAGGAGATGGATTTCTCCCATTGTGAGCTTTAGGAGGAGAGACTTTCCCCCTGTTTTGATGGCGCTTTTTATCCTGTTGGTTTTGTCGATGAGGTCGGACGCCATGTTGGAATCTTTGTGGCTGATTCTGATTCCATCTTTCTGACTGTTGTCGATAGCTGTTCATGCCCTGTTGTTGGTTCATGTTGTGGCATGAATATCTCCAGCTGTTCGAACTGTTCCTCATCGGTTGACTCGGTTGCAACCTCTGGTTGAACTGATGATGGAACCGCTGTTGATTCAGATGGTTGGATTCTTGTCGGTTCTGCGGTCGGTTCCATTCTTTCTGATGTTGGCTCTGAGGTCGGTTCAGAGGTCGGTTCTGAGTTCGATTTCGATTGTATCTTCGACGCCTCTGATTCCTCTTCTGAGACTTGGAACATTCCCCCTCGGTTGATGTCCCAACCGATGGAATGTTCTGTTCTCCATCCACCGTTCCTTTTCCTTTCTCAGATGTAGTTTTCTTAGTCAGTTGAGCTTGCTGAGAAGTGGAGGTTGGATTACTTTGCGGAGTTGCAGACTCAACTGTGTCAGGTTTGGAAACCGCGACATCCACCGCCTTGATGAAGGTTGCGGGAGGAATTCCAGTATCCTTGATCACATCATAATCGAGTCCTGACACGTCATCCATCTGTCGGCTGTAACTGATGAGATTCTCGATGATCTTGGATGACTGATATAGCTTTATCAAATTGTCCTTATCAGTTTGCAACTCTTTGAGGAGAATAACTATATGCTCGGTCTGTCCGTCTGACTTCTTTATCAGCTGGTCGATCTGAGCCTCTTGCTTTTTCAACTGATCATGCTGCTCCTGGATTTGCTTCTTCAACTCCTCATCAGTTGAAGCATTAGTTCGGTTGGCCGCATTCAGTTGATTTTTGAGATTATCAATCTCTTCGGTTTGTCTTTTAATCAGATCGTCCTTTTCGGTTAAGGATTCTTCAAGTCTGGCAAACTGATCTTGAAGACTCTTAAACTCAACCGATTGCTGATGTAGTTCTTCACTGAGTTCTAAGAAATCACCCCAAGAGGGTTCCAACTCTTCCTCTAATGTTTCCTGCATGTTAGAAATATTGGAAGAATTTAAATTAGCAGGACTAGAATGTACCTCAGTATCATCCTGGTCGGTTCCAAATGCCATGGGGCATTGATCCTGACCGATAGCGTTATTGGTGGAAGTCAGCTCATCCTCATCTTCAGTGTCGGTGAAGATGTCCATGTCGTCAGCTGCTTTTTCTGCAACCATGGCCTTGTTCTTTCCAGTTTGCTTGGCCCTCAACGATTCTTTTTCTTTCTTAGAAAGGTCTGGACAATCAGCTTTGAAATGTCCCTCCTTGCCGCATTCAAAGCAACCGTTGTTCACAGGCTTTGAGTTATCTCGAGTTCGGTTAATTTTGTAGAACCTCTTGTATTTTCCGAACCGAGTGTCCATGTCAGCTAGCTTCTTTGATAGGGCGGCTATATTCTGTTGCAGCTCTTCTCTGCTTGGCTCCTTCGTAGCTGTGTCCGCAGATCTTGTTGGCCTTGATGTTCGCGGCTTTGAATAGTCAGCTCGGAGTGTTACTGACTTTGTGGCTGAACCAACATCCTCATGTCGACTCGTCTAAACCGAGGACTGAGTTGACCTTCGTCGGTTCACCTTGTACTCATTTCCCTTCAGAATTGAGAACAATCTTTCAGTTCCCATCTCACCAAGGTCAGCTCGGCTCTCATGGATATTGGTGAAGGTATCCCACTCAGCTGGTAGAGCTTGTAATACTTTTAGGTTGATTTCTCTCAAAGTATATTTTCCTCTTCAGATGGACTGGATCCTTCTGATGATGTCCATGAACCGGAGCTCTAACTGATCAATGGTCTCATCAGTTCTCAGAGAGAAGTTGTCAAAGTCTTGATAGGCATGGGAGAATTTGTTCTCCTTTGTTTCGTCACTCCCTTCGCTAAGAGATGCCAAAATATCCCACATCTCCTTAGCGGTGTCGCACTCTTCTATCCACGGGAGATAGTCTTGTCCAACTGTGGACATGATAGTGCTCTGAGCCCAGATATCCAACTGGCTCACTTTGGCTTCCTCTGGAGTGAAGTCTTCTGGCTTCTTCTCCACTAACTCCTCAGTTGCATCCCCATCATTGGGATTTGTAGGAGTGCGAGTGACTCTTTCTCTTATGATGATCGGTCCGGATGAGAGTACTTGTTGCATTCGAAGATGCTTTGACAGTAGGATCTTCTTCATCCGAGTTCTCCAGGATGTATAGTTCACAACCGAGAACATGACCACGATCTTGTCTTTAACATCCATCTTCACACAACAACAGAAGAAAAATGCAAGCAGATATGCACTAGCGTGAAAAAGATCTGTTCAGTTGACCAATGAAGAAAACACCTCGAATTCACACCTTGTGAAACAGAGTCAGCAGTCTTTTGAACCACTGCTCTGATACCACTTGATGGTCCCGATACGAGTTCTGGTGTATAGGAGGGGGGGAAATATACCAGATATAACTTTTTAAAACAACTCTTGAAAAAATCAACAACCGAGTAAAAAGACTCAGCTGGATTCACAACCGAGTAAGCAAGCTCAGTTGGAAGAGTGGTGTTGTGCGGAATGTGGTGGAAAATAACAACTCTTATAAATGTAACTCACGCTTTTATGCGAGATTGGTCAATAACCAAGTCAGTTGATGTGGAAAGATGCAGTTTGTATGTTGGTTAGTTAGTAAGTTGAATAAGCAATAAATAACTGAATAATAAACACAAACATACAGGGATTTACATGGTTCGGAGATAACTCCTACGTCCACGAGGAGTTGTGAGTCCACACAACTCAGTCCAAGTTCTTCTGGACAAACCACAAAGCTTACGCGGGCTTTGCAACCGTTAAGATAAGTTTACGGGTACTTATCAATCTTACAGATAAGTTTACGGGTACTAATCAACCTATCTACTCAATTCCGGGAAGAGTAGGGTCCTAACAAGCCTTTTGAGAGGATGTGTGAAAAGGTGGGTTTCCAACTAATAGCTCGAACAAGAAGTGAGCTATGATCTAACACTCTACGAACTCTCAACTAGTGATGTTCTCAAGGTTGGATCGAAAAACACAAAGACATAATCTAACACTCTAGAACTCTCAACTAGTGATGTTCTTAGAGGATAACAGCAGTTTTGCTTGAGTGCAGTTTTTCGTTCTTTATCTCGTTCTTTTATCTCTTCTTGCACTTGTTTGTCTCGTTCTTCTTCTCTCTTCTGTTGAATGAATGAAGGCCTCTATTTATAGGCGGAGATAATCAACTAGCCGTTGGAGGAGCCGTTGATCTCTGTTCTTTGAAAGCGATGGCTTGTCTCTCATCTCTACAGACTTTCCAGATTTGGCAACTGAGTGCTTCTGCTTTCCATCTGAGACAGCCTTGTGTTGGGCTAAATGAGGTAATGACAGAGAGTCAAACCTTCATGTGACTTCCTTATTTGAAATTCAAATCTTAACCTTTGACCTCCAACATTTGATAGTCGGTTGAGTCGTTTGATCTTCATCTGATTGGTCTTCAGCTGATGTTCTATCTAAATGCTTCTGTCTGAGTAGGAACAGTTGAACTCTCAGCTGATTTTGAACTTCATGTTGTTGATCTAACTGATTGAGTCCTACAACTGATGTTCCATCTTGAACGCTCAGTTGTCTTTCTTGTATCTGACTCTGATCAGTTGGCTTCGAACGCTCAGTTGTCTTCCTTACAATTGATGTTCTATCTCTTGAACGCTCAGTTGTCTTTCTTACAACTGATGTTCTCTTGCATCTTCCCCCTTTGAATACTCATTTGATGAACGCTCAGTTGTCTTCCTTACAACTGATGTTCTATCTCTTGAACGCTCAGTTGTCTTTCTTACAACTGATGTTCTATCCGAGTGAAGCCTTGTTGCCGTCTTCAGCTGGAGACCTGTAAAGATAAAATCTTAACAATGCTCAAACAGCGAGCCTAACTACTAATATTAGGATCTTGGCAACATCTACTCGGTTGGGGTCAGTTGGTTTTGGAATCAATCAAAACTTTAATAAATTTTCCAACATCTATGTCTGTCACTATTGCTCTACTCCCAGTCATATCAAACCCTACTGCAATCAATATATTGAAGATGTCTCTAAGGGAAAGGTTCCTGGAAAGTTGTTGTCTAAATCTGGAAAAGTATTCTCAATTGTCAGAAAAGATTTAACTGACACCGATACTTTTGGATCATCAACTTACCATCAGTGAAGAAGAAAAGATCTCACCCAAATGAGACATGCCGTGTTGTTTATACCTCATTGATTTCAAATACTGCAACGAACTGGTACTTTGATAGTGGATGCTCAAGGCATATGACAAGTGTTAAAGACTATTTAGATGACTATGTGTCGATCAATGGAGGTAAAGTAACCTTTGGTGGCGGAGGTAAAGTAACCTTTGGTGGTAACATAATTGGAAGAGGAACATTGAATGTTCCAGATTTTTCTAGACTGAGAAATGTTCTTCATGTTAAAGGACTAAAAGCAAATCTGATAAGCATAAGCTAATTATGCGATGATAATATGATTGTGCAATTTGACAGTGAGTTTTGTGAGGTTTTTGATCGTTTTAACAACTTTGTTATGATAGGATGCAGATCTGCTGACGACTGCTATTCAACAGGAAGTGAAAGCTCATATCAGTCGGTTCTGATTGATGAAGCTGAGCTATGGCATCAACGCTTGGGACATGTCAGTATGACTAACATGCAGAACTGATCGTAAGTGACGTTGTTACTGGACTTCCTCGCTTAAATATCAAAAGAGAGTTTATATGTGGACCATGTCAGACAGACCAGAATGTCACATCCCATGTTGGCAGCATGCAATACTAACAGATGTCTCGAACTGATCCATATGGATCTCATGGATCCTATTGAAGTTGAAAGCTTTGGAGGAAAGAGGTATGTTTTAGTCTGTGCCGATGATTATTCACGATTCACATGGGTTGAATTTCTACCTGAAAAATCTGATACTTTTGCAATGTTTAAGAAGTTATACAAAAGCTTTCAAAATCTTTATAACTCGAATGTTGCAAATATTCGGACTGACCATGGAAAAGAATTTGAGAATTCTCAATTCTCTGAGTTTTGTGAGAAGAAAGGAGTTACTCATGAATTTTCAGCTCCAAAGACTCCCCATCAAAATGGTGTTGCAGAAAGGAAAAACCGAACTCTCCAAGAGATGGTAAGAGCCATGTTACATGGTAAGAATGTCTCCAAAAGACTTTGGGCTAAAGCTGTTAATACGGCTTGTCATATCATTAATAGGGTTTACTTGAGACCTGACTCTAACAAGACTCCTTATGAATTGTTGAAAGGAAAGAAGCCAAATCTCAAATACTTTCATACGTTTGGATGTGTTTGTTACATTCTAAATGACAGGCAGTACTTGAACAAGCTTGATGCTAAAAGTGACAAATGTTTGTTCTTAGGTTATTCTCCTAACAGTAGAGCTTATCGTGTTTTTAATTTTAGATCCAGAATGATTCAAGAGTCTACTAATGTTGTTTTTGATGATCCATCTACTCTCAATGGTGATATTCGTGATGATGGAGGATCACTCATTCTTAAGAATGCTAACAGTGGTGAAGGTACATCTCAAATTGCAGAAAATGATGGAGGAAATATCTCTCAACCAACATCAGAAGTGTCAATAGAACTAACACCAGAAACAAATTATTCATCATCCGATAATGATAATGTTGACAACACAGAGACTGACAGCTCCACTCATGTTGGTGACATCACTCTTCAACAATCAGGCAGAAGAGATCCTCCTGGTAGAATTCGTAAGAACCATCCTCATTCAGTAATCATTGGTGAATCTTCTCAACAAATGCAGACAAGAAAGAAAGGACCAGTAAACTACAAAGATATGGTACGTCTTGCTTGCATGTTCACTTTATGTGATGAAATGTGTCATACATGTTTTCTTTCATTTATTGAGCCTAAGAATGTGGATGAGGTATTGAACGATGAATGTTGGGTGAATGCTATGCATGAGGAGTTAAATGAATTTGTTAGAAATGATGTGTGGGAATTGGTTCCTAAACCTGCATATAAGAATGTTATCGGCATAAAATGGATTTTTAAGAACAAATCTGACGAAACTGGTAACATAGTTAGAAATAAGGCAAGACTTGTTGCACAAGGATACACTCAAATTGAAGGAATTGACTTTGATGAAACTTTTGCACCTGTTGCACGTCTTGAATCTATTCGTTTGTTGTTTGCCATTGCATATCAAACTGACATTACTTTACGTGAAATGGATGTTAAAAGTGCATTTTTAAATGGTGTGTTAAATGAAGAAGTTTATGTTGCACAACCCAAAGTCTTCCAAGATCATCACTTTCCTAATCATGTGTTTAAACTAAAAAAGCTTTATATGGTTTGAAACAAGCTCCGCGGGCTTGGTATGCATGTTTAACTGACTTTTGGTTGCAATATGGTTTTTCTAGAGGTCTAGTGGATAGGACCTTATTTATTCTACACACCAACAATCATTTTTGTGTTGCACAGATTTATGTCGATGACATTGTTTTTGGTGCTATAAGCCCTGAACTTGTGAATGACTTTGTTCATGGTATGAAAGAAAATTTTGAAATGAGCATGGTCGGAGAGCTCAATTTCTTTCTAGGACTGCAAGTGAAGTAAACTAATGAAAGCATATTTTTCTCACAAAGCAAGTATGCCAGGAATCTTGTCAAAATATTTGGTCTTGAATCTGCAAAACACATGCGCACTCATATGGGTTCAAGTGACAAGCTCGGCAGAGATGATGCAGGAAATGATGTGGATCTAACACTGTATCGAGGAATGATTGGTAGTTTACTTTATCTTACTGCAAGTCGACTTGATATAATATTTAGTGTTGGTGTTTGTGCTAGGTATCAGTCCAAACCTAAGGAGTCACACCTAAAAGTTGTCAAGAGAATCATCCGATATGTTGCTGGGACTGTTGATCTTGGTATAGCTTACACGAAAGACTCTACCTCAAATCTTGTTGGTTACAGCGATGCTGACTGGGCAGGTGATGTTACTGACAGAAAGAGCACTAGTGGAAATTGTTATTTTGTTGGAAACAACATGATTTCATGGTCAAGTAAGAAACAGAATTGTGTTACTCTCTCAACAGCAGAATCGGAATACGTTGCTGCAGGAAATTGTTGTGCTCAACTTCTCTCGATGAAACAGATGCTGAAAGACTATGATGTGGAAACTGATACTCTTGTTGTTATGTGTGATAACAAAAGTGCCATTGAGATCTCAAAGAACCCAGTCCAACACTCTCGCACTAAGCATATTGACATAAGGCATCATTTCATCAGAGAGCTTGTTGAAAAGAAGATTGTCACCTTGAATTTTATTCCTACAGAGAAAAAGATTGCTGACATATTCACCAAAGCCTTAGACTTTGAGAGATTTTCTTCTCTCAGAAAATCTCTTGGAATTTGCTCTCTTTAAGAATGTTGAAAGGTATGTTGAAACCAATGTTGGTTTCTTAATTTTCGATTAAGTGTGTTTTGGCTTTACTATTTTGATATCATCAGACTTGTCGAACCAATGTTGGTTCGTGATAATCCATTATGATTTTGGATTTGTCTTGTTAGTAGTAGTATTTAGTTGTTCTATTTCCATTGTTGTCATTTCTCATGTTTTTGTTCAGTAGTCTAGTTGTTTTTCAATTCCTAGATTAGGTTTTTAGTTCTTATTGTAAGTTTTTTTTCTTTGAAGATATTTGATAATTAGTAATGTCTATGTTAGTCATTTTACTTTTTTATTGTAATATCTTCTGATCATAATCTAATTAAGTTCTTTTTTATTATTTTTATCTCCTGAGGCCAAAATGTTTGGTCGTATCTTTGTTAGAGGAAAAATATATGATTGTTCTCCTGCTGCCATCAATAAGTTTTTTGACTGTGATGATGTTGATGTTGAAGACGAAAAGTATTTAGAGAAGGATTTAATGTTTGTGCTCACTGGTAACACGCAAAAGCGCTGGAAATCTAACGACAACACAGGCATGCTCACGCAAATGTTCAAAATTCTTCACCAAATTAGTCTCACTAAATGGATGCCAACTACCAACGCTACTACCTTGACAAGAGAACAAGCTCATTTTCTCTACCGGCTTGCAAAGCCTCATGTGTTTAACTTTGGTGAAATTGCATTTTCATATATTGCTAAAGCTGCTGCAAAGTTTGATTCCAAAAGCTTTCTTCCTTTTCTGAGTCTTATCTATTCTTTGTTGAAGAAGCAGGGCTTTAAAGATCGTTCTAGAGCAGATTTCACTACAGAATCTGCTACTCTCATTTTTTCTAAAGCAAGCACTGATGCTTTACGGTTCAACGATCTTCCATACAAATCGTCATACCAAGCTGATGAAGACGGCTCTTCCGATAGTGCTTCTCTTTCTACCCGAGTTGAAACTGCTACGGGTTCTCTCAGACTTTCATCAGAGGAGATCCACTCCATTCTTCATGTAGTTCCAAAACTCGTTGCTGAGCTTCAAATCGCTCTCAAGCGTGCAAAATCTTTGGATGCCTACGTTCAGAAATTGCTCCAATCAACCAAAAAGGTAGAGTGATGGATGGCTTGTTGTTGGTTGATGTTTTTGCTAGTTGCTGTTTTTTGGATGTTTTTGCTAGTTGTTGTCGCTCTTTTTAGTGTTATTACGTTGAAAACAAGCTTTTGATGCAGTAGTGTTTGTTCATGGAACATTTTTTTATTATTGCTCTTGCGATAGATGCATCTTTTGGCATTTGTTTGTCTGGAACATACACTATTTCCTTTGGTTTTTACTGTTATGGATTTAGTCTTAATCAAATGATATGATATGATAGTATATGTTGTTATCTATCACTTGTTTAGAAATAATCTGAATATATTCTCTTTTATTTATTTATTTGTTTTTAATATGTTGGTTTTTGTGGTATTGATTTTAGGAGGAGTTGTGCTACTTCTCTTTGTTTTCTTTTTATAAAATCATGTACTATGTGAATATGTTAATTTATGTATATATGTAAATATCTCATTTAGGGGAGCTTTTTGTTTCTCTCTAAATACATTCATTTATTCTTTATTCTTTATTTTGTAAATTTTTTTTTGGGACGGTTTCCTTTTGCCCTCCATAATTCTTTATTTGTTATTCTTTCTTTGAAGAGTTTCCTTTTGCTCTTCAAAGTTATATGTTTTTAAATAAATTGGAGAGTTTCCTTTTGCTCTTCAATGTCTTTACTTTTTATTCAATAAAGTAAAGAGTTTCCTTTCGCTCTTCATCTCGTTTTAGTTTTGTTTCAAATAATGTTAGAGTTTCTTTTTGCTCTCATTTCAATTTATTATGTGTTTTTTCCTTTGTGTTAGTTTACTTTTTTTGCAGGAAAAGCCATATACAATTAAGGGGGAGTTTGTTAGATTTTAAGCTGACGAGCTATGTTAATAAGACTGTTGGTAACATGTGTTACTAACATGTCTGATAGTTATCAGTCAGTTATAAATCTAATTATTTATTTAATTGTATATTATTTTCTTTTCCTTTATACACGAATTTTGTGTAGATAAAAGAATAGCTAGATGACGGTTATTGGAAAGAAAGAGTGGGATTCGAGCAAAGTACAAGGAGGTTTCAACCCTAGACATGATAGGAGTTCATGGGATGTAACCGCCAAGTAACCACCTCCATCCACCTCTATGTTAACCGATTGAAATGAAGTGAATGGCATGAGTTATTGACGTCCAAATGATGAGAGGGTGGAAATAAACACCTCAGCATAAGGAGGGCTATAAATACTGCAAGGAATTCACTTTACAAGGTTGCACATTTCGTCTGAAAAATACTCTGCAAATTTCAGTTTCAACATTCGCCATTCTACCTACTCTTGTGTTAGTAACATCGCCAACCGACACGGTCACTGCAGCAGATTGTGGAATCTGCTAAGTGTGGAAGTTTGGTTTGTGGATGAGCAAATTACGAAAGTAGGTAGTCTTATTTAGATTAGTCTTCTTCTAGATTAATCTTTCTTTCATGTTCTTATACTTAGGCAAATTCATAGGTTGTAAAGTTTTGAACGTGTTGTGTTAGTAGATTTGTCTAGGTTTGGATTTAATCTTCTAAATCATTCGATACTTGAAGTCTTGTTGACTGAGAAGTTCGAATGTTATTTTATCATTTCTGTATTGTAATCGTTGGTTTCAATATAGTGAATTCACAGGTCTAAACAACCTGCACAAAGTTATATGTTTGTGTTATTTAATTTAATTTCCGCTGCATGTTAAATTTAATATTGTTAACATATGATTTAACGTCCTCTGTTTTGAACACAAATTGTTGTTTTTGTTGTAATCTTGGGCACTCCTTTTTAACAGATAACTTCATCCCTAAAATATCTGATTTCGGGCTAGCAAAATGTTGCTCCACCGATAAGAAATCAGTGACCATGACTGCAGTTAGAGGAACCATAGGGTATGTTGCTCCAAAACTGATTAGCAGAAGTATTAATGTAGTCTCTTACAAGGCTGATGTGTATAGTTTCGGGATGTTGTTGATGGAAATGTTGGGCTTAAACAGAGACTTGAAAGGAAGCAACACTGATTCCGACGACCAGTATTTTCCACAATGGATATATGAGTGCTTTGAGCAAGGAAAAGTATTCAACTAAAATTAATCCTAAGTTGCACGCAAATTAACGTGGTCATTTAGATTGATTAAGTTAAACCCAAATATCGTATCTCTCGAGGAAGACTTAATAGGGCAACGTTCGTATTGCAAAAAAAAAAACAGAAAATAAAAAGAAAGCAGTAAAGATTGATTGGGGTTTTTTTTTCTAATCTAAAGAATTTAAAGAAAAAATTAATCTAGGCAGAAATATAAAACCCTAATTCTAAGAACACAAATAAATCAGACATAAATTAAGAAGAACGGAAAGAAACTCACAATAATTAAAACTGAATCCGTGGTGGAAGTCTATCACAAAATCCGTACGAATTAAACGTAATAAAGTTATCTAGAACAGGGAAGAAAAATAATGAAGGAGAAAAAGTAACTTGTTTGTGAGCGGAGGCGGAAAAATAACGCGTGAAAAGCAAGAAAGAAAAACTAAAGTCTGAACACATCCGTATTTATAGAGATTTTTAACGCCGCCTCAGCCCGGATGATCGCCCAACACGGGCGAGCGTCCGTCTCTTCACAACATGCCTACCTAGACGAGTGACCAAGGCGGATGATCGCTGTCCGGGTCTTCATCAAACTCAAGCTAGACGAGCGTTGGAAACCCGGAGATCGACGATGGTCAAGCTTGCCTCACGTCGGGCGATCGTCGGGGGCAGACGAGCGTCCGGTGTAGCTTCTGTCGCTCGTCCTCGCTCCCACATGCCGGACGAGCGTCGGAAGCCAACGATCGCCCGTGGTTGCCTCTGTTGCTTCTTCGCACACACACCATTCATGCCGGACGAGCGCCCAACACCTTAACTCGTGCCGGACAGCGTCCAACAATTTCTGCCTCGCGCGCCCTTCTTATTTCGATCATATCTCTCTCGTCCGAACTCCGATTTGCACACGGTTTTCGCCTACGAACTCGTATCAAGACGTACTTCAATCCTATCAAGTTCAACTCCTTAAATAATTGTCACATCATTTCTCATTTCCATCCATCTCTCCTCTATTCTCGCACAATTCTTGCAAAACCAACATGTTAGCGAGATTAACTATAACCAATGAATTTAACAATAAAATCCGACATAATAGTGATGAGAAAGATCACTTGACACATAATTACACATCCAAATGAAGCACAAAATGAGGTGAAACATCCCTCCACACACAAAACCTTGCTTGTCCTCAAGCAAATCTCATTTCAAATCAAGATGGAAAAGTAATAAATTGAACTAAACAATTCATACTTCAACAAACTCTCAATCACAAGACAAATTCATCATTCATCGATCTAGTATAATCATCACAAGACAAATGAGTTGCCCTCCACACAAGAACTCAATCAACTTAACATCTAAATGCAAGATCAAGGCGAGAAAACATCAACAATGTAGAGTATCCCAAATTCATGCCATTTCTTATATTATAATAAAGATTAAGTGAATTCCGGACAATGTTCACTAGATTTACTCACGGAAATTCCGGTATCCTAGCATGGTTTCCCATACCCATTTCTCGTATAGTATATTCAACATTGAACCGACGAGAAAGAGGGGTAGAACCCTTCAAATCACAACAAATTCATACCAAGAGGCTTAATAAAATAGTTCTCAAGTCAAGTCGGGTTATATGGCCAAAATTCATGAGGTGTGAACATTTAGAGATCATCTAAAGTATTCTCATGTGGTTTTCCATGCTCATGGTTCCTAGAAGAACAGAAGCCTCCTAACTTAACTTAACATATTAGACATTTAAAGACTCATTATTCGGGATACACTTCTTAAAATACATATTTTCTCACCCTTCACTCACACTCAAACATCAAACTTCAATCTTCCAAGTATGAAATGCCCCACAATCGAAATGCAACAACCATATCAATCAAATCAAAACAAAATATCCCGATCAATCAAGCAAATCAAAGCATGAACTATATACTTCAATTCCTACTTCCGCATCTCAATTGTGAAATAAAATAAACCAAAGACAAACAAGATAGATAATCAAGAGAAACACACCTCCCCTACGAGAAAAATTAAACAATGTCCCCATTGTCACAATAATAATTAAGAGATAGGGATATAGGGTGATACAGAGGGTCAAACCGAAAAGTAGTCGAGGGCATAGAATCCACAACTCCAAACAACCAAACCGTGGGTTGCCTCCCACACAGCGCTAAGTTTTAACGTCGCCAGCCGACGGGAACCGATGTTATCCAAATTCCTTCTCGAGTTTGAGCCATTCCATCGCTTGGATTCGCTCATCTTCACACCAACCAACATACAGTTCTCACAACCCCCTTGCAAGAAACGACCAACGACCACTGCCTTAGTATTATCCCGGAAAAAATAATTATGAAGAAAGGAATCACATGGTATGAAATAAAAAGTTGGAGAAGAGAAAAATTTCACTGTAATCTCGGAAATTTCAAACACCGGTGAATAATTTTCTTCATTCCCTTTTCCATCTGTCAGATTCGGAAGGCATAGCTTATGTGCACATTCCACCACAACATTTTTATCCAGATACTCAGTCTCATCGTTCAATTCTTGATCGCATAGCTCCCCTACATCCTCCAACACTATCGGCTAAATGAGGTATTCATCTTCATCCAATACCTCTGGACTGGTCAACTCCTCCTGATCATGATCATCAGAATTTATGCACCTTTGCAAGGTAGTGTCCTCGTGTGCATCCAATTCATCGCTCTCGCCGTCACTAAGATAAGTGTCGGTATGATCATGATGAGGCTGCCATGGAAGTTCCTCCGCCAAATTCTGTTGCAGCATCTTACACACATTCTCAACAGTGTGCTCAATTTGTGTGGTGATGCGCTCAATTGCCTCTCTTTGTGACTCCCTCGCTTGTTTACTTTCTAGAATAAAAGCATTCATTGCATCCTCCAAAGAGGATTGTCGAGGAGGAAGATATTGGAATTGTTCATGTTGAGGTTGGAACTGAGCTTGTTGCACCGAGTATGACATCTGCGGATACCAGTATTGTGGAGGAAAATATTGTTGCTGAGGAGGAAAATACTGCTGCTAAGGCGAGTACGACACTTGTTGCTCAAAAGATGACACGAATGGATATGATGGACCCGAACTCTGCCATTAGTTTTGATTCCACACAGAACTCGACTCAGTACTCCAATATGGCTAGTAACCCTGCATATTCTCCGGATCCCAGCAACTCAAAAAACGTCCCCTAGTATCTCTTGACTATTTCCATAGTTCCTACTTACACAAAACAAGAAAACACATTACACGCAACTGGGGGAGAAAAGAAATCAACAAGAAAAATATAAATAAAGTTGCAACACAAAAATCGCCTAAAGTCTTCCCCGGCAACGGCGCTAAATTTGTTCAACTAAAATTAATCCTAAGTTGCACGCAAATTAACATGGTCATTTAGATTGATTAAGTTAAACCCGAATATCGTATTTCTCGAGGAAGACTTAACAGGGCAACGTTCGTATTGCGAAAAGAAACAGAAATTAAAAAGAAAGCAGTAAAGATTGATTGGGGTTTTTTCTCTAATCTAAAGAATTTAAAGAACAAATTAATCTAGGCAGAAATATAAAACCCTAATTCTAAGAACACAAATAAATTAGACATAAATTAAGAAGAACGGAAAGAAACTTACAATAATTAAAATTGAATCCGTGGTGGAAGTCTGTCACAAAATCCATACGAATTAAACGTAATAAAGCTATCTAGAACTGGGAAGAAAAATAATGAAAGAGAAAAAGTAACTTGTTTGTGAGCGGAGGCGGAAAAATAACGCGTGAAAAGCAAGAAAGAAAAACTAAAGTCTGAACATATCCGTATTTATAGAGATTTTTAACACTGCCTCAGCTCGGACGATCGCCCAACACGGGCGAGCGTCCGTCTTTTCACAACATGCCTACCCAGACGAGCGACCAAGGTAGACGATCGCCGTCCGGGTCTTCATCAAACTCAAGCTGGACGAGCATTGGAAACCCGGCGATCGACGGTGGTTAAGCTTGCCTTACGTCGGGCGATCGTCGGGGGCGGACGAGCGTCCGGTGTAGCTTTTGTCGCTCGTCCTCGCTCCCACATGCCGAACGAGCGTCGGAAGCCAACAATCGCCCGTGGTTGCCTCTGTTGCTTCTTCACACACACACCATTCATGCCGGACGAGCGCCCAACACCTTAACTTGTGCCGGACGAGTGTCTAACATTTTCTGCCTCGCGCGCCCTTCTTGTTTCGATCATATCTCTCTCGTTCGAACTCCGATTTGCACACGGTTTTTGCCTATGAACTCGTATCGAGACGTACTTCAATCCTATCAAGTTCAACTCCTTAAATAATTGTCACATCATTTCTCATTTCCGTCCATCTCTCGTCTATTCTCTCACAATTCTTGCAAAACCAACATGTTAGCGAGATTAACTAGAACCAATGAATTTAACAATAAAATCCGACAAAATAGTGATGAGAAAGATCACTTGACACATAATTACACATCAAAATGAAGCACAAAATGAGGTGAAACAAAAAGATAGTGAAATTGGAGAAACAAATTAAAGCAACGAAGATAGTGATGAGAACGATAGTACAAAGAGTCTTGTTCGGAAGATGACTATAGTTGCATTATGGTGCATACAAATGAGCCAGATGATCGTCCATCAATGAATAAAGTATTGCAAATGTTGGAGGGAGATGTTGAGCGTCTGCTGATTCCTAAGTGCCCGTCTCAGTCGACTCGAATTAAAGTGAATGTGGATGAAAGTGGGATTACATGTTGGAGTGATTCTGAATCCTTGTTAAATCATGATGATGCATCTTCAAGTCATGTGGAGATTGTTGTTCAAGAGTGAAAGTGTGCAACAGCAGTGGTGAGTTTATAAAAGCATGAATGTGCTTCAATTGCATGCTGAGAATCTGAGATGTGTCATTTTGATTACAAGATTATGCTTCATGTGAAGATTTGTTTGACATATGGGTTGGCAAGTGAGTTACACATGAGTTGGCTTGAGTAGGAACAATATTTAGTAAATTTACATGTAAAGGGGCAATGATTCAGGAGCGAAAATTTGTGCAAACGATGAAGGAGCCTATTTATCTTTTCGCCTAGGGCCCACAAAATGTTTCAGCCCTGGTGGTGGTGGGGACACTACGTGAACATGACATTTTCCTCCTTGGATGAGTCATGCGACTGTATATCCTAAGATGTTTGATTTAGTGAAATGTTTTTCTTTTTTCCTTGTTTTTTTTTTATGTTTTGATTAAGTGAAATGTGTTACTTTCTTCTCAAAATAAAATAAATAAATAGTCAATGAAAGCAATATGATAATTTCAATTATGGATGTACCTTGTAAAGTCTAGTTTATGCTCCATTTGGAGAAGACTCTCAAGATGAAATTTGTGGTGTTCTCAAATCTCCATCGATAAAAAATGATAAAGTGTTCATCTCTCTTGATTCTCTCTCTCTCATCCATTAATTTCTTTCAAACTTGTCATCCAAACTGCAGTAAGCCCTCTGCCTGCGGCATCTTTCCCAATATTAGCTCCCCTTTCCACCTCAAGGGCGATCTCAAGAACTGCAGTGATCGCAGATTTGAATTATTCTGCGAAAACAATATCACCTCCACCTATCTCAACTCTCACAAATACTACGTAAAAGCAATCAACTACAACAACAAAGACATCTACTCTTTTCCCAATTACTAGTATAATTAACGTGCACTGGCACATAAATGCAATAATTATATTAAATAGCTATTGTGAGTCAATTTATATTTTTGTTTATTTTTATATAGGTCAATTTTCTATGGAATTTTTGTAATTTTTCAAAATTTTATATTCGATCATTAATAAAAAAATATTAGAAATATTTAGTTGTGCATAGCGCCCTCGTATTTTCTTGTATTATTAACTTTACAAAAATTACAAAAATACTATAAGTAAGAGAGTTCTATGTACAGTATGTCGAAATTTGGTAACTAATATTTAAATCAATTATTCTTTTAGTGCCTTTATAAAAATATTAATAAATTATCATTAAATGAAACAAGTGAATATAATTTTTCTTACGCCTCCTAAAATTTGTTTGGAATTAAAATATCAATAGTTTTTATGTGAATTTTTCATTAAATGCTTGTGATATATATGACATTTTTTTTTATTTAAATGTGATTTTTTTTTTCATTCATAGGAGTTTTCTTTGTCGATATATAAACCTCTGTAGGTGACATAACAAATATCAAAATTATTTATATTAACTTGTAGTAAGTGTAAAATATTGGTAAACATATTCTTCTAATGATTGAGCAATGAAAATATCTTGGAGACAAGTTGAGCACATTCTCTTACTTCATATTGAAAAAGCAAAATAGTAGGAACCTTCAATTAACATGCCTTTATTATTCAATCAAAACTATGATTGTGGGTGCATGATATGTAAGAGGTAAAAGCAAGCTATAATAAGATCATATTTTTATCTTTGTTTCGATAACATCACTATAAATTAAAGAATAATTAGTTGGTATATAATAATACCCCAGTTCTGTCCATCTTGAGCCACTTTTCATATTGGGACATCTCATCCAACTAGATCTCCTTCTTAAAAGGAAACAATTAACTTTTCAATCTATTCATTTTAATTTTTTTACCCATTTCCTTAATTTGTGGAACAGTTATACTAAAAATGGATGGACGAAAAGAATAGTTACTACTTTTTAAAAAAAATTAAAAGAAAGAAACAAAGAATGGCTTGTTCCAAATTTTGATCAGCACCATTCAAATTTATTCATTCACTTGAGAGCTAATTTATACATATTCAAATCATATAATGGAGTTTAAAACTCTAGAATTGATAAAAAAAATCATGAAACCCCAAATATAAAGTAAGTGCTCGTTAAAATTATGAAAGATGGGGTAGCGAAAGACAATATGATATGCCTAGATTACGATGAACTGAATAATAAGATTGGAGAAAAAGAAGAAATCTTAATTTTTTTTATCTATAATCATATATTAAATTTAATTGAAATCATCAATACAAACATGAAACACCTAAGACTGCAGTAAAACACATAGTAACATGGTAAATTGAGCTGAATCTAAGGTCTACTTAAACTCCCAAATTAAAGAAAAATATATACCATTGTGGATGATTTGGTATCCGTTGACACCCTCATCGAGGAACATCATACTGTGGAACCAATCAATGAATACGTCCAGAGTGTTGACATCGTGGCCTTCAACAAAATATGTAAGTATCTATTGTAGTGATTTTCATCCGTTTTCTGTGAATGTTCTTTGCCTACCCCTTAAGTTACTTTGCATGTTTAGATGCAACTATATGTTAGATACTAATATGCTGCAACTGAATCTGGCTTCAATTCTGTTTTACTTTCAACTATCAAATGTTTCAAGTCCCATAAACAAATGTCGACGATAATTTTGGTGACTGGAATACTCTGTACAAAATTGAAACTCATATATCTAAGCAGTATTCCCCTGTTTACGGCTGCGAGAAGATTTGTACAATATCTTCTGCTAAATGCTGTGTTGCATACATATGAAACATGTTCCTCTCATATCGGACCATTTGGTTGCGTAAAAATTTATATGCATCTTGGAAATTGCTCTCTTACTGGATTTTTTTATCTTTCAGAATTTGGCTGGTTCGTGATATATAGCTGTGCGGCAACTAAGCTCACGAGCAACGTACTCGTCCATGTTTTGTGTCACTGCTTTATATATTTCCTTTGGGGCTATGAGATTTTTGGACTCGGAAATTTATCGTGTGTGGAAGTAGTAGACTTGGAGGATTTTCCATTTTGGGGAATAGAGGAGAATTTTTTTGTGATTTCAATTTATTTTCGTGATTCACAATTTATTTTCGTGATTCACGTTGTAATAAATGTGTCTTCCCATTTTTTATTTTGTTCATATCAAATTTGTTCTAATTGACAGTGGATATTTTTGTGATTCGCACTAATTTTTTATGATTAACAACTAATTTTTTGTGATTTACAATATAATTATTGTTTCTTCCCATTTTCATTTTTTGGGGGTCACATTTTTTTTTGGTGAGTCACAATTTTATTTTTGTGACCACCGGCGGCAGTGGTAGCGTGTTGGTTTCTTTTTTTGGTTAGTCCCATTTTTTTTGGTGAGTCACAATTTTTTTTTGTGACCAACGGCGCAGAGGTTTCTTTTTTTTTTCTTTTTTCTGGGTGAGTCATTTTTTTGATGAGTCACAAAATACTTTTTGTGATCATCGGGGTGAGTCACATTTTTTTTATGAGTCACAAATTTCTTTGTGACCACTGGTGGTGGCGGTGACGACGGTGGCGGGAGCGAGGCGATTTCTTTTTTTTTTATGAGTCACAATTTTTTTTTGTGACCACCCGGCGGCGGCGGCGACGACGGCGGCAATGGTGGCAGCGGCATGATGGTTTCTTTTTTTTTGTGAGTCACCTGCGACGCCAGCGATGGTGGCGGTGGCGCAACGGCCAAAAGGCAGTGGTGGTTGCGGTGAAAAGATTTGAGTTTGGAGGTGAGATATGTGAAAAGATTATAAAATCACCAAATAATATTTGTTACTTGGTATAATTGGTAATTTGATAAAAAATATAGGGGCTTAAGAGTCATAAGGTGCAAAAATTTTAAGAAATTAAAAAAAGTGCTATAATTTAAAATTATAATATCAAAAGTGCTATTATTCTTATCTCCTCAAAATTTATCAGTAATTTTATTTATCATCTTTCAAATAAAAATCGTATGATAAATTTAATAAACCCCTATAATATAAAATGAAAAAATATGTGTACGTGTATAATGAATTTATCATATAAACTATTGCAATATAAAATAAGGTTAAGAATTAAAAAAATATTAAATTTCAATTAAAATTAATAATTTTCTATTGGATTTAATTGAATATTATTTAATCAAATTTGAAAAATTAGAAAACTACAAGGTCTATAAATATTGGTGAATGGTATCCAAGTATATATACCTTAAAAATGACAATTTATTAGTATTGAAATAAGCTAAATTATAATTTGTGGTCCGAATTACCACTTTATGAGTTATGACTTGAATTTTAAACTTTGCTAAAAAAACACCATGAACTTTACAAAAATATTTAAGTAAGGCATGGCTTTTATTTCAACCGATAGAGATGGTGTTTGAATATTATTCTATTTTCAATTCGATAAATTGCTCTAATGAAGGAAGGAGGTTAAGTATTTGAAAACATAGCGTTAAATATGGTCTAATCCATCTCGATTTTCACTTTTTTTTACAATAATCTATGATGCATGTCAGCGTAAAACATCTCGTAGCTAACATTGAATTGTCCACGTTTCTTCCACATGTTAGTTTAGTCAATGTTTGAGCGACAAGAAAAAGGCTAGCCTTATTTAAACAATATTGAAAAGTTAAGGGTCTTATTCTACAAAGTTAGAGGTACTATTTGAAGTTCAAAAGAATATAATCAAATCTTAAAAAGAAGTTGGTAAATCTGTACTAATTAAATATGTTTGCTTTATTGTTATCTTTAACTAAATTGTATATTTCATGTTTGTAAACGGTGTGTATTGAAGAATAATTTATGAGAACAGTTACGATGGTAAAATAGTAAATTAAAAAGTACATTTGCAAATTTTAGAATTGTGTGCAACATAATTATAAACATGGAGTAAGTTATTTATTTAATTTATCGTTTTCTTACTTATTTAATAAATAATTTTATTTTTAAATAAAATTTTATATTATCATATTAGTCCTAAATAAAAGTCATTTTTATGTATACATATCTCAATTTACAATCATAACTAAATAAGTAAATTTTGCAAACTAAATAGAGGTTTGAGTGTAAAATTCCACATAAAATATTTTAATTCTTATAGCTCAATTAACTCGATGATTGGAAATGGTATGATACACCACAATTTTGTATTAACGCCATTATTTTGTTAGTTATTATGTTTTCATCATCAATTTTATTAATTATTACAGTTTTTAAATCCATAATTAATTAGTTTTACATAGATAATGTCATACAAAAGTTACATATATAGATATTAGTACATAAGCTTTGATAAAACTTCTAATTCTGTTACTTCAATGTAAACAATCATTAAGTCTTAAAAGAGATAATTGGAGGAAAAACAATGTAAATAGTATCGTATGATAAATGAATTATCTTTATAATGTACAAAAAAATGAAATATTTACAATGAAGGTAAACCACGTGCAACACAAATGATTCTCTACTACTAAGAATAAAAAAGAAAATTATTTAATGAATATAGTTAGTATTTGATAAGAATGTTTAAGAAGAAGTATTGATCGAAAAATCTTTCTTATTTATTGACTTACAAAGATTTATAAGATATCTTCGTGCTTTATGTAGTAGAAGAATTATATATTAAACAAACTCGATGAAAGAGCTTAATCAAGTACTCAATCAATCAATATTTTAGCTAAACGTCCCCTTGGGGATGGCCTAACGGTAAAAAGTGAGCGTCTGAGACTGAGAGGTCTCAGGTTCGAACCTTATGAAACGTCTCTATAGGTCGAGCCTGTCACACTTGTACTTGGAAAGTGTGATTTATCTACCCTGTGTGATTTGCAGGCTACTGCACAAGGGACGGGGCTTACCCAATACGCACCGAGGTAGCGGCTGCGGGTTCCCACGACATCAAAAAAAAAAAAAAAAAAAAACCCTTAACATGCGGCGCAAGATAGTGATCATGACACTACGTGGACCTAAAATCTTACTCGTTGGGTGAGGGCATGAAGGAGTGACTATTTCCAAATATGTTTGACTTAGTGAAAGTTGTGTTACATTCTTCTGAAATTAAATAAAACGAATAAAAAGTCAATGAAAGAGATGATAATTTCTAGTTATTAATGTGCCTTTAAAAGTCTAATTTAGGCTCCATTTGGAGAAGAAGACTCTTAGTATCAACTGTGTGGTGTTCTCAAACCTCAATCAATCAAAAATGATAATACTTTCATCTCTCTTGATTGTTTTACTCAATTTCTTTCAATCTTGTGATGCAAACTGCACTCCTTCTGCCTGCGGCATCATTTCCAATATCAGCTCCCCTTTCCGCCTCAAGGCCGACCCCAAAAAGTATGGTGATCGTAGATTTGAATTAGAATGTGAAGACAACGTCATATCCATCTATCTTAATTCTCAAAAGTACTATGTCAAAGCAATCAACTACAGCAGCAACGGTAACTACAACAGCTCCACCATCAGGCTGGTTGATGCTTCCATCAACAATAATAACACCTGCTCTTTCCCCATCTCTTCTGCATATGAATATAACTTCACGGCCATCACCTATATTTCTCGTCATCGTTATCCTTACCGAACCCCGAGAATATATACCTTCTCGTTTGACTCTATGCCCACCCCTATTAATTTCATGAGTTGTCTACATCCATTGAACAATTCTTCCTTCTTTACAGAGATTACTGCAGATTGTGCCTCCGAAGCCAGATATACTTATATTAAGGTCGGCCACTTGAATGCTTCGGAGGTAACACAGACATGCAGGGTAGATATGATAGTGATGACATCGTGGATATTTAAGGATTTGAACAATGTTTCGCTTTCAGAAATCCATCTCTCTCTCTTGTACGGATTTGAGCTCACTGTATGTCCCTCGTGCACATCATCCTTAGGTAAGAATAGCAAGATGAGTTATGTTTATGTGTGTTTTGCATTAATTGTTCTTTTTGTATATGCTAATGGTTTTGTATTCTGGAAAATACAGGCAAATTTGTGGTCTTCTTCTACAGTAAGGATTTTCCTTCTCCATCTCCATGTTTCAATCATTAGATCTCTTTATGAAATTATTAACTATTAATAATACCTCACTATATATATATTCTCAGTTTATGTATTCTCTTAATAATCATCATTTCTAATTAATTATTTGTGCATATCTGCAGGTCTTATCCCGACTCTCGTGGTCATTGCCTGTGCGTACTTAATTTATGCTTCAATAAATATTCAATTTTTTGTATTTATATTTCATCAGATATACATATGATTCAAGAAATAAGAATGAAGTTGTAATGAAGAGAGTGGTAGAATTGTAATTAACTCTGTGAGAATTAAACATTGCAGGTCTGTTATGTGCAGTGGTAAGCCCTCCTTTATTCACCATCGTCGGATTTGCTGCTGTATCACTGCTCTTATATCTTACTGTTAGTCAACTTTTCAGTGTGATTGGTGAGAATCTATACAATGTTCCTTTTTTCCTGTATTTTACTCCTGTTCCTCTTATATTCACTTTTTTGCTCATATTCATTGTGCTTGCAGACTTCAGACAAACTTCTTCATTACCTGGTAAGATTTTAATTTGTTATAGTTACTGATTTATGCAGATAAATATCACTAAGTTTTTGCAAATAAACACATTTCTCTTTGAAGTTTGGTGACATATTCTTTCTCTCAATATAATGTGTTACTATGAAATAATAAATCAAATATGTTGAATATAGAGAAAATACATGTATTAGTAAAGGATAAATTTTTATGTCATCTGATTTCTTTTTTTTCAAAATATATATATAGGTCCAGATTTCACATATAGTTATTATATACAACCATAGCAAAGATTTGAGAACTTTTATATTAACCTTTTCCATCTTCTTTTAGTCATGATCTTAGGCATGATGATTTGTACACCAAGGATCATCATTTTCCCTGTGGCAGTGTGGCTTATGATTTACAAATTCCAAACAAGACGTTTCTCAATGTTCGACACAATAGAATCCTATCTACAAAGTGACAACAAGCTCACGCCTATTAGATACTCGTATTCAGTCATAAAGAAGATGACCAGAGGTTTTCAAGATGAGCTAGGTGAAGGTGGCTATGGTTCTGTTTACAAAGGAAAGCTCCGAAGTGGCCATCATGTTGCTGTTAAACTCCTCAGAAAATCCGGATCCAATGGCCAAGACTTCATCAATGAAATTGCAACTATTGGAACGATCCATCATGTGAATGTGGTGAAACTAGTTGGATATTGTGCTCAAGGCTCCAAGCGTGCCCTTGTCTATGATTTCATGCCCAATGGTTCCCTTGAAAAGTATCTTTTCAATAGAGAAAAAATGAGTTTCTTGAATTGGGAAACCAAGTTTGAGATTGCAGTTGGAGTTGCTAGGGGAATTGAGTATTTGCACCGTGGCTGTGATGTTCAGATCCTTCATTTTGACATCAAGCCTCATAATATACTCCTTGATGATAACTTCATCCCCAAAATATCTGATTTTGGACTTGCAAAGTTTTGCTCGACAGATAAGAAAACAGTAACGATGACTACTGCTAGAGGAACCGTAGGCTATGTTGCACCTGAATTGATCAGTAGAAGTATTGGTGCAGTCTCTTACAAGGCTGACGTTTATAGTTTTGGAATGTTGTTGATGGAAATCGTGGGCTTAAACAGAGACTTGAAAGGAACCAAAGGTGATTCCAGCCAGTATTTCCCATACTGGATATACGACTGCTTTGAGCAGGGAAAAGATATTGAAATTGGAAAAGCAATTGAAAAGGAAGATAATGGTGAGAGTGATAGTAGAAATATACTCATTCATCGGAAGATGACAATAGTTGCATTGTGGTGCATACAAACGAATCCAGATGACCGTCCATCAATGAACAAAGTATTGCAAATGTTGGAAGGTGATGTTGAGCGTCTGCAGATTCCTGAATATCCGTCTCAATCAACTCAAATTCAAGTGAGTGTGGATGAAAGTGGGATTACATGTTGGAGTGATTCTGTATCCTTGCTACGTCATGATGAAGCTTCTATCTGTGTAGAAATTACTGTTCAAGAGTGACCAATAAAAGCATGGATGTTTTGTATTGACATGCTAGCTCAAAATGTGCACATTGTTCAAACGATTAGGTTTCTGTATAGTTTGGCCTAATTTAGATCTATTATTCAAGTTATAAAAGTTAATGACAATTATGTGAATTAAGGATCATGTGTGTTGAGTCCATCTCATTTGTGAGTCTACCTCTGAGATGATAAAAAGATTTTTCATGGGTATTGAAGTAATGATAAATCTACTAAAAGAAAACAAGAAGAAAATGAAATTATAAATCTGTAATTATATATGTTATTTGATAAAGCATGAATTCAAGCCTATTAAAGACTGTTTCCTAGCTAATGTGGCTTAAAAAAATCTTTACAAGTAATTAGCTGACATTTTTCTCTCCTTGGATGAGTCATAAGACTGATTCCAAAGATGTTTGATTTAGTGAAATGTTGTGTTACTTTCTTCTCAAAATAAAATGAATAAATTAAAAGTCAATAAAAGAGATGATAATTTTTAATTGTGAATATACTTTGTAAAGTCTAGTTTAGGCTCCATTTGAAGAAAGACTCTGCAGGATGAACTGTGTAGTGCTCTCAAATCAATCAAGAATGATAAAATGTTCATTATTACTATGTCAAAGAAATCAACTACGGCAACGACGACAATTGCACCATCATGGTGGTTGATGCTGTTGTAAACAATAATGGCATCTGCTTTTTTCCTAGCTATTCTAATTTCATCGATGGCCATTATCCTTACCGAATGTCGGGAAATATTAGCCATCTTACTTTCATGAGGTGTCCACACCCGCTGAAGAATTCTTCCATCTTCACTCTATAATTAAGTTTTGTGGTTCATCGTTTTGTCTTTTGATGTGAATGAAGAGAGTGGATAAGATTGCTAAAATGGTTATTGTATTGAAAACATTGTAGGTCTTTTATTTGCAGCAGTCAGCCCCTCTGTAGTGAGCATCATCGGCGGACTCTTTGCTGTATATTTACTCTTTATTTTTCTTATACTCTTTTTTTGCTTAGCATTTTCACTGTGTGCTTGCAGTTGGTACGGACAGAGATGCCTCTTCACTAACTGGTGCGCTCTTTATCTATTTTTGTTACTAATTCATGTTTTGGTATTTAGGTAAAGATAAATTTTAAATGAGTTTTTGCAAAGAAACAAAGTCACCTTTAAAGTTTAGCGAGTTATTATATCTCACAAACATGTTCTGTTAATTTAAGATAATAAAACCAAATACATTGAATATTACATACATATGGGACAAGTTCTGTTAAGAAACATTCTTCACGTATGAACTTAAGAATCATGCATTTTACCACAAGTCAATGGCTTATTGCATTACTTTAATTACTTTAATGCACCAACAATTTAATGCATTAAAGTATAAAGATCAGAACTATACAACAAACGTAATAAAGATTTGAGGTTTCATCTTTTTCTCTTTGCATCTCTTCTCAGCACTCATCTCAACCATCATCATCTGTGCACCAAGGATCATCATTTTCCCTTTCGCAGTATGATTATTGATTTACAAATTCCGAAGAAGGTGTGTGTCAATGTTTAACGTAATAGAATCCTTCCTACAAAGTGACAACAAACTCGCGCCAATCAGGTATTCATATTCAGACTTAAAAAAGATGACTAAAGGTTTTCAAGAGAAACTCGGTGAAGGTCGCTATGGCTCTGCTTTCAAAGGGAAGCTTCGAAGCGGCCATCATGTAGCTGTCAAAGTGCTTGGAAAATCCAGAGGAAATGGCCAAGACTTTATAAATAAAATTGCAACTATTGAGAGGATACACCATTTGAATGTGGTGAAACTAGTTGGATATTGTGCTCAAGGCTCCAAACGCGCTCTTGTCTTTGATTTCATGTCCAATGGCTCCCTTGAAAAGTACCTTTCCAACAGAGACAGAATGGTTTCCTTGAATTGTGGGATACAAAGTTTGAGATTGCAGTTGGAATTGCTCGAGGAATTAAGTATTTGCATAGAGGGTGCGACATCCAGATACTGCATTTTGACATCAAGCCTCATAATATACTCCTAGATGATAACTTCATCCCTAAAATATCTGATTCGGGCTAGCAAAATGTTGCTCCACCGATAAGAAATCAGTGACCATGACTGCAGTTAGAGGAACCATAGGGTATGTTGCTCCAGAACCGATCAGCAGAAGTATTGGTGTAGTCTCTTACAAGGCTGATGTGTATAGTTTTGGGATGTTGTCGATGGAAATTGAAATATTTAATCCAACAATTTGTGCATATAAATTGTATTTCGTTACTGCAAAACTTTGCACAGAGATTAGCACAGAAAGTAATAAGTATGCTAAGAACATGCCACACAGAAGTGGTAACCCAGTTCGGTTAATCAACCTACGTCTAGGGGGGGCTTCCTGCCCAAGAGAGAATCAATCCACTATTGTAAGTTGTAGTTACAGACTCTCACACATATAGTTCGTCAACCATATGAAGTCTCCTAACTCACACACTTCCCAACCCACATGAACCAACGAATGTTCAAGACGCACTCGAACAATCTAAGCTTGAGTCGCAACCCAACGCTCACCTCTCTCACAAGTGTTTTTATATGAATAAACACTCTCAAGTACAATATGAAAAATACTCTCTCACGAGAAGTATGCTAGCTATGAACAATAAAACTAGCTAATACAGCGACAGTCTCCAAATAATGTAGATCTCTCTATATATAGGTCTTGAGAAACCCTAGATATGATCTCCATCGATTTGCCCTAGTTTCCTTGTAAATAGAAACTTCCTTTGGAGGCTTATCTTGTGGAACAAACAATATCTTCATCAGATACGATCTTCTCTGCATCAATACTGGATAAGGAAAAGATCTCTGCAAAATCCGCTTAAATATGTAAAGAATCTTCCGAATCTGTTCCAACGCGTTCCACAATACTCTAGCTCAGACTGAAGAACAGAATCTTCATTATATGTCAGCACACCATGTAACATTTCAGTCTGATTACATTCTACATAAACTTGCCAACTTGATTGAGCTACATGCTCGAATCTAACAATCTCCCCCTTTGGCATTTATGTAGGCAAAACAATAATCCAAGCATTCAATGAAATCAGAGTAAAAATCATCTTCAAGCTTAGCATCAAACAAAACAAGAACAAATGAAGATGGTGTGGAAGCTCCCCCTTAAACTGACCTTGGGACTACGAACTAGCTTCTAGAATCATAACTCCCCCTCAAACTGAACTTGGGGGATTGCTTGGATTTGAATTTTCTTAACACAAACAATACGAAATCTTCAAAATAACTTCACTTCATTAAGGAGATGGAAACTCCTTATAGCAGCGGAAACAACAAAAATATAAACATCATAATAGAAGACCAGAAAACCCAAACCCAAAACAGCTACTACTCCCCCTTTTTGTCTCACATGAATGGCAAAATGACAAAAGGAGGGATAAAATATCAACGGGAGCAGCTAAATCGAAGGAGATTTTGATCCATCCTTCTTGTGACGCTTTGCATTGCGCTCCAAGCTAGAAGTTGAGTCTTCTTCCTCATCTTTCTTTTCTTCGGCTTCATCTTCAGCCTCTTCTTCCTCAGCACTATCACCATAGTCCTCCACTTCTCTTTGTATCTATTCAAGCTCGGTATCGTACAACAGTGATGCTATGGAGGCTTGTCTCATCTGAAGAGACTTGATAATTTTGTCCAAAGACTTGTATTCTCTGGTCAGCTCACGATGCATCCTGGCAGATAAGGCATGTACACGAGCAGGGGGATGCTCAGTAATTGGCACAGATGCCTTGTATCAAGTCTTCAACTTCTGAATAGGACCTTCAATGTCACGAAAGTGATGCACCTCATTGAATAACTTGTTGTTGAAGATGAAGGGACTTAGATCCTTTGCCCAGATATCACCATCACGAACAATTTCAGGCATTTGGGATTGAATTATCCCAAAGATCAAGCTGGGATATCCCAAGCATCTTTCCTTCTCCAACTCCTCCACATGATTTGTCACATGCTCAAACACAATCTTCCAAAAGTTGAAGTTCTTGAACTGACCAATCTTGTACAGAATAGTAGCAAGATGTTTTCCCACCATAGAAGTATGACCGGAGGGAATCCAATTGAACACTGCAATCTTGTGCAACACAACATACTTCATAGTGAGATGAATCCCACTAATACTATCACTGTTGGTAGGCCATCTCCGATAAAATCCACCAGTCAAACCCTTAGCAACCTCATCAATAGATATTTCCTCATCCTCATCATCATAATCATCGCGATTCACAAAGGCATTGATAATTCCATGCAAGAAATCAATGTAATGACCTCGAACTTAAGTCTTGAAGCACTTACTTGAGGTAGGATTCTTGATGCTCTTGGAGAGATTGCAGTAGAACTCCAAGACAATTGATGGCATATATTGTCGAACAGGAAGGATGGACTGATCCCACCGTGCATCCTTCAGAAGCTTCAACAGCCCAGTTGCTTCTAGCGATTGGGGCTTCACATACTTCTCAACCACAAACTTCTTCAATAAAACTGTACCCCATCTTTCTTGATGCTCATCAAACTTGAATTTCAGAGCATCCACCACGATAGAATGGCGAGTTTGTGGTGCTTTCGAAGCCTCTCCAGCGGACTTGGGAGAGTCATGCCTCGAGTTGCCAGCATCACTGTGGAAGGCATTGTCTGAGCCTGAATCAATGTCAATGGGCTTCTCAAACCCTTGATCCTTCCCTCTTTTTCTTTTTGCTTTTCTTCTTGCCTTTCCCCATAGCTGCAGCAGCTTCTTCCTTCTGCCTCCTCAACTGAGCCCGTGTATGCATGGCAGGGTTGGGCTCGTTGATGGTCAAAGGTGGCAGAGTAGCTCCCCTTTTCTTTTGTGCGGTCTCCTTGACCATCACCTTCTTCTTTGGCTTTTCCACCGGCTTCTTATTCTTTGCTTTCTTGGTGGGCTTTTTCTTTTCGCCTTCCTTCACAGGCTTCTTCTTGGAGGCATCAACAACATCTGCCTTCTTCTTTGCCTCAGCAGTTTTGGTTGCCTTCTTCTTTGCAGCAATAGCAGCAGGAACAGAGACATCCCTCTGTTGGTCAGCATCATCTTTCTGAGGCTCCTCCCCTTGATCTCTTCCATCCTTGTTGATAGAGTATGTTTCTCTTCGTGATCTACCAGCGGATACGGCGGGTCCTCGGAATAGGGAGCCTTCCTTTCGAGGTGTGGGGTAGGGGGTATCCTCACTTCGAGTCCTCCTAGCTTTGACCTTCTCGATCACTCTCTGTTTGAGGTTCATGAGAGGAGAGTTCAAGGTCTCTTCACCCACTGACTCTGCTTCTTCCTCTGAGTCAATAGCCACCGTAAGCGATAAGGTTTTCACTGGAGATGGTTCCGGTGAGGCTTCCGAAGTGTAGTCGTATAGTACCAGCTTCCTCCTTAGCTTTGGACGAGAAGAAGGAGGTGGTCCAAGATCAACAACGAACGTGTCTCCACTATGAGAGTCATCGAAGAGTTCTTAGGAGGGTGGGGAACCTGCTGAGTCTCTTGAATCCATAGAGAGTACTTTGAGGAGAAAAAGTCGAATTTTCAGAGAGAGAATAAGAATTTCAGCAGCTAGGGTTTTGTAGGACAAATAAACCCTCAAATAAGCCGATGAATATATATATATATCTGTGGAAGGATCAAATCTTCTCTCTAAAGGGATAAAATCCTTGAAAATAGGAATATTCAATTCTGCTGAAAAGAGAGCCGGAATGCGCAGGGTCTGAGCATGAAGTGACCGTTGCAGCTTTATGACATCATCATACCGTTGCCCCAATTTAAATTTCTGTTCCACACACTGAGCTTCATAATCCGGCACAGATTCAATAACAGAATACCATAACATATAGAAAATACCAGAAAACCAAGAAAAACCATACTACACCATGCTTGCCATCCAGAACCCCAAGCGGAGGGTCTCCCTCTGAAAAAATAAATCAGAGGGACCAAATTCCCAAGGCCATTCTTAATGATTCGAATCTTGAACCATCTAGAGCCTTAGTGAATACATCAGCCAATTGTTTCTCTGTAGTAACAAATTCCAAGTTGAGAACCTTATCTTCGACCAACTCTCTTATAAAGTGATGACGAATGTCAATATGTTTAGTCTTAGAGTGGTGGACTGGGTTCTTGGATATGTCAATGGCACTCTTGTTATCACAGTAGAGAGTGAATCCCTTTGCTTCAATTCCATAATCTTCTAGCATTTGTGTCATCCACATAAGTTGAGTACATGCTGATCTAGCTGCAATATACTCTGCTTCAGTTGAGGATAGTGAGATGCTCACTTGTTTCTTGTTGTGCCATCCAACAAGGTTGTTGCCCAAGAAGAAGCATCCTCCCGATGTGCTCTTTCTATCATTAGGACTACCCGCCTAATCTGCATCACTAAACCCAACAAGAGACGTAGTACTATCCTTTGCATACCAAATACCCATAATCACTCGTGCCCTTCACATACTTGATAATACTTTTTACAGTAGCCAAGTGACTTTCCTTTGGATCAGCTTGAAATCTGGCACAGACACCAACACTGTAACTGATGTCCGGTCTACTTGCAGTTAGGTACAGTAGACTGCCAATCATGCTTCTATATAAGGATTGATCTACTGATGTTGCATCCTTATCTTTGCTCAGTTTGACTTAAGTCCTCATTGGTGTCCTTCAAATCTTAGCATTCTCAAGGCCAAATTTCTTGATTAAGCCTCTGGCATACTTCGATTGAGATATGAATATCCCCTCCTCGGATTGCTTAATTTGAAATCCCAGAAAATAATGCAATTCGGCAAATAAGCTCATATCGAACTCAGTAGTCATGTGATCTACAAATTCCTGGATCAGTTCCTGCGACACAGACCCAAATATGATGTCATCAACATAAATTTGGATGAGAATTATACCTTTGCTGTCTCTTTTGTAGAAAACAGTCTTGTCTGATCCGCCTCGTGTGTATCCTTTGGATATGAGATATTTGGACAAGGTCTCATACCACGCCCTTGGAGCTTGCTTGAGGCCATATAAAGCTTTGTTGAGCTTGTACACATGGTCACGATGGTCTGGATCAACGAACCCTGGTGGTTGCTCCACATATACGCCCCTCATGAAGAATGCCATTGAGAAAGGCACTCTACGTCCATTTGGTACAATTTGAAGTTCAAACAGCAGGCCATACCCAATAGTAATCTGACAGCTTCTAATCTTGTCACAGGTGCAAATGAGTCTTCGAAATCAATACCTTCTTCTTGTGAGTATCCCTGAGCCACAAGGCGTGACTTGTTCCGAGTAATCACATCTTCTTCATTGGCCTTGTTGCGAAATATTCACTTGGTCCCAATAATCAGCACATCAATGGGATGAGGAACCAATTCCCACACATTGCACCGTACAAACTGAATAAGCTCTTCTTGCATACATGCGATCCATTCTTCAATCTGCAAGGCTTCCTTGACATTCTTTGGAAGAATAGTCGAGACGTAGCAAACATAGGCAAGATTTGCCACCATTTTAGCATAATCTCGTTTAACATTGCGTGTTGTTCTTCCTCCTTTAGGATCACCAAGGACATTGGAGATAGGGTGATCCTTTGAGACTTTTCTGGACGGAGTGAGAGGAACAATAGCATTCTGTGTGGAAGAAGCAGAAGCATTACCTTGATTGGAATAATCTGAGGCAGGTTGTGGATTTGAATTCCTCTCCTCAGCTGCTGCTACCAGTGGATCAGTTTGCTCCAGAGTATTACTTGTATCTGGCTTAGTAGTTGGCCCAGATAACTCCGGCTGATCTTCGTCTTCTTGTTTTTCAGGTATAACATTATCATCTGTGAACACTACATTTATGGATTCCATCACTGTCTTTGTGGTCTTGTTAAAGACTCTGAAAGCCCTGTTGTTTCTAGAATACCCCAAGAAGATTGCCTCAATTCATTTATCATCAAGCTTCTTTCTTTGAATCCTATCATTTAGAACGTAGCAAACGGTTCCAATGATGTGAAAATGCTTGAAGCTGGGTTTTCTTCCTTTCCATAATTCATACGCAGTCTTGTCCGTCTTGGGTGGAAGATAGACCCTGTTGATAATGTAGCAGGCAGTATTCATTGCCTCAGCCCAAAACCATTCAGCAATGTCTTGAGCATTCATCATTGTTCGCATCATCTCTTGAAGTGTGCGATTCTTCCTTTCTACAACTCCATTTTGTTGTGGAGTTATGGGGGTAGACAATTCATGAGCAATTCCCTTCTCATTGCAGAACTCTTCGAAGGGTCCCTTTTCAAACTCCTTGCCATGATCACTTCTTATGCGCTTCAAAGGGATCTCCTTTTCCACTTCCAATTTTAAGCATAATACTTTGAAGTATTGAAATGCTTCACTCTTATCACGCAAGAATTCAACCCAAGTAAATCTTGAAAAGTCATCCACACAAACCAGAATATACTTCTTTTTAGCGATGCTTTCAGTAGACGTAGGGCCCATGAGATCCATGTGCATTATATCCATGACTTTGGAAGTGGTAATACTTTGCACCTTCTTATGGCCAATCTGTACTTGTTTTCTAGTTTGGCAAGGACCACATACGTTGCCTTCAAAAATCTTCATTGATGGAAGATCTCTTGCAGCATCAACCTTAATCAGCTTCTTCATGTTTCTGAAGTTGGAGTGTCCCAATTTCTGATGCCAAATTTCTGCAACAGATGAGCTGGCACGGAGACACACTGACTGAGCTCTAGCGAGATAACATCGATCCGTTGATCTATCCCCGGTCAAATAATTCTCTCCATTCTTCATGATAATACAGTGAAAAGAGGTGAATCTCACATCCAAGTCTTGATCACATAGCTGCCCGATGCTTATCAAATTGGCCTTCATTGTGTCCACCAGAAATACATCCTTTAAAGGAGGAAAACCTGGAACATCTAGCGTTCCTCTGCTAATGATGTTTAGTTGTGACCCATCACCAAAAGTCACGGTATCATTAAAGCTCTTCTTAACTTCCTTCAAGAACTTTGGATTTCCAGTCATATGCCATGAGCATGCACTGTCCAAGTACCATCTATTATCAGCTCTTGCCCATAGAGCTGTCAGAGATACATAAGCCATATAATTTCTTCCGTTCCTGGCCTTCTAGTGCTATGATTCATGGTTCTTCTTCGATCTGCCATGTAGAACCTGCAATTAGGTCTAATATGACCTGATCTTTCACAATAATGGCATACTGGAGAGTAATAACCATTATATCCTTGATTGTTGAACACTTGACTCTGTCTCTGTGGAGCAGTAGGAGGTTTCCGAGCTTGTCTCTGATGTTGTTGCTTTCTACGATGGTTCTTTTTGACAGCTTGTTTTGGAATCTCCTCCTCTTGCTTCTTGTTGTCAGGGGTTCCTTCAGCTAGCTTTTCCTTTCTAGGAACGAATGATGTTTTGGTTCCTGTATTCACTGGTTTCCATGCCTTACTCTCTTGATAACCTAAGCCAGCTTTGCTTGTATTTGGTTGACCAGCCTCAAGAATTTGATCAAGTTGAGCAGTACTATTGGTCATCATTCTAACAACCTTGTTGACATGAATAAGTTCATTTGCTTTAAACACATTATCTTTTCTGAGATTTGAGTTCTCTAGTAGCAACGCATTGTTGAGAGCTTTTAACTTATCCCTTTCTTGACAGGCATCAACTAGCTGAGATTTGACAATCTTGTTTTCCTCTTCCAGATCCTTGATCTTGGAATTGAGCTCTTTGTTGGCACCTCCAACCTCCTCACATTTAGCTTTAAGATCTTCATAGATCTTTACTAGAGTATCCTTGTCCACTTCTTCTTCATCACTTTCTTCATCCACCTCTTCTGGCTCGGGTGGAGATTGTTCTGAAGCTTTAGATAAAACTGCTATGTGAGCTACAATATTTGACTCTTCCTCGCTGCCACTATCATCATTTTCTTCATCACTATGTGTGGCAACGTAGGATCTGTTTTCACGTTTGAGGAAGCAAGGACATTCATTCTGGAAGTGACCATAACTATCACATTCGAAGCACTTTGGACCAGATTTTGCAGTGCGTGATTTCACCCCTTTATTTTTTGAAGAGGGGTTGGAGGATTCCTTTTAGGACGAGTTGCTGCTGGAACTCCTTTTCATGGGCCTTTTGAATATCTTGTCATAATTTTTGACAAGGAGAGCCAAAACTTCATCTCTACTGGTTTTGCTTGAAGGCTCAGATACTAAATCAGGATGCCAGTTGTGAGCTGCAAAGGCAACTCTCTTTCTTTTCTCAGAGCTCTCGTTCTGCTTTCCCATTTCAAATGTCCTTAGAGAGTTTATCAACTCATCCAGTTTGAGTTCAGAGACATCTTTAGCTTCTTCTATGACCGTCACCTTGTATTCAAATCTGTTTGGAAGAGATCGAAGAACCTTTCTAACAAGTTTCTCGTTGGAAATTTCCTCTCCAAGATGAAAACTTTCACTAGCAAGAGCAAACAGTCTTGATTGAAATTCACCAATGTTTTCAGTCTCCTCCATTCTCAAATTTTCAAACTGAGAAGTCAGTTTTTGTAGCCTTTGTCCTTTCACTTTCTTGTTTCCTTCAAAGGTTGTTTCAAGAATGTCCCATGCTTTCTTGGCAGATGTGCAAGTTGAGATTAAAGCAAAGATCTCTACACTCACAGCCGATTGAATTGCATTTAAGGCCTTTTGATTCATCTCTGACCATTTGATCTCTTCATCGTTCCAGTCCTTCCGTATTTTGAGATATGTGGAATCTGCTTTGACTGGAGGTTTCCATTCTTCTTCTACTGCGTTCCATGCAATTTCGTCAATGGATCTTATGTGAGACATGATTCTTACTTTCCAGTAGTCGTAGTTCTTCCCATCTAGCAAGGGAGGTTCCATCATAGCATGACTATTAGTAGTCATTGTGGGTCAGATGCAGCAACAGATACTTGCGGTTGTCCCTGGATCAACACCTGTGAAGTCGGTGTACCGCTCTGGTACCAATTGAAATATTTAATCCAACAATTTATGCATATAAATTGTATTTCGTTACTGCAAAACTTAGCACAGAGATTAGTACAGAAAGTAATAAGTATGCTAAGAACATGACACACAGAAGTGGTAACCCAGTTCTGTTAATCAACCTACGTTTGGGGGCTTCCTGCCCAAGAGAAAATCAATCTACTATTGTAAATTGTAGTTACAGACTCTCACACATATAGTTCGTCAACCATATGAAGTCACCTAACTCACACACTTCCCAACCCACGTGAACCAATGAATGTTCAAGACGTACTCGAACAATCTAAGCTTGAGTCACAACCCAACGCTCACCTCTCTCACAAGTGTTTTTATATGAATAAACACTCTCAAGTACAATATGAAAAATACTCTCTCACAAGAAGTATGCTAGCTATGATCAATAAAAATAGCTAATATAGCGGCAACCTCCAAATAATGTAGATCTCCATATATATAGGTCTTGAGAAACCCTAGATATGATCTCCATCGATTTGCCCTAGTTTCCTTGTAGATAGAAACTTCCTTTGGAGGCTTATCTTGTGGAACAAATAATATCTTCACCGGATACGATCTTCTCCGCGTCAATACTGGATAAGGAAAAGATCTCCACAAAATCCACTTAAATATGGAAAGAATCTTCCGAATCTGTTCCAACCTGTTCCACAATACTCTAGCTCAGACTGAAGAACAGAATCTTCATTCTGTGTCAGCACACCTTGTAACATTTCAGTCTGATTACCTTCTACATAAACTTGTCAACTTGATTAAGCTACATGCTCGACTCTAATAGAAATCTTGGGCTTAAACAGAGACTTGAAAGGAAGCAACACTGATTCCGACGACCAGTATTTCCCACAATGGATATATGAGTGCTTTGAGCAAGGAAAAGATAGTGAAATTGGAGAAACAAATGAAAGCAACGAAGATAGTGATGAGAACGATAGTATAAAGAGTCATGTTCGGAAGATGACTTTAGTTGCATTATGGTGCATACAAATGAGTCCACATGATCGCCCATCAATGATAAAGTATTGCAAATGCTGAAAGGAGATGTTGAGCGTCTACTGATTCCTCAGTGCCCGTCTCAGTCGACTCGAATTGAAATGAATGTGGATGAAAGTGGGATTACATGTTGGAGCGATTCTAAATCCTTGTTGAATCATGAAAATGCATCTTCAAGTCATTTGGAGATTACTGTTCAAGAGTGAGAGTGTGTAACAGCAGTGGTGGGCTTATAAAAGCATTAATGTGCTTCAATTGCATGCTGAGATGTGTCACTTTGATTAAAAGATTATGTTTTTTTAGAGTTAGAGGCTTTTTCAAGACACTTAAATGAGGGTAGTGCACATTCAGGACACCTCATTGCGGGCCTTCGATTTGAGGACAGTAAACAATTAGTAAGACCTTCGTAAGAGAATTTTTGGCCCGAATTGGCCCGAATGCCACATGTCTGCCACATGTCTACCACCTCACCCTCCGGTCACCCTCCACTAGCCCCATTCTCAACCCTCTCTCTTGCATGCATTTTGTCAAACATCTCCTGCGCATTTTGCATATGAAGCACCACCAGAAGCCAGAGGCTTACGCCACCGACACCGACTGGTACTCTGACCATATGCAGACCCTCACCTCCGCCGCCGCCGAGGACTCCATTCTCTACACCTACGACTCCGCCTACCACGGCTTTGCCGCCGCCTTCTTCCTGGAGGAGGTTGAGTCCCTCCGCCAGTCCGACTCCGTTCTCGGAGTGTACGAGGATACCGTGTACACGCTTCACACCACCCACACACCCGAGTTTCTCGGCCTCAAAGCGGTGGCCGGAAAGTGGGCCGGCCATAGCCTCCAGGAATTCAACCATGCAGGCCTCTTAGGACGTCATCGTCGGAGTTCTCGATACAGGCGTCTGGCCCAAATCGAAGTCGTTCAGCGATGCTGTCATGCCGGCCGTGCCCGCGGTGGCGCGGCGAGTGCGAGGCGGCGGCATTTTGATCCGAAGATCCATTGCAATAAGAAGTTAATCGGCCCCAGATTCTTCTCCCGAGCAGACATGAAGATGAACAAATCATTTGATGGACACGTATGCAAATTGCAGCGAGCAACAAAATGCGTACTACGTGTTTGACAAAATGCGGCAGAGAGAGAGAGATGGGTGCAAAAAGGGGTTAGTGGAGGGTGAGGTGGCAGACATGTGGCATTCGGGCCAATTCGAGCCAAAAATTGTCCTACGGAGGGTTTACTAATGTTTTACTGTCCTCAAATCGAAGGTCCGCAATGAGGTGTCCTGAATGTACACTACCCCCTATTTAAGTGTCCTGAAAAAGCCTCTAGCTCTGTTTATATGTGAAGATTTGTTAGACATATGGGTTGACAAGTAGATTGTTACACATGAGTTGGCTTGTGTAGTAACAATTTTTAGTAAATTTACATGTAAAGGGGCAATGATGCTGAAGCGAAAATTCGTGTAAACGATGAAGGGCCCTTTTTATCTTTTGAAACTACACATATGGGATAAGAATAAGAATAGTCAATTTCATCCTATTTAGTAAATGCTCCTAAGATGTTTGATTATGTTGTTCCTTTTTCTTTTTTTTAAGTTTTGATTAGTGAAATGTTGTGTTACTTTCTTTTCAAAATAAAATGAATAAAAAATCAATGAAAGCAAGATGATAATTTTAATTATGGATGTACCTTATAAAGTCTAGTTTATGCTCCATTTGGAGAAGACTTTGTGGTGTTCTCAAATCTCCATCGATCAAAAAAGATAAAGTGTTCATCTTTCTTGATTCTCTCTCTCATTCATTTCTTTCAAACTTGTCATGCAAACTGCACTACTCCCTCTGCATGCGGCATCTTTCCCAATATTAGCTCCTATTTCCCCCTCAAGAGTAAGGGTGTTAATCAAATCAAATATTTTGATTCGATTCGGGATTCATATTCAAAATTTGATATTCGTATTCAAAATTTTACGATTCAAATTCGAATTCAAATATTTTCATTGATCGATTAGTTTTGAAATACTTATTAATACTAGTAAGAAATCACGTGTGAAACCCGTGTCCTTTATCAATTATTAGTATAAGATATGTTAATAATAGTGTATTTGTCATAATTTAAATACTCCATCCATCCCGTTATTCTTGGTCTGTATTCCTTTTCGGATTGTCTCGTTATTCTTGTCTTGTTTCCTTATTTGGAAATAATTAGGAGATAATTAGGGTTCCATTAATTTGTTAAACAACTCACTTTACACCTTTCATCTTATTTTTCCATCTCATTTTCTGTGTCATTCACTATTCTCCCTCTCTCTACCCATTTTATTTCACTTTATTTCACTTTCAAATCTCTACTAAACTTATCTTTTACTCTTAATTTTCTCCTTAAACTCCATGCCCAAAAAAAACAGACCAAACCTGGTGGGACAAAGGGAGTAGATGGTAATGTAATTTTTAACTTAGTAAATTCATCATGTAATAATTGTAAAAATACTCATCAAATTTACTGGAAGTTTAATATTTACTACTCTCTCTGTCCCAGTATTAATGGCTCATTTACTTTCGGCGTAGAGATTAAGGAGAAGGAAATTTGGAGTGAAAAGGTGGTGTCTCACATGCTTAGTATTATTTTATAGAATATTTAATTCTTATTAATAAAGTGATTTATAAGTCAATAAAGTGATTTTAGTCAAGAAAGTAGGAAGAGAGAGAGTGAATAGTCATAAAGTGGTTTTAGGTAAGGATGTTGGATAATTTTGAAACATTATTAGGTTCTAATTTAGTATATAAAAGGAAACTGACCATCAATAAGGAGACACCAAAAAATGGAAAATAGGTCATCAATACCGGAACGGAGGGAGTAATAAAGATGGAAAAATGAAAATTAATGTCCGTATATTATCATTCTAAATTATTTAATAAAGGTTAAAAAAACTACCCCAAACTTTTGTGTTTTTATTTTCATTTGCTTATTTAAATCAATATACCAACCAAACATACAAGCTCTGTTTATTCCTTTGTCTTTGATGAACCAATGGGAATAAGAATTTGTTGAGAATGAGTCTGTTGAGAATGATAATTAAGAAGGTGAAACAATCACAAATATATGACAAAGTGGCTTTCTGAATTGTTTCGATACCTTGAAATGGTGCATGTACCAAGAAAATTACCCATCAAATTTACTGAAAGTTTAAAATTTAATTACTAATAAAGAAGGAAAAATAAAAATTAACGTCTGTATATTATTATTTTAATTTTTTTAATATAGGTTAAAAAAACTTAAATAACGTGTGAAAATTTATTGAGATCAACTCTTTTCTTGTTTGATCTTATTGGGTTGAGAGAGTTTTTTCTTAGTTCTATGGCTTTTCGAGATTAGTTTATCCAATAACACATCATCATCGTTATCGGTTGGAATGTCAATGTAATTTTTAATATTTGCTTTCGTAATCTTAAAACTTTTTTGTGATTCTTCTTTTTCCTTTTCCTTAATTGCATTTCATGAAGCTGCAGTTTCATATTTGATTTGGTATTTTCTTACTTGTATTGCTTCACATTTTTTATTCTTTTTCTACCACTTTAGCTAGCTTGACCCTCTAAATTGATTTTTTATTTTCTCGTTGTTTGAGGTTCTTGAATTATTCATGGCACTGGATTATCTCTTGTGGATTGCATTTGCTATAAAAGTGAGGTTTCCGCTTTGATTAAATATTGCATACTTGACTATGGTCACGAAGCATCTTCTCTATAATATCACCCAGTAAAATAAATGTGTTAAAATAAAATGAAATAGAATAACTTTTTTGTTAATGTTTTATAGTCCATCCGTCCACGAAAATTATATCATTAAGGTCACTTTCATCTGTCCATAAAAAAATGTCACTTCTATTTTTGTGTATTACCCTACACAACTCCTTACAAACATCCCGTACATTTTTATAATGGAGAGTCTCGTTATCCTCTCAACAAATTTCTACCACACATTTCTTAAGATGATGGGTCACTTTCTCAACAAACATCTACCATATACTCATCAATCGGCATCCTACATATACTACATCAACTTCGTTGAACATCGTAATATGAACATTATAATCCCTCTGTACAACATTTCGGGTTATTCTATACCTATAATAGTATAAAATAAAAGTTAATACTACTGTCAATCCCAAATAACTTTCTATCTTTCCTTTCTGTGACGGTTCCAAAATAACTTTGTAGAACCCCAAAAATTCAAACCTAAAAATTTCGTTTTAAGTATATAAAAATTTAATTAGAATTAATCGGATTATTGAACGGTCACTTATTCCCGACAAATTTTATATGTCTAAATCATAAAAAAAAAAATTAGACGTCATATGCATTGCATAGCACGAGCATTCATATTTTATTATTCGAGTGAAATATGTCGATATTATTATTGCCTATGCAATAATGTAATTAATTAGAAATAATTAATAAAAAGATAAATTATATATATATAATATATAAATATGAAGCGTTTGTTTATTTGTTTTTGTAAAAGAATTAATTTATAGAATAATATGGATATTGGTCTCGTTAAGACCGAAATAATTAATTCTATTCGTATGCTCGATCAAAACTTTGATCCGTTAATAAATAGCGTATTACGGAACGAAAAATTGAAAAATTATATAAAAGAAAATTATATAATATATATATATATATATATATATATATATATATGTAAGTGATTGTGTGTGTGCCGTAGTTTTGTGCGTGTGTATAAGAATTAGTATTAGCATTAAATAAGAAAAAGAAAAAAAAGAAATAAGATTAAGAAGAGAGAGTGAAAAACGACAAAAGGGATAAAGGGAGAAAAGATTTTGTAGCAGATTAAATCTAAATATAATAATCACGCTTTTCCCTTCCCCGAAAATTTCCACCGTAATCCCCTATCAGAATAAAATAGAAGTAATGATATTCCTAGTTGCAGATGAAACTATTCACCATCTCTGCAAATCACCTTCTCTTCAAGCCCTAACCCTTTCTTCCTCTACCACCATCTACCACCATCCATCACCACTGGAACCACCACCACCACCATCTAGTAAAGCTAGAGAAACGGGCAGCCGTAAGGGAGGAAAGAGAAGGAGAGAGAACCGAGAGTAAGAGAGAAAGGAGGAGAAGAAGGCTAGGTATAAAGTCTAAATCCTCGTTTCTCTTATTTCTTTCTTCTTTTTTATATCTTAGAAGCATGTTTAGGGAAAGAAAAGGGTGGAACCTTTGGTCTTGGTGTGAAGAAAATGATGTTTATGTGATTTCATAGTGTAGTGATGGCAAGTATGATTTTGTGTGGTCTTGATGCTTGTTGTGAAGTTATACTCGATTATATGCATTCTAGGAAGAGCATGACTTAGGAACGTGTGTTCTTCATAATCATATGATTGCTATAGATGATATGTGAGTGTGTTTAAGGCTGAAAACCGAGTATATTGCTGCTGTGTTGGTGTTTTAAGTTTTAATAAACAAAGCTCGGAATGAATCGTGTGCAACGTATGAAACTGCACTGCTCTGATTTGTCCGTTTGAATATGATAGGGTTCGAATTGGACTCTCAAACTTTTATATGTTGTAGATACGCATGTTAGGAAGGTTATGTGAAGTTTTCAGAATTTTTCGTTCAAGCATGTAATTTTGTTGGATTTAATACACTACTGCTCTTGTTTGAAAATGTTAATCTGCGCAGAAAAATGTAAAAGCATTTTTTTCCTTTGATTCATAACGTTTGAAGGCTTAACCTTTTGGAAATTGAAACTGGACATCCTAAGGATTTTAAGTTGATATTTTGCAATCCTTGGGGCCAAATAAACAATTTTATATTGAATTTTCAAGTAAACTGTTGTGCAGTAGAACTTTAACGTTTGGCAGATTCACTGATCTGCAAACGAGGCCCTGTTTGGGCAAGTAAAACTTTATAATTTTGAAGTGTAGTGACTTTTAGAAACTCTCTTATGTGTTAGGAGCATCCTATAAAAATTTCAAGCCATTTTGAGCTCGTTTACTATTTTAATCAGTATTTACGGTGATGATCGTCTTGAAGAAAAATCTGCAAAAAATGAATTGTATGTTATTTTATGTTAATTTCAGTTTTTGGGTAAAAATATGACTAAATTTCATATCAAGACATGTTATAACATTTTATAAGTTAAAGTGATGATTTATGAATTAATTGATGACTATAAGAATTTATTTTGTGTGTTAAGTGATTATTTATAAAAGATTGGACTAATATTGTTGGACTTAGTATTTTTATGTGAACTCTAGAGACATTGGGCCAAGTATCACTTTATGAATGAGTACAAAAAATTTCGGTTGGGCCTAGACAATATGTTAAGCCCAACTTATTATAGTGTATGAGATTCAATGTGTTATTTTTTGAATTGGACCCTATGTGTGGGCTTTATGTCTTACAATATGTTGGGCCCAGATTTATTGAAAATTGACTATAACCTAAAATAATTCGAATGGGCCTAGTAATTAATAAAATTGAACCTATATTATTATAATGGGCTATTATATTGTTAGGTTGGATTATTATAAGTTAATAAAAAGAAATATGAAATGGTCGTAGTCTTATATGATTAATGAAATAATGATGGTTCAACATGACTTATTTATGTATGATATGGACCCCTTAGTCCATATCTATATGTAATTAAAAGTGGATTTGTATAATATAGAGGCAAATGGTGATATGTCATTACCCTACATGGTAATAACAAATTTTGTCAAAAGTTCACTTTTGACAAAAATTGGGTAAAATTGTACCCAATTTGACTGAAATACCCTTAGTGGATGTTATGTAGGATTATTCCCTCATTTATTATTTTTCACATTCTCTCTCTTCCCTCTTTTTCTCTCTTTCCTCTCGTCTCTCTCTTCCTCTTCTTCTTCTCAGACTCTCTCCGACTCTCTCGTCTCTCTCTTCATCTTCTTCTTCTCCGACTCTCTTCGACTTTCTCCGCCGCCGCCGCCCATCCTTCCACTGTAACGATGTCGTCGCGAACAAAAAAGGCAAAAAACCACTGGCGCAACGTACGTCTCTCTCTTCTTCTCTCTTCTCTTCTTCTCCGTTCTTCGTTCATCCCCACTCATTTCCGCCGCCGTCTGCATCATCCAGAACCACTACACCAACTATTGTCGCCGGAAATTCATAGATCTCGCCGGAAAGTCATAGATCTAAAATTGGGGTAATGAGTTTATTTGAATTTTTTTTCAATTCATGATTTTTAGCCTTGTTTTTACTCATTTATAGGTTTTTCGTTGAGTTTCTGATGATTTCTAGTGTATTTGGGTTGAATTCCGAGCGATTTCGATGTATTCTGATTTCTTTTTGTTGTAGCAGATCTGATGTTGCTGTAAATTTCCGGCGACTGAATTTTCTGGTTCAGGGTTGGTACGTTTTCGTAATTGCGTACCGGTGCGTACCAAGTTTACCTGGTACGCAGTACGTATTTACCAGTACGTACCAAGTGTACTTGGTACGCAATACGCATTTATTAATGCGTACCAAGTTTACTCAGTATGTAGTACATATTTGTAAATGTGTACTGCGTACCTAATAAACTTGTTACGTTTTTGTAAATACGTATAGAGTTGTCAAGTAAAATATAGGTACTATGTTTGATTATCACTTGATTTCTTCGATTTCGCGGGTTTACTATGTTTTGAATGTCGATTGCGTACCCAGTTTGTTGAGTAGAATGGAAATTAGGGTACGATTTGCAGATTTGGGGGAAAATTATACTGGTACACCGGATACGTTTTGTGAAATACGTACCGGTAATTCCAGATCTGTAATTTCTGGAATTGTGGATAGCTTCTTGTTGAATTTCTGAAATTATTTATGCATGATGTATTTTGCATTCGGTTCATTTGAATATGGCATTGTATGCTTAAAATTGGTACGATTTTCGCAAATACATACCAAGAAAACTAGTGTGTTTCTAGTACACTCGGTACGCATTGTGAAAAACGTACCGAGTGTACCAGTATTTCATTGAAATGTAGGTACGTATTTACAAAAGCGTACCTACTTTACTGGTACACTTGGTACGCATTGTGAAAAACGTACCGAGTGTACCAATATTTCATTATTTTCAAGTACGTATTTGCAAAAGCGTAGTAAACTAGGTACGCATTGTAAAAAACGTACCGAGTGTACCGAGGAATTTTAGTACATATTTGTAAAAGTTTACGACTTTTACCAAGCAGATTATGACTAAACAGTGAATATGTATTTGTTATTGAATTGTTTTCTATCTTATTGCAGCACGAATGGACATACAAGCGGCTGGAGCTTGCCACCTTAAAAAACAAGGTCATGACTCATGGTTATGAGTCACTTATTTTAGACATTCGAGCATGCCTCATTGCAAGTGGCAACTCAACCTTGGAGAAGCTGAAGCAGTCCTGCCCATTTATGCCCATAGCACGGATGATGTGACACCGGAAGTCATAAATTTCGATGGAGTCAAAGAATGAACAGTGAATTGGTGTTAATATTTTGTCCATGATGGATAGTATTTTCTGAATTCATAAACATTTGTATATTTTGAATGTGTATTTTAAATAACTATTAGCATGTGCTACTGATGCTATGTATATTTTTGATCTTTATTAGTATTATTCATAAGATAACTATGTACTTGCATTATGGTACGAACGGTACACAAATGTAATTTCGTTACATTTTTTCTAGTACGCAAGGTAAGCAATTAAACAAAACGTACCAAGATTAACTTGAACACTTGGTACGCAATGTGTAATGCGTACCGACATACCAATTTCTGATAAGTAAACTTGGTACGAATTTACAGGTGTACCACATCCGAACTTGGTACTACGGTACGTTTTAAGTCAAGTTCGTAACAGTTTTTTCTAGTACGCAAGGTAAGCAATTAAACAAAACGTACCAATATTTACAATAATATTTGACACAATATTAATAAAAATGTCAAAAATTTCAAACAAAAACCATGACAAACAGTACACATCTAATATAATTCAATAAATCTCCAATTATCAACCAAATCTATGTGGATCTTGACATGTTTGGCGAGTATGACCCGCAACACCACAAATATCACATTTCTTCGTTTTGCGGGTTCTTATTTTGATGCTTGGTTGGTTGCTACTCCCTTCGTCTTCCGGATTAATCAAGCGACGTCTTAGAGGGCATGTACTCATATAATGACCTTTCTCATGACACCACAAACACCCTAGACTGCATTTGTATGAGATCCAGTTGGAATCCTCTTTGTACGCTTAGGTTCCTTAGGTGTAGGAACAATCCTTGAAGCAACATGTGGCGGCACACACCACAAATCTTTATCCGGAATAGACATCACATCATCAGCATAAATCTCACGCCAAGTCACAGTAGAATAATATTCATGCGTACCAAGTTTGCTCATCAGAACTTGGTACGCCGCTACGTTTTTAGCCAAAGCGTACCAGCGTACCAAGTTCTGACGAGCAAACTTGGTACGTAATTGTAACTGCATATCAAGTTTTCATGCGGTACTTAGTACGCATTTACAAATGCGTACCAGGTGTAGTAAGAAGTTTTGGTAAAATAGGTACGAACATATACTCTATATCAAACATATACATACTCTTATCCTTCTTCATTCGAACTTCAAGCTTTGCTAATAAAGATTCAAAGCTTATACCACTAGTTGGTATAAGAATATACTCTTTCCTACCACCATCCTAAATGTTCTCTTTCCAGTATCCTCCATCCGCAACCACTAAAGAAGATGGCCTTACCTGCACTGAGTAAACTTGGTACACATTAATAAATGCGTACTGCGTACCCAGTAAACTTGGTACGCATTAATAAATGCGTACTGCGTACCAAGTACACTTGGTACGTACTGGTAAATACGTACTGCGTACCAGGTCAACTTGGTACGCACCCAGTACGCAATTACGAAAACGTACCACCCTAAACCAGAAAATTCAGTCGCCGAAAATTTACCTCCATAGCTTTGACGCCACAACCAAAATATGCCGGAAAATTACAATTGAACCACCGTAACACTTTCTAAACAAAAATTAAAGCATAAAAAACAGCAAAATCGCAAACAAATTTGCAGAAAAAAAATTCAAATACAAAAAATTCACCACAAATCACAATGAAATTACTGCAAAATCACAGCAAAACTATACAGACGACGACGACGATGAAGCAAATCGTGACCACAAAAGCAGAAGCCACGGCGACGACGAAAAAGACGGCGATGATAACAGAGGAAAAAGCTCCAAACTATGGAGATGACCGAGTCAACGACGACGGCGACGTCGATGGCGACCACGACGACGGAGAAGAAAACAGAAAAAAAAAAACGAGAGAAAGAGAGAGATTAACGTGAGGAAGAAGAACCAAAGAAAAAAAAAAGAGAGAGAAATGTGAGGTGAGGGAAGAAGAGAGAGAAAAATAAAGTGAAAAAGTAGGAGAGAGAGTGTACCAGAATGGAATAAGATATAAAATATAAGGGTATAAATATCCAAAAAGTAAACATATGACAAAAATTGATAAAATTTGAACTGGTGACTTTTTTGATATTACATTTCAACTAATCACATATTGGTGCATTTCCTCGTATAATATATGACTAATGTTTATTATTATTTATGCATGATTAATTGTCTATTATTTATTTATTAATTGAATAAATAATTATTTATTAATAACTATTAAGTAAAAATTAATTAATTAATAAAATACTTTCATAATTAATTAATTATATACCTTTAATAAATTAATTAATTATATATTTTTATTAATTAATTAATTCTTTATTAATTAATTATATGTCTTTAATAATTAATTAATTATATACCTTTATTAATTAATTAATTCTTTATTAATTAATTATATGCCTTTAATAATTAATTATTTATTAATTAATTATATATCTTTTTTAATTAATTAATTCTTTAAATAATTAATTATATGTCTTTCATAATTAATTATTAATTAATTAATTATATGTCCTTAAGTAATTAATTGATTCTTAATTAATCAATTAAAATGATCTAAGTTAATTGAATAATTGTTATATATATTCAATAGTCAAGTATGGATGTATTACATGTTTTAAAGTATGATCTTATGACATGACATGCACGACATACATGTTACAACTCGGGAATAAGTTTGACCTAGGATGCCAAAACTCTAGACACATACATGCTTATGAACCTAAGTGTTTAAGACAACTCTTGTAGGACCAAGCAACCTTTAAGTTCGAGTACTAGTCAAGTGAATTTGAATCAAGGTGGATTTCTATTTTCAAACTGTTGGATTACAAACTCCCACTGAGGTAACTTAAGGGTTATTAAACCCAACGCTTTCCAACGTGATACGCATGCTAAATCTTTTATACTCAATTGCTTGTGGATTACCAATGTTGAATATCTTTATAATACGATCGGCCTTGTGCTCTGTACAAGCCAAGGTAGTGTACACAAGAAGTTATGACGGTTCGATTGGAGGGAGTGGCTCCCCTCTAATTGGATCGGGCGATAACTCAAGAATTTGAAGTGTTTTATGGTTCGAACCGATTAATCTTTTAACTATTTTAACTTATGAGAAGGACAACCGTTTTCACTAAAGTACCCCTTCCATAAGAAAGAAGCATACTATATCTTTGTAAAAGTGTTTTCAAAATGGGGCACGGAATCCATTGAGTGCTTTTGTACTCAGCCCCCTGCATTGTTTTCCCTAATGCAGGTTGATCAACGTGGGGCGAAGGAGGGGGATGTCGATGTTTCTCTGTTTGTTCCATTCCAGTACTTGTTGTGTCGGTCTCTATGACCATCATTGTTGTCTTCAATAAGTCTTATGTCATCAAACTCATGTTACCTTTTATGTTCTAAACATCTATTTTTAGATGGTTATCTTTTGAAACGTTTCTGCAGTGCGGGCCCGGTGTCCTCATACATCGACCTCAGTTATGTTATGCTAGGGCATCGATGTTGAATAATTACCCACCTTGCCTTTATTGTCTCAAACAATTATCCTTTCAATGCTTCAATAAAATAACCTTTGCTATCATTTATGATCATAATTTATATGGTTTCACCCCACCCCCGTGTGGCGGCTCGGACGGATTTGCATAGGCCCGGGTCGCCACAAACTTCTTACTTTATCAAACCCACACAATAAAATATTCCATTACCCTCACTCATAATAACTTTTTCCTTAATTTCTGTGTTACTCCCTCTTAGGAACTTATTTCAAGACCGGACCAGACGTAGTACATATTTTATTATAAAGTTTTATGTAATTGTATTTTTATCATTACAACTTTCTAATTACATCTTTTTCATATTGTACTTTCAACATTTTTTGGATAGGATGCTGAACACTTTTTATAAGAATCGTACCATATTGTTGATTTGTTTTAAATACCATCAACAATTCCCATCAAGTAATAGAAAGATTCATGTAATATAAAATAAGAAATTCTTAATAATTAATTAATTATAATTAGTACAATGATAAATATATATATTCTTAGAATAAAGTAAGGGCTGGAACAAACTATATGTCTAGTTGTATACCACAAATATTTGTTACGATGGAATATTAATTTTATTTTCTAACAAAGTGTAAATTAACTTTATGTTCATTATTATATATATAATATAATATGCACTAATACTGAATTTTGAATTTAAAATCAGAAAAGTAAACTTCTAATTTTCCCAAGAAAATTGATATTATCTTACCCCTCGAGTAAATATAGATTTTACTTTGGTTTAATTTGGACGCTAGTGACTATAATTGAGTTTACAAATTAATATATATATATATATATATATATATATATTCTCCTCCGTGTCTAAAGGGATAGAGGATAGTAATTACTTGCAAAAATCCTATCTCAATAAAAATTCATATTTGTGTATCCAAAACGTTCAAGAAGATATAGAGATAGATGGTACATGTACATGTAATAGTTTATGCAAAATTTCTTTAAGTTCTTTCAAAGTATCCAGTTTGTGCCAATTTACTCGTAACTTTAATATAACATAAAAGTAACATATGTAAATTGATCAAATATAAAGTCTCTATATAATTAAATAAAATTAAAAAAATATTTATTTATGATGATGTTATTTAATATTTAATTTAAATGTTGTATTTTCAGTATTTGTCTTAAACAATCACTTATATTTCTCATATTTATACAGTTCTAAGTTTATAGTCGTTTCTCTTTGAGATGATATGGCTATACATGAAAGGGATAAAAAGTACAGAATCAATTTTCACTATTCATCACTTACCTAATAAATACAATTGAATGCATTACTATATAATTATGCATGCATCACCCAAAACGTTTTTTGAGTGACATTTGAAATAGTTACAATTGGTTTTTAGCCCATGATTTTTTTCAAGTTCCTTTGATGTGTAGCCATATCATCTTAAAAATAAACAACCATAATCTTAGAACTCTATAAATATAAGAAATATAAGTGATTGTTTAAGACTTAAATATTGGAAATATAGCATTTAACTTAAATATGGCTATTTGTCAAATAAATAACACAATGATAAAAAAAAAATGATTTTCTTGATCACTATATATAGTAATGTCCTTCAAACTTTTTAAATTTGTTTGGCTTTTTACTGACATCAATTTACCATCTTTGTGACACCTTGGACACTTAAATCCGGAATAGTTAAAGCTTAAGACCGTAAATAAGGCTTTTGCATTCTTAAGAAATTAAAACCAAATTAAAGTGATGAGTCTAATTTTATATTCGTGTGAAGAAAGAAATCTCATGTCATCTTAGATTTAAAAATTAAAAGAATACTAACTTACTTTTGTACTACCATCCAAAAGTTGACAACTTACCTAGTCTAAACCCCCCCCCCCCCCCTCATTCTCCTTTTTCTTACCCACTAAAGTAAAACCAGTAGCACACTCTTTCCCCATTCACTTTCATTCACGTGAGAAATAAAGAGAGAAAGAGAAGAGAGTTTCCTCCATTGTTGCACCTTGAAGCTTCAAGTTCAAGCTCTTCTCTTGGTTCAATTTCTTTTCCGACCTCGTATTCATTAAGGTGAGTTTCCCCTCTTCTTTTCTTTGCAAAAGACTTTCGTTTTAGAGCCCCTTCAATTTCGAAAAATAAGGAAATAATGATAGTTTGTTGTCCAATCTCTTGTATGATGTTTTTATGATGTTTAGTGGTCACAAAATTGTTTTCGAGTTATGTGTAGGGATGGACCCAACATAAAAACGAACATATAAAAGCTTTTGCAAGTGGGTATCTTATGTTTTTTGAGAATTTAAGAACTAATGGATTCTAGTGTTGAAAGCCAAGTTATAGAATTTGCTATTTTCGCAGAAAATCTGCAGCTCTGCCACCCTTGACCAAATCAATCATAACTCTTTGCTCGTTCAACGGATTTGAGATCCGTAAATTGAACAGTAAACTAGACTTCCCTATCTTTCTTTTGGCATCTTAAACATGCTCTGTTTCCAGATATTTTGTTCTATAGAAGCTTCTGAATCTGTAGCAGTTGTGCAGATTTCTTTTTCTGCAACTCGTTTTTCTCACGTTAGTTTCCAACTGAATTAACTCAGTTCCCAACTGAATAGAGTCGATTCCCAACTTGATCAATTCAGTTTTCAACTTGATCAAGATCTGCCACCCTTGACCAAAGCAGTTATAACTGTTTCCTCGTTTAACGAATTTGAGATCCGTAAATTGGACAGTAAACTAGGCTTCCCCATCTTTCTTTTGGCATCTTGAACATGCTCTGTTTTCATATTGTGTTCTGTGTGAGCTTCTGAATCTGCAGATTTCTTTTTCTGCAACTCGTTTTTCTCACGTTAGTTTCTAACTGAATGAACTCAGTTCCCAACTGAATCAAGTCAGTTTCCAACTTGATCAATTCAGTTTTCAACTTGATCAAGTTAGTTCCCAACCGAGTTTTCACCGAAATTATTTTACTTTATTAAAAGATTAATAAAGTGCAAAGCCCTAAGGTCAAAAACTTGTTTATGGAGTACGTTGTTCGTTAGATTTCTCTAGGCTCGATCGCCATCTAAAGCTTAGTTGTTTATGATGTAAGGTGGGACAAAGAAGTGAAGCTTAAGAAGGAGTCGGAGAATGTTATCGCTTTGTGATCTTTTGTTACCAGGTGGGCTTTCTAACGAAATGAATCGAGCTCGTACTCGTTTTTATGAAATGTTTTATATGTGAACTATGTTTTAAATGATTATCATGCATAGAATGGCTTATGTGGATTCTTATAAACCTATCCGTGTTGGCTAGACAAAGGTCGCTAGCCAACTTAGGAAAAACAATCGGATCCTGAGCCAGAAAAAGGTCGCTACCCGGGGTTAGTGTACACAGTACTGGAGATTGTGAGCTGTCTCTTCGTAGTGGCCGATCTCGGGGAGCAGCGTTTGCGGAAGGTGGCCACCTTCCCCGACGTATGTTTGGATATGGTTAATATGATGATGACATTGCGCAATATGAGATAAAATGATTTAGTAAGCACAGGTTTTCCCCAAAACCCCTGTGTGTTACTATTTTATATGCATGATAATAAATATGAAAGCATGTTTTTATATATTCTGGCACGTGTTCACTGAGCACCGTGTACTCAGCCCTGCATATCTTTTAAAACTGTGCAGGTTGAGTTGATGACTTGAATGCGGGTGTTGAGTGGAAGCTTTTGTCTTATGAAACGATGTTAAGCCCTGATTATATATCCTCATATATGTAATCAAACTACTACGTCTTTCCGCTGCAAACACTCGATTATGTCTAGATATTTTGTGAAGATTATTGTCAAAATTATTGGGATTTATTCTAAGTATTTCTCGACTTTTATGATATGTAAGCCACTTGAATTCTAATAACGATTGAGGCTGTGACAATCTTCAATGTTTATCTTATTATCATCTACTTACAAAACTTTTAAACTATTTGATAAATATACTTGCTAATTTTCATTAAAATTATAGATCTTTATAATGTGATATATGTGTATCGCACAGAACTATGTACTAATAGTAATAAAATTCATATTTTTATTTTATTTTATGTATCTAAAACATGTAATTTGGGACAAATAAAAAAGATTATATAATTTCACAAGCAGTACTATATTTGTACAATTTATACAATTTTCATACAAACTCATGCATATTCATTCTCATAGTATTTTTGTTTATGTTATTCATTATCCGATTGAAGCTAATAACAACAACCCTAAAACGATTCAACCTAAAATTGCAAAATTTATAGTATTATAATATTTTTTGAGATTTATTTTTATTATTCTGCATGGAAATTATAGAGCTAATTAAATCACTTGTAAATTAGTTAAATGGTAATTGATTAATTGCATCATACTAGACCAACACAATTTATCGAAAGCAATGAAGAGTTATAATAAGACTAAATTTCTAACATAATTGTCAAAAGCAATGAAGAGTTATAGTAAGACCAAACTTCTAATATAATTTGATTTTTATAAGAGTTATAATAGGATTACATCATTAAATTATAATTTTAAAGTAATTATTGATTTATTATTAAATTACACCATTACCTTAAAATAAATATAATAAGAAGGATATATTAGGCACTTCAAATTTTGTAAGAATCTGCTCTTTTATAATAAGTATAGAATTATGTTATTCGATTCGATATTCGCAAAGATTCGATTAGATATTTAAATATTTTTAATATATATTTATATTATATACTTTCTAAAGTTGATTATAGATTATATGCTTAAATTTACAAATATATATTAAACGTGTTGATGTTAATTTGATCCATCTTCAAGTTCATTCCAAGATAAGGTCAACATTTCCTTAATATATATGTATATTGCACTTAGTCTAATTTCTTGAGTGGTGCAAAGGTAAGTCATACTCTCTCATTTTTTCCCCCTATGTCTCGCTAGTTTACATTATGTCTCTATTTCATCGTTCATCATTACCTTCCTTCGCAAATTTCCAACTAGCCATTCTTCATGTAATACCCCAGATATTTCTTCTGTCGCTAAAATAAAAATTTAATTATTATGTAATGCCCCGAAAATTCCTTACGATCCCAAAAATTTAAAGTTAATTAAATAAATGGCTTTGCACGCCTAAGTTTACGATTTTGAATTCTAAGACTAACGGTCGAATCTGTTTCCGAAAATAAATTACGGAAGTCAGCTAGAGGACTACTGTATTTAGGGTTAGCGTGTACGAAAAGTTTTTAGTTCGTGAACTCAGAACGGAAAACCGTCTGATTTTTACATTCACGAAATCGCGATACGAACTCGCCCGAGAAAGTTCGTTTTTATGATTTTCCGGGCGAAACTCGGACTGTGTCGTCCCGAGTTTTTGTCGGAATTAATTTTATAAATATTATTTTCCGATTAAGTTTAGTACGTTAGGATTTATGGTCGAATCGGATCTCGCCGATTTTGTGCCGAAATACGTTTTTCGTACGTACATTTCCATAACGTCGTATCGCGCCGGAAAAACACGTGTCACTCCTAAAATTCTTTAGGGGCAGCCGACCCCCCCCCCCCCCTCTCTCATCACTTGATATTTTGATTTTATTAGTTTAATATGTGACACCTATTACTACACTATTCACCCTTTACACCTATTCAACCTTATAACATAAGTTATCAAATTAAATCCATCTCTCTCTCCCTCACACACACAATTTCTGCAGCCTCCCTCTTACCATCTCCCATCTTCATTTCTTCCATCTCCATTGTTGAAGCTTCAAGAACTTGAAGGAGAAACACACAAGTCATCATCCAACCATCCAAACCTAATACTTTCTTCATTATTCATCAAGGTAATCATCTTCTCCATACTCCTATCCAATTGGATTCCCCATCTTTTTATTTTTCTTTATGATCGAAAATTAGAGTGATGAATTAGATGATTCGATCTTGAATTAATGAAATTAGAAGTGTTAGGATGTGAATTCTAGGTTTGAAATTGATTAAAATTTAAGAACCCTAATACCCTATGTATACCGAAAATTTAGGGAAAGTTGTAGGATTTTTGGATTTCTTCAATGAATGACAAATTCATGCTTAAGAGGTGCTTAATTAGAGATTAGAACAAAGAGAAATCGAAAGCCCCATGCTTTGATGAAAACCGATTAGGGTTTGAGCTTGGAATTAGGGATTTTTGCATGTTAGTATGTAATTGGATTGCAATTGATTAATTGTTGTTATAATAGGATGATTAATGGATAAATGGTGTTAATTGGAGAAGAAAATCACCCTCTTATCCATTGTATAAATACCGAAAATTACTAATAAATTAGGGGATTTCATGTGTTTGATTTAATTGATAAATTGATGATGGAATATAGTTGCAAATGGTGTTAGTTGATAATAGGATTTGATTGAGAATTTTCTAAAAATATTTTATGTAATGTAAGAGACGAAGAACTCGTCGTAAGTTGAAATATAGTGTTAGTATGAAATGATTGCATGCATAGAAGTGATTCTTGTTAGATGTAATTTAATGACGTAAAATTTGAACGGAATCCGACAACTTTGAAAATTTCATAAGAGACGAACAATTAGACGTAAGTAATAACCGAGAAGTCGAATGAGATTTCTAATTTGATATTATTGTTTATGATGGACTTAAGAACAACTTTTTAGTTGATGTCATAAGCTTTCGAGCTAATATAATATGAGCTATAGTGATAATTGAGAACTAGAACGCTAAGTTACTAACTTGTTGGTTTAGTACTTGTTAGTTGAAAGCCGACGTTTAGAACGTCGTGCTATTGGAAGAGTTTTGAGAAGGAGTTCGTCACGTACGGGAGTACGTGATGACTGCCTTGAGGGTTCAGTTTCTAAAGAAATCGAATTCGAGAGCTTAGAACGAACCTAAGATGTTATACGTCGAATCTATCGAGCAACTAGGGTTATCGCGGCAGTTTTGCGACCCTCGCCGGAAACTGTAATAACTTCTAGCTCGTTTATCGGATTTGTGATCCGTAAATTGGAGCGTAAACTAGACATCCCAAACTTTCCAACGGTACAGTGCTCACCCCCTGTTTCCAGATCCCCTGTTCTGGGCAGTCCCCAGAGTCACTGTAATGTGCAGTGAAGTTTCAGTTTCATTTCTTCTAAGTTGTGTCGTTCACAACTTAGTTTCTTTCGATCGTTTAAGCCGTAATAACTAACGACTATCTTTTTTCTGACCCTAGAGTCAAGTAAGGGGCCTTGAGTGATGAAACCAGTTGAGATCTCATCTCTTATTCGTTCAAGTAAAGAAGTAGTAAGCGAGAAATTTCATAAGTAGTTTAATGAACTAAAACGTAATTCTCCTAAGTTGTTTCTTTCCAACTTAGTTCCTTATGATCCTTTAAGTCGTATTAAGTTACCGACTACTTTCTCTGCTGACCTAAGAGTCGAGTATAAGACCTTCCGAGTTCTAACGGGATTTGTACGAGTCTCGTTCCCATTTAAGTAATTTGAATCTAGTAAGCGTGCAATTGCCTAAAGAATGAAATGACTAAAACTTATTTCGATTCTCTTGATCGATTATCTTTTACGACCCGTTTTTAAGCATTATTATTTTACGATGAAGGAGGAAGCCAACTGTAAAGAAAGGACGGAAGATCCGAAGATTGGAAGCTAGTGCTTTTAGTTCTGTATTACGAGGTGGGCTTTTATCTACATCAAATAAAATGTGGGGTTTTCCACAACTCGAAAATATTATTTATCGCTTTGATAATTGTGTTTTCAAAGTGATAATCTTGGCATAAACTGTTTCAACTATTTTATGTGAGTTCTCTTGTACCTATCTGAGTTAACCTTCGTGTTTACCAGATTTCTGAGTTAACCTTCGGGTTTTCCAGACTTTTAGAGTTAATCTAACTAGGTTAACTAACGATCGGCTCTGAGTTAGCTACTAAGTGCTTTCCAGAGTTAGTGCACTTCGTAACCTGTGGTGTATGTGGTATCCTGTTGAGGGGTAACCAACCACGGTGAATTAGCTTTGGTCAAGATTGAACATAACATACTCTAAAAATGCTTGCGCAAGCTACTTTATACAAATCAGTCAGAAAATGTTTAGTAGGCACGGGCCTTTTCAACAAAACCCCGATGCGCTACGGTTATAAAATGCCAGATTATTTATACTTATGATTATGATTTCGGCATCGTGCCCACTAAGTACTTTTGTACTTAGCCCTGCATTATTTTCTAAATGTGCAGGTTGAAGCGACGGGAGCGGCAACGGTTGATGTTGAGTTGAAAGATAGGATGCTTTAGTTAGAACTCTTTCGCTGCAGAACTCTGAATCTTTTGAAATGTAGCTTTTGAACAATACACTGTAGTTAAGTCTGTAAATTTGAACTTAGTTTCTACTGTGTACTTTTGTCGAGTAATCCTTAGCGATTAACTCTTTCTTTCTTATATTCAAGTCTTGTTCATGGTTTATTTGACGCCTTTCATGTATGATTAGTCAGTTAGCCCCCTTCTTCCCCACTTCTTTAATCCAACCCCAGTCGCACCCCGGCTTCTGCCGTCCCTCGGGATTTGGGGCTGTGACAGAGTGGTATCAGAGCAGTAGTTTGTTCCCTGCTCTGGTTATGAGTCATTCTTTTTTAGTATAAGTCATTCCTTCTAGTAATATCACAAAGTGATATATATATACAAGTCTTCCTTCAAGTTATAATATAGAGTGTTCGTTCGTGCTCTATATCGAGTCTTCTTTTGAGTCATAGGATGGAGTATTTGTATATACTCTAGATCATAATCTTCTATCAAGTATAAGATAAGAGTTAGACCATGACACTAAGATTGAGAATGTAGATGTCAACTCAAAATCCCGCTACGTCGACTCAACGAGGAAAAAGAAAGAATTTCAATTATGCAATTTCTTTTAAATAAGAAATTTTATGAATAAGTATGCAATGAAATTAAGAATGAGAATGAGTTGTGTTCCGAAATTAAGAATTTTATGGAAGTAAAATTTTTATACTTTATGTGATTGTGTGATAGTACGAGTACTATCTTATGTGAAATTATTTGCGCGGTAATTTCTTTCTTTTGAAAATTATTCGGACACAAGAATATAGTTGGATTTTAGGGATTTTTTTTCCGGTTCGATGAGAACGTAGACTTTAAACCTAAGAACTTTCCGGTTCTTCGAGAATTTAGGCGTTTTTAAGAAACGTTATTTTAAATGATTTCGAAAGGAGATCCACAACACGAGAAGGACTTCTTTTGATAAATGTCACATGCGTATAGTGACATGAATAAAGACTCGGCAAAGTCGATTTTTGTTTTAAAACCCGATAAGAATTTCCTTCGAGGGAAATGAAATAAATATTGATAAAATAAAGTAAATATGTACGAAAGGAATGGAAGAAACATATAGACGTGTGAGAAAAACGTGACTCCAAATTATCCGAGAAAAGGTTGAAACAAGGGAGATAGATTGAAATAAACGGAAGAGCCGAATGTTACCTTTGTTGTAAGGGCATGAACAAAGTCTCTTGGAGATGACTTTGTTTTACTTATTAGGAGCCGTTCAAGTATTCGATTAGCTTAAAATTTGCATCTTCCCCGAGAAGATTGAGTATTCCGAGGTAAATTGGAAAGTTTCCAAAATTTTCTTTTTAAGAAGTAGTTGTGTGTGCAATTCGAGAAATTGCTGCTCGATTTAGGAAAGTAAATTCTGTATGAAGTGGTCGATAGAGCGAGACAGAAGTTCCATGTGATTGAGAGACTGTTATGTGGACTTGATCAACCCACATAATAAGAAACTCAGTAATATGGGTCTTATGCCCCGCTAGTAAAACCTTTTTTAGTGGTATAAGTGGTTTAAAGAGACGAATGTTACTTATGTATAAGTAACTTGTAACGACGTCGTTCCTTTTCTTTTCGTTTCATTTTTGTAGTGTTCGCCTTGTTCGAACTTTACGAAGAGAATTGTTTTACTATTAGGAGTCAAGTGCGAAGCTTGATTAAATTTCTAACGACCGCTCGATTTTAGCGTTGACGACTAGAACTTGTTCTAAAAAGTTATTCTTAGGATATATTCCATTTCTCCTTTAGGAATTTATATTTTTATACTTCGTCCTTGAACGAAGAATACGACACGTATGAGTATTAAGAGTTGTAAACGACAAGGTCTTTTGTAAATGAATGTTACTTTTGCATAAGTAACATGAACAAAGTAGACGTGCTTTGTTTTAATAAATGAGAGTCAATGAAAAAAAAAATTGAGAAAGAAATAAGGAATAATGAAGGAGAATAATAAAGAATTAAAGTAAGAAATTAAAAGAATGAGATGAGAAATGGGAATAAAACCTTGAAATTTTATTTCTATATATTATGAGTACGAGAGCAATTTTCTGTGAAATTGCTAGATGTCTAAGATAAGTTGTTAGATAAAGTGTGGTAATATTACAATTGAATAAGGAGTATTCATTTTATAATTTAAGATTTTCCGTAAGATAAGGTGTCATCTTACCGTTACTGATCCGTGCTTCTTAAAAACTTTGTAGGATGACTTCCAGTAGTGACACGGCTTCAGAGAGTCAGTCCCCGCCACAGCGTACTTGGGCAGATCAATTATTAGATAGGTATAGAGATTATGAGGCAAACCCGAGACACGACGTAGGACAGAGGATTAGTTACTTCTCGTCAGTTTATTATCCAGTCCGGCATACTATTCCAGAGAGTCAGGCGATACTTGACTTGGTTAGACGACTACCAGAGGAATGGCGTGGTTGGGCACACGACACGGCATGGTACTACCTTGGGATGTTTGACGACGATATAGAGCCGACAGGTGATTACAATGGATTCGCTTTGGAGGTACACAAGCGTTTCTTCGAGGGCAGACACATAGCAGCATATCCTGTTCAGGCGCATCCTCCCTACACTCACTTTCCGGCAGATTCAGAGTCAGAGCATGATGAGACGGGACCAGAGATGATTGCGCAGTTGGAGATCCCTTCAGTGATGGTACCTAGTGTGGATACAGGGGAGTTAGTTGCAAAGACAACAGATTGCCTAGGGTTACCCGCTCCTTTTCAGCATGAGCCTTCCATGAGAGTTCAGGGACCATTTCAGTCCGGACCAGAGTATTTAGACACAGACGCAGAGCTTGCCGCCCTATTATAGTTTCCATCATCTTACAGACCCCTTGACGAGATTTGCTCGGAGTTGACTAGAGTTAGGACAGAGTTTGAGACAGGACCGTCCAGGGTCCATTCAAGAGAGGAGTACGAGTCCTGTTCACTTCCCGACCGCCTGCTGCCTCATAAGAAGCGGGCATCAGCGACCTGCTGGGACTACTTGGTTTCAGATTCAGAGATGACAGTTTTAGATGTGCCTGCACCACCATCACTTACACTTGCACATGGCACTACTTTGAGGATTGGCGAGGCACTCCAATTTGCTTTCGGTTCAGAGTCAGAGGATGAGGACCCGGATGAGGATCCGGAAGAGGACACTGATGAGGATTCGGACGAGGATCCGGACGAGGACCCCGAGGAGAATTAGGCCATAGTGGGCAGTGGTGACTTGACCGCAGTTTGTTGAGCAAGACGTCAGAGACGCATAGTAGTATGGTAGCCTTTTGTTGTACATAGTCGGATCAGTAACTAGATAGTTTTGTAGTACTCCATCGGATACGAAATTTTACAAATCGTTTCCGTTCTAGTACTTCTAGTAGTACGGTAATGCAATATGTTAGTGCATTCTGTATACGTAGGCAGTTAGCCTAGCTTAGACTCGTTGTAATCTAATTAGTATAAGTCCTTGTTGAAGGCAAAGCTAACATAATCTTTTTGATGTATATATATATATATAATATACATGACCCATGAGAGGGTGTTAATCACAAGAAGTTTCTTATGAAGCATATAACTAAACCAGAATATCAAACAAAACTCGTGTAACAAGAGTTTAATTTAACCTTAGAGGTTAAAAGTTGAAAGAAATAGAGTCAAAGTTAATTCGTTATTCTCGTTTATGTGAAAGTATTAAGTGGGAAAAGAAAAGGGTTAGTGAGAAAATGAAGATTTAAAAGCAAGTACTAATGAGAAAATTTCTGTATCTTATAGTTTCAAAAATGTCGTTGAGAGCTGTTAACGATCGAAGAGGACCTGAAAATCCTAGAGGACCTGATAGAGGTCAAGAACAACGTATAAGTGAGGAAAGGCAAAAACACCCAGCAACCTTTTCACTTTCCCTATCTCCGCAACGTCATAGCATTGAGGATTTATTCTTTGGAAGTAAACCACCATATTTCGATGGATCCGGTAATCCGAACGAGGCTAAGCAATGGATACGTTCTATAGAGAGAATCTTTGAGCCGATTGGACTTAGTGATGAGGAGCGTCTAGCATGCGCTGGGTATCAGCTAACCAGACCAGCTAAATATTGGTTGAAGACTAGACAGAGACTTATGCCGGTAGAACAAGCGGCTCTAACCACCTGGAATGGTTTTAAGGAGGCGTATTATGAAAAGTATGTATCCGATCAAGTCGAGACTAATGAGGAAATAGCCAAGAAGCTTCAGGGAGAACTTAAGTATGAACTGGGAATAGCAATAGCCAGACATGAGGGATTGAGTTATGCCGAATTACTGGAACGAGTTCGAGAAATAGAGGCAGTAGTGCCTAGCAAGGAAAAGATAATAATATCCACACCGGCACCAAACCAGACCTCAACCCAAAATCTTCCCAACAATAAGGTTAACCATAAGGGAAAAAGGAAATGGGAAGGAAGTAGCAGTGAGTGCTACCAGCGCCACAACAATCAAGGGAAACAGAAAAGGGCTAGGCAAGGTTTCCACCAGCTACGAAAAAGAAGTGACTATGGAAAGAAAGCAGGGCAAAGAAATAACCAACAAAGGATTAAACAATCAGGACAGGGCAAGAGTAACAATCCATTAGATCAGCTGCAAGGGCAGCAAGGGAACAAAAATCAGGGAGGAAACCACACAGTAAGGGTTAACATTCATGTTTGCTCCAAATGTAATAAATCGCACTCTGGCATATGTCAGGTAGGCGCTGACAACTGTTTCAACTGTGGACATAAGGGACATATTAGGAGAAACTACCCAGAACCACTGACGGCAAATGGAATTAACCAGCACGATCAGCTCCAAACTCAGAGAAATACTAGAGAAAAGATCCCTTCTCCAGTTTGCCCTAAGTATAGTAAGAAACACCCCGGATATGTCTAGCCAAATCTGGTGTTTGTTACAATTGTTTGCGTAAGGGACACGTTAAGAAAAATTGCCCAGAACTGAGGCAAGCGGCAAAACAGAAACAGGGAGTTTCTGCGTGTGCTGGACGTGATAAGGAGCCTGAGGGTGTAGGTCTAGCGAACATGGATAGATGCTTTAACTGTGGAATGTTGGGGCATATGAGTAATGACTGCCCAATGCTGTTTCAAATGATAGTACCATTTCAGTACGGCCAGCCTCAACCACTGATTACAGCTCAACTTCAGTCACAACCACAACTGCTACAACCACAACAGAATGCGAGAGCTTACATGATCAGGCAGGAGGGGCATAGTGAAGGAAAGGAAGATTTGGCAGGTATTGGACGAACCTTATAAAATTACCCTGTCAAAATTGTTGACCCGTACTAGAACTTTATACCAGTTTTCTAGTACCTATTGACCATACTAGAGCATTATATTCATTTGACTAGTACCCTCTGACACTAGTACGCTCTAATCTTGAAATAAGAACAACTACGCTTTAGGGAGTGTTGATGACCTCAGAGAATTATTCCCTTAGTTTCATTGAGCAATCGATTGGGAAGAAATAAAATGTACTATATATATAAATTTAGGAATAGACTAGTTGTTTGAGAATTACCACGATTCTCGACAACGAGAGAAAAATCTCTTTAAAAAAAAAAAAACCCCGAGTAGAGAACCTACAAAATTATATGAAATATCTGGTTTACTACCAGATTGTCGTGTAGGTTTCACGATCGACTTAGAACTAGGAGCAGCTCCAAAATTAAAGGCCTTATGTAGAATGGTATCAAGGGAGTTAGAGGAGCTTAAGATCCAACTGCAAGAGTTGTTAGATGACGATTTTCTTTAGACAAACGTTTTCACCATGGAAAACATTTGTGATGTTCATCATCAAAGAAGGATGATTCTGTGAGATTGTATATAAGCTGTCAAAGGTTAAATAAGATAACCCTTAAAAATAAATATTCTTTTATAAGAATATAAAACCCCTGATGAGCTTAAAAAGAAAACAAATACAATTGTGAGGATAGACTTAAGGTCTAAGCATCTTTAGTTAAAGGATAAACTGGTGATATACCCAAAATTCTCTTTCAAACCAGATAAAACCATTACAAATGCTTAGTTATGCCGTTAGTTGGCTAGTGCTCCGTAGTATTCATGAACCACATGAATAGAATTTTCCACCTAGACTTAGAAAAGAATTCATTTTAGTATTTATCGATGACAATTTCAGTTACCCCAAGAATGAAGATGAACACGAAGAACACTTGCGAATAGTACTAGAACGCATAAAGTCGGGAGTTAGATGCCAAATTTAGCAAGAGCAAGCTCGAATGGAGAAGTAATGTTTCTTGGATATACATTGTCGACAGAAGATGTTAAGATAGATTCTTGCTAAGGTAGAGGCAGTACTCAAATGAAAAATCGCTTACCAGTCTGAATGAAATAAGAAGTTCCCAAGCTGGATAGTTAAAATAGAGGTTTCCATTAAGGAATTCCCTATGATTACTAAGGTTTATAGCGCAACTACATAGAAGGAAAAGAATAAATGTACAGACAATTGTGGAATAGGAACGCAGACGTTCTAGGAAAAGTTGATCATTACCCAGGTTCAGCCCTCCCAGAAACGACAAGGAATGCGAGTTAGATACCAAAGCTACGAAGAACGGGTTAAGATGTGTAATAAATGCAAGATAAGAAAGTGATAGCTTATGCTTCACGACACATTGACCTTAGGAAATTGAGTGTACAACCCACGACTTAGAGCTTGCAGCCGTAGTACAAGCAATGAAATTTGGACACACCATATATATAGTGTAAGGGATGAGATCTTCACAGATCATAAGAATTTGGAGCGTGTATTCGAGCAAAGGAATTAACCTAAGACAAAGGAGATGGCTCGAACTAGTAAGATATTACGTTTGTGAAAATAATTACCATTTAGGTAAAGTTAAGAGTAAGAATAGACACGCTGAGTCGTAAGACTCCAACTAAGTTTAGGTATCTTTTCGTCGGAAAAGAAACGCTTATACAAGGATTCGAGAAGATAGATATAGAAAAAATGCATGATGCATCAGCATCGATCGTAGGGCAAATAGCGGCACGAGTAGCTATACCAAATTGCGAGAAAGATTATAAGTATCTAGAGAAAGGACGAGTCAATGGATAAGCCTCGACTAAGGATAAGAATAGATAAACCAGATAGCGACTCTGAAGCAATGAGTTTGTGATAGAAATTAAGAGTGGACTTAGTAATTCCGATGACAACGAGATGTTCGTAGGTCATAAGGCAGAAAAGTTAGATGCCAAACTTAACTTTAGTACCGCTTCTCACCTCCAGTTGGATGGACAATCCGAGAAAACGATTCGGATACTCGTTGATGCTAAGAACGATAAGATTAGCCAAAGAGCGAATTGAAGAACATGTAGCCAACAACCGAATTGTTGTAACAATAATTATTAAGCTACGGTAGGTATTACGACTTACGAGACCTTGTAGAAGGAGAAGATTTACATAGCTGCCTTATTGTTATAAGGTAGGTTAAAGCAAAAATTTAGGACCAGACGCGGTCAATGAAATGATCGAGATCATTCGATAGATTCGAGTCAGAAGAAAACGAGTTTTAAAGAAGACAAAAGTCTTAAGTATATACGACAATGCGAACTTAATAATCGAGGAGGAAAATAGTAGCTCCTTAAGATTTCTCCGTTAATGAGAAACATTAGTTTCGTGTCAAGTTTAGACTTCGACAAAGATCTATATAATTAGTAAGTAACTTGGAAAAGATAGTTCCAATACGAATAGTTATGGTTTTATCGTCAAGTTTATGAAATACTTATTTTAAGTATATCTCATTCCGAGAAAGTAATATATATTCTTTTTATATACGAGGTTCTATCAGCAAGACGTCGTTCTAGAAACCGACTTAAGTTATTAGGAGAGATTGAAAACGATCTTGGATCGAAAAGCGCAAAAGTTAAGGAGCAAGTTGAGACGATTAGTAATAGCGTTATAAGATCATCACAGGCAAGAGGAAGCCATGAGAAAATTTTGGAAAAGAGTTGAGTAAGAAGTACTTCAAGCAATTAAAGAGGATAAGCAAATTTCGGGACAAAATTTTTCGTAAGGGGGTAGGATGTAATGCCCCGGAAATTCCTTACAATCTCAAAAATTTAAAGTTAATTAAATAAATGGCTTTGCACGCCTAAGTTTACGATTTTGAATTCTAAGACTAACGGTCGAATCCGTTTCCGAAAATAAATTACGGAAGTCTGCTAGACGACTACTGTATTTAGGGTTAGCGCGTACGAAAAGTTTTAAGTTTGTGAATTCAGAACGGAAAACCGTCTGATTTTTACATTCACGAAATCGCGATACGAACTCGCCCGAAAAAGTTTGTTTTTATGATTTTCCGGACGAAACTCGGACTGTGTAGTCCCGAGTTTTTGTCGGAATTAATTTTATAAATATTATTTTCCGATTAAGTTTAGTACGTTAGGATTTATGGTTGAATCTCGCCGATTTTGTGCCGAAATACGTTTTTCATACGTAGATTTCCGTAACGTCGTATCGCGCCGGAAAAACACGTGTCACTCCTAAAAATCTTTAGGGGCAGCCGACCCCCCCCCCCCCCCTCATCACTTGATATTTTGATTTTATTAGTTTAATATGTGACACCTATTACTACACTATTCACCATTTACACCTATTCAACCTTATAACATAAGTTATCAAATTAAATCCATCTCTCTCTCCCTCACACACACAATTTTGGCATCCTCCCTCTTACCATCTCCCATCTTCATTTCGTCCATCTCCATTGTTGAAGCTTCAAGAACTTGAAGGAGAAACACACAAGTCATCATCCAACCATCCAAACCTAATACTTTCTTCATTATTTATCAAGGTAATCATCTCCTCCGTACTCCTATCCAATTGGATTCCCATCTTTTTATTTTTCTTTATGATCGAAAATTAGAGTGATGAATTAGATGATTCGATCTTGAATTAATGAAATTAGAAGTGTTAGGATGTGAATTCTAGGTTTGAAATTGATTGAAATTTAAGAACCCTAATACCCTATGTATACCGAAAATTTAGGGAAAGTTGTAGGATTTTTGAATTTCTTCAATTAATGATAAATTCATGCTTAAGAGGTGCTTAAATAGAGATTAGAACAAAGAGAAATCGAAAGCCCCATGCTTTGATGAAAACCGATTAGGGTTTGAGTTTGGAATTAGGGATTTTTGCATGTTAGTATGTAATTGGATGGCAATTGATTAATTATTGTTATAATAGGATGATTAATGGATAAATGGTGTTAATTGGAGAAGAAAATCACCCTCTTATCCATTGTATAAATACCGAACATTACTAAGAAATTAGGGGATTTCATGTGTTTGATTTAATTGATGAATTGATGATGGAATATAGTTGCAAATGGTGTTAGTTGATAATAGGATTTGATTGAGATTTTTCTAAAAATATTTTATGTAATGTAAGAGACGAAGAACTCGTCGTAAGTTGAAATATAGTGTTAGTATGAAATGATTGCATGCATAGAAGTGATTCTCGTTAGATGTAGTTTAATGACGTAAAATTTGAACGGAATCCGACAACTTTGAAAATTTCATAAGAGACGAATAATTAGACGTAAGTAATAACCGAGAAGTAGAATGAGATTTCTAATTTGATATTATTGTTTATGATGGACTTAAGAACAACTTTGTGGTTGATGTCATAAGCTTTCGAGCTAATATAATATGAGCTATAGTGATAATCGAGAACTAGAACGCTAAGTTACTAACTTGTTGGTTTAGTACTTGTTAGTTGAAAGCCGACGTTTAGAACGTCGTGCTATTGGACGAGTTTTGAGAAGGAGTTCGTCACGTACGGGAGTACGTGATGACTTCCTTGAGGGTTCAGTTTCTAAAGAAATCGAATTCGAGAGCTTAGAACGAACCTAAGACGTTATACGTCGAATCTATCGAGCAACTAGGGTTATCGCGGCAGTTTTGCGACCCTCGCCGGAAACTGTAATAACTTCTAGCTCGTTTATCGGATTTGTGATCCGTAAATTGGAGCCTAAACTAGACATCCCAAACTTTCCAACGGTACAGTGCTCACCCCCTGTTTCCAGATCCCCTGTTCTGGGCAGTCCTCAGAGTCACTGTAATGCGCAGTGAAGTTTCAGTTTCATTTCTTCTAAGTTGTGTCGTTCACAACTTAGTTTCTTTCGATCGTTTAAGCCGTAATAACTAACGACTATCTTTCTTCTAACCCTAGAGTCAAGTAAGGGGCCTTGAGTGATGAAACCAGTCGAGATCTCATCTCTTATTCGTTCAAGTAAAGAAGTAGTAAGCGAGAAATTTCATAAGTAGTTTAATGAACTAAAACGTAATTCTCCTAAGTTGTTTCTTTCCAACTTAGTTCCTTATGATCCTTTAAGTCGTATTAAGTTACCGACTACTTTCTCTGCTGACCTAAGAGTCGAGTATGAGACCTTCCGAGTTCTAACGGGATTTGTACGAGTCTCGTTCCCGTTTAAGTAATTTGAATCTAGTAAGCGTGCAATTGCCTAAAGAATGAAACGACTAAAACTTATTTCGATTCTCTTGATCGATTATCTTTTATGACCCGTTTTTAAGCATTATTATTTTACAATGAAGGAGGAAGCCAACTGTAAAGAAAGGACGGAAGATCCGAAGATTGGAAGCTAGTGCTTTTAGTTCTGTATTACGAGGTGGGCTTTTATCTATATCAAATAAAATGTGGGTTTTTCCACAACTCGAAAGTATTATTTATCGCTTTGATAATTGTGTTTTCAAAGTGATAATCTTGGCATAAACTGTTTCAACTATTTTATGTGAGTTTTCTTGTACCTATCTGAGTTAACCTTCGGGTTTACCAGATTTCTGAGTTAACCTTCGGGTTTTCCAGACTTTTAGAGTTAATCTAACTAGGTTAACTAACGATCGGCTCTGAGTTAGCTGCTAAGTGCTTTCCAGAGTTAGTGCACTTCGTAACCTGTGGTGTATGTGGTATCCTATTGAGGGGTAACCAACCACGGTGAATTAGCTTTGGTCAAGATTGAACATAACATACTCTAAAAATGCTTGCGCAAGCTACTTTATACAAATCAGTCAGAAAATGTTTAGTAGGCATGGGCCTTTTCAACAAAACCCCATTGCGCTACGGTTATAAAATGTCAGATTATTTATACTTATGATTATGATTTCGGCATCGTGCCCACTAAGTACTTTTGTACTTAGCCCTGCATTGTTTTCTAAATGTGCAGGTTGAAGCGACGAGAGCGGCAACGGTTGATGTTGAGTTGAAAGATAGGATGCTTTAGTTAGAACTCTTCCGCTGCAGAACTCTGAATCTTTTGAAATGTACCTTTTGAACAATACACTGTAGTTAAGTCTGTAAATTTGAACTTAGTTTCTACTGTGTACTTTTGTCGAGTAATCCTTAGCGATTAACTCTTTCTTTCTTATATTCAAGTCTTGTTCATGGTTTATTTGACACCTTTCATGTATGATTAGTCAGTTAGCCCCCTTCTTCCCCGCTTCTTTAATCCAACCCCAGTCGCACCCCGGCTTCTGCCGTCCCTCGGGATTTGGGCCTGTGACAATTAAGGCTTTGCACGCCTAAGTTAAGGATTTTCAATTCTAAGACTAACAGTGAAATCCATTTCTGAAAATAAATTCCAGAAGTCGGTTGAACGACTACTGAATTAGGGTTTTCGCGTCCGATAGAATTTTCGTTCGAAAGCTCAGATCGAAAAACCGTCTGACTTTACATTCACTTTTCTACGATACGAGTCTTCTGGAGAAAGTCAGTTTTTATTATTTTTCCGGGCGAAATTTTGACTGTCTTGTCCCGACTTTTCTTCGAATTTTAGAAATCGAATTATGCTTTCCAAGTAAATTATTTCTAATATAATGGTCGAATTAGATTTCGTCAAAAATATAACCGTCTAAGAAAATAATTAATCGATTTATATACGCAGTGTTAGACCCGTAAGCGAGATATTTTCGACTAAAAATCCCTCCCTAAACCGCCATATATGGTGAGTCATCCCTTGTTAGATTTTATTTGCCGCCTCATCTCTCTCTTCTCTCTCTCTTCCACCATTGTTGATCTTCTTCAAGCTTTCAAGCTCCACAATTTGTTCATCATCCAATCGATTCCCAAACCGAGTTCATACTCGTTAAAATAAGAGCTTCCTCTATAGTTTGAACCGAACAAAATTCATTTCTTTCAATCTTGTAATTTTCGAAAATTTTATGAGGATATAGTATGATGTTCTAAGTTTAATTCATGTTATTTCATGCCTAAGATTGGATTTCTATGGTTGGAATTAAGTGGAAATCATCCTCCCTAATTATTCTCTAATGACCGAAATTATGACAATTATGTAAGTGAAGTTTAAGTTTGATTTTGGATGATTGATTTGTGGATTAGTACTCTATGGATTGGTAGATGGTTGGATGAATTTATAGGAATTTTTCTAAAAATAGAAACCAAGTTGTAAGAGAGAAAAAAGTGAGTAGTTGGATGAGAATTTGTAATGATTTAGATGATGTAATATGATTTATGAGATGTAATATGATTTATGAGATGTAGTAAGTATGTAGTTCATCATATAATTTAATTATAATTTTCAAGAAATAAAATAGAAATCGTAAGAGACGAAGAATCGACGATAAGTTAAGATTCGATAATGATATAAGTATATGGTTTTCATATTAATTGATCTTAGTAGTTGTTGTTCATAATTGGAAAGTTTGAGCGAATTCGGAGAATATTGAATTTTTAGTAAGAGACGAAGAATCGTCGATAAGTTTAGTATAGATAATGATATAGGTTTATGGTTTGAATATTTGCTAATTTTAGTAGTTAATGAATGTAATTGGAAAATTTGAATGAATTCTAAGAAAGTCGAGTTTTAAGTAAGAGACGAGTAATCGAGTTTAATTGTCTATAGGGAAGTCGAATGAGGAAACTAATTTGATATTAGTGTTTAATGTTGGTAAATAAACAAGATCGTAGTTGGTGATGATTTCATATAAGTATGAATATAGAAGTTAAAGAATTGAATCGAATTTGAAATGGAATTTGGTTTAGTAATCGGATAGTTGAAAAAGACGAGAAAGTGCTCGTCGTTTTGCTAATCAAGAGACGTGAAGGTATTCACGATAAAGGAATGTGTGTCATGACTGTAAAATGATAGTAATTTCGTGAGCATAAAGGTTGTATAGCATTGATCGAACCTAGGGAATTGTGCGTCGAGTTTTATCAAGCATTAGGGTTAACTCGGACTGTTTTGCGACCCTTTACGGAAACTTTCATAACTTTCTGCTCGCTTAACGAAATCGAGATCCGTAAATTGGACAATAAACTAGACATCCGTAGCTTTCTTTTGGTTCCAAACGCATCCCCTGTTTCGCAGAATTCTGTTCTGTATGAACTCCAGAACTACTGTCTTGTGCAGAAATGTTCAAAAACCTATTTTCTTAAGACGAATTCTTTTTAACTTAGTTCTTTGAGAACTTCTAAGTCGTTATAAGTTATCGACTTCTGTTATTAACTGACCTAAGTGTCGAGTAAAGGAACCGAGTTAGTTCAAAAGAGATATGTTCGAGATAATCAAAAGAATTTAATAAAAGTGCAAAGGCCTAAAAGTATTAACCGAATTCAATTTCTTTTCTTTTTATCGTTGCGACCAAGTACTAAAGTTGATTTATTTGCGATAAAAGGAGGAAGTCGAGGTCAAAGATAGGACGGAAGACCAAATACGGAAGCTCGTGTTTTAGGTCTGTAATCGCCTAAGGTGGGCTTTTCTATATATCGAATCAAATGAGCGATGCTCGAAAATGTTTACTTATCGCTTTATAACTGTGTTTTAAAGTGATTATCATGGCATGAAAATACTTTGTTTTATGTGAGTTCTCTTGTGCCTTTCTGAGTTAGCCAAATGGGGTCTAACTAATCGATCGGACCGCTGAGTTAACCGAAAGTGTTTTCCAGGGTTTAGTGTACACGGTAGCCGGTGTGTGTGGTACTCTGTTGAGGGGTAGCCCGCCACGGTGAATAGAACGTGCGCGGAAGAAGTTAACTCTTCCCCGGCGTTGAAACAGAAGTTGGGCAAGTTTGAACGTAACATCTGTAAAGGCTTGGCCAAGCTATATTGTGAAAAGTGAAAGAAAATGTTTAGTAGGCACGAGCATTTGATGAAAAACCCCGATGCACTATTTATCGAGATGTCTGATTAATCTATACTTTATGATATGTTTTCGGCAATGTGCCCACTATGTATGTTTATACTTAGCCCTGCATATGTTTTATAAAATGTGCAGGTTGAGTGACGGGAGCGGTGGAGGTTGAGTAGAAGGTTGTGAATAGAGAAGTACAGTAATGTTCTAGTTCTACGTTTTCCGCTGCCAAACTCTTTTTGTGCCAATGTATATCTTTTGGAAGTCCAATACTTGAACTTAGTTTCTTTTAAGAACAACTCTGTCGAGCGATCCTTTGAGGTCGACTCTCTTTCTTTTTAATAAAGTCTGTTCATAAATATCAGTTGTTGTTTAATTATTGTGTTTATTTATTTTATCCCCTTTCTTCCCCGCTTCTTTAATCCAACCCCTAGTCGTACCCCAGCTCTACCGTCCCTCGGGATTTGGGGTTGTGACAGAGTGGTATCAGAGCAGTCGTTTCTGCTCTGCATACAAGTTCCTTTCAGTAGTAAGGTGGAGTATTTGTATATGCTCTACACCTAAGTCTTCTTTCACGTAAAGTTAGGTCGTAACACTAAGTTTAAGAGTGTAGATGACAACTCAAACTCCCGCTATGTCGACTCAACCAAAGAAGAAAAGAAAGAAAAGTATCGGAAGTGTTGTTTCTTTTACAGAATTTTTTTTAATTAAGTATGCAAGTATGTTGTGAATAAGTATGCCAAGTATGAATTGATTGAAGTATAAGAATGATACTTTGTGATATTATGTGAATTATGTGAAAGTATGAGTACTATACTTTGTGAAAGTATGCGAAATTATGTGAGCTATAATTTCTTTAAATTGAGATGTTTTGTTGGCATGAGAATCTAGACTAATTCTAAGGCCTTCCCGATTCTTTGAAAACATAGACGTTCTAAGAAGCGGTTGTTCCAAAATATTCAAAAAAAAAAACGATCGGATCAGAAAGGACAGAATAAAGGGAATCAAAGTGAATAAACAAATGTCACGTGCGTAAAGTGACATGAACACAGACTCGTTGGAGTCAACTTATTTTCATAAATAAAATCCGTAAGAGTTTCCTTTAAGGAAATAAAATAAAGATAATAAGATAATAAGTTAAAAGATGAAAAGAAATCGAGGGAAATTGTTTTATTTCGTGTATTATTTGAGTGCAATTTCTTGAAATTGCTAGATGATTAAGATAAGTTGTGATTAAGTGGTTAAGTATTGCAATTTGAATAATGGAATATTCTAATTGTAATTTAAGAATTCCTTATGATATGTTATTATCCTACAAGTTACTGATCCGTGTTCTCTTAAAAACTTTGTAGGATGCCTGCTACACGTGTCACGGCTCGGAAGAGCCAACCCCTGAGACGTCGTACTTTGGTAGACGAGATCTTGGACGAGTACCACGACTACGAGGTAGACCCAAACCATGATATAGGGCAGATAGTCGGTGACTTCGCTGCACGTTTCTACGCAGCTCGGCACTTTGTTTCGGAGCGTCAGGCAATAGCCGATTTGACCATACGGCTACCCGACGAGTGGCACGGTTGGGCACACGACATATCCTGGTACCACCTTGCACTGATCGGTGATGACACCGAGCCGACCGGCGACTTTTCTGGATTTGCTCTAGCCATACATGGGCGTTTCTTTGAGAGTAGGTTCATGTGGTCTGTTCCGGTTCAGGAGCACCTTCCCTACCTCCACATTCCAACAGATCCCGAGCCTGAGCCGTTTGCCATGGATCTAGAGATGGCCGCACTGTTAGAGTTACCACCAGTACTTGCACCTAGTGAAGAGTTAGTTCCCGGAGCAGGATACTTAGAGATAGACGCAGAGCTTGCTGCGATGCTAGAGTTACCATCTCCTCTTACACCACTTGAAGAGATTTGTGCGGAGTGGACGAGGGTCCAAGGACAGTTCGAGGCGGGACCATCCAGGGCCCGTTCTGCAGAGGCATACGTGCCTAGTCCACCCCCTGAGCATCTTCTTCCCCTGAAGAAGCGTACAGTAGTGACTAGTTTGGACAACTCAGAGAGGACTGTTACGGACGTGCCTCTGCCACCACCACTTGTACTTTTAGACGACACCACTTTGAGGGTTGACGAGGTACTTCAGCTCGTCTTTGGTACGGATTCAGAGGAGGATCCGGAGGAGGATCCGGAGAAAGATCCGATGGAGGAGGATCCGGAGGAGGACCCAGAGAAGGACCCCGAGGAGTTTCAGGCCGTAGAGGGCAGCAGTGACTCGACCGCAGCTTGTTGAGCAGAGCGTCTTAGACGCGTAGTAGTAGAAGTTTCTTTTTTCTTGTACATAGTCGGATCAGTAGACTTCTTTTTGTAGTACTCTATACGGATACAAAATTTTATGAATCGTTTCCGTTCTAGTACTTCCAGTAGATACGGAGATGCAACCTGTTAGTGCACCCGGTACATAGATAGGCAGTTAGCCTAGTTCAGACTAGTCGTAGTCTAACTTTTTGTATAAGTCCTCGTTGGAGGCAAAATTAGTATTCTTTTTGACATATATATAATATATAACCCCGTGAGTGGGCTTTGATCTTGTGAAAAGTTTCTTCTAAACGCGACTAGAAGAAAAGTTTAGATGAATATTCTGGTTTAACTTGGGAAGTTAAAAGTTTAAAGAGTTAGTATCGAGGTTATTATCTATTTCTTTTCCATGAACTTGTTTAAGTTGGAAAAAGGTTTAGTAAGTAAACGAAAGCTTAAAATCAAAATGCTAATGAGAATTCTTGTTTCCTATAGTTCAAAAATGCCGCCAAGAGTAGTTAACAACAGAGGAGGACCTAGTAGGCCCAGGGGACGTGGTAGACGTCAAGCACAAAATAATAGAGAAGAGGAACAAGAACGACAAGATACTCCTCCACCACCATCACCATAACCATCACCACCTCCACCACCACCCCATCGTGATATTGAGAACTTATTCCTCAAACGAAATCCACCTGTGTTCAATGGATCTGGTAACCCAAGCGATGCTGAGCTTTGGGTACGAACTATTGAGAGAATTTTCAAACTCCTCAGATGTACTGATGAGGAGCGTCTGTTGTGCGTTACTTTTCAGCTTTCTGGACCAGCTGACTACTGGTGGGAGGCTAGGCAGAAGGTTATACCTGCGGAGCACTTGGCTCGTTTTACTTGGGAAGAATTTAAGGAGGCATTGTACGACAAATACGTGCCCAAGACCTATAGAGCTCAGAAAGAGGCTGAGTTCTATAATTTAAAATAAGGAAAGATGACAGTGACCGAGTACGATGCAAAGTTCTGTGAATTATCAAGGTATGCACATGCTCAGGTAGATACCGAGGATAAGATCGCAAAGAAGTTCCGTGGGGGACTTAAGCATGAATTAGGTATAGCGCTAGCCAGTCATGGAGGACTAAGCTACACCGATGTACTAGGGCGAGCTCTAGAAATGGAGGCAGTAATGCCTGATGATAAAAAAGCCATAACACCCGAGCCAACCCTAATACAGACTCAGACTCGAGACTATTACAACAACAATAATAGCAACTATCAAGGGAAAAGAAAATGGGAAGGGGGAAATAACCGTGGCTACTATCAGAGCTACAATAATCAAGGAAACCAGAGGAATGGAAATCAGCAAGGCTTTCAGCAGCCTAATCAGGATAACAACTATGGTAAGAGGCCATGGCAAGGAAACAGTCAGTCGGGACTGTATTTACAAGGAAATAATCAAGTGGGACCATGGAAAGGAAATAACCAGCAAGGTCAGCCACAAGGGCAACAAAGGAACAACCAAGGAGAAAATAACCAAGAAAGAGCTATCGTTCCTGCCTGTCCTAAGTGTAATAGGGTACACTATGGGATCTGTCAAGCAAACTCTGGAAGTTGCTTCAACTGCGGGCAGAAGGGGCATATTAAGAAGGATTGCCCGAAATCGTTGCAAGCGGCAGGACAAAATCAATATGGACAGCCCCAGCCTTTGAGGGCGATTCAGGCACAGCCGCAGCAGCAGATGACACAGCAGCAATTCCAGCAGCACGCTCAACAGCAGCAGAATGCTAGGGCATGTGCGATCAAACAGAATGCGCAACATAAGGGCAAGGGAAACCTAGCAGGTATGGGTAAACTTCATAATACCTCTATTAAGATACTGTTTGATACTGGCGCATCACATTCTTTTATTGTTGGTTCAAGTGCGGATAACTTAGATATCAGACCTGTACGAGCTGAACACGCTATGAGAGTAGCTACATCTTCAGAAGAGATCACTACTTCCACGCATGTTTGCTCAAACCTAGAATTAGAAATTGGAACTCTTAAGGTTAAAGCGAACAACTTGAACGTTCTGATAATGTGGGATGTAGATGTAATCCTAGGAATAGACTGGTTGTCTGAGAATTATGCCACGATTCTTCACAACAAGAGAAAAATTTCTTTCCAACCCCTGGGAAAAGAGCCGACAGAATTTCATGGAATTGCGATGGGCAGGAGGATACCGATAATATCTGCCCTACAAGCCAAGAAGTTGATGAAGAAGAAGGGTTGCACAGCTTATCTTGTATACCTAGTTGGAGAACCAGGAGCCACGAAGACCATTCAAGACGTGAAAGTTGTTAACGAATATGAAGACGTCTTTCCAGAAATATTAGCTGGTTTACCACCCGACCGTCACATAGACTTTTCAATTGACTTAGAACCAGGATCGGCCCCCAAATCAAAAGCTCCATATAGAATGGCACCAAAAGAGTTAGAAGAGCTTAAAATCCAACTGCAAGAGTTATTAGACCTTGGTTTTATTAGACCGAGTGTTTCACCTTGGGGAGCACCTGTTTTGTTCATCAGAAAGAAGGATGGTTCTATGAGGATGTGCATAGACTATTGAGAGCTAAATAAGATCACCCTTAAGAATAAATATCCTTTGCCAAGGATAGAAGACCTCTTTGATTAGCTTAAGGGCGCAGGTATCTTTTCAAAAATAGACTTGAGATCTGGGTATCATCAATTGAAAATCAAACCCGAGGATATACCTAAGACTGCATTCCGAACCAGATATGGCCATTACGAATTCCTAGTTATGCCATTTGGTTTGACTAACGCTCCCGCAGTATTCATGGATCTCATGAATTGAGTTTTTCACCCGTACTTAGACAAATTCGTCTTAGTATTCATCGACGACATTCTCATTTACTCCAAGAATGAGAAGGAGCATGAGGAACACTTAAGAATAGTTTTAGAAACGCTTAGAACTGAGAAACTTTATGCCAAATTCAGTACGTGCGAGTTTTGGCTGAAGGAAGTGATGTTCCTTGGACACATCGTATCAGCAGAAGGCATCAAAGTAGATCCTGCCAAGGTAGAGGCAATACGCGATTGGAAATCGCCAACAAGTCCGAACGAAATTAGGAGTTTCTTAGGTTTAGCCGACTATTATAGAAGATTCATCGAGGGATTTTCTACAATTGCTAGACCTATGACGCGACTACTCAGAAAGGAAAACAAGTATAAATGGACTGACGAATGCGAGACAAGTTTCCAGACACTCAAGGAAAAGTTAACCACAACACCCGTGTTAGCTCTGCCAGAAGCGAATAAGGAATACGTGGTCTATACAGATGCTTCAAAGAACGGATTAGGTTGTGTATTGATGCAAGACGGAAAGGTGATAGCTTATGCTTCACGACAACTTCGACCTCATGAAGTTGAGTACCCAACCCACGATTTAGAACTAGCGGCCGTTGTGCATGCGTTGAAAATTTGGAGACACCATCTCTATGGTGTTAGGGTTGAGATTTTTACGGACCACAAGAGTTTGAAGTACTTCTTCGAGCAAAAGGAATTGAACATGAGACAAAGAAGATGGCTCGAATTAGTCAATGATTATGATTGTGGTATCAATTACCATCTAGGAAAAGCAAACGTGGTAGCTGACGCGCTGAGTCGCAAGACTCCAACCAAATTAGGGTGTCTCTTTGTTGAGGAAGAAACTCTTGTACGAGAATTTGAGAAAATGGACTTAGAAGTGCTCGATATACTTGAAACGATAACAAACCATATAGCAGCACTCGTAGCTACACCGGATTTACGAGAAAGAATCATAAGTGCTCAGAGAAAGGACGAGTCGATTGATAAGCTTCGACTAAGGATAAGAATGGATAAATCGGACGGTTTTTCCGAGGCACCAAATAATGTGATTTTATTTAAAGGCAGACTTTGTATCCCTGAAGACGACAAATTGAAGAACGATATCATGAGTGAGGCTCACGATACGCCGTATATAGCACACCCAGGGAGTACGAAGATGTATCAAGATTTAAGAAGGAATTTCTGGTGGAACGGTTTGAAATAAGATGTTACCTCGTTTGTAGAAAAATGTTTGGCTTGTCAACAAGTGAAAGCTCTACACCGACGACCATACGGATTGTTACAGCCATTAAGTATTCCAACATGGAAGTGGGAAGATATAGCTATGGATTTTGTGACAGGTTTGCCCAAGACTAAGAAAGGAAATACTGCCATCTGGGTAGTTATCGATAGGCTCACAAAATCAGCTCACTTTTTACCAATCCCAATTACCTATGTGTTGCGTCCCAAAAAGTGACGCACCATATAAACTAACTGTTACGGCCAAAATCAGCCCAACATCTTCAAGAACATTCTTCACATAAGAAAAAGGGAAATTGATGCTCGCTTGTTGGGAATCTGGGGCCAAGAGATGAACTGCTACGCTTCTGCTTCATATCGATGTGTGTTTGCCTGCAAAAGAATGAACGCCGGGGGTGGTTTCCGGCGAACACCCTCCGAAGCTTAAGTCAGATTCGCTCATTCTTGAAGATAATATTGTAGAGTGCGTGAGTGTTTTTGTGTGGAGAATATTGTGTAGAAGGAACCCCCTGTAAATGTGAATGAGGTTGGGTATTTATAGGAGAAATGAATGGCTTGGAGAATAAGCTATATTTCCAGCTGTTAGTACTTACACCAATACCACATGGCGGGATGTGATTGTAGTGGTGTCAGGCTGACAGGGAAGGACACGGGAGACCTGATCGGGTCTCAGGTCCAGGTCTCAGGTCCAGGTCTCAGGTCTCAGATCTCAGGTCTCAGGTCTCGGGTCTCTAACCGAGACCTGATAATTTTGTGCCACAACATCTACTCCCCCCTACTCCGGCTGATTCTTTGTCAAGAAAAAATTCGGAGTAGTTATTTCTAATTCGTAGAATCACACTTCATTAGCTCAGATCTTGCTTGAACCAACTTTACAAACTATGAGCCCTGATTTCTAAGATTCGTATCATTCGGCTTATGTTCAAAGCTATCTCACTAAGCGCATGCATAAGCTTACTTCCCTCAAATTACCTTAAGGTTCATCTCTAAAATTATGCGCTCAAGCTTACTTCATTCAGTATGTCTGACAGCATGGTGAAAACTCCTTAATTCCAAAGTTAGGTCTCTTTGTGATCTTATCCTTCAAATTCCGGATTTAGGTCTCTTCGTGATCTTAATCCAAATCTAGAGTTCAACTCTCACTGAATATTATTTCATTAAATTTTTACCTCAGCTCATGTTGTGAGGTTTTTCTTACAAATTCTGAATTCAGACCTCATGACCTTAATCCGAATTCAAAATTCAGCTCTCGCTGAATATTATTTCATTAAATTTATATCTCAGTTAGTGTTGAAAATCATCTCACAAATTCTGGAATCAGCTCTCTTGTTGACTTTAATCCAAATTCACCGCCACTTATGCCGACACTCATCTCATGAATTCTGGATTTAGGTCTCCTCACGACCTTAACTTAGGTTCAAAGTTTAGCTTCTCGCTGAACCTCAGTTCATTGGAACTTAACTCATGCTATCTCTAAATTTCAGCTCTTGCTAATACCTAAACTTCACTCTTGCGGATGAACCTTTTATGAGGCTTGTTTCTAAATTTCATGGTACTCCGTCACGATTTAGGCCCACTTCTATTGGCTTAGGCCAAGTCGATGCTCGTGTTAACTCATATTGCAGCTCAGGCTAATGGCTCGGTATACGGCCATTCCTTATCTTGTAGAGGTTCGTTTTATCATCGATTTTCACTAAAGCTTAATTATCTCTTAGGCATGGAGCTTGAGTTTAAGTTCATACCCTGCTCAACTTACTGATCCTCAACATTCAGAGTTCAACTCCCTTTTCAGACTGAGAAGTTAGACTCTCGCCGATGTCCTTCAAAATTAAGCTCTTGCTGATAGTTTACCTCAATGCTTAGAGTTCAGCTCATGCTACAATTTATCTCTGAGAGCTCAGGATCCCACCGAGTTCTCTCAAATCTCAACTCTTGCTGACACCTGATTTGACTATTTAGAGTTCAGCTCGTGCTGAAATTCACTTCTTTGACTGAGAGCTCAGGCGCCTGCCGAATTTTCTCAAAGTTCAACTCTTGTCGGAGTTAACTTCTAAAGCTAAGAGCTTAGTTCATCCTTAGCTCATTCAAAGTTTAACTCACGCTGGAGCTTGACTTAAACAAGCATAATATAGCTAACGCAGGAGCTAACTTCTTCGGCTGAGAGCTCAACTCCTACCTAGTTCATTCAAAGCTTAGCTCACACTGGAGCTTCTTCCATAGTCAGAAGCTTGGGCTTTTTTCGGTATCTCTTGATGTTTAGCTCATGCTAATATTTTAGCTTCATTACTCAGAGCTTAGCTCGCATTCGAGCTCGTATCATAAGCTGATAGCTGAGGTGGCCGCTGAGATCTCTTAGATCGCAGTTCACCCTGGAGTTAGATTCATAGGCTAAGAGTTCAGGCTCATGCCTGTTTTATTCAAAGTTCTGCCCACCCTGGAGCTTCTTCTATTGGCTGAGAACTCGGGCTTTTGCTGAGTCCTCTCAAAGTTTAACTCATGCTAAAATTCCATTTCAATTTCTAAATTTAGGTCTCTTCTTGACCATTTTTCAGCTTCGGAGTTTAGCTTATACTGCACCCTAATTCCTTAACCTTTTACTAAGCTATTTTTAAAGCTCTTCTTTCGAATTCTGGATTCAAATCTCTTTCTGACCCTAATCCAAAATCCAGAATTCAATTCTCTTTGAACCTTCATTCAACTTTAAGCTTAACTTGTGCTGAAAATCATCTTTTAAATCCTTAATATAGGTCTCTTAATTCTCGACCTTATTCTCAAATCCACAATTCAGCTCTCATTGAATCCTTTTTCATTTAATTCTTAACCCACGATAAAGCAATCTCAAATTTCAACTAGTACAATGGCTAATATGAGGGTAGTTACTTTTGAGTTTCACTCTCTATGAGCAATATGTCATTAATTCTCTAAACTTGTCTTCATAAAATTCGTCTTTCCAATTTTTCAATTCAGGACTCCCAGGACCTTATATCTCGAACTATGAACATTGGCTCTTGTAAAAATTCATTTAGCCACGTTCTAGTTAGCTCTTACTGAAGCTTATCCCTCATATTTTCAGTTCTCATTGAATTTTATTTCATTTAATATTTAGCTCACTCATGATGAAGCTCGTCTTTGAATTTCGAATTCAGGTCTTATCTTGACCTTATTCCAAGTTCACCATTCAGTTCTCGTTGGATTTTGCGTCTTTGAATTTTTACCTGAGCTTACGCCGAGGTTTATTTTACAAATTTTAGATTTAGGTCTCTTCATGACCTTAATTCAAATTCAGAATTCAGCTCTCGTTGAATATCATTTTATTTAATTTAAACCTCAGCTAATGCTGAAGTTCTTCGATTCAGGTCTCTTCCTAACCTTAATCCATATTCAGAATTCAGCTCTCGCTGAATATCATTTTATTTAATTTAAACCTCAGCTAATACTGAAATTCTTCGATTCAGGTCTCTTCTTGACCTTAATCCATATTCAAAATTCAGCTCTTGCTGAATATCATTTTATTTAATTTAAACCTCAGCTAATGCTGAAGTTCTTCGATTCAGGTCTCTTCCTAACCTTAATCCATATTCAGAATTCAGCTCTCGCTGAATATCATTTTATTTAATTTAAACCTCAGCTAATGCTGAAATTCTTCGATTCAGGTCTCTTCTTGACCTTAATCCATATTCAAAATTCAGCTCTCAATGAATATCATTTTAGTTAATTTAAACTATAGCTAATGCTGAAGCTCTTCGATTCAGGTCTCTTCCTGACCTTAATCCATATTCATAATTCAGCTCTCGCTGAATATCATTTTTTAGGCTGAGTTCTCATGCAGTTCATCTCCAGCAGCAATGTATCTACATGTATATGCATGCGCTATGCATTTTTCTTACTAGGATTCTAAATTTGGTAGTGGCCATTTTTTTCAAAAAATTTCATTTTCATAAGGTATTTTGGACACCCCCTTAGGGGTGTAAGGTACACCCCTACTCCCCCTACTCCGAGTGACTGGAGCTCTCTCTTGTCATTCGGAGTAAAGCTAGTTTCACATGTATTCGTCAACATTTCTCATGTCGTATAGCTGGTGACTTAGAATCTGATTGCTGAAATAATGAGCCACTATGGGCTTAAAGAGTAACATCAATCTCGAATTATTGAAAGTATTGTCCTTGCTATGGCTAGATGATGTGGTCATGATATCCTAGTCAAGTATGCGCTCGAGAGCTTTCTTCAGCACTCGAGGTATGATGATGATTATGATCTTTTTTTTTTGTTGGAGTAATCACGTCTCCTACTCTCTCAGGTGCTTTGAGAGAACTGTTTTTCAGTGACTGATCATGTAACTTGCCATGTGCTGCAATTCATGTAGTTTGTCGTCTCATCGTGAAGTAGCCGCGTATTCTGCTCTTTCATGTGCTTCAAACGAGCCAAGAGGCTCATATTTCATCATAAGTAATTATTTAACATGCTCTCTATTGCGATTCATGCAAGCTGAGAGACTTTTCAGTGTGAGTAATCACATAACATGCTCTTTGTTGCTATTCGTGCAAGCTAAGAGGCTTTTCAATGCAAATAATCACATAACATGCTCTTTGTTGCTATTCGCGCAAGCTAAGAGGCTTTTTAATGTGAGTGATCCCGTCTTGTGACCTCAATGGGTTTCTGACGGGAGACCTGATTTTTTCCGTGAGTAATCACGTATCGTGTTCTCTTCTACACTCATGCTTTGAGTGGTCTCCTTCATATTAAAAAGTTCAAATTCCCTTCTACTGCAATTGACTTCATTATTAAGTTATCACTTGGAGTAAGGTTGGTTTTAGATTCAACACGCAAGAGCTTATCATGCAAAAGATGTGAGGGCTTGAGCTCAAGTTGCTGAAGCGATAACCTATCACGCGCCAGGCTGCTACACCTGAGTTTGCCGAGGTTTTATTGGCAGGTCTCTGTTGTCCTCACGATCTCTTCGGACCCCCGAATTCGACCCTGATATTTAGTTTATGAGCTTACTTTTGGTTGTTGCTATCTGCAAAATATGTTAGTATTCTATGGGGAGTAATCATTTTCGATTTTCACGTACGCCTCGCCAAATATCCGAAACAACTCTTAACATACCAAATACATAAGTGCATAAACAACACAATTTATTCTCAAGATATAGAGTGAGCTGGTGAACTCAGATCTGCTCGTATTATTCTTCGCAATAAGATTCAAGGATTCCTAGCTTTTGGCCCAAGTTAGCACATACCCATACGAACAATCACAAAATTACTTCTAAATAAATTTTGAAGGTCTTTCATGAACATTTCGTGGTATTTGTCAAAACTCTAGTATGAACTAGCAATATCACATAGACAAGTGAGCTTCACCATAAGGGGCATAATATGGATCAATATGACCAGGTTTCCAGATCTACTAGGCAAATAGGTTCAACTTCAGTGTAGAAACGAATCTACACTTACAATTCCTTCTCAACCTCATATTTTACTATGGTTTCAAAACTCTTCCTGCACTACGCACAAGAAGTCCCAAATTTAACCCTTCTAATGGACACACGATGTCTTCATACGTTTTTATTCTCACAAAAAACAAACTATTATTCTTCATGCAATTCTTAAGTTCAGTTCTTTCATTTAGCACCAAAATCGAATACACATTAATGCAAATGCAAAATGAGCAACAACTTCTATATCAAAAAGATCCTTCTGACAAAATCATCAGCGATTCCAATTCATCTTAATCTACTGACATATTCCAGAAGCATAAGCATGTAACACGATAATCAAACTCAGTAGAGGTATGTTGTCAAAACTATTTTTATCAAGCAAAGTAAGCTTAACTCAAGCTAAAAATATAGACCTTACTCATGGAGTACGACGAGATGTTCCGTAGCCTCCAAGTTCATTCCCAAGTATATGCTTTTGAGGCTTGGCCAAAGAAACGTCTAGCAACCGCGCGACTGCTGACCACATCCTTAATTACTTGATTCCATCCCACTACTTATATTCACCAAAATGTAAATGATCGTTATGTTGGCTCTTTGCTTTTTGCGCTTCCTTTTGGCCATATCATCCACAAACCAGCCACATTAGAAAGCTAAAAATGGTTCTCAGATTTTGTAAAATGGAGGAAAATTAAGAACAATTAACCACAACTAATTTATTAATTTTACTGGGCATATTCAACATACTAATGCTTCACAACTTAACAAATACCCACTCAAATTCATGCTCAATGGAAAGATTGGTTAATCCGCACCAATCCGAGGATTAGTGCAATCAGAGATAGAAACATCAAGAAAACGAGAATTTTCAAAGGATATTATCAGTCGCTATATCGAGCAATCAGATTACAAGTAATGAGTTAACAAATTAAAATTCTCAACAACCATATATGTGTCCTCAGACTGGAGTGCTACAAAGAGTTTATGAGATGTGCCGAAATTCACAACAATCAAACCATGATCAATTCATTGAATTTACTAGTCACTTCTGACATATTCAATGCTTCAAGTATGAGATTAAATTAATAAACATCAAATCAGTTTCATGCCAAAATGTTTCTGGAAAACATGTGCAATTGTTTCCATAAAAGAATAACAAAAGAGCCTTACTATGACAACCAAATTTCTTGGGGCAAATATGCTCAATTTTCTCAGACATTCTCTCAAACAGCTGGTGCTCATAAGAAACAACACCAGCAGCTATAAAATTTCCAAAATTCAACGCATCAACCAAGAAAGAGAATCACGCCTTTAAAACAAAATTAATGAAGTAGTTGACAGATTAATAAGATTTCAACGACATCTAGATTCACATACTTCAAACCGAGCAAGATATGGCAGCAAATAGGAGAGTCAAGTGCAAAGATATTGCAAGATAATCAAAGTGCTACGGGAATTTTTCATAAGTAGTGGATTATGCAAAATCCATCAATAATCCAAACTAGATCAACCAACATTAGCGATACCAACGATTGACACACCAAACAGTAAGTAGATGTAGATATTACGAAATGCAAAGCAAGAAATCAGCGTTGCAACCCGGTTGCGCGAGCTTGCACAGAAACGGGCAACAATGGAGACTATCGTCACACAGAGCCGGAGGACGCAGAGAGCTGAGGGCTGCAGAGAGCCTCACAGAGATGATGGGCCGGACTGGAACAGCGGTGAGTGGCTGATCGCAGCGTCACAACAGACGGATTCGGCCAGGGGTTGAACACGAACACCCATGGAAGGAGATCTCCAGATCTGGTTTCCTGTACCATTTCTTTTCAGATCTGATAGATCTGTAGGTTACGAGACCGGGAAATCGTGTAAGCAAGTTGAAAATAGGGAAACTTGAGCTATTAGCCTTCATTTCCCACAGACGGCGCCAGATGTCGCGTCCCAAAAAGTGACGCACCATATAAACTAACTGTTACGGCCAAAATCAGCCCAACATCTTCAAGAACATTCTCCACAAAAGAAAAGGGGAAATTGATGCTCGCTTGTTGTGAATCTGGGGCCAAGAGATGAACTGCTACGCTTTCGCTTCATGTCGATGTGTGTTTGCCTGCAAAAGAATGAACGCCGGGGGTGGTTTTCGGCGAACACCCTCCGAAGCTTAAGTCAGATTCGCTCATTCTTGAAGATAATATTGTAGAATGCGTGAGTGTTTTTGTGTGGAGAATATTGTATAGAAGGAACCCCCTGTAAACGTGAATGAGGTTGGGTATTTATAGGAGAAATGAATGGCTTGGAGAATAAGCTATATTTCCAGCTGTTAGTACTTACACCAATGCCACATGGCGGGATGTGATTGTAGTGGTGTCAGGCTGGCAGGGAAGGACACAGGAGACCTGATCGGGTCTCAGGTCCAGGTCTCAGGTCTCAGGTCTCAGGTCTCAGGTCTCTAACCGAGACCTGATAATTTTGTGCCACAACACTATGGATCAGAGAAATTGGCATAGTTGTATGTCCGTGAGATTGTACGTCTGCACGGAATACCGAAGTCAATAACGTCTGATAGAGATGCCAAATTCACTTCAAGATTTTGGATCACTATGCAGAAGGATTTAGGTACCGAACTTAATTTTAGTACCGATTTTCACCCTCAGACAGATGGACAATCCGAGAGAACGATTCAGATACTCGTTGATATGTTAAGAACGGTAGTATTGGATAGAAGTGAGAATTGGGAAAAGATCTTGCCACTAGTCGAATTCGCGTACAACAACAGTTATCAAGCAACGATAAGAATGGCGCCTTACGAGGCATTGTATGGAAGGAAATGTAGGTCACCACTTTATTGGGATGAAGTAGGTGAAAGGAAGAACCTAGGACCCGATACGGTCAGTGAAATGATCGAGATCATCCAACAGATTCGAGTTAGAATGAAAGAGGCCTAGAGCCGACAGAAGTCTTACGCCAATGATCGTCGAACTGATCTTAGCTTTGAAGTTAGGGATAAGGTTTTCCTCAAGATTTCTCCGTCTAAGGGAATCATTAGATTCGGTGTTAAGGGTAAACTCAGACCAAGGTTTATAGGACCTTATGAGATTTTGGAGAAAATAGGACCTGTTGCTTATAGATTGGCCTTACCGCCAAATCTAGGAAGTGTCCATAACGTGTTTCACGTATCCCAATTACGAAAGTATGTCTTTGACCTTAAGCACGTAATTAACCAGCAAGACGTTTTTCTTGAGTCCGACTAAAGTTATGAAGAAAAACTATTATCGATCTTGGATCGAAAAGAGCAAGAATTAAGAAATAAGTCGATACCTTTGGTTAAAGTGCTATAGAATCACCACGGGCAAGAAGAAGCCACGTGGAAACTCGAAGAAAAGATGAAAGAGAAATACCCTTACCTATTTGAAGAAGGTATGCAAATTTGGGGATGAAATTTCTGGTTAGAGGGGTAGGATGTAATACCCCAGATATTTCTTTCGTCGCTAAAATAAAAATTTAACTATTAATTAAGATTTGCACGCCTAAGTTAAGGATTTTTAATTCTAAGACTAACGGTGAAATCCGTTTCTGAAAATAAATTACAGAAGTTGGTTGAACGACTACTGTATTAGGATTTTCGCGTCCGATAGAATTTTCGTTCGAAAGCTCAGATCGAAAAACCGTCTGACTTTACATTCACTTTTTCTGCAATACGAGTCTTCTGGAGAAAGTCACTTTTTATTATTTTTTCGGGCGAAATTTGGACTATCTTGTCCCGACTTTTCTTCGAATTTCGGAAATCGAATTATGCTTTCCAAGTAAGTAAATTATTTCTAATCTAATGGTCGAATTAGATTTCGTTAAAAACATAACCGTCTAAGAAAATAATTAATCGATTTATATACGCAGTGTTAGATCCGTATACGAGATATTTTCGACTAAAAATCCCCCCTAAACCGCCATATATGGTGAGTCATCCCTTGTTAGATTTTATTTCACTTTATGGTATAATTATCATAACACCTCACCTCATTTCTCTCTTCTCTCTCCCTCAATTGCCGCCTCCTCTCTCTCTTCTCTCTCTCTTCCACCATTTTTGATCTTCTTCAAGCTTTCAAGCTCCACAATTTGTTCATCATCCAATCGATTCCCAAACCGAGTTCATAATAGTTAAGGTAAGAGCTTCCTCTATAGTTTGAACCGAACAAAATTCATCCTTCAATCTTGTAATTTTTGAAAATTTCATGAGGATATAGTATGATGTTCTAAGTTTAATTCATGTTATTTCATGCCTAAGATTGGATTTCTATGGTTGGAATTAAGTGGAAATCATCCTCCCTAATTATTCTCTAATGACCGAAAATTATGACAATTATGTAAGTGAAGTTTAAGTTTGATTTTGGATGATTGATTTGTGGATTAGTACTCTATGGATTGGTAGATGGTTGGATGAATTTATAGGAATTTTTCTAAAAATAGAAACCAAGTTGTAAGAGAGAAAGAAGTAAGTAGTTGGATGAGAATTTGTAATGATTTAGATGATCTAATATGATTTATGAGATGTAGTAAGTATGTAGTTCATCATATAATTTAATTAGAATTTTCTAGAAATAAAATAAAAATCGTAAGAGACGAAGAATCGACGATAAGTTAAGATTCGATAATGATATAAGTATATGATTTTCATATTAATTGATCTTAGTAGTTGTTGTTCATAATTGGAAAGTTTGAGCGAATTCGGAGAATATTGAATTTTTAGTAAGAGATAAAGAATCGTCGATAAGTTTAATATGGATAATGATATAGGTTTATGGTTTGAATATTTGCTAATCTTAGTAGTTCATGAACGTAATTGGAAAATTTGAACGAATTCTAAGAAAGTCGAGTTTTAAGTAAGAGACGAGTAATCGAGTTTAATTGTCGATAGGGAAGTCAAATGAGGAAACTAATTTGATATTAGTGTTTAATGTTGGTAAATAAACAAGATCGTAGTTGGTGATGATTTCATATAAGTATGAATATAGAAGTTAAATAATTGAATCGAATTTGAAATGGAATTTGGTTTAGTAATCGGATAGTTGAAAAAGACGAGGAAGTGCTCATCGTTTTGTTAATCAAGAGACGTGAAGGTATTCTCGATAAAGAAATGTGTGTCATGACTGTAAAATGATAGTAATTTCGTGAGCATAAAGGTTGTATAGCATTGATCGAACCTAGGGAATTGTGCGTTGAGTTTTATCAAGCATTAGGGTTAACTCGGACTGTTTTGCGATCCTTTACGGAAACTGTCATAACTTTCTGCTCGCTTAACAAAATCAAGATCCATAAATTGTACAATAAACACTCCGTAGCTTTCTTTTGGTACCAAAATCATCCCCTGTTTCACAGAATTCTGTTCTGTATGAACTCCAGAACTACTGTATTGTGCAGAAATGTTCAAAAACCTATTTTCTTAAGACGAATTTTTTTTTAACTTAGTTCTTTGAGAACTTCTAAGTCGTTATAAGTTATCAACTTCCGTTATTAACTGACGTAAGTATCAAGTAAAGGAACCAGTTAGTTCAAAAGAGATATGTTCGAGATGATCAAAAGAATTTAGTTAAAGTGCAAAGGCCTAAAAGTATTAACCGAATTCAATTTCTTTTCTTTTTATTGTTGCGACCAAGTACTAAAGTTGATTTATTTGCGATAAAAGGAGGAAGTCGAGGTCAAAGATAGGACGGAAGGCCAAAGACGGAAGCTCGTGTTTTAGTTCTGTAATCACCTAAGGTGGGCTTTTCTATATATCGAATCAAATGAGCGATGCTCGAAAATGTTTACTTATCGCTTTATAACTGTGTTTTAAAGTGATTATCATGGCATGAAAATACTTTGTTTTATGTGAGTTCTCTTGTGCCTTTCTGAGTTAGCCAAATGGGGTCTAACTAATCGATCGGACCGCTGAGTTAACTGAAAGGGTTTTCCAGAGTTTAGTGTACACGGTAGCCGGTGTGTGTGGTACTCTATGGAGGGGTAGCCCACCACGGTGAATAGAACGTGCGCGGAAGAAGTTAACTCTTCTCCGGCGTTGAAATTGAAGTTGGGCAAGTTTGAACGTAACATCTTTAAAAGCTTGGCCAAGCTATATTTGAAAAGTGAAAGAAAATGTTTAGTAGGCACGGGCATTTGATGAAAAACCCCGATGCGCTATTTATCGAGATGCCTGATTAATCTATACTTTATGATATGTTTTCGGCAATGTGCCCACTAAGTATGTTTATACTTAGCCCTGCACATGTTTTATAAAATGTGCAGGTTGAGTAACGGGAGCGGCGGAGGTTGAGTAGAAGGTTGTGAATAGAGAAGTACAGTAGTGTTCTAGTTCTACGTTTTCCGCTGCCAAACTCTTTTTGTGTCAATGTATATCTTTTTGTCTAAGTCCCGTACTTGAACTTAGTTTCTTTTAAGAACAACTCTGTCGAGCGATCCTTTGAGGTCGACTCTTTTTCTTTTTAATAAAGTCTGTTTATAGATATCAGTTGTTGTTTAATTATTTTATCCCCCTTCTTCCCCGCTTATTTAATCCAACCCCTAGTCGCACCCCAGCTTTGCCGTCCCTCGGGATTTGGGGCTGTGTCACTTCATCTCATTCCTCTATAAATTCGAGTATTCAATTCGAATTCATAAAATTATTCAAGTATTCGAATTCTGATCACATTTAAGATTCGACCATGATTCAAATTTGATTCGGTTCGATAAATAGCTTACACAATTAGATCCAATTAGAATGATATTCGATTTGATTCGGTTTGTTTGCACCCCTACTCAAGAGTGATCCCAAGAACTGCGGTGAATTAGTCTGCGAAAACAATATCACCTCCACCTACCTCAACTCTTACAAATACTACGTCAAAGCAATCAACTACAGCAACAACGACAACTATGACACCTCCACCATCAGGCTGGTTGTTGCTTCCATGCATAAACAATGATGACAACTCCTCTTTTCCCACATTTTCTACATATGCCAATAATTTCATCTGAGACGATCCTTGAAAAACATTAGCCATCTTAATTTCTTATGTTGCCAACATCCGTTGAAGAACACTTCCCTCTTCACTGAGGTTACAGATCGTGCCTCCAATAATGGATATTGTCACAAGATTTTCTTCGTCTATGAATTTTTCGCCTTGTGCCGGCGTCGAGCTTGCACAACCCGACCAGCCTTTCGTCCTCACCAACACTTAACCCTTGTGTTTGTGTGAAGTGTGTGTCAATTTACAGCAGAAAAAACATCGACACAATCATAATTTTACGGGACAACACACTCTCAACCCTTGCATTAATCATCAAAACATACAAAGAAAACGTTGAGGATGCACACAACGACGGACATTCTGTAGTGAAGCTCCCAATGACGCTCACAGCATAGTGTTGCTCACTCAGACCCTACTCACAAGTCCCAGCATCTCACAGCCCTCACCCGTGCCAACCCACATAGCCGACACTTACAAAGTTCAGCCATCAAGGCCGACTCTCTCTATTTTCGGAGATGGCTCCTAAAGCCTCCTCCCTCATATTCTCATGTTTCAGCTCCCAAAGCCTACTCCCTCTTCTTTTCTATCCTATAGCTCCATGCCAAATTACAACATATAAACGTGAAGGACATCCCATTCACTAGAAAAACCAAATTCTAGGCTACAATAACCGCCTTGGCAGTTTTTGGCTCCACTAACTCGAATCAGCCAATCAAGACGTGGGCAGTTAGCACTAAGCAACCGCCATATGCCACTCCCTCGCATCAGCTATGCATCGAATCCCAGCAAGCTCATTTAATAACCTCCATCTTTGTGACCATCGGATTCGGCCAAGGCTGGAAGCGCATTACCCGTGCTAGCATGTGTCAGCCCCCAGCATCGGAGCCTGCCCACAAATCCTCCGTGTCTCCATCCATCTCGTGTCATCGGCCCATGACTTTGCAACATCAAACAACTCCATGCCATCCTCGCACAATCCTGAGCAAGACTCGCTCATACTTGAGCTTTTCTCGTTCATTGTCGAGTTCTCTCACACGCCCCCAAGCCACGACTTGCCTCAGCCCTCGTCCGACCCGCACATCAATCTCCCAACACATCGAACATGCATAACTCATGCCCGACTAGGATTCACCATCTTACGGTTGTGCTAACATAGCACCAAGCCACAAACCGAGCCAACAACCTAGCCTATGACACAGAAGATCACCACCATAATGATCATTTTCCCTATTGATGTTAAGTACTCATTGATTTAGCTCATACCGGCACCAAATATCCAATGGGTTGTGCACCACACGTTTTCCTCCAAGCCTTTGCTCTGTGCCAGACTTGAATTCCCGACATATCTTGACTCCAAATCATTCCTCGAACACTTAGAACTAGCTTCTCATCCGGCCCAAGTGATTTGGCTCCGTGCCAAACTTTGGACTCCTGATGTGCCCCGACACCTTGTAACGATACCTCTCACTGCCGACATGCTTGGCACTGCACACCGAGCCACTCGATGTACCACTTACTCAGCACGTCTCGTGCCAACTCTTAGGGACATAACAAACCTCCCCCACCAAACCTTAACGACGTCCTCATTGTTGCTGGAAAAAGCCTCCCTATCGAATTGTACAAAACAACTTATCAAGTACCACACTTGATCTCCAACACACAGCTACAACTTGCCTCGAGTCTTCCTTGCTCCAAGTCTACCAATCCGTCTCTTTTCTAGGCAACACAACATTTTTCACAAAACACCCAATCCCATACTTGCGTATTTTGCTTGAGGCTCACGAAAAATGATCCCATAACTCGTATCTCGTTCACTAAAATTCACGACACCTCCAAACCTTCCCACAACCAGCATCACCTCGACAATAACTCCTGGGGCCTGTGGGTCAATTCCACAGTTCCATGATCACCTCGACCGCAACTCGACCAGATTTTGCTCAACATTCAAAATTTGTGTGAACCAACAACACCACGTCCATCTTTATGATTGACACTCCTTCAGAACCCGATGCAACCACCACGTCCATCGCTCCTACTTGCCATTATTTCTTTCGACATTCGGCCTGCATTACACGAAACAACAAATGCATCACGATCTATGCACCAACGTTGCACCGATCGTCAATAGAAATTTGGAACAACAATAACAAGTTAGATATGTCATTATCTAGGCACCCTCATTGAACCCATCGCCTACATAAACACTCACTACCATCTCTGACCCATCACGAACTAGGCACCATCATGTAGGCCATCGCCGACAGAATCCAATGCAACATCTTAAACGTATCATCCTTTCCTTCGAAAACTCATTCTGATCTACCCCCATGCGATGCCAACAAGAGCAGCATCACTAGCCATGCACCAAATTCTCTCCCAACATGTCCGCATTATTTTTTATCAGCACCATGTGACAACGACGGAACAATATCACCGGCCACATACCAGATTCTCTCCTGGCATGCCCGCATCCACTCTCGATCCCAAATTTCATACAGGGTCTTCCAACTAGGCAGGGAACGCATTTCTCACCGAATAGATCCACCATTTTTTCACGATCTCTGCAACAACGCCCATGAACATGGAACAACGGACCTGCCAACACTACGAACCACTGTTTCCAAAATCAACACCTACACGGCACAATGCGGCACTCTAGATAGTAGCACCACCGTAGAAACGTCTCCCCATGGATATTTCGGAACCTGGCTCTGATACCAAATTGTCACAAGGTTTTCTTCGTCTATGAATTTTTTGCCTTGTGCCGGTGTTGACCTTGCACAACCCGACCAGCCCTTCGTCCTTGATGAGCCCAAATTTTGAGCTCTTTTCGAGTCTTGTTATAGGTCTAGATCGAGTCATTTTGTGTCTTTTTGTGTATCTTTAGTGTCTGGAAGGACACATTGTGAAGGCAGGGACGAATAGGACAACCAATGATGAAAAATAGGAGAAAAGGGCAAGATATGACCATATTCCGCGAGAGAGGTCTGGGCACAGATATAATGCACTTTGGGCAAGGAAATGGAGCTTGCAGCTTGGGTAATGAAGCTCACATTCAACACTAAAGTTGTTCCGCTTCACAACCTGACCAAATCAAGTACCACGCGGGATGAGGCCATTGGGCAAGGAGAGACGTGAAGAACGCAAGGCGCAAGGCAGAGCAGAGAAGAAGAAGTACACATCTTGGGCACGGAGGCGTATGAAGTCAAGCATTTATGAAATAAGAGTGCGGGGCAAGAAATAGATCGACCAAAGAGGAAGAGTGGGGAGAAAGTAAGAGATCAACCTTATCGAAGTAGCCGAAAAGGATGGAATTATTTCCTTCCTTATCCATGAAGATTCGTCCAAATCAAATCTGTTAAATTAGGAAAGTCTCTTGGTCAACAGAAGCTGCTAGAAGACAGCTAGCAGACAGCTCGCCCAACCCTAACTGCCAACGGACTTACCTAATGGGCTTAGCCTCCAAGACCCACGAATTTCACCTCTATAAATACTCCTAGATAGCAATCCAGATGTATCTTTGGAATATCTTTCAATCTTTAGAATCTTTTGCTCTTGTAATACTTAGTCTAGGGTTTACTTTATAGTTTTCAAGAGTTTGCCCCTTTGGGGGCAAACGATCTTTGTACTTTGTTTCCAACAATGTTGGTGTCGTTCAGTTTTATTTTAATTCAAGTACTTTTTCTATTTCGTTCTTTCTTTTTTTGTTATTTGTTTTATGCCTAGGTAGTTATACGAATCTGTGCTTGGGCAAGACGATGCTGCATAGGCATTAAATCTGGATGTTGAATCGGGCAAAAGGGAATGTTGTATATATGTGTGTTCCCGAGACATTGGGCAATGATTTCAAAGAAGTTCGGTGGCTACGGGTAACTCGGAAGGCCAACGAACCCTGGGCACATACGGATTCCTACATCGCAGGAGGGTTATCAAGTACTGGTCGTGATTGCCTTACGTTCCTTGAGAGCGGCAAGAACGGTTTGTATGTCTTGGCCTAGACCTGCAAAGATGTGTCAATGCTGGAGTAAGTCGGACGGAGATCCTCGATATCTCATGGTGTGATACCCCGAGCTTTTATATCTTTAGAGAGCGTATAAACTAATCGAGAAAGTTAAAAGATGAGATTTGTGGAATAAAAATTTTCTTTTCTAAATGAAGAGAAATGAGTAAAACGTCTGGAATGCTTTGTGTGTTTTGTGTGAATTTATCTGTTCAATTTCTTGAAATGATAATGTGACGTTTATGTTGAGTTTATTTATATGAGAATGAGTACAAGATTAATTTCCAGAAAAACCCTGAAAAGTTTGTTAAATTGAAAAAGAATAATGTTGATCGCCGAGAAATTTCTTTGCACCGATGAACTTAGAATAGAGTTGAATTAAGATCTTTGAACCTAGAATTTCTTCTAAGGTCATTGAGATAAGGTGAGAGCTTATCCGAGATAAATTGAGAAGAGTTACGAGGATTTATCCTTCAAAGGATTAATAAGCGAATTAAAAAGCCGACTAATTTCTTTTAAGATTTAAAAGACTAAATGATCGGAATTGTTAATCTTTTAATAAAATGTGAATAAGGTTTGAGATGTTTTAGTGTCGGAAATGAGACGAGGAGAGATTAAACCCGTTTATAGCATAAGTGTAATAATACGGATCGTTTTATCCGGAAAACCTTTACGACCGAGTAATTAATATCCGTAACGACACAACGAGGACAAGTGTTGTCACTCTCTCCCTCTCACGCCACCTCACTACCTCTCTCTCATCTCTCTCCAATTTCCCATGCAATTTAATCATTATGTCTCACCACAATCTTAACAAAAGATTGCATGCAATAGCAATCACATCAACTCTTAATCAATACCAAGTTCCAATACTAATTGCAATGATGTTTATTCCCTTTGTTGGACAAATGCATGCACTCTTCCCTCTCTCTTTCGATATCTCTCTATGATTCAAAGAGAAAGAAATTCATTTCATTCATTCATCTACATCTAACACCAAAAAGAAGAAAACAAAACTCTCTCTCTCCCTACTCTCCCTCACTCTCGGCAAACACACACACACCACACATACATTTGATTTTCTTCCATGCAAGCCTAGTATTCAAGCTTAACATCCATGGAAATGAAGTGAAGATCATCATCCTCCATCTATTTCATCTATACCTTCAAGAAAAAGGTAAAAATTCATCAAGTTCTTGAATTCAAATTCAATAATCATCCCCCATTTTTCTTCATTTTTGGCTCTTAAGCCCTAAAGAAATGGATGATTAATTATTGTGTTATTCTTTTCTTTGAGGATTCAAGGATAGCTCTTCCATAATATTCAAGCTCAAGTTTGAAGCCCTATCCCCTTCGATTCGATACCAAGAAGCCAAGAGAGGAGATCCGTTTTTAATTTTCAAGTATGATAATTCATTTGATTAATTGTATATATGTATATCTCTAAGCTCTAAAAGAAAGAAAACATACATGCATGGTATTTAATTATGTTTAGGCAAACTTAGGCTATCGATGTGAGAATTAAGTGAGAAGAAATCGTTAGAAGAATCGAACACTAGGATTTAATCGGTGAATTAAGAGAAGAAAAAAAATTAAATCCCGAAAAAAATGGTTAATACATAAAATAATAGAGAAAAATAGGAAAATGTGAATTTCTTGAGTTATTGTTATTTTGATACTTGATTTATGATTTTATTCATGTTGTGAATGAATATATATGCATGAAAAATTGAAAAATAAAATGCCCTAAAAAGGGTGTAAATGCCGTGTGTTTTGAGAAGGAAAGAAGAAATTATTTTGTTAATTTTGTTGATGATTTGAGTGATGTTTTGATCATGAAATTATTATGTGATATGTTGATGTAATCACATATGTTGTTAAGTATAAGAAAAACAAGTTGCATGTTAAGTTTTTGAAGGAAACAATTTGTGATAATATAGAAGATTTGATGTTTTGATGATAGATTGTGTATTAAAATGTTAGTTGAATCTTAGATGGAAATAAGATCTTTTTTATCAAAAAGAATGAAGTTAAAAAGCTATTGAAAAGTTAAGAATTGAAAAATGCATAAAAAGATATAGCTAATAAGTGTTCTTGTAATAAAACTTGAAGATTTGAATTTTTAATAAACTAAATCAAAAAGAAAATTTTGTTTTAACTAATAAGATAAACTAGTTTTTATAAAAATATTTATTGAATAATAAAGGAAATTGTTAAGTAAGAAGTTAGTTTTAAGTTAAGGACAAAGAAGAAGAATGTAAATAAATAAACAAGAAGTCGACCGAGTTAAAAAGGATTATTTAATAAGAAATGAAAAGAAGTTTTAGTTAAATCGAGAAGAAGATGCTAGACGAGTTAAGTTAAATACTCGTATAGTTTAACCAAAATAATAATGGAATAAAGTTCAAGTAATGGTTTTGAAAGAAATTAATTAAAGTTATTATTTAAGTAACTTGTTTTCAAACCGTGCGAATTAAAAATAAACCGAGTTAATAATTAGAAAAATAATAGTCGAGTTAAGAAATGAGAGTCGAGTTAGAAATGGAAAGGAAATTCCAATTTTGTAAGAGTAGATTAATAATTAAAAAGAATTTGTATTAATTGAGTAAAAGTTTGTAAAATACTTCATAAGATAACGAAATTAGAAACAACCGTTGTCTATAAACCGAGAAAAGATAAAGTATGTTGTTTGAGTTTTATGAAAAGAAATGCATAATCGAATTAAGTTCTAATGTATAATTGAATAAATGTTAATGTGTCTTGAAATGTGTTTGATTTATTTGGATTTATTATGTAATTGAATAAGTGTTTAAGTGCGTGATATTAATTATGATGTGAAGAATTACTAAATTATCTGTATGCAAGATGATTGAGCTATTGATTTGTTAAATCGAGAATTGATTAAGTCTTTGAAAGAAACTCAAGTAATGGAATGTAGATAGACAACGTTTCATATTTAAAGCAAGAAGTGTTAAGACGTTGGTTTGTAATATTAACCAATCATCAAGTAGAGTTAATGGTTTAAAGTCGAGAACGCGAGATCCTTTAGAAAAGTTAAAGCGTAGCGAGAATCGACTCAAGTAGAAGTCCTTCAGTTGAGTCCAACGCCTTTTCGTCCGTCTTTGCATATCTTATTTTCTTTATCGATGTCGAACTGTGAAGGATCGAGCCGGACGGATCGTTAAGCAAGGACAAATAGCCCTTAAACTGCCTAGCTAGAATCTTCGGAAGTCAGGTGGGCTAGTCTAAACCAAAACTGCCGATGAATATATTTATGCTATTGAGTATTATTACTATGATTTTTAAATGCGATTGACTTGCCGTTTTCATTGAAGTTTTGTATGTGTTATCATCTGTTTAGTTGAGATGTTATTATTCTGTGAAAGGCAGGAAAGCCACGTGTGGTATGTTAAATGTTGAGGTGACTGTGAGCCTTGCTTCGGTTAGGCCGCTCACAGTGTTCGAGAAGGAGGCCTACTTCTCGGCACAGTAAGATTAATTGTGACAGATGATGCATACTATTGATATATGTTATGTTTGACTGCGCAGTCTGTTTAAAAAGAAAATATTTTTAACATGCACAAGTAAAACTGTTTTAAGTTGTTTAAATACTTGTGATGTTCGGCAAGGCAAGTTCAATGGTTATAGCTTTTAAAAGCATCTTTATCCAAATGTTTTGGCTTGTGTTCACTGAGTACGAAGTACTCAGCCCTGCGTGTATTTCTAAACGTGCAGGTTGACTGGATGGCGATGGCATGGACGCTTGGTGGTGTGGTGTTTCTTTTGGTTGAGTCGAGTCGAATGTCGGACTGGCATTTGCATGTCTTCATACGTGCAAATGTTGGGTTTTGATGCAAGTTTCCGCTGCAACTCTTTTGAACTGATGTCTGTTGATACACTTTGATACCTATTTTGCTTCCGAGCGTTGGGCTCGTTGACTTTAAATGTTTTGCTGAATCTAGTTCTCATTGACTTGATATACTTTTTGTATTCTCGTATTTGTTGAAATCTTATCCCCGTCAGCATGAAATACTTATCATATTCTTGTTATATGAGATTTTGAAATGCTCGGTTAATACTTCATTATGTTTTTGAAAACCTTATTCGATTGCCTTGCTCTTCATTAATGTTTTCCCCGAGCATGTTCCCCTTATTTGAGTTGATTGTTAGTTGATTAGGTTGTGTTATTGTTCGTAAGTCGCACCTCGAGAGTCGGGGTGTGACACATGGTGCCGAAGTGGGCCCATCTTGAACCAAATGCTGCTTGACCAACATGCGCCTTATAAAGTGTTATGCTGGGGACTTTTGGGCAAGCAAGAGGATTGGCTAGGGTGTCCCTGTCAAGACCTAAACTTAAGGATGGATCTGGGCGGGCTATGTAGTGTACGTGGCGGCGTGACAATGAGGACCATGCATAGCTTTAGCCTATAACCACTGACATGCATACGCACCATATATCCTTGCATCGATGAAGACGTCTTGTTTATGTAGATTGACTCAACACCCAAATGCAGGTTTGTCTTTATCTTTAATTTTGTTTATCTTTTAGTTTAACTTTTATTTTCCTGTTTGGCCAAGATTTGTCTATGCAGTGCCCAAACCATTAGTGACACCCTGACCAAGAGAAAGCTACACCAACTCCTCGTGGGATCGACCCCATACTTATCGCTAACTGTTCTTAGTTATGGGCATAGAAAAATTATAAATGTATTTTGCACGTGACTCAAACGACGGTCACGTCTTGGCACCGTTGCTGGAGAGTTGTGTTTCTAGTAGTTTTCTCTTTTGTTTACTTGTTTAGTTCTTTTTGTTTGTATCGCCCCAACCATGCAGGAAAATTTGGTGAGTGACAACTCTTAGACCGATGGACGAATGCTTGGCTAAGGAGGACATGAACAATTGGGCAAGACAAGTAGACAATGACCTAACTGGAAGTTGATGGATGACATTGTCTGAAGGCCTACTATGGGCTTGACGAGGATGAAAAGGTGGAGTTCTTCAAACTCCAAGTACCCAATCGACAACCAGGTGAAGGAGGCCACGTCGTTCCCACGACGTAAACAAAGGCGCATTCCAGGAGGCAACCTGGTATCTATCCTTTTTTGTTTTATTTTCTTTTTATTTTAGTTTAAACCCTAGGTTAGGTAGTATTTTTCGCAAAGGTATAGTTTGTTCATGACGTGCAGGAGCTTGGGCACGGAAGCAAGGACATGATAAAATTCAAAAGCGAAGGTATGACCACAACTAAGGCTTTCTCTACCCGAATCTTTGGGCAAGAGGGGTCTGTTATCCTTGAGTTGGAAAGCATCCAAGTCAGCCAGCTTGAGCGAGTTGGAGGAGGCTACTGTCTCACACAATAAAGTGTTGCTGAGGATGTCCCTTGCCCAATTAGTTAAAGAAGAAGAAGCTATTTGACGAGTGAATCAAGATGAGGAAGGCAATCCATTCAACTAGCGCCTTAGAAAGCATGAGGTGCTTGCAAAACTTCTTTTCCAGAATCATCAACGGTGGGCAAGATGTACACTTGCCATGCCCGAGTAACAGGGAGTTGTAAACCCTTGAGCTTGACCAGACTGGACGAAAAAGCCACTGCAGGATGCATGGAGACCTTCAAAGCTTGCCCAAACTTCCCATAATGAACACGCCAAAGCAAGGTGCCATGTTATACCTCCTTAATTGTTTCCTCCGAGTTTTGTGGTTATGTTTAGTTTTAGGTTTTTGAGATTGTAGTCGAGTAGGTCCTCTTATTGACACACTTTGCCCAAAGCAAAGTGTGTGGGTAGGAAGACCATTGTTTTTTGTTAGTTTTTCTTTTCTTTTTAGTTGTTGAGTCGGCCCTTTCATTGACCAATTTGCCTAAAGCAAAGTGTGTGGGTGATAGGACCTTTGATGTTGAGTCGGCCCTTTCATTGACCAATTTTTCTTTTTGAGTCAGTTTGCTTTAACCCTTTTTTGCTTGCCCACTTTGCCCAAAGCAAAGTGTGTGGGTGGAAAGGGGTGTCTTTTTGGTCAGTCCGTCTGCATGATTTGATTATTGGGTCTATATAAGCATGATAGATTTCTATGTCCTTATTTGCGCAAGTAGTTAATTATTCAGTTTGAGCATTATTGTATGTAGATAAGTATGACGGATGAACTTTGAGCATGCCCTGTGAGGTTTTGAGCTTTATTTGTTGTTACATGCCCAAATGCAGCTTTTCTTTTCTTGAGTGAGTTAACATCTTTGATTTTGGTTTATGCGAGAACTTGCCTGCACTCTGCTTTGAAATTCTAATAACTTGATTTATGTACTTAGATGACTTAGGCATTTTCTTTCATACAGCCCACTAAGCCTAAAAAGCCTACCCTACTATTATCCTTTGATGAGCCCCTTTGAGCCTTAAATTTTCTTTGATTTTACTCAAAATAAATTGCCCTTGATACACATATCCATACCCGGTCATAAGGACTCAAGAACGATACATAAGAGAGACGAGAAAATAGTAGTAGCCTGAACTTGGGCAAGACACTTAGATCTGAATTTAAGGCAACCAAATTGCCCATCCTGAGAAGAAGTGTTAGAGAAAAAAATAAATGACTTAAAAAAAAAAAAAAAGGAAAAAAGAGGAAAAAAAAAAAAAAGGAAAAAAAATATTGAAAAAAAAGTCCTAATTTGAATTTTGTGCTAAGGCCCGATAGCAAAGGCAAGAAAATCTAAAGATGTGAGCAACGTATCGCTCAATCATAAGTTCAAGAGAAATGGGCAACGTGTCGCCCAATCATGAGTCCAATTGATCTTAGCCTCGATCCATATGTTCCCACCTATGCCTAAAGCCACGTTACAACCCTTAAAAGACCTAATGATATGTACAAAAAATTTTGTCTAAGGGGTGGAGATGATAGAGGGCAGGCAAGCCTATTGCGTGACCAAGTTGAATTTGTCTTGAGCGTAAACACTAAACCTATACACAAGAGAGATGAGTGTTGGTGAGGAGAACCTTTAATGCTCAATTGTTCAATCTTGATTTGTCTGATGGTCAATGCATGAATTGTTTGAATTAATTACTTGCTTATTTTTCGTTGAGATTTATCTTACCAAATATGACCCATTATTCTTCCATGCTGACTTTATCTTTTGTCTTAAGTCTTTTCTTTCTTTTTTTCGGGCAAGTTGTACTTGCATGCTTGAGGGCAAGCATGATTCAAGTGTGTGGGTATGACGAGCCCAAATTTTGAGCTCTTTTCAAGTCTTGTTATAGGTCTAGATCGAGTCGTTTTGTGTCTTTTTGTGTATCTTTAGTGTCTGGGAGGACACATTGTGAAGGCAGGGACGAATAGGGCAACCAATGATGAAAAACAGGAGAGAAGGGCAAGATATGACCATATTCCACGAGAGTGGTCTGGGCACAGATATAATGCACTTTGGGCAAGGAAATGGAGCTTGCAGCTTGGGCAATGAAGCGCACATTCAACACTAAAGTTGTTCTGCTTCACAACCTGACCAAATCAAGTACCGCGCGGGATGAGGCCATTGGGCAAGGAGAGACGTGATGAAGGCAAAGCGCAAGGCAGAGCAGAGAAGAAGTCAAGCATTTACGAAATAAGAGTACGGGGCAAAAAATAGATCGACCAAAGAGAAAGAGTGGGGAGCAAGTAAGAGATCAACCATATCCAAGTAGCCGAAAAAGGATGGAATTATTTCCTTCCTTATCCATGAAGATTCGTCCAAATCAAATCTGCTAAATAAGGAAAGTCTCTTGGTCAACAGAAGCTGCTAGAAGATAGCTGGCAGATAGCTCGCCCAACCCTAACTGCCAACCGACTTACCTAATGGGCTTAGCCTCCAAGACCGACGAATTTCACATCTATAAATGCTCCTAGATAGCAATCCAGATGTATCTTTGGAATATCTTTCAATCTTTAGAATCTTTTGCTCTTGTAATACTTAGTCTAGGGTTTACTTTATAGTTTTCGAGAGTTTGCCCCTTTGGGGGCAAACGATCTTTGTACTTTGTTTTCGACGATGTTGATGTCGTTCGGCTTTATTTTAATTCAAGTACTTTTTCTATTTCGTTTTTTCTTTTCTTGTTCTTTATTTTATGCCTAGGTAGTTATACGAATCTGTGCTTGGGCAAGACGATGTTGCATAGGCATTAAATCTGGATGTTGAATCGGGCAAAGGGGAAAGTTGTATATCTGTGTGTTCCCGAGAAATTGGGCAATGATTTCAAAGAAGATCGGTGGCTACGGGTAACTCGGAAGGCCAACGAGCCCTGAGCATATACGGATTCCTACATCGGATGAGGATTATCTAGTGTTGGTCATGCTTGCCTTACGTTCCTTGAGAGCGGCAAGAACGGGTTGTATGTCTTGGCCTAGACCTGCAAAGATGTGTAAATGCTAGAGTAAGTCGGACGAAGATCCTCGATATCTCATGGTGCCGGAGTGGGCCCATCTAGAACCAAATACTGCTTGACCAACATGCGCCTTATAAAGTGTTATGTTGGGGACTTTTGGGCAAGCAAAAGGATTGGCTAGGGTGTCCCTGTCAAGACCTAAACTTAAGGATGGAGCTGGGAGGGCTATGTAGCGTACGTGGCGGCGTGACAATGGGGACCATGCATAGCTTTAGCCTATAACCACTGACCCGCATACGCACCATATATCATTGCATCGATAAAGACGTCTTGTTTATGTAGATTGACTCAACACCCAAATGCAGGTTTGTCTTTATGTTTTATTTTGTTTATCTTTTAGTTTAACTTTTATTTTCCTGTTTGGCCAAGATGTGTCTGTGCAGAGCCCAAACCATTAGTGACACCCTGACCAAGAGAAAGCTACACCAACTTCTTGTGGGATCGACCCTCTACTTACCGCTAACTGTTCTTAGCTGTGGGCATAGGAAAATTATAAATATATTTGCACGTGACTCAAACGACGGTCACGTCAGTCGTCACCAACACTCAACCCTCATGTTTATGTGAAGTGTGTGTCAATGTGCAACGGAAAGAAACATCGACATAATTATAATTTTACAGGACAACTCACTCCCAACCCTTGCATTAATCATCAAAACATACAAAGAAACGTTTAGGCTGCAGACAACGACGGACATTCCATTGTGCATCTCCCAACGGCACTTGCAGCATAGTGCTGCTCGCTCAGACCCTACTCACGAGTCTCGGCATCTCACAACCATCACCCTTGCCGACCCACATAACCGACACTTACAAATTTCATCCACCACGGCTGATTCTCTCAATTTTCAGAGATAGCTCCCAAAGCCTCTTCCCTCATATTCTCATGTTTCGGCTCCCAAAAACTACTCCTTCTTGTCTTCTATCATATGGCTCCATGCCAAATTACATATAAACGTGAAGGACATCCCCTTTCACTAGGAAAACTGAACTCTAGGCTACAATAACCATCGTGGCAGTTTTTGGCTCCACTAACTCAAATTAGCCAATCAGGACATGGGCAGTTGGCACCGACCAACCGCCACACACCACTCTCTCGCATCAGCCATGCATCGAATCCCAGCAGGCTCATATAATTGCCTCCGTCTTTATAACCATTCGATTCAGCCAAGGTTGGGCGTGTATCACCTGTGCCAGCATGTGTCGACCCGGGGCACCAGGGCCTGCCCAGAAATCCTCCGTGTCTCGATCTATCTCGTGTCATCAACCCTCGACTTTGCAACATCGAACAACTCTGTGCCATCCTTGCACATTCTCGAGCAAGACTCGCCAGTACCTGAGTTCTTGTCGTCCATTGTCGAGTTCTCTCACTTGCCCCCAAGCCACAATTTGCCTCAGCCCTCGTCTAACCGGCACATCGAACATTCCTAACTTGTGCCCAAATAGGATTCACCATCTTTTGCTTGTGCTAACATAGAACCAAGCCCATGAACTGAGCTAATAACCTAGCCCACGACACGAGACATCACGACCACAATGAACTTTTCCCCTATAGATGTTAACTCACTAATTTGACTCATACCAGCACCAAATACCCAATAGGTTGTGCACCAACACGTTTTGCTCTAAGCCTTTGCTCCGTGCCAAACTTAAATTCCTAACGTGTCTTGACCCCAAATCATCTCTCGAACACTAAGAACTAGCTTCTTATCCGGCCTATGTTATTTGGCTCCATGCCAACTTCGGACTCCCGACGTGCCCCGACATCTTGTCACGACACTGCTCACCGCCGGCATGTTTGGCACTGCACACTGAACCACCCAACGTGCCACTAACTCGGCACGTTGATGGTGCCGAATTTGTCTTCGGGAACTCGGAAGCATTAAAATACAATTTGTATTTCCTGATGCCCACCACTTGATACTGAAAGGGTAAGTATTCCAGGTCGGACCAAAGGGAGGTAGGCTGTGAAGACCTCAGTGTCACTGGACAAGAGTTGGGTTATGTTTGGGGACATTCTCAAACATAAACTAGAAGTAAAGACTAAAATAAAACACGAAATAAATAAAATATTGATGGCATGCTTGAGTCGGTCTTGACTTGGTTCGATGTATGTGTGTGTGCGGTTGGATCGCTGGCCCTCAAATAGTCACTGTGTGGGCACTTCTTTTGGTTATAGGGTCTCGACATTCACCCCCTTTTACGGTCGCCATGTCACGCACGTGAGCGTTTTGACCCCAGAATTAGCTCGCATCTGAAAGTCATCAATTGAGCCCTCTGCATCAGCAGCCTTTGGATCTAGAAGGACCAAGATGGCTAAAAGCATGGCTTGCGCCATACACCACTCTCCAGCGCCCGCAACACGATTGGAGGTGAGGGGAACCCCTACACCTTTGCCTAGTATTGTGAGGGATTTCACCTCCGCCGCTTCTCCATTGGCCACCGCAGGATTTGTGGAGGCTCCACCACTTTGGAATCAAGCCCTGCGCATCTGTAACAGGTCCAGTAGCTTTCCGACAAGCTTTTGGCCTCACCTTTCTCACACACAACACTCACATCTCACCGCATCTCAACCAACCCAAATACAAATAACATAGCTAGACATGTAAATAAAAGAACAAGCAACAAAAGAAATAAATGAAAGCATCATTAACATTAAAACTCGAAAATAAGTGCTTTCCTCATAGAGGTCTTAACAGAAAATGTAAAGAGTGCATTATTTGTGTTGAAATCTAAAAATGCAGAGAGAGAGTAGAGTGTGTGATGTGTTCTCGATGATCCTTCCCCCTCTTGGAGTGATGGAGGTGGGATGTATATATATGGCGGCTCCCCAAAGTTGGTAGTTGCTTCTATGCCTTCAAATCCAAACTTTTATCTCATTTGGAGTCCGACATCCCTTCGGTAGGTCAAGCTTCACTTTCAATCCCATGCCATTGCTCTCATCCCATTGGTTGCTGTTGTTGTTGCTGTTGGAGGCTACCGTTAAAAATGTTATGGCCCTCAGAGCTTGTTCTTTCCATTTCTGGCAAAGTTTTGACTTTCAGCGCATGGAGTCTTCATGGCTGAAGAGGCCGTCGTTAGCACTCTCAAAATAAATTTGTATCCTATGCCCACAGCTATATAGATAGCGGTAAGAACAGGGTCGATCCATGAGGAGTTGATAGTATCTTTCTCTTGCCTCCTTCCACCGGTCTTGCAAAAAGGTTTTGGTTTTGGTCACAGTACCCTTCTTAGGCAATACGCTGTAAATTAAATAATTGAAACAAAATAGAAGAATTGATCAATAGACAAAAGTAACCTGGCCTGGACTTGACTCATTAAATATGAGCGCTTACTCGGTCATTGGTACAAATATATTTATCACATGCATGCATCGTTGGTTATAGAACTTGAATGCTAAGACCCCTTTTTACTCATCACGCTCTCAACAAATCCTTCCCTGACCTATCCTTACTTAGTTGGCGACGCACCGCCGGCTCCCTACTCTGGGCAATACCTCTGTCGGAGTCATCGTTCAGTTTCTTGCCCAAAGAGCATTAAATCTAGAAAGGCCCAACAAGGAATCATCACATCTTGCCCAGCAAGGTAGACACCTTCCTCTAATGCTAATCGATCTTAACTAAGATAAGTTATGGAAAACACTCCTACCTCTTAATTGATTAATGATCTAATATGTCTTAAGTGATTAACAGCCTATTAACCCCTTAATCATATTACATCATATTTGAACAAGCTCATTAACATATCGGGAACACATGCATGAAATTATCAAGCTCAACTTAGACCTCTTGAGTTTATTGATTCATATTTAATTTATCGTTGTCCCCACCAGGTTAGAGAAACTTAGCTAAACATAATTAAATAAGCAAAAGCAACAGAGATAAAAAAAAACCATACTTGAATTGAAATATAACATAATCTGAACGTCTTAGGCAACGTCGAACTCCGACGTTTCCGGAAAGAACATAAATGAAAATATAAAAATACTAAACTAAAAGTAAGTTGAAGCTCCTAACTAAGAACGGCTGAAATCTGATCTATCGGGAGTAGTAAAAAGTAAAAATCCGTTTGTGCATGATTTAAAGTAGTATTTATAGAGGCATGTGTAGGGTTTCTGATGGGTCTAACCCAGAGTCGTGGGCTTGTCTAAGGGTTGCCTTCTTCTGCAAGACTTTCCTTCTTTAGCTGTTGCCCAGATATACTTTTCTTCTTGGGCAGCTGTCCAGATTCTTCTTTCCTTGTTAAGTGTTGCCCAGATTCATCCATCCTTATCTTCAAGAGATTTGATGCGATCCGAATCTATATGGATAAGAAAGGATTAACTTGGTTGATTTCCATCCTTATCTGCTTCTTTGGATAAGATGCATTCGTCCATTGCCCAGATGCAAGCTCTGGACAGTCAACGGACTTCCTCTGGGCAAAGTCCTTGTATTGGGCAAAGCAACTCCATTGAGCAGCGACACATTTGATGCTAACTATGTTGTTCAAGCTGGAGTTTCTTCAACTGCTCAGTGCCTTGTTTCTACAACCTTCGCCTTTTTCACGGAATATATCACTGTATTGTTTAAATGCACCTGCTCTGCCCAAAACGCACCTATTGTCCAAATTGTGCCCTCCCATACACGACACGACACAAAAGACTAGACAAAGACTCTATCTAGACACCTTAAATACACACAAAATAATCACAAAATATGGACTCATCAATGGCTTTGTCGTTTGTCGCCAATATCACCATCAAGCCCCTTGGGACCTCTAGCACCGTGCTACATTCCTTCCTCTATTATGCTCTTATCCACTCCACTGTGCCCATTTGCAGGAATGTTGTGCCTCTGCATACCAGTGTGTCCTCCCAGATACAAAAGACTAAAAACAAAAGAAAAAGAGACGCGATCTAGACCTCTACAGAATCTATAAATAGCACGGAAATAAGGCTCGTCACACGTCTCTTTCATCGTTGAGCCATTCTTCTTCTGGACCAACAGATCTCTTTCATTTTTTATGCCCTGTTCATCAGAGGTGGTGGGCACTATGAGCACTAAATTGAGCCATTCTCCTTCAGGAACAAGTTTTATGATGCCCAATTCTGTCAATATCGTGATCTCTGGCCTCAAAACCTCTTCCATCGTTGGAATAAGCCCTCCTAATGGATCATGAAGTTGTTCTGCATATTCTTCAGTGTTAATGTGAAGCTCTTGAGGGGCCATTTTGTGCTCTATATAGTCCACCACTTCCATGTCTTCAGTCCCAACGGCATTCTTCGTGCCCTTGTAGACATTAAACTGCACCTTCTCACCATCAAATTCACAAGTTAATTTCCATGAGTGACAATCGATGTTGGTCCTTGTTGTCCTTATAAAGGGTCTTCCTAGTAGTAATCCCATGGATTTGATCTCATTGTGTCCCGTATCTAAGATATAAAAATCAGCAGGGAAGATAAGATCAATACATCTTCCATAATGCCCTCCGGGTATACCACTGATCTATCACCAACTGGATCACTACCCTCATGGCCTTCATTGCTCTGATATTCATCTCGTAGTACATTGACAAGGGCATGACATTGATTGAAGTGCCTAAATCCAGCATTGCCCTATCTATCTGTGTGTTTCCAATTACACATGGGATCACGAACATCCCCGGATCTCCACATTTCTGTGGTATGTTCCTTTGAATCATTACAGACACATTCTCCCCTGCCATGATCCTTGCATCGTCTTGAATCCTCACTTTCTCCATGCATAAATCCTTCAGGAACTTAGCACAACGAGGCATGGTCTTGAGTTCAGTGAGAAGGGGTAGGTTAATTTCCACCTTCTTGAATATGTTAAACATTTCCATTAATTCTTCCTCCTTCTTTCCTTTAGCTAATCGATGTGGGAAAGGGGCATGTATGATAAGTGTCGCAGGTCTGACATATGGCTTCTCGACCTCGACTTCCTTCTCCACTTGATTTTCTTCGACTGGTTCCTTCACTTTTCTGCCTTTCGTTGTTGTGCCTTCGTCAGCTTCCACTGTGGGCTCTATTCCTGGCATGAAGACCTTCTCAAGAAGTGACTTCCCACTTTGCAAAGCAATGGCATTGAGTTGAGCCTTCTGAGGATCTCTACTTGAAAGGAGAGTTCACCCTGCCTCTTCTCCATCCTAGCCATGGCATTCAGCATTTAGCCCACTTGATTTTGTTGGATCTGGACGGTGTTCTTCGTTTCTTGCTTGAATTTTGCATTCTCCTCATGTTTCTTAGTGAAATTGGCCCCCAATATGCTTACAACATCAGGAAAAAAGGCCCTTTGTTCGGGTTTAGAGGTTGTTGATACTATTATTGATGCCCTTATTGGTTCCCTTAATGCCCAGGGTTGGGTCCCCATCTTAGATTCTCAAGGTTTTTCCAAGCAGGATTGTAGTATTGATTGTTTAGCTCGAACCTCCTCTGTTGGTTGTTGTTGTTTCCTGCTTGTATCAGTGCATAAACATCCTCCACAAATAGTGTGGGGCAAGCATCTGTCTCATGATGTGTGGCTTGGCAAAATCTGTAGGGCTTCACCACCTTCTTCTGTTGTGAGCCCAAGTTGTTGACCAGCATCTTCACAGTAGAGCATAGGTCATCGATCATGGCCTCTACTGCCGTGGGCTCCATGGTAGGCTACTAGAATGTTTATCCCCCATCTTCGCGAGAGTCTTCTGCCATATCTCCTAACCACTTGAAAGCTTCACTTAGGGCTTTGTTCGCGATATTCCCTCCACAGCAGGCATTGATAAAGGACTTCGGTACGGACCGTCGAGACCGCTATCTCGAAGTCTTGTAGATGTCTTTGATGGTCCTCACCAGGTATGGTGCTGAACTTCGAGAGTATCTGTATGAAAGTGTTCTTCAACTCTCAATTCCTGGTGGGCTCAGGCAACCTTATGCCCATAGGTCGCAGGTTAAGGTTGGTGGGAAACACCATTTTCCTCATTGTGCGCTCACGCTCCTCCTGATAGTTGTCTTCCATCTCGTCGTCAGTCGGGTTCTTTGCTTCTAGATCTGGATCTCCTCCTTTGAGATTTCCTTGTTCCTCGTCTAGATCTGTAGCTCTAGCTTGCAGATCTCGTATCCTCTCTGTCTCATTTTCCCTCCTTGTCTATGCTCGTAGCCGTCCTGCTAGTTTCTCGATCTCAGGATAGTACCAAAGATACCCTCGAGGTGTACCTGCAAGACCACGACCAAGCATACAGAGGGGGAACAAAAGAGGTTAGGTTAAACAAAATGAGATTATCACTGGCAAACGTATCGCCCAGGCAACGACGCCAATTTTGACGGCACCAGATTTGTCGTCGGGAACCCGGACGCCTCAAAATACGATTCATATTTCTTGATGCCCACCACTAGGTACAAATAAGGTAAGTATTCAAGGTCGAACCCAAGGGAGGTAGGTTATGATGACCTCGGTGTCACTAGATAAGAGTTAGGTTTTGGTATGGGACACTCTCAAACAGAAACTGAAAGCAAATACTAAAATAAAACACAAAATAAATCAAATATAAAGGGCATGCTTGAGTCGGTCTTGACTTGGTTCGATGTGTGTGTATGTGCGGTTGGATCCCTGGCCCTCGAATAGTCATTGCGCGGGCACGTCTCTTGGTTATAGGGTCTCAACACTCACGCCCATTTACTGTCACCATGTTACGCACGTGATCGTTTCGACCCCAGCTCTTCCTTTCAGTATTGAGCCCTCCAAATCACCTCGGGAGTCTACCTTAGTGTCCACAGAATTAGCTCGCATTTGGAAAAGTCACCAATTGAGCCCTCTGCATCAGCAGCCTTTGGATCTAGAAGGCCCAAGATGGCTAAAAGCATGGCTTGCGCCGTAGACCACTCTCCAGCACCCGCAACACGACCGGAGATGAGGAGAACCCCTACACCTTTGCCCAGTATTGTGAGGGATTTCACCTCTGCCGCTTCTCCGTTTGTCACCGCAGGAGTTAGGGAGGCTCCACCACTTTGAAATCAAGCCCTGCGCGTTGGGAACGGGTCCAGCAGCTCTCCGGCGAGCTTCCAGCCTCACCTTTCTTATACACAACACTCACATCTCACTGCATCTCAACTAATCCAAGCACAAATAACTTAGCTAGACGTGTAAATAAAAGAACAAGCAACAAAAGAAATAAAGAAAGCATCATTAGCATTAAAACTGGAAAATAAGTGTTTGCCTCACAGAGGTATTGACAGAAAATGTAAAGAGTGTATTGTTTGTGCTTAAATCTAAAATTGCAGAGAGAGTGTAAAGTATGTGTTGTGTTCTCGATGATCCTTCCCCCTCTTGGAGTGATAGAGGAAGGATGTATATATATGGCAGCTCCCTAAAGTTGGTAGTTGCTTCCATGCCTTTCAAATCCGCACTTTTATCTCATTTGGAGTCCAACATCCCTTTGGTAGGTTAAGCTTCACTTTCAGTCCCATGTCATTGCTCTCATCCCATTGGTCGCTGCTTTTGTTGCTGTTGGAGGCTACCGTTGAAGATATTGTGGCCTTGTTAGAGCTTGTTCTTTCTATTTCCGGCAAAGTTTTGACTTTCAGCGTACGGAGTCTTCGTGGCTTTGCCATCTGTGTCGTGATCACCATCAAGCCCCTTGGGACCTCCAGCGTCCTACTGCATTCGTTTCTCTTTCATGCCATTTATCCACTCCATTGTGCCCATTTGCAGGAATGTTGTGCCCCTGCATACCAGTGTGTCCTCCCAGACACAAAAGACCCAAAACATAAGAAAAAAAGACTCGATCTAGACCTCTATAGACACTATAAAGAGCACAGAAATAGGGTTCATCATATGTCTCGTGCCAACTCTTAGGGACGTAACAGATATACTTATATTAAAGTCAGCCACATGAAGCCTTTAGAGGTAACGGAAACGTGCATGGTAGAGGTGATTGTGATGACGTCATGGGAATTTAAGGATCTAAACAACATATTGCTTTCAGAAATCCATCACTTTCTCATGTATGGATTTGAACTCACAATTTGCTCCCGGCGCAAAACAACCACTATTTGGGGTAATTAGAATGCAAGATAAGTAAAGTTTATGTTCATAATTCTAGTTTTTATGCTAATAATGATTTTGAATACTGGAAAATGCAGCGGAATTTACAGTCTACTTCTAAACTAGCAAGTATTTTCACACTCCGTCTCCATGTGCAATCAATCTCATAACTACTAATTAGTAATTAATCGTGTATAACTACAGGTATTCTCCCAATTTTTCTGATCGTTGTAGGTACGCACTTACTTTATGCTTGACTAAATCTTTTTCACTTTATGATATGAATGAAGAAAGTGGATGAGACTAAATTGTGATTTTGTGAAAAACAATCTATATATAGGTCTTTTATGGCAGCCCCCTCTGTAGTGACCATCATCGTTGAATGCTTCGCTGTATCATTACTCTTCTTTGATAATGTCCTTAAAATATATTATATGATTGGTGCGAATCTTTACATTCCTTTGTTTTTCTACTATCACTATCTGTATTTTATTCTCTTTATTTTTCTTATATTCCTTTTTCTTACCATTTATATTGTATGCTTGCAGTTGATGGGTACAGAGATGCTTTTTCACTAAGTGGTGCACTCCTTATCTATTTTAGTTACTAATTCATGTTTTGGTATAAATTTTATTTAAGTTTTTGCAATGCAACATATTCTGCTTTGAAATTTAGTGGCTAGTTCTTCCTACCAAACATGTTCAGTTTTAATATACAATTTCAAAATTTATCCAAATTGTTTTAAAATAAAGCTTAGGTATATCAAACAATAATGTAGGAAAAAAATAGTGCAAAAATGAAACCAGTATATTTTTCATTGATCTAATTTCTTTCTTTCTGGTAAACATGTAAAATGATAAGAACTGTACAAGCATAATAAAGATTTGAGGATTTCTTCTTTTTCCTTTTTTGCATCTCTTTGGAGCCCTCATTTCAACCATCATCATCTGTGCACCAAGGATCATCATATTCCCTTTGGCAGTGTGGTTTATGATTTACAGATTCCGAAGAAAACGTTTATCTATTGATGAACCCATATTTGTATCCATCTTTTCTTGTGTTTTTCTTGTGTTTATTAATCTCTACCGAGTCAAAGTGTGTCTACGAGGACACAAAGTCGAGAGATGGTGTGCAGGGAAGAACAGGTGGGATGCTGGGCAAATCCGATGGAAAATCTGTTGTTGAGATGCTGAGATGGTGATACGATGCAAATGGGCACAGGGCAGGAAGCTTGTAGCTGGACAACATCGAAATATCCATTCTACAAGTCAGGAATTACCTCCCCATATCCTTTAAGCCAACAGACAGGGTACTCGGAGGAGCCAGGATCTTGGTCAACACAGGAAGCAATTCAGGATGCAGACATCGTGGGCAAGATGCGAGTCGGACCAGCAGCAGATTTTTCTTTTCCTTCAAGGAAGAGGATAAGGATTGGATCTTTATTTCCTTATCCTAGCCGGACCTAATCAAAGGAGATATCTACCAAGCAAGGAAAGAGAATTGTGCATGCATGAAGAGAAAGGGCGGATGTGATATGCATGGAAGAGTCCTTCATCAACAAGGAAACTTCCCTAAACCCTAATTTCCATCGCCTATATATATGGCCGGCTCCATTATGTATTGCGTGCCGATTTTTATTCTTAGTTCTGCATTCTTAGTTGAGAGGAAGTGAGGAGGAAACAAGTCCTACGGGCAATTTACTTTTATTTCGTATTTACTGCTTTAGTTTAGTTGTTGGCTTCAAGCCAAGACCTTAGTTGCTGACTACGCTTTTGGGCAGCAACCCATTTCCCATTTTATGTTAAGTATGTTTTTCTTTATATGTTTAGTGTTTACGTTTATTATTATGTCTAGCTAAGTTTATTGTTTGGGTTGGATGTAGATGAAGTGATTCTAATTACTCGTTCTAAACTCGTGAGGTCTAATTGTTTAAGTTCGTTAAGAGATTTTGTTCCCGAAACACTTAGGATTAATTCTAAACTTAATTGATATTGATATTTGATTGATCACCATCTAGATATTGAGATTAAATCATTAACAGAAATTTGGATTAACACGAGAGTGTCTTTCGTGCCCAAGAAGGTAAAGGGTGTTGGAGAGCAGTTGGTATTGACCTACCCCGTGGCTGTCTTGGGTCTGTTTATTCTTAATACATGTTTATTCTTAATGCATGTTGGGTAGCATCGTTATTGAAGTGTCTTCGTGACTTTGTTGATCAAGAGAGGAGATCTTGCCTTCTGGTCAAGATCTGTAAAATTGGATAGACATAGGCTAAGTGTGTTTATATCGTGACTTCGTGACCTTAGGGTATAAACTAATCTTTGTCTAAAACCAAGTGATAAGATCAGTTAATTGATATCTTTGCACCAATGAACGAGTGATGAGTAATTAGGATCATTGATTCGAAACCCAATCCAAACATCTTTTGTTATTTGAAATTTTTACTTGTTGAGTTATAGGTTATTGAGTTATTATCAAAATCCCTTTTGTTGAGTTCTACCCGAAGAGCAGATTACACCGAGTCCCTTGGGTTCGACCCCACTTGCCACTGACTACTACCTTGTTGGGCAAGAGGTGTTTATAAATATTATTTGTGCGAAGAGTGTAACGACAGCGCTTCGTCAAATTGGCACCGTTGTCGGGGACTTGGTTTTTAAGCTAGTTTGCTTTTCCAACTTGAGTTGAGCACAGTTTATGCCCAAGCCACATCTACGGAGTGACAGAGATCCACAAGATCACGGTGTTTTCCCGGAGGTGATAGCTAGGAGGAATCGAGCTGAACAACGCAAGAAAAAGAGAGATCTGGAGGAAGGCGTCAACGACCCTTCAGAGTCACAGAGCTTGACCAACGAACGGGATACTGAGCAAGAAGACGAATCTTGCTCAACAGCAAGTACAGAAAGTAAAGAGTCCACATCCAGTTCAGAAGCAAAAGAAGAGACATCAACAACCATGGCAGGACAGCCAGAGAGAACCATCCATCAGATCATGTTCCCTGACAACAAGGGAATCAGACCATCAAGTATCCAGTTGCCCACCATCAATGGCAATTGGGAGCTCAAGCACTCGCTGATACAAAGTGCAGCAGACCTTTCTTGACAAATATATACCCGTTGGCCGGATACAAAGTGGGAGGAATGTCATTTCATCGATCAAGATGGGGGGAAATGGGTTATTATATGACTATTATGAAAGGTTCAAGAAGTTGCTGGCAAGATGTCCTCAACATCGAATCGAGGATATTGATTTGATCGAGCATTTCTTGAAGGGATTAAGGGCATCAGAGAGGAAATACATAATTGTTGCGTGTGGAGGAGCAATAGTCGATCAACTACCATCTCAAGTGTTCAAGAAAATAGCCGCCATGGGTGAACAATCACGAAATGAAGATGATATCCCAAGAGGGGGGTATGAAGGCAACAAAGGAAATCAAGACAACTTGGTCGGTACCATGAAAGACTTCATGACCAAGATGTCTAGCCAAATGGAGGATTTGAAAAAAAAAGGTAGATGGCAAGGAAGTTCAACACCTAAGTCGAATCCTCCAGCCAGACGATGGGGTGCCGATCAAGGAGACCTTTCCCGATGAGCACCTGAGTCTTGCCCAAGAGGAACCATGGTATGCTCATATCGTGAATTACTTGGTGACTGGAGAGATCCCCTCCGATCTTGGGCGTTATCAGAGGAACAAGCTTAAACATGAGAGTCGTTTCTACATTTGGGACGAGCCATATCTATGGAGGGAATGTGCGGATAAGATAATAAGGAGGTGTGTCGAGGACAAAGGGCAAAGAAGCATTCTTGAGCATTGTCACAACAAAGAGTGTGGAGGACACTTTGCGCACCAACGTACTGCAAGGAAGATTTTGGAGTGTGGCTTCTATTGGCCAACATTGTTTAAGGATTGTTATGAGTGGGTCAAGATGTGCGAGAAATGCCAAAGGGAAGGCAACATCACAAGAAGGAACGAGATACCCATGATTCCGATCTTGCCCGTGGAAGTGTTCGATATATGGGGCATAGATTTTATGGGACCATTGCCGAGTTCCAAAGGCAACAAGTACATCATATTGGCAGTGGACTACGTCTCGAAGTGGGCAGAGACTCGTGCTTCATACAAGGATCATTCAAAGGTCGTCTCTAATTTTTTGAGAACTCAAATTTTTAATAGGTTTGGGGTACCTCGAGCTATCATTAGTGATCAAGGTTTTCATTTTTGCAACGCGACGGTGACCGCCTTGTTCAAGAAGTATGGAGTTACTCATCGCATGTCAACAACCTACCACCCACAAGCCAATGGACAAGCTGAATTGTCTAATAGAATTATCAAAACGATCTTGAGGAAGACCGTGGGGACAACAAGGAAGGATTGGAGTATGCACCTCGATGATGCCTTGTGGGCGTATAGGACTGCCTTTAAGACACCTTTTAGCATGTCCCCTTATCGCATGGTCTATGGCAAGAGATGTCACTTGCCCGTGGAGCTGGAACATCGAGCACATTGGGCTATTGCCCAACTCAACCTCGACTGGAACGAGACAGGTGAATCAAGGAAGCTCGAGATCCAGGAACTCGACAAGATCAGGCTCCAAGCTTATGATAATGTCAGTCTATACAAAGAAAGGATGAAGAAGACCCAGGACCTTTTGATTAAAGAAAAGGAGTTCCATTTTGGGAAACAAGTGCTGCTTTATCAAACTCGGTTCAAGCTATCTTCACAGAAGCTCTCGACCAAGTGGGCAGGACCTTATGAAGTTCAAGCTCAATTCCCAAATGGAGCTGTTGAGATCAAGGATCCCAAGAACGGGAAGATTTTTAAAGTCAATGGCCAGCACTTGAAGGCCTATCTTGGGCAAGAACAGTTTGTTGAGGGGGAACCATCTGGGTTTCCTATCGAAGAGAACCTCTGACTTCTAAGGGGGTTGTCGTGCCCAAGACCTTAAACGGAGCACTGTCCAGGAGGCAACCTGGTTAGTTTTTAATTTCTCGTTATTTCTTTTCTTTTATTCTTTATTTTCGTAAAAATATGAAAATCCAAAAAAATCGTAAAATTATGAAAATCTAAAAAAATTCGTGTAGATTAGTTAGTTTATGTTTTAAGCATTTTACTTTGAAGCATTTTATGTTCGAGTCTAACCATAGGGGAAAGTTTGTTTCCGGAGTGAATTTGTGTTTTTAAGTGTGCAGGAGATGTTGAGCAAGATGCAGGTTGTAGATCAGGATCCACAATAAAAGAAGGTACTATGGGAGTGGAGCAGAGGTTTTGGGCAAGAACCAAGTCATTGGTCAACAATTGTTCAAGGCGGTTACTGTATCCCTAAAACTACGCGCCCTTTAAAACCATCGTACCATGTTTATACCCCCACTACCCGATTTCAAATTCAAGTCTGCAACTTCTCCTCTTCTCTCTTCTCTCTCTCCATCAAAACCTCCGAAATCCCTACTATGGTGTCACTCACCCAAGAAACAAGTTGAACAAAATCCCCACCGGAACCAGCATTGATCTCACCACCAACAACCCTACCACCGCCACCACAAAGCTCAAAACCACCACCAAGAGAAAATTACCCATGGAATCCGCCAACCCCTCTGTTGATCAAAACCCTGAAATTACCGTCGGAACCACCGTGCCAAAAAGCCCTCCAATCGATGCGATGTTGCTAATGAGCGACGAAAACCCCAGTTTGATTGAAGAGGCGGCGAAGCAGACGGAGGATGAAACTCAGTCTAAGCCGGCGTTTGAGGAAGAGGAATTAGAGGAAGAAGCAGAGGAAGAAGACGACGGTAAGGACGAAGAGGAAGAGAAAGGTGATAAGGGAGAAGGTGACAATGGCGATGAGGATGATGTGGATGAAGCCATTGACGCAGTGGCGGCAAGACTGGCAGCGGAGGCGTTGGTGCAGGCGAAGACCAAGGCCAAGGAAAGTCCGGCGAAGAAGAAGGGAGCCCAGGCGGCTAAGAAGCGTCCTCACGGTGGCAAGGAAACACCGGCGAAGAAGCAGAAGACTGCTGCTTAAGACACCGGCTCCTTCCAACCGTCGATCTCAAAAGGAACGGCCGTCGAGACTCCGTCAAAGGTTAGCGAGGAAGAAGAAGCAGGGGACGATGTTGGTGAGGAAGTGGAAGGGCCCCACAGTGGTGATGTGCAGGAAGCCCAGAGAATGGAAGATGACAGCACCCAGGGTTCTTGACTTCAAACTCTACGAGAACCTGGGTGTTGCCCAGGAAGTCAGGGAGCTGTTTGAGGGGATAGGCTGGAAGAAGTTTTTGAAATGGCCTGTGGAGGTCTATGAGGAGCAAGTTAAGGAGGTATACAGCACGGCGGCGATAACAAGTGATCCCGAGAATGGGGTGAGCATGATCTCCTTCTCGTTTTTGGGCAAGAAGTAACTTCCAAGTCAGTGCACTGAATCAGATACTGGGGATGGTGAGTTTGAGGGATCTGGCCAAGAAGGAGTTCATGGAGGCCAAGACCATGGTGCCACCCCCAGGAGATGTGTCTTATGAGGAGCAGTGGAAGGAGATCAGGAATGGAAAGCCGTACTACGGGGCCAATAACAAGGGAACTGAGCTGAAGACTCATGCCCTTAGGCTTTGCCATCGCATCCTTGCATACAACTTGTATGGAAAGAACGATAGCGGCAACAGCTTGAGCAACAAGGAGCGGTACTTACTGTGGTGTATGCACACCAAGACCAAGGTCAATTTCGCGGCATTCCTTGGAGAGCAGCTCAAGACTGTGTTGGCAAAGCAAGCGTTGGGATGCACTTGTGGCCACTTCGTGACGGCCTTTGCAAATGGAGTTGGGGTCTACGATGAGCTGAAAGGGAAGCCGATGATGGTGGTCAACAAGCTGGGAGAAGCTGCCTTGAAGAAGATGAACGATATTGAGCTGAGAAATGGCAGATACGTGTTTGTTGACTACAGCATGCCAAAATCCACAAGGCGACCACCCTTGGGCAAGAAGGAGGAGGCAAGCACCAGCGCGGCGGTGCTGCCTAACATCGAGATCGAGACCAGACTGGCCAATATGGAGAAGTTGTTGACCGAGATCAGGGATGTCCAGCTGGCATTCTTTGCACACCAAGGATTCAGGTATTCACCTGAATCTTCTATTTGACTTATGTTGCTCCCTTAATTGTTAGTTTAGGTTTTTTTTTATTTTTGTGTTTTTGTTGTTAAGTCTTGTTTTGTATTTTTATGATGTTAGTCGAGAGGGTGTTCTTATTGCCTTCACCCATAATTTGCCTAGCAAATTGTGTGGTGAAGACCTTAAAGTTCCCATCTCAGTCTATTTGTAATTAAATGTTGAGTCAGTTTGTTTTATGTTTGTTTGTTGCCCAACAGTTTATCCACTTTGCCTAAGGCAAAGTGTGTGGGTGTTGGGGTGTCAGTTTGAGTTTTTTTTAAAAGTGTGTTTTAATTGTTGATCAGCATGTTGGCATGATAAGTTGGAATAGATTTATAGATGATGCCGTATGTAAATAGGTAGGACGGAATGAGATATTGGGCATTAACTGTGAGGATTTGAGCTTTTAAAATGCTATATACATGTGCAGCATTGCTTTTTTTCTTGAGTGATAATGACTAGTTGACATTTGTTGATCTAGAACGTGCATGCATCTCTTATTAAAGCTTCATGAAACTTAGTTGAACTACTTAGATGAATTAGGAATTTTTGTTTAAAGAAGCCTATGGCCAAAAAATTCCCTGCCTTGACATTTATCCTTTGATTAGCCCCCTTGAGCTTGGATCGTATTCTTTCTATTTACTTATAGAAGCCTGAATTTTAAGCCTTCCCGGTCAAGAACTCAGGTCTAGAAGAACAAGGGATGGAAGGGAATGTTGGGTAGCACTTACTGGGCATTATCACCTAAGTTAGAGGTGTTGAAAAAAAAAGAAAAAAAAAGAGAAAAAAAAGAAAAAAAAAGAAAAAAAAGAGAGAGAAAAAAATTAAGTCTGCTAGATGAAGAGGAGTAAGGAATCAAGGGCAATATGTTGCTCAAGAACCTAGTTCTTGACTTAACCAGATCCTAAATTTTCCTACCTTTTACCTTAGACCACATTACAACCCATTGAAGACCTAAGGATAAGTAGTTCGATTTTGTTCAAATGAGTAGAGATGTAGAGGGCAGGCAAGCCTATGGAGAAACATTGTTGATTTTTATCAAGAGCGTATACACTTAACCTTATACACTTGAGAGATGAGTGCTGGTGAGGATATCCTTATTGCCCAATAACTTTATCTTGACCTGTTTTGACTAACATGTGCATGAGCTGATCTTTTGAGTCTGTATTTTTGTTTTATCTTTTCTGTGTTTGAGTGTTGGGTAAGTTGCAACCATACACTTGAGGGCAAGTGTAATTCAAGTGTGTGGGTGTGATGAACCCATATTTGTGTCCATCTTTTCTTGTGTTTTTCTTGTGTTTTTCTTGTGTTTCTTAGTCTCTATCGAGTCAAAGTGTGTCTGGGAGGACACAAAGTCGAGAGATGGTGTGCCAGGAAGAAAAGGTGGGATGCTGGGCAAATCCGATGGAAAATCTGTTGTTGAGATGCTGAGGTGGTGATACGATGCAAATGGGCATAGGACTAGAAGCTTGTAGCTGGGCAACATCGAAATATCCATTCTACAAGTCAGGAAGTACCTCCCAATATCCTTTAAGCCAAAAGACAGAGTACTCGGAAGAGCCAGAATCTTGGTCAACACAGGAAGCAATTCAGGATGCAGACATCGTGGGCAAGATGCGAGTCGGACCAGCAGCAGATTTTTCTTTTCCTTCAAGGAAGAGGATAAGGATTGGATCTTTCTTTCCTTATCCTAGCCGGACCTAATCAAAAGAGATATCTACCAAGCAAGGAAAGAGAATCGTGCATGCATGAAGAGAAAGGGCGGATGTGATATGCATGGAAGAGTCCTTCATCAACAAGGAAACTTCCCTAAACCCTAATTTCCATCGCCTATATATATGGCCGGCTCCATTATGTATTGTGTGCCGATTTTTATTCTTAGTTCTGCATTCTTAGTTGAGAGGAAGTGAGGAAGAAACAAGTCCTACGGGCAATTTACTTTTATTTCGTATTTACTGCTTTAGTTTAGTTGTTGGCTTGAAGCCAAGACCTTAGTTGCTGACTACGTTTTTGGGCAGCAACCTGTTTCCAGTTTTATGTTAAGTATGTTTTTCTTTATATGTTTAGTGTTTACGTTTATTATTATGTCTAGCTAGGTTTATTGTTTTGGTTGGATGTAGATGAAGTGATTCTAATTACTCGTTCTAAACTCGTGAGGTCTAATTGTTTAAGTTCGTTAAGAGATTTTGTTCCCGAAACACTTAGGATTAATTCTAGACTTAATTGATATTGATATTTGATTGATCACCATCTAGATATTGAGATTAAGTCATTAACAGAAATTGGGATTAATACGAAAGTGTCTTTCGTGCCCAAGAAGGTAAAGGGTGTTGGAGAGCAGTCGGTATTGACCTACCCCGTGGCTGTTTTGGGTCTGTTTATTCTTAATGCTTGTTGGGCAGCATCTACTGAAGTGTCTTCGTGACTTTGTTGATCAAGAGAAGAGATCTTGCCTTCTGGTCAAGATCTGTAAAATTGGATAGACATAGACTAAGTGTGTTTATATCGTGACTTCGTGACCTTAGGGTATAAACTAATCTTTGTCTAAAACCAAGTGATAAGATCAGTTAATTGAATATCTTTGCACCAATGAACGAGTGATGAGTAGTTAGGATCATTGATTCGAAACTCAATCCAAACATCTTTTGTTATTTGAAATTTTTACTTGTTGAGTTACAGGTTATTGAGTTATAATCAAAATCCCTTTTGTTGAGTTCTACCTTAAGAGCAGATTACGCCAATCCCTTGGGTTCGACCCCACTTACTGCTGACTACTACCTTGTTGGGCAAGAGGTGTTTATAAATATTATTTGTACGAAGAGTGTAATGACAGCACTTCGTCATCTATATTCGTTGAGATAGAATCCTTCCTACAAAACGACAACAAACTCACACCAATTAGGTACTCCTATTCCGACACAAAGAAGATGATTAAAAATTTTCAGGATAAACTAGGTGAAGGTGGCTACGGCTCTGTTTACAAAGGAATGCTCCGAAGTGGCCATCATGCTCCTATCAAACTGCTAGGAAAATCCCTAACAAATGGCCAAGACTTTATGAATGAAATTGAAACAATTGGAAGGATCCACCATGTGAATGTTGTTCAACTAGTTGGATATTGTGGTCAAGGTCTAAGCGTGTCCTCGTCTATGATTATATGCCAAATGGCTCCCTTGATAAGTACCTTTCCAATAGAGAAAAAGCGAATTCCTTGAATTGGGATACGAAATTTCAGGTTGCAGTTGGAGTGGCTCGAGGGATTGAGTATTTGCACCGTGGTTGTGATGTTCAGATCTAGCATTTTGACATCAAGCCTCACAATATACTTCTTGATGATAAGTTTGATAAAGATGCAATATGTACGCATATGCTGGGTTAGTTGGTTAGGTAAACTGAATTTAAAATACTGAATATAAAATGCAAAAAGTAAAGCACACAGTATTTTAACGTGGTTTGGAGATTGACCTTCTACGTCCACGACTTTCTTTTTGGGGAAGTAATCCACTAGATAGGCTTAAGCGTGCTTATGAAACGCCCCACTTGGATTACGGATTCCAAGCAAACCTAACCAGTTAGATTTCGGGTTCGAGCAAGACCTTACAACACTTAGGGTAAGTTTTCCAGCTGACTTGTGCACGTCGCTGTTGTCGGTCCATTTAGGGTAAATTTTCCAGCTGACTTGTGCTTCTGAGTATATTTGAATTCTGGACTGCAACTTCTCCTTCTTCAGCGTCTTCGATGTCTTCTCTTCTTCGCTTCGCGATGTCTGACTTCTACACAACTTATCCTCACGCTGGAACTTTATGCCTTCAGTTGCGTGGTTTAGTTGAGGAGTCAACTGAGCTACTATCCAACTGAGTTTGTGCTTCAGTTGAGGTTGATGTCTCAAGTGAACTTGAGTCTCAGCTGAGTTTGAACCTCAGCTGAGTCTGGGTCTCAGCTGAGTTCTTCACGAACTTCCTTCTTTAGTCCGGCTGACTTTTTCTTCTTGAAACCTGTAAAGATAAAATCTCTACGCTCAAACAGTGAGCTCTAGCTACTTCAGACTAAAGGCATACATCTACTCGATTAGGGTCAGTTGGGGTTTTGGAATCTTTCGAAACCTTTTACTGATTTTCCCAACAGATAAAAATGTACATTTATCTTGATTCTCTCTCTCATCCATTTCTTTCAAACTTGTCATGCAAACTGCACTCCTTCCTATGGCATTATTCGCAATATTAACTCTCATTTCCATCTCAAGGGCGATTCTAAGAAGTGCGGCGATCGTATATTTGAATTAGAATATGAAAACAATGTCACCTTCATCTCTCTCAACTCTCATGAATACTACGTCAAAGCAATCGACTACAGCAACAACAACAACTCCGACACCTCCGGCATCAGGCTGGTTGATGTTGCTGTATACAATAATGAAAAGTGCTCTTTTTTCCTAGGGATGATGTCATGGGAATTTAAGGATTTAAACAATGTTTTGCTTTCAGAAATCCATCACTCTCTCTTGTATGGATTTGAACTCAAAATTTGTCCTTGGTGCAAAACAACCACAATTTGGGGTAACTAGAATGCAAGATGAATTAAGTTAATTATTGGATTATAATCAATGTTTTCATGCTGATAAAGCTTTTGTATTCTGGAAGTGCAGCGGAATTTACAGTCTTCTTCTACAATAATAAGGATTCTCACACTCCATCGATAATTAACCTTTAATCTGATGATCATGAAGGGTTGTTGACGAGGCTGTCGTTCGCACTCTCAAAATAAATTTGTAGCCTATCCTCACAGCTATATAGTTAGCAAGTAAGTACAGGGTTGATCCACAAGGAGTTGAATGTCACTATCTCTTGAAACCTCCTCCACCTGTTCAGAAAAGTTGGTTTTGCTATCTTGATCACTAGGGCTCTCTTGCCCAATTCGAGAACTCAATAAAATACTGAAAAGTAAACAGAGAACTTGATCAATAATAAAAGAGACTTGGTCTGGACCAAGACATTGTTAAGTGAAAACCCTAGCTTGGTCATTGGTGCAAATATATTCATCACATGCATGCATCGTTAGTTATGGGACTTGAATGCCGAGATCCATTTTTACTCGTCACGCTCTCAACAAACCCTTCCCTTACCTATCCTTACTTAGTTGGCGACGCACCGCCGGCTCCCTACCTTGGGCAATACCTCTGTCGGAGTCATCGTTCAATTTCTTGCCCAATGAGTATTTATCTCTAGAAAGGCCCAACAAGGAATCATCACGTCTAGCCCAATAGGGTAGACACCTTCCTCTAATGCTAATCGATCTTAACGAAGAAGATGTGGAAAATACTCTTACTTCTCAATTGATTGGTGATCTAATATGTCCTAAGTGATTAACGGCATACTAACCGCTTATTCGTATTATCTCATATTTGAACAAGCTCATTAACATTATGGGAACACATGCATGCAATTATCTAGCACAATTTAGACCTCTCAAGCATAGGTTAACACTTAACTGTCTTGCCCAGATCAAGTATAAAAGCTTAGCTAGACATAATCATAAAGTAACAAGCATTCGAATTGAAGAAAATCATAAACACTATATTAAATCTTATGAAGTACGTGCAGAAATTAAACACGGCCAAAAGTGCCGAATAACAAAGTACGAATAAAAGTATGCCCGTAGGACTTGTTTTTCTCCTCACAAACTCTCGATGAAATTACAGGGAAAAATAAGCATAAAAGACGGCGTATGATTGCAGCAGCAGGGCTTCGATATATATATAGGCGAGTGCTTAGGATTTGGGCCCCCTAGTCCTTAACATGGAAGGAATCCACGAGCTACCTTGGGATGCAAGTAACACTTGATAAGCTCGACCCCAACAAGGCAAGTCACGTCTATCTCCAAGAGATCCCTTGCGGATCCTAGATCTAGTCGGATAAGGAAAGATATTTAAGTTAGATCATCTTTTCCTTATCCTTCTAAAACTAGGAGAAAAACTCGCCTGTTGACCAAAACACTCCTCCTATCTATCTTGACCAATATGGTTCTCCCTGACCGGCTTCCAGAAATGTTGCTTCTTTTCCCTGTATTGTCCAATTTCCACCTGCAAGGCAGCAGACATCCTCCTGCCTAAAATATGTCCTCCCAGACATAGAAACTAGACAAAACACACAAAAAGACTCGATCTAAACTACCTAAGACCAACACTAAAAAAACACAAAATATGGACTCATTAGTTGTACACGAAAGCAAGACTTTTGCTTATCTACAATTGTTATTTATTTCACTATAATTCTTCTATCTGAAATTATTTATTATTGCATATTAAATATTTGTCCAATTACTCCCTCCGGCAACTTAAATGTTGTGCAAATTAAAATAGCACGGAGACTAAGAAAAGCTGGTAAAGTTGTTTTGAGTGGAGAAAGGGACCCACAGTTAGTGTGAATTAGGAAATGGATTACTTTTGTTAATCTCTTGATCTTTTTTGCCTTGTTTTATTTTTTGGGAGACAATTGCATATTGTTCGATTTTTTTTGGTTTCTCAACTGCTTGGGTTCGTTTTTTTTTTTTCATAAATCTGACTTATTACTTTTTTTTTTTGTAACCCCACGCCCCTTTTTTTTTTAAAACCAAAACCTATGGCATTGAATTGAACAAATAAAAACAATAAGCAAATGAAAACAGTAAATTCATGAAAATACAGTGCCATTGAATTGAAAAGGAATTTTTCATTAAAGAATGAAGTCAGTAGCATATGTACAAAATAATGGCGGCAATTACAGAATTTTCAAGCTAAAAAGGTGTAAAAATCTGCAAAGTAGCTAAGGAGGGAAATTTAAACTCCTAACCCTCCACCTTCTACCTTCTCTCCTCTATAAATACCCAATCATCATTTGGAACCACCAACATTCACTACTCTACCAAAAAAACAGAAAAATACAGAAAATTTCAGAGAGATGGTACAGAATAATAGGCGGCAAAACCTCACAGAAGATGAGAGGAATGTCATTGCTCAATGGCTTCTTCAAAACTGCTCTAACAACAAGGTCAGGCACGGTGCACTTGTTGAGGCCGCATCCAAGTTTGGAGTTCATAGAAACACAATTAACAACATTTCGAAGGCTGCTCATCATCAACTCGTGTTAGGAGTCCCTGTCCAAATAAAATCCAACAAGAAAGGTAAGAAAAGAGTAAGCAAAAAACCAATGGATGAGGAAAAAATCAGAAGTCTATCAGTCTTGGAAAGATCATCATATAGACTTATGGCAGAAAAGTTAGGATGCAGCAAGACTTTGGTAGGTAAGTGGGTGAAGAACAAACAGTTAAGAGCCCACACCAACTCCATAAAACCAGCACTAACAGAGGAAAACAAGTTAAACAGGCTGAAATGGAGTCTGAATCAGCTGGTGCCACATGTTGTAGATGGCAAACTGTCATTTCAGAAAATGGATAATGTCATCCACATTGATGAGAAATGGTTCAACCTGACAAAGCTCAAAGACAGGTATTACATGCTGCCAGGGGAAGAGGATCCATATAGAACCTGCAAGTCCAAGAGATTTATAGAGAAGCTAATGTTCCTTGCTGCTGTGAGCAAGCCACAGTACTCACAAGATGGTACTTGCATATTTGATGGTAAAATAGGCATCTTTGCTTTCACAACATTAGAATCAGCAGCTAGAAACTCAAAAAACATACCCAAGGGCACACTAATAACCAAACCAGTTGCATCTGTAAATCATGAAGTCATGAAGGATGTCATGATAAATAAGGTAACAACTTTCCAATTACTATCAGAATGAAGAAGCATATTCATTCATCACTTAGTGCATTCTTTTTTTTTATGTTCAGTTACTGCCTACCATCATACAGAAGTGGCCAGATTCAGCAAGTAGGCACATAATAATTCAATAGGACAATGCCAAGCCTCATATCAAGCAAGATGAAGCATATTTCATCAAGGCAGCAAGTGAGAGTGGACTACACATACAACTAGTGAATCAACCAGCAAATTCTCCAGATTGTAATGTCAATGACCTTGGTTTTTTCAGAGCAATTCAGACTCTAAAAGACAGAAAACAGGCTAAGGCAGTGGATGACTTGTTGAAGAATGTAACTGAAGCATTTTATGAGTTTGAAACCTACAAGTTAAACAATGTTTTCCTCACCCTACAAGGATGCTTCATAGAGATAATGAAGCAAAGAGGGGGGCAACAATTATAAAGTGCCACACATGAATAAGGATAAACACATTAGGGAGGGGACACTGCCAGAGGTATTACAAGTGGATGCACAGCTTGTGCAAGACTGCATACATGATCGAAACCAGACAGCAATAGTAGATGGTTTGAGAGCCATGCACATGGATGGATAATAGGAGAATATGCTGGTCTTTTTGCATCAGTTTACAGTATAAGCAACATGGTGTATAGCAGTGGTGTTGTTTAGGATGTAAACATGATTTGGGATCCTTTTTTGCATCAATTATGTCTCAGCAATATGAATTGAAGTGAATTTGCATCATTGACTTTGGCAAATTAACACACTTTCTGCCCTAAATCAACCTCCAAACTACTATGAGTGGTGGCATCATAGGCACAGAGGCATTTTTTGCCATTTTGCATCAGAAAAACTTCATCATTTGCATTTTCATCATGTTTTGCCTAATCAAGTGTAGTATCCATAAGCACATAATCACATTGGCATTATTCAGTTGATTAATCTTACACAGTGCAGTATCCATAGGTCAGGAATTAAGGTCATCAAACCCACAGGAATCAACTCATCATATAATCAATTCATCATATAATCAATTCATCAAATCTCAGACAGTGCCGAAGAGCTCATCATATAATCAATTCATCTCATCAATCAGGAATTAAGGTCATCAAATCAGAAATTCATAGGCGGCAACCATACAGAACAGATTTTAGGTCATCAAACCATCAGAATAATAGGCGGCAATACACAGGCAACAACTTTCCAAAACCATCAGGAATTAAATTCATAGGCGGCAACCATCAGGAATTAAGGTTATCAAACCACGAAAAATATAGCCAACCATCAAAATCAAAATAATAGGCGGCAATAAAGAACATAATAACCTGAATCCAATAGCCTCTGTACAGAGGGGAAAAATATAGCCAACCAGGTGAGATATTCAGTGTCATCTCGCCACCACGTCAGCCGAGGTAGTGCACAGATCTCCGGTGGTGTCTCCGGCACCACCGTATCGAAATCAGCATCGCTGTGGGGCGGAGATTGCGCATCTTGAAAAACAATCTCAGATTCGGGTGAATCTGAGATTGGAGAACCTCCATCGACAAGCCTCAATACAGAAGGGAAAATTGGCCCAACCACTCATAATACTCCGACGCATCGTGACACCAGGGAGGCCACGCCGGTGCAGAGATCTCCGGCACCACCGTCTCGTCAAATCTCTCCACATCTATCGGCGATTGGAAGTCATCAACAAAAAGTGGAGATTCCTCCATCGACTGAAATGATTCGGGCACCATGAAAGCTCAGATCGAGGTGGGGCGGTGGGAGGGAATCGAGTTTTCTGCCGATTCAAGAAACACAACCGCGTAGTGATAGGAATGGGGTGGGGCAGGTAGGGTTTTAGTGTAGATGGGTGAACTGAAGACGGCGAGGTGGGGCGGAGGCGATGGAGGTGAGGTCGAAGAAGAGAGAGATTTGACAGATTGAGGGAGAACGGCGGAGTATGAATGGAGGATGCAGATAGGGTTTTTAGTGTAGATGGGGTGGGTAGGGTTAGTAATTAGGGTAGTGTTAGTAATTAGGGGGTTTATTTTATTGTTAATTGGGTTGGGTTAGGATGTGTAAAGTGGGCCCACTAAAGGTATTTTTGTGAATATGTATTAGTAGTACGGTAAATGTGTAGGAGAAAGTTACTAAAAAAGGAAATGCACAACATTTAAGTGGACGGACGAAAATGGCAAAATGCACAACATTTAAGTGGACGGAGGGAGTATCTCAATATGAAAGATTATATAGTGTGTTCTATATCACAGAAGATTATATAATCGGCATCTTATGAGATATAAACTAATATTCACAATCGAGACAACTTGGACGAATTGTTGGTTTAGATTGTAGCATAATAGCATTAAATAGTTTATCTTGACTATTTATTTATGCTAGTATGTTAATCGTATTGAAAGGATCACAGTGAGATTAATTCTTTGTTCTGACTTATTAAGAATTAAAGATCTCGGTGACTTAAATAGTCTCAACCTTAATTGGGCTTATCAGTATGAATAAGTGTCTGACTATTGCTTTGATTTATCATAAATGAGAACTTGATAGTGGTTCGAAATTTCGTATTTTGGGCCAATTAACAAAGATCTTTAATGGAATGAATTAACATTTATATCTGATTTATATTGTGGGTTTGAATTAATTAAATCAGATATTAGAGTCAATCTTATTTAAGCTAGTATATCCTTGAACTAGCCTTATGGCCTGTGTTTCTTATGGGCCAGGCGCCACTTTCCTAAACCCTAACAGGGTTGTCTAGGTTCGATAAATGTGAGCAGTTATTTATCTATAAATACAAGGCTCATAAGATTTATTAATCACTTGCAATTTAAGAAACAGAAACCCTAGAGAGAGAGGTCGGCGCCCATTGTGAGAAAAAGAGTTCGTGGTTCGATTCTTTCCATCGACGAGCTCTAGCCGAGAATAGTTCAGAAGATAACTCTGGAGTCTCTGTGCACTAAGTTTGCAGGTATATCGAGCAAACTTCTTACGATTGTAATTAAATTCATAGAAGCATGCTAGGTGTGGATTTTGTATGTGTTCGTTAGATATTCCATAACACATCTTCAGGCAAATCGAATCAGTTTCGATAATCGGTTCCACTAGATCAAATAATCATCACTGGTAATTAATCATTTATATACCTTCAGGTTTTCTCCCGACTCTTCTCATCATTGCAAGTGCGTACAACGTACTTATATTCAACTGTCTTACTTAATTTTCATCATTATCATAGTATATAAGATTGGTAGAAATATTATAATTTAAATTTGTGTAAAACATTGAGATAGAATCCTTCCTACAAAGCGATAACAAACTCATACCAATTAGGTACTCCTGTCTCGTACAAGGCCGATGTTTACAGTTTCAGAATGTTATTGATGGAAATGTTGGGTTTAAACAAAGACTTGAAAGAAAGCAACCCTGACTCCGATGAACAGTATTCCCATACTGGATATATCAGTGCTTTGAGCAAGGAAAGAATATTGAAATTGGTAAAACAAATGAAAACATAAGATAGTGATGAGAACGAAAGTAGAAAGAGTCATGTTCGGAATATTGGAACCGATTATTGAAAACCGATTCGTTTTTCACCCATGGATCAATTATGGATATCTAACAAACACATACAAAATCCACACCTAGCATGCTCCTATGAATTTAATTACAATCATAGGATGTTTATTCGGAATATCTGCAAACTTGGCGCACAACGACTCCAGAGTTGATCTTCCGAACTGTTCCCGGCTAGAGCACGACGATTGATGGGATCGACTTCGAGCTCTCTCTCTCTCTCTTACTATGGGACGGCGCCTACTCTCTCTCACTCGAGGTTTCGGTTGCTTAGAATGCAAGTCAGTAATGAGTCTTATGAGCCTTGTATTTATAGATAAATAACTGCTCACATTCATTAAACCTAGACGACCCTTACGGGCCGTAGGAGAAAGAGGTGCCTAGCCCGCTTAGAGATACAGGCCATTGGGCCAATTTAAGGATCTATTAGCTTAAATAAGATTGGCCCGATAATATCCGATTTAATCTATTCAGCCCAGAATATAAATCAGATATAAATATTAATTCATTCCACTAAAGAATTAATACTGACTTACCCTCTTATTTATTTAGTTGAGTCGGGGCTAGTATTATACTTAATTAATCTACGTGTTTAAGACTATCAAATATTCATTAATTAATTAAATATTTCTGACAGCAATTAATTAATCAATTAATTATTTACCAATAAATAATTATCTCGAGTGCTACCACTTAAACTTATTATTATACCGGAACTAATTCCTCCTGCAGGGTTTAGTATAATAAACTTATTAAGTTCCTCGAGAGGATATCACCATCCCATTATGCATAGGACACGGATCCTTATTGCAGCTCTATCAATATCAAATAAGAACTGTCACTGCCCAAAATACGAAATTTCGAACCACTATCAAGTTCTCATTTATTATAGATCAAAGCAATAGTCAGACACTTATTCATACTGATAAGCCCAATTAAGGTTAAGACTATTTAAGTCACCGAGATCTTTAATTCTTAATAAGTCAGAATAAAGAATTAATCTCACTGTAATCCTTTCAATACGATTAACATACTAGCATAAATAAATAGTCAAAATAAACTGTTTAATACTATTATGCTACAATCTAAACCAACAACTCGTCCAAGTTGTCTCGATTGTGAATATTAGTTTATATCTCATAAGATGCCTATTATATAATCTTCTGTGATCTACAACATACTATATAATCTTTAATATTGAGATAATTGGATAAATAATTAATATGCAATAATAAACATTTCAGATAGAAGAATTATAGTGAAATAAATATCAATTATATATAAACAAAAGTCTTACTTTCGTATACAACCCTTCACGGAAGATGACTATAGTTGCGTTATGGTGCATACAAATGAGCTCAGATGATCGTCCATCTATGAATAAAGTATTGCATATGTTGGAAGGAGATGTTGAGCGTCTGCATGCAGATTCCCAAGTGCCCGTCTCAGTCAACTCAAATGAATGTGGATCAAACTGGGATAACATGTTGGACTGGTTCTGAATCCTTGCTGAATCATGATGATGCAGCTTCAAATCATGTGGAGATTACTATTCAAGGGTGAGAAAGCTTGAATGTGCTTCAATTGATATATTGAGATGAGTCATTTGTGCTTGTAGCCTATGGGATATTGTAATTTTATATTTTAGTTAGTTAATGAATGTTTTTTAGTCAAAAAAAAAAAAAGGACTGCTTATAGTTGCTACAGGCTGTTTCTATTAAGGATCGGATTCATTTCAATTGACCAGTGATTTTTGGAACTGGGACTTTACTTATCTTTGGAATCTCACATATTGTTAGCTATATTTGTTCAAATTAGTCCACTTTTAGCGTAAATTCACAGAAAAAATTATTCTTCCAACCTACACATAATTTATAAAATTAATCATTGATATGACATGATTATCGTAAGGAAAATCGATATAGTGGGTATTGCACTTAATTAAACCAAGCTCTAATATATTAATTACGTACCATAAACAGGTCACTTGCACCTTCATGGCTTCACACTAATAAGTAATGAGATTCTTTTTTCTTCAAGTTCATAGTTAGTATGTTTAAGAAAAGTATTGGAAAGACCGTTTCATATTTATTGACTTTCTTTACAAAGGTTTGTAAGAAATCTTCTTACTTATTTATAACATTTTAAATTCTTAATACAACTCTAATAAATTAAGAAGTTGCTTTATTAACTAGAATAATTTATCACGCACCCTGAATTAAAAGGGCTGGACTTCGGTGTGTAAGACGGGTTGGATCCGCCGGGTCATACCCGATCCAGCCCAAAACCCGCGGATCCTTCCCAATTAAAAAGAAAAAAGAAATTGCTGTGGCACGCTGCTGCTTGAGGCACTCGAACTCAGGACCTCGGCCTCCATCAAAGCTCTAAGCAAAAGCATTTTACCACTAAGCTACAGCCACTAAGTGTGTTTCCTAAGGTGAAGGAAATTTATTTATACGTTCTATATATTAACAAAGATGGGCCGCGTACTTTTTGTTTCCTTCCCTTGACCATTTGTTCCACTTTTTGTTTTTGTTTTCGTATTCTTTTCCTTTTTTTCTTTCTTTGCTATTTTGAGTTTCTTTTATTTATTTTTTCCAATTTTTCTTAGTTTTTTTTCCTTTTCTTTTCTGTTTTTGTTATCATTTTTTTAATATACTACAATTGACTATTATTATATTTTCATTTTCACTTTTTATCTTTCTTTTTAATTATTATTTTTTTCTTTTTCATTTATTAAAAATTACATTTATAAAATTACATTTGTCGTGAAAAGAAAATATTTTTCTTGTGAACCAAAAATATCAATTGCTGTTCAGTAAAGTAATACTTTTGAAAAATTACCTTTCTTTATATCAAGGACTATTTTAATCACGACAATAATTACTTGACCAAAAAACTAAAAGTACGATTTGTCATTAATAAAAGTAAACATTGTAGTTAACAAAAGTAATATTTTTGAAATATTATTTTTCTTCATATCAATAATTACTTTCCATCACGACAATAATTACTTGACCAAAAAACTAAAAGTACAATTTGTCATGAATAAAAGTAAACATTATAGTTAAGAAAAGTAATATTTTTGAAACATTTTTCTTCATATCAATAATTACTTTCCATCATGACAATAATTACTTAACCAAAAAACTAAAAGTACAATTTGTCATGAATAAAAGTAAACATTGTGGTTAAGAAAAGTAATATTTTTGAAACATTACTTTTCTTCATATCAATAATTACGTTCCATCACGACAATAATTACTTGACCAAAAAACTAAAAGTACAATTTGTCATGAATAAAAGTAAACATTGTGGTTAAGAAAAGTAATATTTTTGAAATATTACTTTTCTTCATATCACGACAATAATTATTTGACCAAAAAACTAAAAGTACAATTTGTCATGAATAAAAGTAAAAATTGTGGTTACGAAAAGTAATATTTTTGAAACATTACTTTTCTTCATATCAATTATTACTTTTTATTTCGAAAATAGTTACATGGCAAAATAACTAAAAGTACACATTCCTGTGAACAAAAGTAAACATTGTCAAGGAAAGTAATATTAAAAAAATAAGGGAAAAAAATTGAAAATGTAAAAAGAGAAGCAAACAAAAGAAAACTTAAAAAGGAAAAAGGAGAAAAGGGGGAATTAATGGAAAAAAACAAGGAATCGAAAACTGAAATACAAGGAAAAGCGAAGAAAGGGAAAAAAATAATAATAAAGAAATCTGAAAAGGCTAAAAGGGGAAAACAAAAAAAAAATCCAAAAATGCATTTGTAGGTTTCGAACATAGGATGCCACGGTTCATAGGCAACTGCACCTACCGCTAGGCCAATTGCCATTTTTAATAAATTAAAATATCTGAAAATTAATAAATCAAAAAATAAAGGAGCACATAAAAGAAAATGGGGGAAATGCATAAAAAATCCCAACCTTTTTCCAAATTCTGGTTTAAAACCAATCTTTTTCAAATTCTCAAATATAAGTATCACCTTTCAATTTAACGCAATTGACTCTCGCGATTTATTTTCCCTCAATTTTTCGTTGACTTCAAAGCCGAAAACTCCTACATGGCGCCCTTGGACATGTAGAATATGAGAATTGATGGGCATTCCATGTGTGTATATAGGAAATTCTGACTTCCAAATCAGTAAAAAATTGGGGAAAAATCAATCGCGAGAGTCAATTGCGTCAAATTGAAAGGTGATAGTTATATTTGAAAATTTGAAAATGATTGGTATTAAACAAGAATTTGGAAAAAGATCGGAATTTTTTATGCATTTTTGCCAAAGAAAAAAGGAACAGCGCTGTTGTTGGGAGTCGAACCCGGGGCGTTAGACCAGTGAGCATTATAGATGAAGTACTACACGCTACACTAGCTCACTTATATGCATTTTAACTATTATTAATAATATAAATACTGTCATGCCGTCGTTTTTTCTTTTTTTTTAAAACAGCAGATCGGGTCGGGCGGGCGGGTCAAACCCGTTTCATACAGTGGATTGGTGCACTGAAGTTTTTGTGGAATAAAAAATAGAGTGAAGGAGCCATATAGCAAAATACCCCCTTGGATTACAATAGTTGTCAAGGAACATAATATGGTAAAATTATAGCCAATTTTATGACTTTTGGACAATTATAGGGTTGAAGTATATTTTCAGTTTTCACCCCAAAATCAAAAAAGTGATTTTTCATTTCCCTTATTTTCACATCTGCAACATTATGTCTCTCTAAAAATTCTCTCCCACCAAACCCTAAAAACTCTTCCACCCGCCGCCATCCGGCCACCATTTTCCTCCTCCACCCTCAGCCGTCGCGCCACCCTCAGCCGTCTAGCCACCTCCCACCTATGAGAAGAAGAAGCAACATCTCCTCCATCCACTTTCTCTCTCTACGACTTTCTCTCCCCACCTCGTCTCCTCTGCCTCGTCTCTTCCACCTCATATCCTCCGCATGACTTTCGAAAGCGACCGTGACGAGCAGCCAGACGGAGAAGAAGAACCAGTTCCTACGATTCCAAGGACTACAAAGAAGAAGAAGAAGATGGAAGAAGAGAGAAAAATGAAGAAAAAGGTAGCAGAAGAAGAAGAAGAGGATGAAGACAGTCGCGCCACCGCCGATAGTGAAGCGAGCGACGATGGCGTAGACCGAAGCGACGAGGAACAGGTAAAATTTGAATTTCTCATATCCCGGCGTAGATCTGCACTTTTTTTTCTCAGATCTGTTTCTGTTCCCAGATCTGTTGCTATTTCATATTTTCGTAACATGTTTCGCTTCAGAATTTTGGTAATATACATGTTACGAAATTACAATTTCGTAACATGTTTGTGGCAATTTGTGGCAATTTGAATGTTTCGCTTCGTAACATGCTACGAATTTCATAATTCGCAACACTATATACGAATTTCGTATAGTGTTACGAATGTTGTAATTCGTAACTAACTATGCATTTTCATAAGTGTATTTGAAGTTACAAAATTCGAATTTCGTAACATGTTTGTGTCTATTTGAATGTTTCGCAACACTATATACGAATTTGTGTTTAGAACTTGTTTGAATGTTCAGATCTGGTTTTTGGTTTCTCATATCTGTTTAGAACCCTAATTCGTAACATGTTTTTGAAATTTCGGTTATAACATGTTGCGAAATTACAATTTCATAACATGTTTATGGCTATTTGAAGGTTTCGAAACTGAAATTTTTAAGTATATGATGTTGCGAATATTGAATCTCGCAACATAATATACGAATTTCGTATATAGTATTCATAACTAACTGTGCATTTTGACTCGTTTAGTTGAAGTTACGAAAGTAGAATTTCGTAACATGTTTGTGACAATTGAAATTTTTTGAAATGAATCATTTTATGTTACGAAATTAGCATTCGAATTGAATAATATGTTGCTAATTCATATTTTTGTATCACGTTTTTGGAATTTAGGTTATAACATGTTATGAAATTACAATTTCGTAACATGTATGTGGCTATTTGAAGGTTTCGAAACTAAAAAATTTTAAGTATATGTTATTGTGATGAACCCATATTTGTGTCCATCTTTGCTTGTGCTTTTTAGTCTTTATCGACTCAAAGTTTGTCTGGGAGGACACAAAGTCGAGAGATGGTGTGCAGGGAAGAACAGGTGGGATCTTGGACAAATTTGATGGAAAATCTGTTGTTGAGATGTTGAGATGGCGATACGATGCAAATGGGAAAAGGGCTGGAAGCTTGTAGCTGGGCAACATCGTTATATTCAATCTACATGTCAGGAAGTACCTCCTCATATCCTTGAAGCTAACAGACAGAGGAGGAGCCAGGATCTTAGTCAACATAGGAAGCAATACAGGATGCAGATAGAGAAGGCAAGATGTGAGTCGAAGCAGCAACAGATTTCTTTTCTTCCAAGAAAGAGGATAAGGATCGAAGATTTCTTTCCTTATCCTAGCCGAACCTAATCAAAGAAGATATCTACCATGCAAGGGAAGTAAATCACGGGTGCGTGGATAAGAGAGAAGGTGGATATGCATGGAAGGAGTCATTTTCCAACAAGGAAACTTCCCTAACCCTAATTTCCATCGCCTATATATATGGCCGACTTCACATTGTATGGGGGTTTCGAATTCGGTTTTATTAGCTTAAGTTCTGCATTCTAAGTTTGAGAGAGCGAGAGGAAGAAACAAGTCCTACGGGCAATTTATTTTTACGTTCGTTATTTTCTGCATTAGTTTAGTTGTTGGCTTGAAGCCAAGACCTTAGTTGCTGACGTACGTTTTTTAGCAGCAACCTTTTCCAGTTTTATGTTAAGTTTGATTTCCCTTATTCGTTTTGTGTTCTTATTTAATATTATGTCTAGCTAAATTTATTGTTTGGGTTGGATGTAGATGATGTGATCGTAAATTACTCGTTCTAAACTTATGAGGTCTAATTATGTGAGTTCGTTATTTAATTTTATTCCTGAAACACTTAGGATTAAATCTAGACTTAATTAATATTGATATATGCTTGATAACCATCTAGATATTGAGATTAAGTCATTAACTAGATTTGGGAGCAAACTCGAGAGTGTCTTTCGTGCCCAAGAAGGTAAAGAGTGTTGGAGAGCAGTCGGTATTGACCTACCCCTTAGCTGTTTTGGGACTGTTTATTTTTAATGCCTTTTGGGCAGAATCGTTACTGAAGTGTCTTCGTGACTTTGTTGATCAAGAGAGGAGATCTTGCCTTCTACTCAAGATCTGTAAAATTGGATAGACATAGGCTTAGTGTGTTTATATCGTGACTTCGTGACCTTTAGGGTATAAACTAATCTTTATTTTAAACCAAGTAATAAGATCGAGTAATTGAATATCTTTGCACCAATGAACGAGTAATGAGTAATTAAGATCTTTGATTCGAAATCCAAACCAAATTTCTTTATTATTTGATATTTCACTTGTTGAGTTATAGGATATTGAGATACGTTTCAGTCAAAACCCCTTTTGTTGAGCACTACCTGAAGAGCAGATCTACGTCAAGTCCTTTGGGATCGACCCCATTTTCCATTAACTACTACCTTGTTGGGCAAGAGGTGTTTTATAAATTTATTTGTACGAAGAGTGTGACGACAGCGCTTCATCAAATTGGCGCCGTTGCCGGGGACTTGGTTTTAAGTTAGTTTTGCTCTTCTAGCTTGAATTGAGCACGGTTTATGCCCAAGCCACATCTACAGAGTGGCGGAGATCCACAAGATCACGGTGTTTGCCCAGAGGTGATAGCTAGGAGAAATCGAGCAAAACAACGCAAGAAGAAAAGAGATCTGAAGGAAGGCGTCAACGAACCTTCAGAGTCTGAGAGCTTGATAGACGATCAGGATACTGAGCAAGAAGACGATTCTTGCTCAACAGCGAGTACAGACAGTGAGAAGTCAACATCCAGTTCAGAAGTAGAGACGTCAACAACCATGGCAGGACAACAAGAGAGAACCATCCATCAAATTATGTTCCCTAAGAACAAGGGAATCAGACCTTCAAGTATCCAATTGCCCACCATCACTGGCAACTGGGAGCTCAGACATTCGCTGATTCAGATATTGCCCAAATTCAGCGATCATCTCGGAGAAGATCCTCAGACCCATCTTCAAGACTTTGAGATGGCGAACAGTATTGTGAGGAACAATGCCCAAACCGACCGAAATGGCAACAATAGGAAAGTGGGGAACGAAATGTTGTTCGTAATAATGAAGGAGAGCAGGTTGTTACCCAAGATACATTCTCCGACTACGTAAGGCTACTTACGTTCCCGTTCCCACTACTTGACGGAGCACATGAGTGGCCTTACACCTTGCTAGAGGGAAGCATCGATACCTGGAAAAAGTTGCAGCAAGCTTTCCTTGACAAGTACATACCCATTGGTCGGATACAAAGTGGAAGGAATGTCATTTCCTCGATCAAAATGGGTGGAAGTGAGTCGTTGTATGAATATTATGAAAGGTTCAAGAAGTTGATAGCAAGATGTCCTCAACATCGGATTGAGGACATTGACTTGATTGAACATTTCTTAAAAGGATTAAGGGCATCTGAAAGGAAGTGGATCATTGCAGTTTGTGGGGGAGCAATAGTCGATCAATCGCCAGCTGAAGTGTTCAAGAAAATAGTTGCTATGGCCGATCAATCATGAGATGAAGATGATATCCCAAGAGGGGGGTATAATGGCAGCAAGGGAAATTCCGTAACTTGGTCAACACCATGAAAGACTTCATGGCCAAGATGAGTGGTCAAATGGAGGACTTGAAAAGAAGGTAGATGGCAAGGAAGTTCAAAAAGCTGTAAAGAAATGCGAGGTGTGTCAGGAAACATCCCATATAACCTCGGAATGTCCCAGTTGGTTCGTGGAAGAAGGAGATGAGGTGAAGGCAATAGGTCAGAACCAGCAAGGTGGTGGTCAACAAAGGTTCCAATATGGCAATAACAACAACTATGACAACAACTTCGGCTATAGGCAGAATCAGCACGAGAACCTGAGGTATGGCAACAACTACTATCAAATGCCTCCTGCCCACCAACAACCACAGCAGCCTGTTCAATAGCAATATGTGCCTCCACCTCAACAACAGCCTCAACAGCAACATAACTATGTTCCTCCACATCGAGAACCAGCAAAGACGGAGTTCATGAAGGTTACCATTGATAGGTTTACCAACGAGAACCAAAGGCTTAGGAGGAATTTTAAGAACTTTCAATTAGAAAGTCGAGGTCAATCGAATAACCTTCAAGCTCAATTAACTCACATAAACCATAATCTATCAAAGCTTGTAGATGACAAGAGTGGAAGGCTTCCTGCACAAGTGGAGGTTAACAAGGAGCAAGTCAATGCTGTGACTTTGTGAAGCGGTAAGGATTTGTTAGAGGTGCTGCCCAAGACCCAACTCAAGGGACCTGCTCGAGTAGAAGAAACTAAGATGAGCTCAGGAGATATCAATGACCTCTATGTAGAGTTGAAGGCAAAGTGTGAAGAAGGGATAAAGGCCAATAAACCCCCGTCTTCGATAATGAGGAGGATGAAGCCTTGTTTGACTATGCGAAGATGGAGAGATCAAAGCTGGGGCTTGATAAAGATGACATGTTGTTGGACTCATTGAAGGCTGAAAAAGAACCAGAGACTTTGGCCAAGAGGACCGTTCCTCACACTGCTAAGGCAAAGATCGCGTATCCAAGATGTTTTGCCCGCGATCATGATCAGAAGGAGTTGGAGAACATGATGGAGGTGTTCAAGAAAGTGGAGATAAACCTGCCATTATTGATGGCATTATAATCCATGCCAAAGTGTGCAGAAATTTTGCGAGAGATGTGCTTGAAGAAGACCAAGTACCCAGTTAATGCCCGTTTCCATGTAGAGAACGTGTCAGCACTAATGAATTCCCACATCTCGATCAAGAAGAAGGATCCTGGCATGTTTTCCATCCCATGCACAATTGGTACTACGTCAATACCCAAGGCGAAGCTTGATATAGGAGCTTCGATAAATGTAATGCCGAGGGCCATGTTCGACAAGATGAGATTTGGACCTCTTTCTCCTACCCGTGTTGCTATTTAGTTGGCGGACTTATCCACAGTCTACCTCGATGTAGTTTTGGAGGACGTGTTGGTCAAGGTGGGGGATCTTCTATTTCCAGCCGACTTCTATGTTCTTGACATGGGAAAGAAAGCAATCAAAAATCCAATGATCTTGCTCGGGAGGCCATTCTTGAGAACAGCATGCACCAAGATCAATTGCGATACAGGGAGATTAACGGTTCAAGTAGTTGGAGAAGTAGTTGAGTTCGATGCTTATCGGCAAAATCAAGATGATGCCCTGGAGCACCTCGACACCCTAAACGCATGTGATAAGCAATTGGAGACATTGAACAGCTTAAGTTGCTTCTTTGAAGACAACGAGAATGTAATCCAGGCAGAACTCAATCTAATTCAGGGTCTTGACCTGGATGTCGACCAGCATAAGGATAATGAGGAAGACGGTGCCTTGATGGAGTTCTACGAAGGCGATGAGTACGAAAGTGATAAAGATTTCTGGGAGGAATCAGTCCATGGACATAGTTTCGACTCCACCGATGAAGACTACGGCACGGATGAGGAGTTCGAGGATAACAACACTCCTAAAAACTTCCATGGAGATGAAAACGAGTTTGATGAGGAACTCGAGGAACTGCCCCATGATGAGACCGAGGAGTTAGTAGAGGAATTTTGGCAACAGACAGTTCTTGAGGAGGATACCGGCTTGCAGACAGAAGAGGATCTTGCCCAGAACGATGAACTAGCAGATATGAAAGAATGCAGTTATGCCAGAATTCCGGGCAACATGCAACCTCAAGGGTTTGAACCACTCAACATCCCTGAATTGAAGCCAAAGGACAGGTTGATGCCATCACTGCAAAAGGCCCCTACATTGGAGCTGAAACCTTTCCCCAAGCATCTGAAATACATATATCTCGGCAAGAACGAGACTTTGCCTGTGATCATATCATTCAAGCTGTCGAGCATGGAGGAGGTTCGAGTTGGTGAGGTGCTGAGCAAATATAAAGAGGCAATAGGGTGGACCTTGGCCGACATCAAAGGAATTAATCCTTTGGACTGTGTTCATCACATTTTGCTTGAGGAGAATGTTGCCCCTCGTAAGGGATCCACAAAGGAGATTGAATCCTGCCATGAAAGAAGTGGTAATGAAAGAGATGCTTAAGCTTCTTGACTTAGGGATCATCTATCCCGTGTCCGACAGCTGATGGGTGAGCCCTGTACACGTGGTGCCCAATAAGTCAGGAATCCAAGTTGTTGAGAACGAGAAAAACGAGATGGTGGCCAAGAGATTGCAAACCGGATGGTGAGTGTGCATAGATTACCGGAAGCTAAACTAAAAGACGAAGAAGGATCACTTTCATTTGCCTTTTATCGACGAGATGCTTGAGAGGCTAGCTGGTAATGACTATTATTGCTTTCTTGACGGTTATTCTGGTTACATGCAGATCTGGGTTGCTGACGAGGATCAAGGCAAGACCACCTTCACATGCCCGTTTGACACCTTTGCATATAGGAGGATGTTGTTCGGGTTATGCAATGCACCAGGGACATTTCAAAGGTGCATGATGCACATTTTCTCATACCTACTTGAAGAGTGCATCGAAGTCTTCATGGACGACTTTACTGTCTACGGCAATACCTTCAAATCATGCCTTAACAACCTGGATCGAGTTTTGAAGAGATGTGTTGAGAAAAGCCTCGTATTGAACTATGAGAAATGCCACTTCATGGTGAGAGAAGGAATTGTTCTAGGGCATGTCATTTCGGGGAAAGGTATTGAGGTGGACAAAGCCAAGATCGACATTATTGCCAAGTTACCATACCTAAGAACTGTGAAGGAATTGAGAGGGTTTCTAGGGCATGCTGGATTCTATAGATGATTTGTCAAGGACTTTGCCAAGATCGCCCAACCAATGACGAGACTACTTCAAAATGACGACCATGGGAGTTCAATGAGGATTACAAGAAGGCGTTCCATGCCTTGAAGGAGAACTTGATCACCGCCCCATTATCCAACCTCCGGATTGGGGGATACCTTTGAATTAATGTGTGATGCCAATGGTTATGCCTTGGGAGCAGTTCTTGGGCAAAAACGAGGAAAGGAGAGCTATGTCATCTATTATGCTTCCAAGACATTGAACCTGGCCCAATGCAATTATGCCACTACGGAGAAAGAGTTGTTGGCTATTGTCTCCGCCTTTGAAAAGTTTAGATCCTACTTATTTGGAGGCAAGACCATAGTGTACACGGACCACGCGGCATTGAAGTACTTGTTGAGCAAGAAGGAGTCCAAGCCAAGATTGATTAGATGGATTCTTTTATTGCAGGAATTTTACATAGAGATCAAGGATAAGAGTGGTGCCCAGAACCAAGTTGCTGACCACTTAAGTCGAATCCTCCAACCGAATGATGGGGAGCCGATCAAGGAGACCTTTCCTGACGAGCACCTGAGTCTTGCCCAAGATGAGCCATGGTACGCTGATATCGTGAACTACTTGGTGACTGGAGAGATACCCTCCGACCTTGGGCATTATCAAAGGAACAAGCTTAAACACAAGAGCCATTTCTATATTTGGAACGAGCCATATTTATGGAGGGAATGTGCGGACAAGATAATAAGGAGGTGTGTCGAGGATAAAGAGCAAAGAAGCATTCTTGAGCATTGCCACAACAAAGAATGCAGAGGACATTTTGGGCATCAACGAACTGCAAGGAAGGTTTTGGAGTGCGGCTTTTATTGGCCAACATTGTTAAGAGATTGTTATGAGTGGGTCAAGATGTGCGAGAAGTGCCAAAGGGAAGGCAAAATCACAAGAAGAAACGAAATGCCCATGATACCGACCTTGCCCGTGGAGGTGTTCGACATATGGGGCATGAATTTTATGGGACCTTTGCCGAGTTCCAAAGGCAACAAGTACATCATATTGGCAGTGGACTATGTCTCGAAGTGGGTAGGGGCTCGTGCTTCCAACAAGGATGATTCTAAGGTGGTTTTCAACTTTTTGAGAACTCAAATCTTCAATAGGTTTGGTGTACCTCGAGCTATAATTAGTGATCAAGGTTCTCATTTTTGCAACGCAACGGTGACCGCCTTGTTCAAGAAGTATGGAGTTACTCATCGTGTGTCAACAGCCTACCACCAACAAGCCAATGGTCAAGCGGAATTGTTCAATCAAATGATCAAGACGATCTTGAGGAAGACCGTGGGCACCACAAGGAAGGACTGGAGTATGCGCTTCGATGATGCCTTGTGGGCGTATAGGACTACTTTTAAGACACCTTTTGGCATGTCCCCTTATCACATGGTCTATGGCAAGAGATGTCACTTGCCCGTGGAGCTGGAACATCGAGCACATTGGGTTGTTGCCCAACTCAACCTCGATTAGAAAAAGACAGAGGAATCAAGGAAGCTCGAGATCCAAGAACTCAACGAGATAAGACTCCAAGCCTATGACAATGTCGGGTTATACAAGGAAAGGATGAAGAAAACTAACGATCTTTTGATTAAAGAGAAGGAGTTCCATTTTGGACAACAATTGTTGCTGTACCATACTCGATTTAGGCTTTCTTCGGGGAAGCTCTCGACCAAGTGGGTAGGACCCTATGAAGTACAAGCTCAATTCCCAAATGGAGCTGTTGAGACCAAGGATCCCAAGAACGGGAAGGTTTTTAAAGTTAATGGCCAGCGCTTGAAGGCCTATCTTGGGCAAGAACAGTTTATTGAGGGGGAACCTTCTGGGTTCCCTGTCGAGGAGGATCTCTGACTTCTAAGGAGGGGGGTGTCGTGCCCAAGACCTTAAACGGAGCGCTATCCAGAAGGCAACCTGGTTAGTATTTTCTTTTTAGTACTTTCTTTTTAATTTTTGTTTTTATTCGTTTTTTTTTTTTTCGTAAAAACTATTGAAAATGAAAAAATATTAGTTAGTTTTTATTCCTAGTATTTTATTTTGAAGCATTTTTATTTCGAGTCTAACCATCAGAAAGAGTTGTTTTCGGAGTATATTTGTGTTTTGAAGTGTTCATGAGATGTTGAGCAAGATGCAAGATGTTGGACAAGAACCACGATGGAGAAGTAAGTGAGGTGTCGAGCAGCGGTTTTGAGCATGAACCAAGTTGTTGGTCAACGACTTCCTAAGGCGGTTACTGTAACCCTTAAAAACTGCGCCCTATATACCTATCTCAACACGTCTCTTCTACCCCACTACCCAATTTGAATTTAACTTCCCTGCAACCTCTCATCTTACCTTTATTCCCTCTCCATCAAAACTTTCAAACCCTCTGCCGACCAAGACCCCTCCATCACCATCGGGTCGAGCGTGCCCAAGAGCCCGCCAGTTGACGTCGCACTCATGATGAGCGACGACAACCCAAGCTTGATGGATGAGGCGGCAAAGCAGCCGGAGGAGGAGACTCAATCGAAGACCATGCTTGAGGAGGAAGAACTGAAAGAAGAAGTAGAGAAGAAAGAAGACGATGGGGAGGAAGGAGAGGATAAAGATGGTGAAGGGTAAGGCGATAATGGTGAAGACGACATTGATGAGGCAATTGAAGCACAAGCGGCAAGGCTAGCGTCGGAGGCGAAGACCAAGTCTAAGGAAAGCCCGACGAAGACGAAAAGCCTCCGACTAGCCAGCAAGCAGCCCCACACTGGGAAAAACAAGCCAGAGAAGAAGCATAAATCTACCGTTTCAGACGCCGGGTCTATCCAGCCGTCGATCTCGAAGGGGACAGCTGTCAGAACTCCTTCCAGGGTTAGTGAGGAAGAAGAAGGGGATGATGCTGAGGAAGAAGATGATGACAACCAATCGACACCGACAAGCAGCAAGATCAGGAGGAAGAAGAAGGGCGCCACGGTGGTGACGTGTAGGAAGCCCAGGGACTGGAAGGTGACATTACCCAGGGTTCTCGACTTCAAACTATATGAGGACCTGGGTGTTGCCCAAGAAGTGAGGAAGTTGTTTGAGGAGATAGCTTGGAGTCAGTTTTTGGAGTGGCCGGTGGAAGTTTATGAGGAGCAAGTTAAGGAGGTGTACAACACAGCAGCAGTGACAAGTGATCTCGAGTCTGGGGTGAGCACTATCTCCTTCTCGCTTTTGGGCGAGAAGTATAACTTTCAAGTTAGTGCCTTAAACCAGATTTTGGGGATGGTGAGTTTGAGGGACTTGGCCAAGAAGGAATTCATGGAAGCCAAGAAGGTGGTACCACCTCCTGGAGATGCAGCCTATCAGGAGCAGTGGAAGGAGATTAGAAATGGAGCACCGTACAACGGGGGCAACAACAAAGGAACGGAGTTGAAGACCCATGCTTTGAGGCTTTGCCACCGCATCCTTGCTTACAACTTGTATGGCAAGAATGATAGTGGCAACACCTTGAGCAACAATGAGAGGTACCTTATGTGGTGTATGCACACCAAGACCAAGGTCAACTTCGCAGCCTTCCTTGGGGAGCAACTCAAGACGGTGCTGGCAAAGCAGGCTCTAGGATGCACGTGTGGACACTTAGTGACAGCTTTTGCAAAGGGAGTTGGTGCCTATGACGAGATGAAAGGAAAGCCGGTGATGGTGGTCAACAAGTTGGGAGAAGCTGCCTTAAAGAAGATGAACGATATTGAGTTGAGGAATGGCAAGTTCGTGTTCATCGACTACGGCAGGTCAAAATCTACCAAGCGACCACCCATGGGAAAGAAGGAGGAGGCAAGCACCAGTGCAGCGGTGCTGCCCAACACTGAGGTCGAGACCAGACTAGCCAACATCGAGAAGATGTTGACCGAGATCAGGGATGCTCAGCTGGCATTCTTTGCACACCAGGGATTCAGGTACCCGTCTGAATTTTCTCTTTGATTTTATGTTCCTCCCACTTTTATGTTAGTGTAGGTTTTTGTTTTTTTTTTTTTGCTTTTGTACAGAGTCTTTGATTTGTGCTTTATTTTCTGTTGTGTCTTGTTGATCGAGAAGATGTTCTTATTGTCTTCACCCACAATTTGCCCAGCAAATTATGTGGTGAAGATCTCAGAATTTCCTTCTCGGCTGTGTGTGTAAATATTTGTTGAGTCAGTTTTTATATTTGTGGTTGCCCAACATTGTACCCACTTTGCCTAAGGCAAAGTGTGTGGTTGTTGGGGCGTTGGTCTGTTTTGAGAGTTTTTAAAGTTTGTTTTAAGTGTTGATCAGCATGTTGGTATGATAGGTCAAAATAGGTATGTTGATGTAGATGGTGCTGTATGTAGATAAGTAGAACGGAATAAGATATTGGGCATGAACTGTGAGGATTGAGCTTTTGAATGCTATATAAATATGCAGCATTTATTTCTTTCTTGTGTGATAATGACTAATTGAAACTTGTTGATCTAGAACTTGCATGCATCTCTTATTTAAAACTTCGTGCAACTTAGTCAAATTACTTAGATGAATTAGGCGTTTTTATTCGAATTAGCCCATGGCCAAAATCTCCTACCATAACATTTATCCTTTGTTAGCCCCTTGAGCTTGAGTCGAATTCTTTCTATTCACTTATAGTAGCCTGGATTTATGAGCCTTCCAGGTCAAGAACTCGGGTCTAGAAGAAGAAGGGATGAAAGGAAAATGTTGGGTAGCACTAGCTGGACAATATCACCTATTTTAGAGGTGTTGGGTTAAGGACTTAGAAAAAAAAAGGAAAAATAAAAAGGAAAAAAAATCAGAATAAAAGTCCTAAAAGAATAAGTGTGCTAGGGCCGATGTGGTGTTTGAAAGGAATAAGGAGTCGAGGGCAACATGTTGCCAAAGAACTGAGTCATCCTGACATAGCCAGTTCCTATATTTTCCTACCTTTTGCCTTAAGCCACGTTACAACCCAATAAAGACCTAAGGATAAGTATTTTGATTTTGTTCAAAGAAGTAGAGATGTAGATGGCAGGCAAGCCTATGGAAAAATATTGTTGATTTTGGTCTAGAGTGTATATACACTTAACCATATATACTTGAGAGTTGAGTGCTGGTGAGGATACCCTTGTTGCCCAATAACTTTATCTTGACCTATTTGATGGCAATATCTGCTTACATATTCTGTTAGGACTAACATGTTGATGTGCTGATCTATTGAGTCTGTGTTCTTGTTTTATCTTTTCTGTGTTTGAGTCTTGGGAAAAGTTGCAACCGTACACTTGAGGGCAAGTGTAATTCAAGTGTATGGGTGTGATGAACCCATATTTGTGTCCATCTTTTCTTGTGTTTTTCTTGTACTTTTTAGTCTTTATCGATTCAAAGTGTGTGTGGGAGGACACAAAGTCGAGAGATGGTGTGCAGGGAAGAACATGTGGAATCTTGGGCAAATTTGGTGGAAAATCTGTTGTTGAGATGCTGAGATGGCGATATAATGCAAATGGGCAAAGGGCTGGAAGCTTGTTACTGGGCAACATCGTTATATTCAATCTACAAGTCAGGAAGTACCTCCTCATATCCTTGAAGCCAACAGACAGAGTACCCGGAGGAGCCAGGATCTTGGTCAACATAGGAAGCAATACAGGATGCAGACAGAGAAGGCAAGATGTGAGTCGAAACAGCAGTAGATTTTTTTTTCTTCCAAGGAAGAGGATAAGGATCGAAGATTTCTTTCCTTATCCTAGCAGATCCTAATCAAAGAAGATATCTACCATGCAAGAGAAGTAAATCACGGCTGCGTGGATAAGAAAGAAGGCGGATATGCATGGAAGGAGTCCTTTTCCAACAAAGAAATTTCCCTAACCCTAATTTCCATCGCCTATATATATGGCCGACTTCACATTGTATGGGGGTTTCGAATTCGGTTTTATTAGCTTAAGTTCTGCATTCTAAGTTTGAGAGAGCGAGAGGAAGAAACAAGTCCTACGGGCAATTTATTTTTACGTTCGTTATTTTCTGCATTAGTTTAGTTGTTGGCTTGAAGCCAAGACCTTAGTTGCTAACGTATATTTTTGAGCAGCAACCTTTTCCAGTTTTATGTTAAGTATGATTTCCTTTATTCATTTTGTATTCTTATTTAATATTATGTCTAGCTAAATTTATTGTTTGGGTTGGATGTAGATGATGTGATCGTAAATTACTCGTTCTAAACTCGTGAGGTCTAATTGTGTGAGTTCGTTATTTGATTTTATTCCCGAAACACTTAGGATTAATTCTAGACTTAATTGATATTGATATATGCTTGATCACCATCTTGATTTTGAGATTAAGTCATTAACTAGATTCGGGAGCAAACTCGAGAGTGTCTTTCGTGCCCAAGAAGGTAAAGAGTGTTGGAGAGCAGTCAGAATTGACCTACTCTTTGGCTGTCTTGGATCTGTTTATTCTTAATGCCTTTTGAGCAGCATCGTTACTGAAGTATCTTCGTGACTTTGTTGATCAAGCGAGGAGATCTTACCTTCTGGTCAAGATCTGTAAAATTGGATAGACATAGATTTAGTGTGTTTATATCGTGTCTACGTGACCTTTAAGGTATAAAGTAATCTTTGTTTTAAACCAAGTAATGAGATCGAGTAATTGAATATCTTTGCACCAATGAACGAGTAATGAGTAATTAAGATCATTGATTCGAAATCCAAACCAAACTTCTTTGTTATTTGATATTTCACTTGTTGAGTTACAGGATATTGAGATACGTTTCAGTCAAAACCCCTTTTGTTGAGCACTACCTGAAGAGCAGATCTACGCCAAGTCCTTTGGAATCGACCCCACTTGCCATTAACTACTACCTTGTTGGGTAAGAGGTATTTTATAAATTTATTTGTGCGAAGAGTGTGACGACAGCGCATACTATACGAATTTCATATATAGTGTTACGAATTGTGAAATTCGTAACTAACTGTGCATTTTGATTCGTTTATTTGAAGTTACAAAATTAGAATTTCATAACATGTTTGTGACAATTGGAAAATTTAGAAATGAATCATTTTATGTTACGAAATTAGCATTCGTATTGAATAATCTGTTGCTAATTCATATTTTCGTATCACGTTTTTGAAATTTTGGTTATAACATGTTACGAAATTACAATTTCGTAACATGTTTGTGGCTATTTGAAGGTTTCGAAACTGAAATTGTTAAGTATATATTGTTGAGAATTTTAAAATTCGTAACATAATATACGAATTTCGTATATAGTGTTACGAATTGTGATATTCGTAACTAACTTTGCCTTTTCATAAGTTTATTTGAAGGTATGAAATTATAATTTCGTAACATGTGTTACATGTTCTGAATTACTGAATTGGTTTAATTGTTTGTTTATTGTAGATCGAATGGACATTCAAGAGAAAGAATATTGCAGTCAAGCACCATCGGATCATGCTAACCGGTGGTGAGTGCACAGTGAACGATATTAGGTCTGTGTTTAAATCCTTCGACAACAAATCTATCCGGACGTTGAAGCAATAAGCAATGAATTCGTATCACAGTCATAATTCATTGTTATGAATTAACGTTTTCGTATCACATTGTTATGATTTCATGTTACGATTTTATGTTACGAAATCATAATTTCGTATCACTATGCCTTGACTTTCTGTTAAGATTTTATCATTTTGTATCAGTTCCATGTTACGAATTTTACATTTCGTATCTTGTTTCTCTGTTACGAATTTTACATTTCGTATCAATATGTCTTGTTTCTTTGTTACGAATTTATGATTTCCTATCACTTTGTCATAATTCCATGTTACGATCTTATGAATTCGTATCAGTTTGTCATGATTCCATGTTATGAATTCAATATTTCGAATCAAATGTGTCTTGTTTCTCTATTACCAATTTATGATTTCGTAACACCAGGCTACATGATAAAGCAATTACGAAAACAAACAAGTCGTAACACCAAAACAAAATCGTAACACCAAAACAAAATCGTAACAAATTAACAAATTACGAATTACCAAAACAAACAAGTCGTAACACCAAATCTTTAATTTTGTACTAATTTTATGCATTCGTAGCATAAGACATTACGAATTCATACAATTCGTAACACTTAGCATTACGAATTTCGTATCTTGTTTCTCTGTTACGAATTGTACATTTTACATTTCGTATCTTGTTTCTCTGTTACGAATTGTACATTTCGTATCAATATGCCTTGTTTCTCTGTTACGAATTTATGATTTCGTATCACTTTGTCATAATTCCATGTTACAATCTTATGAATTCGTATCAATTTGTCATGTTTGTGGCAATTTGAAAATTTCGAAATGAATCATGTTATATTACGAAATTAGCATTCGTATTGAATATTCTGTTGCTAGTTCATATTTTCATAACACGTTTCTTGGAATTTAGGTAATAACATGTTACGATTTCAACATTTCGTATAAGTTCTATGTTGCGAATTTGACATTTCGTATCAATATGCCTTATTTCTCTGTTACGAATTTATGATTTCGTATCGTAACAAAATCGCAAAATACAGAATAAACACAACAAAACCCAGCAAAACACAGATCTTAAAAACCTCAGCAACCAATCTATCAAGTCACGAAATCGGAGAAGAAAAATCTAAGAGGCGAGAGAAGACGACGACGGCGAGAGAAGATCGACAGAGGGAGAGAGGAGATCGTATCGCCCGCGAGAAAAAACGCAGAAAAAGAACAGCGGCGGTGGCGGCGAGAAGATCGACGGCGAGAGAAGATCAACGGCGGTGGAGAGAGAGAGAGAGAAGAAGAACAGCAGTGACGACGGGAAGAAAATAGAAAAAAAAAGATGAAGAAGAAAAAATGAAGAGAAAGTAAAGAAAGAACAGCGGCGGCAGCAAGAGAAGATCGACGGAGGTGGAGAGAGAGAGAGAGAGAGAGAGAGAGAAGAACAACAACAATGGCGGCGGCATGAAGAAAACAGAAAAAGATGAAGAAGAAAAAACGCAGAGAAAGCAGAGAAAGAAAGAAATGAAGAGTAGAAAGAGAAAGAAAAAAGAAAGATAAAAGATGAGGGAGAAAAGGAGAAAAAGTGAGAGAAAAGGGTATTTTTGTCCAAAAACACATCTTTGGCTAGTATTTAACCATATTAAATTCCTTGACAACTATTGTAGTCAACCTAGTCAAAGTAGCTATATAGATGCATTACCTCTAAAAAATATATGATGACCATGAAATATAAAGTCTGATGGTCCCGATACGAGTTCTGGTGTATGGGGGGGAATACACCAGTTAGGAATTTTAAAAACAACCCCCTGAAAATTATCACAACCGAGTAAGAGGACTCAGCTGGAATCACAACTGAGTAGGAAAACTCAGCTGGAAGAGTGGTGCTGTGCGGAATGTGGTGGAAACAACAATAACTCGTATAAAATAACTCACGCTCAGATGCAAGATCGGTCAATAACCAAATCAGTTGAAAATGTAAAGATGCAGTTTTGAGTGCTGGTTAGTTGGTCAGTTGGATATGCAAAAAAATAACTGAACAGAAAAACAAAAACACACAAAGGATTTACGTGGTTCGGAGAGAACTCCTACGTCTACGGGGAGTTGTGAGTCCACACAACTCAGTCCAAGTTCTTTAGGACAGCTACCACAAAGCTTACGCGGGCTTTGCAACCGTTCAGATAAGTTTGCGGGTACTTATCAACCTTACAGATAAGTTTACGGGTACTTATCAACCTTTCTACTCAATTTCGGGAAAAGCAGGATCCTAACAACCTTTTTAGGGGATGTGTATAAGGGTGGGTTTTCCAACTGATAGCTCTAACGAAGAAGTGAGCTAGGATCTAAGCTTGAACAAATGAAGACTCAAACTAAGATCGAAAACACCAAGACAGATTCTAACACTCTATGAACTCTCAACAGGTGATATTCTTAGAGAATATTTTCAGTTTAGCTTGTGTGCAGTATAAAGTTGTTCTTTCGCTCGTTTGTTTGCTCTCTGCTCTGTCTTCTCTTGTCTTGATGAATGAGTGAAGGCCTCTATTTATAGGCGGAGAGAATCAACTAGCCGTTGGATGAGCAGTTGATCTCTGTTCTGTGAAAGCGATGGCTTGTCTCTCATCTCTGCAGATTTTCCTGATTTGGCAACTGTGAACTTCTGCTTTCCTTCTGAGACAACCTTGTGTTGGGCCAAATGAGGTAATGACAGAACGTCAAACCTTCACGTGACTTCCCTTTTGAAATTCAAATTTCAACCTTTGTCTTTCAACATTGGTTAGTCGGTTGAGACATTCGATCTTCATCCGAGTGGTCTTCAGCTGATGTTCCATCTGATTGCTACCTTCATCTGACATTCTGTCTGAAGAGGAACAGTTGAACCCTCAGCTGCCTTGAACTTCATGTTGTCGATCTATCAGATTGAGTCCTGCAACTGATGTTCCATCTGAACAGTTGGCTTGAATGCTCAATTGTCTTTCTTACATCTGATGTTCTGTATCTTGAACGCTCAGTTGTTTTTCTTACATCTGATGTTCTATATCAGAACAGTTGGCTTGAACGCTCAGTTGTCTTTCTTACATCTGATGTTCTATCCGAGTAAAGCCATGTTATCGTCTTCAGCTGGAGTCCTGTAAAGATAAAATTTCAACATTGCTCAAACAGCGAGCCTAAATAGTAACATTAGGATATGGCAACATCTACTCGGTTGGGGTCAGTTGGTTTTGGAATCAATCAAAACTTTACTTAAATTTCTCAACAATTTCCCCCTTTTTGATGATGCCAAAACCCTACTAATCTAAACCCTACTGACCTATCTAAAATCTCAGCTGAAATTCTAGACAGTCTATAAGATTAAACATCAAAGGGTTAGCACAGTTATAACATGGTATTGAAATAACTTTGCGATTCAGAGCTTGGACAACTAGAGATTGTACGTCAAGGTGAATCGGATATATGATGAAAGTTTTCATTACAACTGATGTTTACACAGAAATGCACAAAAATTAAAATACATCAGTTGCTCAAAAACTCTAACTTGGCTAATACTTCAGCCCATACTTGCTGAAAATCCTGACAAAAATTTCTCTTTTTGCATCTGACTCCTTTGAGATATCTACTCCATGTTCCTGACAGACTCTTCTTGCCTCAGCTGCAATCTTTTGTCGGTTAGGATTTCTTGTTTCTGGGATGAATGGAGGGAGATATGTGACCTTCTGAGGGACGGGGACGGTGTTTATATCCAGCTTTGCATAATCATTGCTCGTCTGAACTGGCTGAACATGCCCGGATCCCCAGAGTGCAGCTCGGTCAGGGCTTCTTTGAACGCTTTCCTCGAATCCTCAGTTGAGTACATCTTCCTATAGTAGAAATCATTCACAAACTCTTGCTTGAATGATTCCCAATCATCATTCCATTCAGCTGGCATCCATCTGTCGACATGCTTGAAGCGTCCTTGGAGCTTGATCTTACCAGGCAGTCTTTGCTGTTTAATCCTTGCTTCAGCCTTCACTTGGTGTTTCTCACTTCGTCGTCGGCTGCGGGAGGCAATATTCCTGTCCAAGTTGTTGGTAACCTTGGCAAGCTCTTCCTCAAATTTGTTGACTCTTGAAGCTTGGTTGGCTGCGAACTTCTTGATCCATTCAGGATTCATGTAGTCCTTTTTCCGGAACATCCATAGCTTTGGCAGCAGCAATACACTCTTCGGTTGTAATACCGTTGAGTTCAGCATCGAGCTCGGCTGCAATCTCAGCTATGGAGTTGTAGGAAACTCCAAACTGAGTGGTCTTCAGCTGATGTTCCATCTGATTGCTACTTTCATCTGACATTTGTCTGAAGAGGAACAGTTGAACCCTCAGCTGCCTTGAACTTCATGTTGTCGATCTATCAGATTGAGTTCTGCAACTGATGTTCCATCTGAACAGTTGGCTTGAATGCTCAGTTGTCTTTCTTACATCTGATGTTCTGTATCTTGAACGCTCAGTTGTTTTTCTTACATCTGATGTTCTATATCAGAACAGTTGGCTTGAACGCTCAGTTGTCTTTCTTACATCTGATGTTCTGTCCGAGTAAAGCCATGTTGTCGTCTTCAGCTGGAGTCCTGTAAAATAAAATCTCAACATTGCTCAAACAGCGAGCCTAAATACTAACATTAGGATATGGCAACATCTACTCGGTTGGGGTCAGTTGGTTTTGGAATCAATCAAAACTTTACTTAAATTTCCCAACAAAGTCGATCAAAGAGCTTAATCAAATACTCAATTAATCTAGTGAGAAAACAAAAAATAAATAAAATTACTCAATTAATCAACCTTTTTAGCTAAACATGCGGCGCAAGATAGTGGGACACACTACGTTGACCTAAAATCTTCCTCCTTAGATAAGGCATGGGGGAGACTGTTTCCAAATTAAGATGTTTGATTTAGTGAAAGTTTCGTTACCATTCTTCTGAGACTAAATAAAATGAATACAAAGTCAATGAAAGAGATGATAACTTTTAACAAACTTCAATAATGTGCCTTTTAAAGTCTAGTTTAAGCTCCACTAGGAGAAGACTCTTAGTATGACATTATCAATTGTGTGGTGTTCTCAAATCTCAAATCAATCAAGAATGATAAAATGTTCATCTCTCTTGATTCTCTCTCTCATCCATTTCTTTCAAACTTGTCATGCAAACTGCAGTGCTCCTTCTTCTGCATGCCGCATCATTCACAGTATCAGCTCCCCTTTCCGCCTCAAGGGTGACCCCAAGAAGTGCGGGGATCGCAGATTTGAATTAACGTGCAAAGATAATGTCACCTCTATCTATTTTGACTCTCACAAATACTATGTGAAAGCAATCAACTATGACAACTCCACCATCGGGCTGGTTGATTCTTCTGTAAACAATGACGACATTTGCTCTTTTCCTAACTACTCTGCATATGCCTATAATTTCACCCATAATAGTCCTCACCGTTATCCTTACGTATACCCGAGTAATTTTAGCCATCTTACTTTTATGAGGTGTCCACATCCATTGAAGAATTCTTCCCTCTTTACAGAGATTACTGCAGATTGTGCCTCCAATGGGAGGTATACTTATATTAAGGTTGGCCGCATGACGGCCTCAGAGGTAACGAAAATGTGCAGGGTAGAGGCGGTAGTGATGACGTCGTTGGAATTTAAGGATTCAAATAACGTATCACTTTCAGAAATCCATGACTCTCTCTTGTATGGATTTGAACTCACGGTCTGCCCCGAGTGTATAACATTCAAATTTTGGGGTAAGAATGCAAGTTGAGTTAAGTTTATAAATTCTAAATCTTGTTTTTATCCTACTGAATGTTTTTGTATTTTGGAAATGCAGACAGACTTACAATCTTCTTCTACAATAGTAAGGATTCTCACACTCCCATCTCCATGTTTCAGTTAATCTCATTAGTACTGTTATATAATCATCACTGCTAATAAATCGAGTATACCTACAGGTATTCTCCCGATTCTTGGGGTCATTGTAGGTGCGCACGTAATTTATGCTTCTCTAAATATTCAACTGTTTTACTTTACATTTCATCGTTTTCTTTTGATATGAATGAATTTTAATTTTATCAAAAACATTCCAGGTCTTCTATTGGCAGCAGTTCTCCCCTCTGTAGTGACCGTCATCGGGGGATTCCTCGCTGTATCAATATTCTTATATCTTAATGTCATTCGAATATACTTGATGAGTGGTGAGAATTCCTGTCTTTATACTCTCACCATCTGTTTCTTCATTCTTAGGGTGTGTTCTCTTTGATGGAAAAAGGTGGAAAACATATGTTTCCACCATTTGTCCACTTTTTTCTTATGTTCTGTAGTTCCTTTCTCCAATTCATGATAATATTATCATGGGTTATTGGTGCAATAACATATTCCCATGGATACAAGTGGAGAGAAAAGGTCCATACCATGGGATAAAACTTTATTTTACGTGAGAAAATATTCCCATCTTTTTATATCCATCTGTTTTCTACAATAAATTTACAACCAAAGAGAATGGTTCCTTTCTTTTTGTGTATGCCTTTTTTACTTAGCATTGATTTACACTGTGTGCTTGCAGATGAAGAGTTCATAAGAGATGATTTTGCACGAACTGGTGCGCTTTTATCCTTTAAGTTACTAATTCATGTTTAGGTATTTAGATAAAGATAAAATTTTGTTCTCATATAATAGTGATGATAATAGTAAAACAAATTTTGTATGATGTTAAACAATAGTGTAAAATCTTTCATGAAAAAATTATAGAGATCACATGGAATAGTGTGTTTTCTTTCTTGTAAACCATAATTAATAAAGATTTGAGGATTTCATCTTTTTCTCTTTGCATCTCTTCTCAGCCATCATCATCTGTGCACCAAGGTTCATCATTTTCCCTTTGGCAGTGTGGCTGTTTATTTACAAATTCAGAAGAAGGCATTTGTCTTTATTTGAAGGAATAGAATCCTTCCTGCAGAGCGACAACAAACTCGCACCAATTAGATACTCCTATTCCGAAATAAAGAAGATGACTACAAATTTTCAAGATAAACTAGGTGAAGGTGGCTACGGCTCTGTTTACAAAGGGAAGCTCCGAAGTGGCCACCATGTAGCCGTCAAACTGCTCCGAAAATCTGGAGGAAATGGCCAGGACTTTATAAACGAAATTGCAACTATTGGGAGGATACACCATGTAAATGTGGTGAAACTAGTTGGATATTGCGCTCAAGGCTCCAAGCGTGCTCTTGTCTTCGATTTCATGGCCAATGGTTCTCTTGAAAAGTACCTTTCCAATAGAGAAAAGATGATTTCCTTGAATTGGGATACAAAGTTTAAAATAGTCGTTCGAATTGCTCAAGGAATTGAGTATTTGCATCGAGGGTGCGACATCCAGATCCTGCATTTTGACATCAAGCCTCATAATATACTCCTTGATGATAACTTCATCCCTAAAATATCTGATTTCGGGCTAGCAAAATTTTGCTCCACGGATAAGAAATCAGTGACCATGACTGCTGCAAGAGGAACCATAGGGTATGTAGCTCCAGAATTGATCAGCAGAAGTATTGGAGCGGTGTCTAACAAGGCTGATGTGTATAGTTTCGGGATGTTGTTGATGGAAATGTTGGGCTTAAACAGAGACTTGAAAGGAAGCAACACTGATTCTGACCAGTATTTTCCATACTGGATATATGAGTGCTTGGAGCAAGGAAAGGATAGTGAAATTAAAAAACCAAATGAAAACAACGAAGATAGTGATGAGAACGATAGTAGAAAGAGTCATGTTCGGAAGATGACAATAGTTGCATTGTGGTGCATACAAATGAGTCCAGAAGATCGTCCATCAATGAATAAAGTATTGCGAATGTTGGAAGGAGATTATGAGCGTCTGCAGATTCCTAAGTGCCCGTCTCAGTCGACTCAAACTGAATTGAATGTGGATCAAAGTGGGATTACATGTTGGAGTGATTCTGAATCCTTGTTGAATCATGATAATACATCTTCTAGTGTGGAGATTACTGTTCAAGAGTGAGAAAGTGTGCAACAGCAGCGGTGAGCTTATAAAAGCATGAATGTGTTTCAATTGACATGCTGAGATGTGTCATTTTGTTCAAAAGATAATGTTTTATGTGAAGATTTGATAGACAAGTAGATACAGTTGCACATGAGTTGGCTTGTGTAGGAACAACGTTAGCAAATTTACACATTATTAGGGATATATATTTTGTGAAACGTGCTTTTTTTTCATATGTACGTGTAATATTGATATAGATAGATAGATTTGGAAATATATTTTAACGTTGTTTGTGTGTGAAAGCCAAAGATATATATGTAGCGGGGCAATGATGTGGAAGCGAAAATTTGTGTAAACGATGAAAGGGCCCTTTTTATCTTTCCGCCTAGAGCCCAGAAAATGTTTCAGCCCTGGTGGGGACACGTACGTGAACCTGACATTTTCCTCCTTGGATGAGTCATGCGACTGTATCCTAATCCCTAAAGATGTTTGATTTAGTGAAATGTTGTTCTTTTTATTTCTTTGTTTTTTAATATTTTGATTAGTGAAATGTTGTGTTAGTTTCTTCTTCTCAAAATAAAATGAATAACAAGTCAATGAAAGCGAGATGATAATTTAAATTATGGATGTTCCTTGTAAAGTCTAGTTTATGCTTCCTTTGGAGAAGACTCTCAAGATGAATTATGTGGTTTTCTCAAAAATGAAAAAATGTTCATCTCTCTTGATTCTCTCACTCATCCATTTCTTTAAAATTTGTCATGCAAACTGCAGTACTCCCTCCCTCTGCCTGCGGCATCTTTCCCGATATTAGCTCCCCTTTCCGCTTCAAGGGCGATCCCAAGAAGTGCGGTGATCGCAGATTTGAATTAGTCTAGGCGAAAACAATGTCACCTCCACCTATCTCAACTCTCACAAATACTACGTCAAAGCAATCAACTACAGCAACAACGGCAACTACGACACCTCCACCATCAGGCTCGTTGATGCTTCCATAAACAATGATGACATATGCTCTTTTCCCACATTTTCTACATATGCCTATAAATTTCATCCGAGATGATCCTTACCGCTATCCTTACCTAACCTCGAGAAATATTAGCCATCTTAATTTCTTATACTGCCAACATCCATTGAAGAACTCTTCCCTCTTCACAGAGGTTACAGATTGTGCCTCCAATGATGGATATACTTATATTAAAGTCGGCTGCATGAAGGCTTTAGAGGTAACAAAAACGTGCAGGTTAGAGGTGATTGTGATGACATCATGGGAATTTAAGGATTTAAACAACGTATCGCTTTCAGAAATCCATCACTCTCTCCTGTATGGATTTGAACTCACAATTTGCCCCTGGTGCAAAACAACCACTATTTGGGGTAATTAGAATGCAAGATAAGTTTAGTTTATGTTCATAATTCTTGTTTTTATGCTAATAATGTTTTATATTCTGGAAAATGCAGAGGAATTTACAATCTACTTCTACACTAGTAAGTATTTTCACACTCCATCTCCATGTGCAATCAATCTCATAACTGCTAATTACTAATTAATCGTGTATACCTACAGGTATTCTCCCGATTCTTCTGACCGTTGTAGGTGCGCACTTAGTTTATGCTTCACTAAATCTTTTTCACTTAATGATATGAATGAAGAAAGTGAATGAGACTAAATTGTGATTTTGTGAAAAACAATCTATATATAGGTCTTTTTATTGGCAGCGGTAAGCCCCTCTGTAGTGACCATCATCGCCGGATGCTTCGCTGTACTCTTCCTTTATAACGTCGTTAAAATATATTACTATATGATTGGTGAGAATCTTTACATTCCTAATTTGTTATTCTACTATCACTATCTTTATTTTTTGCTCCTTATTTTTCTTATATTCCTTTTGCTTAGGTTGTGGGCAGCAGCGCGCTCCAGCGAGCGCATTAGCCGAGCTCGCCCATCACTACGAGTGTCGCGCTCACGCGCTCAAGCTCGATAGAGCGAGCCTGCGCTCTCCCACGCTCGAGGATACGTGGTGGCCGCTGGTTGGTCGTCAGCATAGCCGTTGCGATCGCTAACGCTCACCATTCAAAAATTATTTTTTTAATTCCAATTAAAACACTATATATATTCCCTCCCGACCCACAAATCACACACTACACGATCTATTCTCTCTTCTCCACACTCTTTTCTCTCAAATTTGCTCCCAAAACCGGCGGTCACCTTCTCCAGCCAAGCCCTCCGGCGATCACCTCCTCCGTAAAAAAAAAATGGATTCAAACGCCAATTTCAACTCCAATTAGTCATTCGCCGAAGATTCGCCGAGCCCCAACCCCTCTCGTCCATCCCCTCGCCAAAATTTGTATTCTCAAATACCCCAACGAGATTTATTCTTGTCGTCTCCGGCCTTCGCTCCACAATTTCCCACGGCGGGAGCCTACGTTCCTCACTTTTCGGCGGGTGCCTTTGCACCGTTTCAAGACTTCAGAGCCGCCAATGCCACCATGAGCACCGGCTATCCCACGAACCCCGCACCATCGCCCGAAGATTTCAACTCGGCGGTGAATTTGGATGCCGACGGCGACGAGGTCCAAGTCACGTCGCCGGCAAAGAGGAAGGGGAAGAAGGCGGAGGTCTCCAGCAGTGGTCATCATGGTCGCCGTGGTGGCCGTCGTGGAGGTGGTAGGGCGGCTGCGGTGGAGTTAGTGGAATCGTCTTCCGAAGGCGAGGACGGGCCGGCGGGATACACCGAGGTCGAGATCGAGATCTTGGCTCGGTGTTGGATCGACATCTCCCAAGACCCCATCGTCGCCAACGGCCAAAAGATAGATTCGTATTGGCGCCGTATTTTGCAGCGTTACCGTGAGCTCCGTCCCAAAAACTCATCGAAGAGAAACCCGTCAAAGCTCCGCAACCATTGGAATCGAGTGAAGATCATCTTAATAGAATTCCAACAAGTTTACAAAGAGTGCGAGATGGCAAGTCGGAGCGGTGAGAGCAGTGATGACATTTTGTCCTACGCTCTCAATGCATGGCAAGAGGCAAAGAAAGCTGTTTTCAAGCACTTGCCGACGTGGCGGGTAGTCAAAATACGCCAAAGTTTGCCATGGTCTACTCCGCAAAATACACGATCGAAACGGCGGCAAAGAGAACGAATACGGGTGAAGATGGGAGCTACACCACTTTGTCGTAGGATTCAGCGGTAGGGAGTAATCCGAGCAGGAGCACACCGCGGTCCACCACTCCACTTTCCGACGGTGAATTTGGGTCGGAGCACTCTAGTCGGATGGAATGCCCAATGGATAGAGACAAGGCAAAGGCGGCGGCAAGAGAGAAGGGGGAGGCCGGATCGAGCTCGGGTAGCGGTTCGGCATAGGAAAGTATACGAGAGGAATTTGTTCAAGCGGCCACGAGAATGTCGCAGCAAATGAAAGAATTTACGAGGCAACAAGACTATCATATCATCATGAGGAACACCGTCAGTATGGAACCGGCCCAGAAGGAGTTCCACGATCGATGGGTCAGAGACTTTAAAATAAAATATGGGTGACGCGTTGATGATGAGTAGTTTTTCTATTTTAAGCTCTTCTTTAATATAATATTTTAATTTTATTAATGTAGTTTAATGTCCTATTCTAATTTTAAGTGGAACGAAATGAATTTTTCTTTTTAATTTCATTTTGTTCGAATAAAAAAAAAGATAAAATGGCGAGGTTGGCGAGCTCGCCACTGCACTTCATTTGGTGTGCGCACCATGGGCCCACCAAAAAGGCAAGCGAGCAAGTTCGTCAAGCTCGCCGCTGCTAACGGTCTTACCATTTTACGTGTGCTTGTAGTTGATGGGTACAAAGATGTTTTTTCACTAAGTGGTGCATTCCTCATCTATTATAGTTACTAATTCATGTTTTGGTATAAATTTTATTTAAGTTTTTGCAGTGCAACACATTCTCCTTTGAAGTTTAGTGGCTAGTTCTTCTTACCAAACATGTTCTGTTAATATACAATTTTAAAAATTATCCATTTTGTTTAAAAATAAAACTGAGGTATATAAAACAATAATGTAAGAAAGTTCTTTAAAATATAGTGCAAAAAATGAAACCAGTATATCTTTCATTGATGTGATTTCTTTCTTTCCTGTAAACATGTAAAATAATAAGAACTGTACACGCATAATAAAGAATTGAGGATTTCATATTTTTTTTCGTTTTGCATCTCTTTGCAGCCCTCATCTCAACCATCATCATTTGTGCACCAAGGATCATCATTTTCCCTTTGGCAGTGTGGTTTATGATTTACAGATTTCGAAGAAAACGTTTATCCATGAATCCATCCTACAAAGCGACAACAAACTCACACCAATAATTGGAAGGATCCACCATGTGAATGTTGTTCAACTAGTTGGATATTGTGCTCAAGGCTCCAAGCATGCCCTCGTCTATGATTATATGCCAAATGGCTCCCTTGATAAATACCTTTCCAATAGAGAAAAAGTGAATTCCTTGAATTGGGATACGAAATTTGAGGTTGCAGTTGGAGTGGCTCGAGGGATTGAGTATTTGCACCGTGGTTGTGATGTTCATATCCTGCATTTCGACATCAAGCCTCATAATATACTTCTCGATGACAAGTTTGTCCCAAAATTATCTGATTTTGGGTTGGCAAAGTTATGCTCCATCGAGAAGGAAAGTGTGGCCATGACTGCAGTAAGAGGAACCATAGGGTATGTTGCTCCTAAGTTGATCAACACAAGTATTAGTGCAGTCCTTACAAGGCTGATGTTTATAGTTTCGGGATGTTGTTGATGGAAATAGTGGGCCTAAACACATACTTGAAAGGGAATAATGGTGATTTGGGCAAGTATTTCCCATACTGGATATATGAGTGCTTTAAGCAAGGCAGGAAAATTGAGATTGAAAGGGCAGACGAAAACGGCAATAATTTTGGGAATGATAGCATGTGAAATAATTAATCTAACAATTTATGCATATAAATTGTATCCGTTACTGTAAAACTTAGCACAGAGATTAGCACAGAATATAACGATTATGCTAAGTAAAGAACACACAGAAATGGTGACCCAGTTCGGTTAGTCAACCTACGTTTGGGGGGCCTTCTTGCCTAAGAGAGAATCAATTCACTATTGTAAGTTGTAGTTACAGACTCTTACACATATAGTTTGTCAACCATATGAAGTCTCCTAACTCACACACTTTGTTTGCACTTTTCTTTAACACGCCGTAAGTGCACGGGTGTTATTGTGTATATGGAAGCAAGGTCGTATTCCATGGAGAGTGTAATAACTCAACAAGTACTACTTTCAATCATCATCCTCTATTTAGACTCTGAATTTTAATTTGTGGGTTTATAATTAAACTAATCAAGAAAACAAAGAGCAAACAAAAAGCAATCAAAAGTAATTAAAAATTCAAATATGATAAAGATATCTTAAGGCTTCGATTTCAATGGATAATTAAAGATCAACTCTTAACCAATCAATCAATTAACACTGGGACTCGACTCTTATTAGAACATCACACAATTAGTTCAAACCTACTTTCGTAGCGAATAAACCGTTGATCACATGCAAGGGTTTCGTTCTCGACAAACATCATATGAATGCAACTCCAAAAAGATCAATTAGATTAGTGTTCTCACACAAGGCTCGTCCCCTTCCGGTTATTTTGCAATGTATGTCTTATATTCTAGATCAAGTACTAACTATCTTCTTTCGATCTCAAGTTAATACATCAAATCATGCAAAGTTGGTGATCAAACAACATGCAAACAAATCAAACCAAAAATATAAGAAATAAGAGAAGGTCGTGGTTGATTAATTAATTAGGAATCAAGAATTAATTATTCATCTACTCTCTAACCCTAGGATATAAAAAAACTTAGCTACTCATAATTAAATCAAACACACAATCAAAAGAAAAGAAATTCATAAACATTAATATAGAAAAACCGTAGTCGAAACAAATCTCGTCTTGAACTCTTGAACAAGTCTTCAAAACTTCAAGATAAAGCTAAAAGAAAATAAAAACTAAGAGTAGTAATGTAAAGATATAAGATGGTGTGTCTAGATGTGTTTTGGATGACATATATATATAGATGTGGAGAGTACAAGGTTGTATCCTAGTAGGAGTAGGAAATAACCAAAATAGGAGAAAATAACCAAAAATAGGATAAATCTAGAAAAGTCGCGTGCTGTCTGCGTGTATACTGGGCCAGCACGCAACGTTTTTGTTTAGGCCCGTTCTCCTTCGTTATAACTCCGATTTTGAATCCATTTTCGCCTACGAACTCTTCTCGAACTGTACTTCCATCCTATCATGCTCAATTTACATAATATTAAATCCAATTTTCTGCAAAATCAAACAAAGTACGAACGAGCATCATATTTCACAAATTAACAATAGTTAAGCACAAAACTCATTACAAACATGTCTTCTCAATACAAATTGACATCAATTACTCTTATAAAGATGAAAAAATCCATATTTAACACACTCCCCAACTCAGAGTGAACCAACGAATGTTCAAGACGCACTCGAACAATCTAAGCTTGAGTCGCAACTCAACCCTCACCTCTCTCGCAAGTATTTTTATATGAATAAACACTCTCAAGTACAATACGAAAAATACTCACTCACGCAAGTATAGTAGCTATGAATATAATGAAAAATAGCTAAAACAACGACAGCCTCCAAATAATGTTGATGTCGATATATATAGGTCTTGAGAAACCCTAGATATGATCTTCACCGATTTGCCCTAGTTTCCTTGTAGATAGAAATTTCCTTTGGAGGCTTATCTTGTGAAACAATTAAATATATTCGCCATATAAGATCTTCTCCGCGTCATGAATGGATAAGGAAAAGATCTCCGCAATATCCACATAAATATGGAAAGAATCTTCCGAATTTGTTCCAACCTGTTCCACAATATCCTAGCTCTGACTGAAGAATAGAATCTCCATTCTGCACAACTTGCAACACTTCACTGTGATCTCCTTCTACATAAACTTGTCAATTTGATTGAGCTGCATGCTCAAATCTAAGAGTATGAGAATACTTGTTCGAAAGATGGCAATAGTTGTGTTATGGTGCATACAAATGAGTCCAGACAATCGTCCATCGATGAATAAAGTATTGCAGATGCTGGAAGGTGATGTTGAACTTCTATAGATTCGTGAGTGTCCGTCGCAATCAACTCAAATTGAAGTCAATGAGGATGAAAGTGGAATTACGTGTTCGACTGATTCTGAACCATTGTTGCATCATCATGATGCTTCGCTTAGTGTAGGGATTACTGTTCAAAAAAGTTTTACTCCTTAGGTGAGGGCATGAAGGAGACTGTTTCCAAATATGCTTTGACTTAGTGAAAGTTGTGTTACATTCTTCAGAAACTAAATAAAACGAATAAAAAGTTAATGAAAGAGATGATAATTTCTAATATTAATGTGCCTTTTAAAGTCTAATTTAGACTCCATTTGGAGAAGAAGACTCTTAGTATCAACTGTGTGGTGTTCTCAAACCTCAATCAATCAAAAATGATAATACATACTTTCATCTCTCTTGATTGTTTTACTCCATTTCTTTCAATCTTGTGATGCAAATTGCACTCCTTCTGCCTGCGGCATCATTTCCAATATCAGCTCCCCTTTCCGCCTCAAGGCCGACCCCAAAAAGTGTGGTGATCGCAGATTTGAATTAGAATGTGAAGACCACGTCACATCCATCTATCTTAATTCTCAAAAGTACTATGTCAAAGCAATCAACTACAGCAGCAACGGTAACTACGACAACTCCACCATCAGGCTGGTTGATGCTTCCATCAACAATAATAACAACTGCTCTTTCCCCATCTATTCTGCATATGAATATAACTTCACGGTCTTCACCTATAATTCTCCTAATCGTTATCCTTACCGAACTCCGAGATCATATACCTTTTCGTTTGACTCTATACCCACCCTTATTAATTCCATGAGTTATCCACATCCATTGAACAACTCTTCCCTCTTTACAGAGATTACTGCAGATTGTGACTCCAACGAGAGATATACTTAATAAGGTCGGCCACTTAAATGCCTCTGAGGTAACAGAGACATGCAGGGGTAGATATGATAGTGATGACATCGTGGAAATTTAAGGATTTGAAGAATGTATCGCTTTCAGAAATCCATGATTCTCTCTTGTATGGATTTTAACTCACCGTCTGTCCCACTTGCACACCGTACGCAAAGCTTGGAAATACTTTTTCATTAACTCGTGAGCTCTTTAATCATTTATTTTGGTTACTAGTACTTTTCGTATATAGATAAATTTTCAGTAAGACTAGTATAAGGCTATCAGCATCCTTTGGAGCTCTCCAGCACTAGAGACCTCTTAGAGACCCTTACCTTTCCATCCCCGGAAACCCATGCCGCGCTTCGTGCATTCAGAGCAGACGTGCGGTGTCGGCAGCGTTTAGCTTCCTCAGGTATCGTTCGCTGAAGAGGTCGATCATTGCTCAGCAAAATTTTTCGAGGCAAAACCGGCCCGTGCTATCCCGATCTTCAGGTACTCGTCGAAGGAGTCCGCAGCATCACCGGTGGGCAGTTGTCGCACCGTCATCGTGCATTTTTGCACCGACGGCAGCCCCTATCGCCCAAGTGCATCTTGTCGATGCGTAAAGTAGCGGACATTGTCCTCCAACGTCTTGCAGATGCGCAAGAACAGATGCTTATGCATCCGGAAACGGCGTCGAAAAAAGTGCTCGCCGTAGGTGGGGTTGTCAGCGAAATAGTCGGCGTGTAGGAGTGCACACCTCGCTTCACGGTCGCGGTCGACGAACCCCCGCGCCCTCTTCTTCTTCTTTTTCTGCGCCGCTAAGTGTGCACGGATGTGTCGATCCACATCCGCCATCATCTCCAGTACCTCGTCGTCGGTGCTGCCCTCGACATATTCGAACGACGAAGATGAAAAACTCAACGAAGACATTTTTTGAGAGTTGGATTTGAGAGAGAAAGAGGTTGTATTTTTGTTGTGGGATGGATGAGGGATGAGAGGTTGTATTTATAGTGGAGGAAAAAAAATTAAAATAAAATCGGCAATAGCCGTTGAGGATGAGAAAACGGTCGAATTTTTAAAATTTTAAACGTTGGGCGCGTGTAAACACGCACCCCATTTTTTTTTTTAATTCTAATTTCTCGTGCGTGCAAGCCACGCACTGTGCTCGAGCCGGTCTCGTGCATTCGAGCCAGTCTCGAGCCGCCGTGACTTGCAACGCCACCTCCTCGATGCCGCGTCGTCTCGAGCTGGTCTTCGAGACCCCTTGGAGGGACGCGATGCAGAACGCCTAGTGATTCTATTAAATATTGATTCATCCATTTACATTTTAGTTTATTTTTAACTGAAACAAAACCTATCTTATAGTTTACATTTTGATAGTTTTTTTAAAATTTAGCACTCCTTATAATTCTTTTAAATTTTAGCATTTTCTCTCTTTTTTACCCTTACTTTTATTTTGTATTTCACATCTTATCCTCAACTTTTATTTTCATCTTCTCTCTCATTTTCATTCTCTCACTTCCGACACACACTCAACGATTTTGGAGGAATTTTTCCGGCATAACTCTTGTCGGCATGAAGACAGCTGCATCCTCCTCTCGACCGCCGCCTCCAAGCCGCAGCACCTGTGAAATGCGATCTCTCTCTCTCTCTCTCTCTCTCTCTCTCTCTCTCTCTCTCTCTCTCTCTCTCTCTCTCTCTCTCTGATCTGTAATTTCTGGTAGATTTGGTCCTCACCACCACCACCTACATGTGCAAAACGATGAGACGAAGCTAATGGTCTTGGTCCCAACCCTTGATTCAAAGTATCGTGGTCGGAATTTGCGAAAAATCAGACGGCCGGAATTCGAGAAAAAAAGAAGCAGATCTGTAATGTTCAATTTTTTGTGACTTCACAAAATTGTTCTATGGTTTTGGTGACGTCACAAATTTTTTTCCCTTTTTTTTGTGATTCACAAAATTTTTCATTTTTTTGTGACTTTACAAAGTTTTTAATTTTATTTTGTGACTTCACAAAACTCGTATAAAAAATTTTGTGGCCGCCGGTGACAATGGCGGCAGCAGTGGAAAAGTGGTGGTGGAATTATTTTTTTTTTGTTGAGTCTCATTTTTTTTTTTTACCACCGGCGACAGTGGCGGTAGCACGGCGGTGGCGGTGGTGGCTCGCCGGCGGCGGCGGTGGAAAAGTGGTGGTGAAATTTTTTTTTTTTTTGTTTAGTCACAAATTTTTTTTTTTGTTACAAGAGAGATGGTGGAAGGATAAAAATGTCAAAAAGTGCTAAAATTTAAAAAACTATTAAAGAAGTGTTACTTCTAAAATCCTCTTAAAATATATATATTGTAGTTAATTTATAGAGAAATTCCCCAAGAATAGCACTTCCAAGATAGTTTTTTCAATATTTAGCACTCCATATAAAAATTTAAAAATTTAGCATTTTATCTCTTTTTTACCCTTCTACACAATTTCTAATTCCCATCATATCCTCAAATCTACTCTTTCTCTCTATATACAATTTATCTGTTCTTTCTCTCTCTATTTCAAATCTGTTCTACTCTTCCTCATCCACCACCACAACCCCGCCCTCCACCTCCCTCCATCGTCGGTCGCCAAACACTGCCGCCAACTCTGCCTTGCCGCTGCAACAGCTGTCGGCGGCGTTCTCCTATTCCAACTCTCATTTCTGTCTCAGTGAAATAGGGAGAGATTCCAAAGCGAAACCATAGATCCCCAAATTCAAAACCCTAGCTTATCTCGCCGCCGCCTCGCTACCGCTGCCTCCACCACCTCGCCTCCGCCACCTCCGACGGTGTCTCGCCCTCCTCCACTCACTCTCTCTCTCTCTCCGCCAACCTTCCTCTGCAGATTTGGTGAGGCGAGACAAGGCGGTGATGGCGCCGACTCAGACGGCATGTCGCCGTATTTACAGAGCCGCCGCCGCCTCGCTACCGCTGTCGTTTCTTCTCGGCCCGCTTCTCGCACTCCAGCGAGATCCTCACCAGTCCGGACGCCATCTCCTTCACGAGCACGCTCGTGAACGTCGCCAACTCCACCAGGCACGCTCGTCGGCGTCGGCCCGCTTCTCGCACTCCAACACGCTCGTCGGCATCGCCAGCGCGATCCTCACCAGTCCGGGCTCTGCTTGAAATCCTCCAGCTCGTCGGCATCGCCATCTCCTTCCGATTAAGGTCTCTCTTTCTCTCTCTCTTGAGATTTGGACGTGAAATTAAAGATGTCTGATTTGGGGTGTGTTATTGCTCAATTCCGATTGGGGTCTCTCTTTCTCTCTCTGTGTTATTGCTCAATTGTATAAATTGTAGTATATGATTTGGTGTGACATTTGATTGCAATTTTTGATATAATATTACTGGACATTGTGTATAATTTGTGTGTTGATATTTGATGAAAGAGATCTGTTTTTTATTGTGTTGCTTGGTTTAATGGGAGGATAAGCCTTCCCATTTGTTTTGTGCATTCACAAATTTTGTCATATTTTTTTTTGTGACTTAACAAAGTTTTTTTATTTTTTTTGTGACTTCACATATTTTTTTTTGTGACTTCACAAAATTATCCTTTTTTTTTTACTTCACATATATTTTTTTTGTGACTTCACAAAATTTTCCTCTTTTTTTTGTGATTTCACATATTTTTTTTGTGAGTTCACAAATATTTGTGATTTCACAGATATTTTTAAGTGACTTCACAAAAAAAAATTATGATTACACAAAAAAAAAATTCTTTCTGACTTCACAAAAAATTTGTGGCCGGCGGCAATACGGCAACGGTGGCGGCGGAAAAATGGTGGTGGAATTTTTTTTTTTCGTGACTTCACAAATTTTTTTTATTTTTTTTTTCTGACTTCACAAAAAAATTGTGGCCGCCGGCGACTGTAGCGGCGGCGGCAGCGGTGGAAAAATGGTGGTGGTTTTTTTTTGTTCAGTCATAATTTTTTTTCTGTGGCCGGCGGCAGCCAGAAAGTGGTGGCACGGCGGCGGTGGTGGTGGCACGGCGGTGGCGGTGGCGGGGTTTTGGTGGTGGAATGTTTTCTTTTTTGTTCAGTCACAAATTTTTTTTTTTTACTAGATAGGTGATGGAAGAGCAAAAATGTCCAAAAGTGCTAAAATTTTAAGAATTTATAAGGAGTGCTAAAATTTAAAAAAACTATGTAAGAAGTGCTAGTTGTAAAATCCTCTCTAATTTATAATAATGGCTTATGGTGTTTAGTTTTTATTTTTTTATTACAAGATAAATATATAAATAAATCATGCGATGTTACAATGTTGTACTGATTGTATATTATCCTCTAGGATATGAGGGTTCGAGAATTTGTATTACAAATATATCAGTCATGTGTAATTTGAAAGTTAATGAAAATTTCATAATTTTGAAAATTATTTTAGTTACATATATAAATGTATGGATCATTCAATATAATACAAATATGAGTACTCCAAATGTCATCTTTAGTAAAATAAAGTTCAAGATCAAATTTCATCATTAGAAATTGAAAATACTCTATAGTTAATTTTCTACATAAAAGATTATTTCTTAATTTATACTACAATATATCTGTTCCTCTAGGGGATTCATAATTATAAGTATGCTTATGATTTTCTTAATTCAAGTCCATAGAGCAAGGACAAAAAAAATGATGAGATATCATAAACTATACATTTATTTTGGTAAATATGTACCATATATAAACTTACCATATATAATATAAAATATATTTAATTTTCTAGGAAACTAATCGATGTGTAAGATATATTATTATTCTAATGAAATATATTTTATTTATGAATATGTAATACATTAGATTTTATTTTTGCCCTTAAATTATGACTATAATAGGGATATAATAGGCAAAACGAATTTTGTAAAATAAGGCTCACATATTTTAAATGTATGGATCATTCAATATAATACAAATATGAGTAATCAAATGTCATCTTTAGTAAAGTAAAGTTCAAGATCAAATTTCATCCATGAGAAATTGAGAATGCTCTATAGTTAATTTTCTGCTATGAAAAATTATTTCTCAATTTATACTATAATATGTTTGTTCTTCTAGGGAATTCATCATTATAAGTATACTTATTATTTTCTTAATTCAAGTCCAATAAGCAAGGAAAAAAAATTTGATGAGATATCATACACTATAAATTTATATTGGTAACTATGTAGAATTATATATAAACTTACCATATATAATATAAATTATATTTAATTTGCTAGAAAACTAATCGATATGTAAAATACATTTTTATTCTAATGAACTATATTTTATTTATGAATATGTATTACATTAGATTATATTTAATACACAAAAGAATTAATATATTAAATCAACTATATTAGGTAAATCCAAATTTGTTATATGATGGCAAGTTTATACGTATAAAAACATGAAATTAAAGAGTCCATATTATCATCTATCAGAACAATTAAATTAGGTAAATCTAATTCTTTTTATAAGGCATACGTTTAATTCCTAATTAAATTATATAGTTCTTATAATTATAATATATTATTTTACTTTATAGTCCTTACTTTAAATATATATCAAGGATATTTTAGGCAAAACAAATTTTGTAAAACAAGGTACTTTTTATATTAGTATAGATAGATTATGCAAAAAAACACATTCTTTGAAGTTTATAGATAAATTTTCAGTAGGATTTTGGTTCCGCTCCCCTACCCACCGTAGCACCATTAACGTGTCCACCGGTGATGTGGCAATGCCACATGGATTGGAGAGTCACACATTAAAACATCAAATTTTAATTATAATTTTAAATAACTCCACAATATAAGGAAATCATATGTCCTAAATAATAATAAATTCCTCATCATTTAAGGAAATCATATCTCCTAAATAATTATAAATCATTATCGCATCAAATAACACTTATATCATCAAAGAATTTCTGATGCCAATGAAGCTTGGATGTATGACTCCGCCAAAGCTTCAAGATGTCGACAAAAAAAATGTAAAAAGAGAATAATCATTTACTGATTTGAACCCTTCTCTTTCAGAAAAATATTTGAAAATTACATATCGTATAAATTTTTAAGAACAATAGAATATTAAATTGTTGAACAGTATATTTGAATATTAATTGTATAAATTTCAGAATAATCATTTACTGATTTGAACCCTTCTCTTTCAGAAAAATATTTGAAAATTACATATCGTATAAATTTTTAAGAACAATAGAATATTAAATTGTTGAACAGTATATTTGAATATTAATTGTTTCAATATGAACTGGAGACGTCACTATTAATTTGTGATCATGATTAGCTAATAAATTTAATTATTTAAAAAGGAGAAGAAATATGGACGATGATACTATTTCTTTTTTTCTCGGAAAGGATGATAATATAACTGTTTATTTGATCAGAAAATCGAATTCGATTTTGCGCAAAAATTGATAGAAGTTTTCCATTGATCCGGATGTTGTTTAATTTAATTAGCAGAAGCATGTTTTATTAATTTATGGATTTATAATTATTTAGGAGATATAATTTCCTTAAATTGTGGAGTTATTTAAAATAATTAAAATTAAATATTTTAATGTGTGACTCTCCAATCCATGTGGCATTGCCACATCACCGGTGGGCACGTTAATGGTGCCCACGGTGGATAGGGGAGCGAAACCGATTCGCCGTATCCTTTCTGCAAACTGAAATGACATACCATGAAAATATAGGATTTTTACCAAATCAATACTTTAGAATTACATGTTGCCTAGGTGCTTAGAGCACCTCCAACGGCATTGGCGAAGCCCGGGCGATGGAGGTGAAGCCCGGGCGCCAAGCGGGCTTTCGCCGTTGGAGGTGGCGAGGGCGGACGGCAAGATTGAAGCCCTGGTGCTGCAGAGCCCGTGGGCGAGCGGAAGAAAATGGAGGGGAGGAGGGACACGCGTCGCCTCCTCCCATTTTCTCTTTTTTTTTTTTTTTTTTTTTAAATTCTGAAATGAAAAAAAAAATTAAAAATGCAACGGTAACGGCTTTTTTTCCCTATAAATATATCACATTCATCCCTTAAACATCTACACCTTCCCTATTTCTTCATTCTCATTTCTACATTCCCACAAAAATTTTCAACAAAAAAACATTCTTGAATTCTTTCAAATAATATTGAAAAAACATGTCTTCGAATGGAGAATTCTTCGATCTCAAAGAAGATGAGAAGGTAGTGGAGGAGGTACTCCAGCTGGGTCAGCAAGCCATTGATCTCTACCGCGAGCACTTTGAAGATGACGACGAAGCAGAGTCATCGAGCAGAACGTACATTCACAGGAATCGTGAAGAGGCCGAACAACGCCTTATTCGCGATTATTTTGCCGAGAATCCGATTTGGGGCGAAAATGTATTTCGCCGCCGATTTCGCATGAGCAGGAAGTTGTTCGTGCAGATAGCCGCCACTTTGGTTGCTCGGGAGCCTTTTTTTGAACAACGTCCAGATGCAACTGGAAGACTGGGGCTTCACCCGTGGATCAAATGCACTGTTGCTTTGAGGCAACTCGCCAACGGTGGATCGGCCGATCAGTACGACGAATATCTGCACGTTGGACCAACAACGGGCACACTATGCCTCAAGTATTTTTGCAAGGCAATCAGAGATGCGTTTGGTGACGTATATCTGCGGAGGCCAAACAACGCTGACGTCGCCAGACTCGTAGCAATGCACGAGGCAAGTCATGGCTTTCCTGGTATGCTCGGAAGCATCGATTGCATGCACTGGGCATGGAAGAATTGCCCAACAAAATGGCGAGGTTCGTACACAGGACGAAAGGGTTATCCTACTATCATCCTTGAAGCAGTCGCCTCACAAGATTTGTGGATTTGGCATGCCTTTTTCGGTGTCGCCGGCAGCAACAACGACGTCAATGTGCTCAATCAATCCGATGTCTTCGCTGACATTCTCCATGGGAGAGCCTCGCCAGTCACCTTCGTCGCAAATGGCCGCGAGCATTCAAGGGGATACTATCTCGCTGACGGTATCTATCCGAAGTGGGCTACATTCGTGAAGACCGTACGAGCTCCAACTGATCCAAAGAGATGCCGATTTGCAAAGATGCAAGAAGCTGCACGAAAGGATGTTGAAAGGGCTTTCGGTGTCCTCCAAGCTCGTTGGGCAATTATAAAGGGCCCTGCTCGGTTGCATTTTCGAGAACACTTAAGCGACATCATGTACGCTTGCATCATATTGCATAACATGATCATCGAAGATGAGGGACACCAAGCAAGTCAATTTGTTCCGGAAGCGAGCGCAAGGGGCGACAAGGAGGTTAATACGGCACCAGTAATCATGGGTGGAACGCATGAATTCGAAAAATATATATAGAGACGAGCTCGCGTTCAAGATGCAACGGCCCACGAGCGTCTTGCGAATGATTTGATTGAAGAAATTTGGTCGCGTTTCGGTCCGCTCAACTAGCTCTAGCTTTATTTTCAATATTATTGTATTTTTCGTATCTGTTTTTCAAATTCAATAAAATTTTTCGAGTTTTAATCGCATCATATTTAGATAATTAATTTGTTATATATTGCAAAATAAAAAATTAAAATTAAAAAGCAAAATTAAATAAAAATCAATCATTGCATAGCCCTAGGGGTCGGGCTTCACCATAGTGAAAATTTCAAGCCCGGGCTATCAATCATTGGGACCCCACCAAAATACCCTTAGCCCTAGGACTTCGGAGCCCACTGTTATGGATGCTCTTACTACTCTCTTCTTCTTTTATATATTGACGTAAAGGTAATAGATTTGTTATCTTTATTCTTTTAGAATATTAAGAGTAAATACCCCAAAATAGCAATTCTTAAAAGTGAAATTTAAAAAATGTCACTTTTTTTAATTCATTATAATAATGTCACTTTTAGACTTTTTTACCCCTCCTTCCTCATTTTCACTTTTCTTTTCGTTCAGCAAAAGATTACTCATTTTTGTTATTTTCTTCTTTCCAATTCAAATTTTAATTTATTTCTTTCATCTCTTCTCTATCTCTCTTCTCTCTCCCTCGTGTCTGTCTCTCTTCTCTCTCCTAACTATATCTATTCTCTCTCTCGAGCCGCTCCAACCACAACAATCCGCTGCGCCGCCGGCGGTGTCGATCGGTTGCAGCAAGAAGAATTAGTTTCCTAGTGATGTGCTTATTAAGGGAGGTGCGGAGGAGACGAAGGGGGGGCGGTGTCGACCGCATCGTCGGCGATGTGCTTATTAAGGGGAGGCGCGGAGGAGACGGCGGCGACGGGGTGGGCGGAGTGGTTGCGGAGGTGGGCAGGGGAGCCGACGGGATCGACCGGTTGCAACAATTCCTGGTGCGCGTGAGGAGGCGGTGGCGGCGTGACGAGAAGAAGCCGGGCTTGGCGGTTCAGGGTTCGGAGGGGATGATGCTGTCGTCGCGACTACGATTTGGAGGCCTGCCACCAAGGCATTGTTTAAAAGGTGGTGATTAGGAAAGGAAGAAAATTGAAGATTGGATGACGCGATTTGGATGACCCATTTGTAGGGTTTGGAGAGAGAGAGAGATTGGAAATTGGAGATTGGAAGAAGAGGAAGAAAATCATGTACTAGTTGCAGAAGAATTAGATTTTTTTTTGTTATTTCACTACTTTTTTTTTGTGCTTTCGTAATTTAATAAATATTTCTTCTCATTTTATTTTTTGTTCACAGAATATGTTCTTATTGACAATGATTTTTTTTATTCATAATTATTTATTTTTGATTTAAAAATGTTATTTCTCAAAAAAAAAATTGTTCATGTCAAAATTGTTCTGATTCACAACTTATTTTTTGTGACTATCGCTGGTAACAAATTTTTTTTGTGAAATTCTTGCTTGGTGATAGCCATCGAAAAAGATGGAACTAATTTTTTTTAGTGAGTCACAAATTTTTTTTTGTGACCACGGCGGCGGCTAAAGAAAAGTGACGGTGGAATATTTTTTTATAGGTCAGTCACAAAAAAAAATTTGTTACCGCCGGCGGCGTTGGTGGCACGGCAACGGCAGAAAAGTGGTGGTGGAATGTTTTTGTGAAGTCACAAATTTCTTTTTATGACCGCCGACGATAGTGGCGGCGGCATGAGGGCGGCGACGGTGAAAAAATGGTGGTGGAATGTTTTTTTTTTTTTTGTTCAGTCACAAAACTTTTTTTGTTACCGCCGGCGGCACAATGGCGGCGGAAAAGTGGTGGTGAAATGTTTTTTTTTGTTCAGTCACAAAATCTTATTATTTAATTAACAATTGGTATTTGGTATTAAAATTTTTAATATGAATGATGTATTTTGGTAATTTATTGGTCCAATGAAGGGTAAAAATATCCAAAAATGACATAATTATAACAAACTAAAAAAGGTGATATTTTTTAAATTTCACTCTTAATAAGTGACATTTTGACAATCCTCTCGAATATTATTTATGATAAAGTGTTTTTCACTCTACTACCATAATACATGTGTGCTGCACGTTTGACATCTTGGTTAGCAAGGTCAATTTTATCAATACTAGCAGAATTCGCACGTGCGTTGCACGTGATAGCATTTTTTCTTTTCATTTTCTTCAATACAAAGGAAAAAAATTACAATTTTAAAATATCATCAAAATAGTGTTTAATTATTGCTATACAATAAATTTATGAAGAAGTAGTGTTACATATAAATGAAAAAAAAAAAAAAAAGGTTAAAACCTATTCTTCTTCAAAGAAACATGAGTCAAAAACTAAGGCCAAATCTTCGTTCATTTTATATCTGTTTTTGATCTTGATGCTTGGAGTAGGTGTTTTCTTCCTTTGTCTTTTTTAGATAACTTTGTCCAAGTGCAGCTAGTTGATCATCACTTGGAATTTCAATGCAATCTTCAATCTTCTTCCTGTAATTTTTCGAATTTTATGGAATGAAATAGTATTATATGTAAAATGAAAAGAAAATGAATACCTATTGTTCTTAAAAAGAAAAACGAGTAAAAAACTAAGGTATCGAATCTCTGTTCATTTTATATTTTTTCTCATTTGATCTTGATGATTGTTAGGTGTTTTCTTCATTTGCTTTTTTGAAATAACTTTGGCCAACGACAGTTAACCATCATGTCTTGGAATTTCAATGTAGTCTTCAATCTTCTACCTCGTAATTTTTTTTTCCTGATCTTGTCCTTCGATAGGCTGCAACTTCGTAGCTAATTTCTTTTCTTATCTTACTCTAGGCTTCTTAGTTTTTTCCACTAATTCTCCCGTCTTCACTTTGAGTTGGATTTGTCTCTTCAATCCATGGAACATCAATCTTATCCACAAATTCTATCTTCTTTATTCCATTCACTATAATATCCAGAACTCTCCTATATTAAAGTTAACAGACTTGAGACTTGTCATAAATAGCATTTCAATTGGTGTTTGGATGCTCAGAGCCCGAAAGTATATAGATTCATTTTCACTCTACGAAAATTAATTTTGTTAAAACTACGTAATAGTATTAACTATTTTAAATAATCTTATTATTATTAATTTAGAATTTACCTCACTGATTGATGAAATATACTCATCTATAATGCATCCTACATACAGTTAAACTACGTGATGTGTGCACTATAGTCGCCATATTTAATATTTACGGTGAGTCTATATATGAAATTGTATAAAATAATGAATATTTTTCTCGTTAGGTAAATAAATTATTTATTTTAATTGTAACAAGTACTTAAAAAGGGATCGTCTCAACAACTTCCTCATTACACTTTCCGCATACCATAACTCCAGTAATCTTTAGACACGATTTATTGCACTTTTTTGCAGGAATCATAAAATCATGTCATAGACTAAAAAAACACTGAAGTGTGTCTATATAAAATAAGACCTCGCTCGATATATATAATTCAAAATTGTAAGTAGAAAGCTCTTACTCTCTTCGACAACGAAGATTGTAGCTAATTTCCTTTTCCGTCCGTCCATAAAGATTGTAGCTTGTTTTCTTTTTATTTTTTTCCATTTTAGGACATAACCCTATCTACTATCTTACTTTTTATCTCTTTCTCTACTCACAATGGTGAGTCTTTTTCTTCACTCACTTAAAATCTACGACACATTTATCGAAACTCGTGCCACAAAAACTCCTTACAATCAAGATTTTCATTTCTTTTACTCATTTTGATAAGAGTAAAATCTTTTTTGAGAAATCTCTTCCTGCAATACGATGCAAATCATCTTCCACTTCATCTGGAAAGACTACACGTTTTGCTGTGTAGATTTCTGCTCCCAAATCAATATAAGCAGCAAAATATTCTGCTTTACATTTCTCGTATAACATCCCAACAGAGATATATATGAAGAATGGACTTGTCATTATATTAATAATATAATATTGTTGACTGTAATCTCCATTCCTTCGTCCATGCTTCTCTAGGGCTTGTATTTCTCGAGGAAATCAAGTCCTAGTACCAGTACGTCTGGTTCTCTTCCCGCTCTTCCTTTGATCTCTAATTGGATTCCCCCTATTTCAAAGGTTCCTCTATAATGGTTGAGCTCTGGTTGCTGCAGATAGTATAAGACATTACAAGGGAAGTTGGTTTCCCATCTTGTAGTGTCAAATCTAACTGTAACTCCTCTCCATCCTTCAGGGCGTTGCAGATTTATTGCCACCTTTTTCCTCCGAGATGTATGATGATAGGAATCTTGGATTAGATTCTTTCCAAATGGTTGTGACATAATTCTGTCGCCTTGGAAAGATCATCTTCCTGTATTTAATCTGAAGCTTTGATGATGCCTCATTATTTCTTTCTCTCTAATTTGAATGTCAACCTCTCTTAATCGAGGGATTTCCACTCTATCAGGACCGACCGTCGTTGAAACCTTCTTGAATATATATGGTATCTCAATGAATGACTTTTCCAAAAATAGATCACTATGATGTGAGTTGGAAAGCGCATATGACACCTGATATGTAGTAGAGTAAGGGCTATTTCCTTCTTCCAACAGATCCTTACGCTTGAAATCTTGATATAGAGTCAGAGCCTTGTTAAAACTTGCATCGTTAAAATTATATGCAATTTTTGGATATATAATCCCAACAACCTGTCCAACACAAAGATTCCCCATAATTGTTCCCATAACGGAGTCTTTTAAACTTCTGACTCGTCTATCGCATATTGCGATGTTAATCGGTGCATCCACTCCTAAGAATAGAGTATATTTGAGCACCAACCGGATTGCTCCAATATGAATCCAGTTCATCTTTTCTGCAATTTTTGACTTCATCTTTGCCATATCTGCTCTTACATTGTCTGCTATAATCAATTGCATTTCCACTCCAGTGAGCTCAATTGGAAGAGTCATTTCTCGTCTAGCAATGCCATAGATGGTGTAATGTCTTCTACTTATTAAACTGAAGTTTCTCATAACTTGGTTTAAAACTCCTGTTGTAAAGCCTTGATATTTTTGTATATTAAGGCTTTCCTTCATGATTTTATCCATCATTCTGAGCGAAATGAGTGTCTAGCTTGAAAACTGGTTCTATCCTCGCTCTCTTCATGAATAACCTCGGAATTAATCGGATTCAGATTGTGAAGTTCCATCCGACCAATTAGAATCTTCTTCACTGAAGATTTCTTCCTGCTCATATATACTCTCGTGTGAGGGTATATCTTCAAACTGATATACTTGTATCACCTCCTGGTAGTAGATGGCATCCTCGATGTCTTGTGTTGACTTGAACCTCTAAATGCCCCTTCTTTCATTATCAGGACAATTTGTTGAAATATGTCCCTTTGCACCACACGTCCAGCAGTTACAATCTTTAAAACCTTCATTGACTCTAGCATGAGTCCGCCAGAAAGTCTTCTTGGTTGGTGTCCTTCCTTGAGATCTATTTGAACTAGATCCTTGGGATGTAAACCTGTTTGGACCGCTTCTTTGGCCAGATTTGTAGAATCTTGCCTTCTGTCGCGTCCACATCGTTCTTTGTTTCCAGGAACTTCTTTTTGGTTTTCCACCTTTATAGTAGGGTTGAAATCTATATTTTTTACTCCTTTTCAGCTTTGGTGGTTCTCCTTCAAAAATCGTTGGTAGATCATTGTCATCACAGCCTAGAGGAGTTGCTTTGTTGATCCTCCTCAGCTTCTTCATATTTCTCAAAGTCGTAGCTTGCTAGCACCACTCTGAGAGCTTTTGATGTACATATGATATCCTTTTGGCGACGTTATCGAGATCTCCTAGTTTATAATCTCGAATTAACATCTTCTTCCATGGACTTGGAAATTTCTGAAAGAAAATCTCCATTGTCGTCCGATCATCCGCTTTTGATTGATGCTGGTAAAGGGTGAAGAGCTGCAGAAACTTGTTGAGCGTTTGTTGATTTAAGACTGCAAGTATTAAATTATACAACGCCATCAAATATTTCTTCCTCTTTTCCTCATCATATCCTTCGAAATATCCTTCTCCAAGGAAATGAGTTTTGATGAGTAATGTCATCTTTCTAATCATTTCGGTGAAGGAATCGATATCGACGAAGCATTAACTTTTACGATTTGTTGAGATACCTTCCCATGCTATCTTCATCACTCCTGCGACACTTGTCTCGAGGATTTTAATAAATCCATTTTTATCAAGATCGAGCGTTGCTGCTGTGATCCTCATGGCTGAAGCCCATTCATCAATTACAGATTCTCGATCTATAAAATTAACTTCATTGATATCGAGCATTACTCTGTATGGATGAATAGGATCCAAGGTAACCTTTCTAGCAGGTGTATCCTGTAGTCTAGGTTGCCTTCTTCTTGTTTTTCTGACCGTCATGTAGGCATCATCTGTTGTGACCGGGTCAAATCTTGCACCGGCATGATAGTCATGAGCATCTCTTATATGCTCGTCGTGAGTTTGTTGTCTCTTGGGGATTGCCATTTGTGGTCCTCGTTGACCCTGAGCTACAAGTAACTGATGGTCGTGTTGATTCATCTTCAGATCTACCGCTTTTAGATTAGCAAAGGATTCTGCCAACTCCTGTAGATCTTCAAGATTGAGTCTTTCGGGGCGATTCATGATTTTTCACCTCGAAGCATTCTTGCAAGAGCTTCACTTCGTGGATCCTTCTTCCCTTCTTCCACCGTTGTTGGATAGGTGGGTCCATAGATAAAAGGATTCCTTCTGAGTCGACCGGAACGATGTTGCTGCTCCAGCTTCTCTATTCGCGTTTGGATATCTGCGACGATGTTTTTGATTTCATCCAGCATCATCGATATCCTGTGCAAATCTTTCAGTACTCCATAGAGGCCATTGCCATAATGTTGCACCGTCTTCTGTATCTCCCGTAGATCCTCCGATATTTTAGAGGTATCTGGGGTGATATCTCAGCAGTTGGGAACAATATCTATTTCCTTTTCCTTCTAGAACTGTTGAGTCATCAATCGTGGTATTGATGTTCTTGGTTCATCAGTGTTGTCAATGCTTTTGTGAGATAAGCATTAACAATAAGACGTCGTCGACGTTTTTCCTTCATTTGATAACTCCGAAAGATATCCTCGGCATCTCCATCTCTTACGCTTTGGTTAAAGCGTTCTTCCCAGTAAGCTAAAGCCTCCTGTAAATCGTCTTTATCTATCTCGAAATATTCGAGATATCCTGTAACATTCGCATCTCGGACACTCATCCGGATTCATGTTTTCTTGATTGCCTCCTCCGTTAGATATATCACTTATATTAAATAATAAATTAAATATAATTCCTAAATAAACCTAGGGCTCTAATACCATTTTAAAAACGTGGATCTAGTTAGCAAAATGGAAATTCATTAAATAGAAGGGCAATTTAAGTAATTCAATTATAATTTAAAATTGCGACATTCTAATATTATCTAAAAGAATTTTACATTAATAAACTAAATTTTGCGACACAAATTTGTCGCTAGAAAATCAAAAATTGCTAATGGTGACGTAATGCCGATATTATAGAGACAAAACCACTAGTTATTTTGGTGTCTTTTTGGGTGGATTCCACGTGTCATCCATCCAACGGCTTGACCTTTTCATAGTCAACCTAGCATGGAATTTTCCCCAGGTTATGTCAAAATCAGGATATAGACGAAGAATAGTATGACCGTCGACGCTGAAGTTATAGGCAGATAGGGAAGAGATGGGGAAAAAGGTTTCTTTGTTTACAGAAGCATCAACTAGCCTGATCTTGCTGGGGTTGCTGTAGTTGATTGCTTTGACGTAGTACTTATGAGAGTGAGATAGAAGGAAGTGACATTGTTTTCGCAGGCTAACTCATATAGGCAGTCGCCACAGTGTTGGGAATCATCCTTAAGGCGGAAAGGGGAGCTAATATTGTGAATGATGCCACACGCGCGCGCAGAAGGGATGGAGTTCGCATTACAAGTTTGAACGAAATGGATGAGAGAGAGAATTAAGAGAGATGAACAATTGAGGAGGAAGGAGTGTGTTATATTCATCGTTGAAGATGATCCAAGCTTATTTAATTCATCAGTAACAAAATCGGACAGCATGTATATTCATTTTAATGGAGATACAACACTACATGCATGACTTAATTTGGTCTTCTCCACAATGACTTGACTTGACTTGGGCACAGAGTGGGCTCTATTTCCAATAAAAAGCAGACGCCAAAAACGACTTGTAAGGTCTACACAGCTTAATTATCACACATTTTATGGAAAAATCGTTATTTATAAAATAAATAAATGATGATCGCGATCAAAAGCACATATTCTCTTTGTGCTATGTAATTGGGATCATACATCATATACCACTTTCGCATCCCCTCCATTGATTATTTTCAAAAATAAAAAAATAAAAAAAATTGTTACTACTAAATATACCATGTTTTATTTTGAAACTCGACTCCCAAAATTCAAGAAAATATATATTTTTATTCTTTTTTCTTGTTTGTTTATTTATTTTTATTATTTTTAATGAAACGGCACATTTCATCTATAGATGTCATGTACCAGATTTCTTTTTTACTAAAACATGTTATTTGTTATTAAAGAATAGTAATATATAGTAATAGATTTATATGATTTATTTACATAAAAGAAATAAAGAGACCTTCAAATAATTGGATGAAAAAAATTATTTCATAAGTATAGTTTAATGGGATAATTGCCGCTAAATACTTGGAATTTTTGGTCAAATTTGGTCTTGGACCCGGATTTAAGATTCTATCAGCAAAATTCTCTAACTCGTGATTCTTCTCGATTTGCACTCCGACCACCTATTGAGGGTCAAAATTTGATGACATGGCAAGAATCTGAGGACATGTGCTTATGTGTGCTGAATTGTGCGTATGTGTGCTAAAACGTGGCAAAAATGAAAAACGATGTTGTTTAACTACACCCTAAAATGACGTCGTTTTGTTACCAGATGTAATTAAGTACTAAAGAAATTATAATCTCCACTTCTCTCGATCCCCAAATTATTCCCAAATTCTGCAAATTTTGTGCGATTCGAGAGATAAGATAAACAAAGTCAGTTAATCGAAACAATCAATCCTTCGTTAACGATGTAAGATTCGTCCCTTCTCCTATGTTTATTATCTGATATAGCTAATTGCTTTATGTGATACTTTAATCTCAACGAATCGATTTAATATTCATCGACAGAGGTAAGAGAGCGACGTTGATGGTCCAGGTGGTCCCGTTTTTATTGCTGCCGGAGAAATGGGTAAAAGGTAGGTCCCGTACTTCACATTCTTTAATGTTGTGAGTGGTTTTTGCCTTATTGGTTTTCTGCACAGTTGTTGTTTTGGTTTAGGGTTTGAGCCCTAACTGGATTAGGATTTTTTAGGGCTCAAATGTTAATTGCTATAATTTTTGTGCCAAAATTTTAATTTAATCCATATTTTTGCAGTGATATGTTTACACTGTATTTGAATTTTGGTGGCACTTTCAAAACAGTAGATGGTGTGACAGATTACGTTGGGGGCAGCTGCTAAATAAATGGGGTTTTGATAAGGATAAATTTGGGTACTTTGATTTAGTAGATGAGTTTGAGCAATTAGGGTATGTTGAATGGGCTAGGTTTTGGTATAAAATTCCTCAAACTCAAAATTTCAGATCTATTAAAGATTATAGAGGTATAATGGAAAATTGTTTGATGAGGTTGTTGATGAGACAACACTAACAGAGTCTGACCACAATAATGATGCTAGAGATGCTAATTCTGAGGTAGTTGTTGATGGTGGGAAGGGGAAACAAAAAAATTGTTGAAGAGGATGTTGTTGACAGTGATTTAGAGTCAGACTTTGAGCCATCCTTAGATGAGGGAAGTGATGTTAGTCTAGATGATGTTGACTATATTACTGATGATGAATATGTACTGATAAACATGGCTTTTCTCATTTTTTATAAGCTTAATTGATGTTAATTTGTATTGAGAAATCATGTTCGTAATGAGTTTTGTGCTTAAGTATTGTTAATTTGTGAAATATGATGCTCGTTCGTACTTTATTTTATTTTGCAGAAAATTGGAGTCAAAATTATGTAAATTGAGTATTATAGGATGAAAGTACAGCTCGATAGGAGTTCGTAGGCGAAAACGGATCCAAAATTGGAGTTGAAACGAGGGAGAACGAGCCGAGGCACAGTCGCATGCGGTCCGGGATGCGGTAGCATGGAGCTCCCGTTTTCAACTTTTCTTCGCATTTCGCATGCGGTCCGACATGCGGCCGCATGTACGGACCGCATGGTGAGGCGGTTTAGCCTAAAAACTTCCCTATTTTGATTAAAACTCTTTTCCTAGTTAGGATTTAATTCATGCACGAATTTTGGTAGATTTTTAGCTATATATACTCCTCTATAGCATAGGAGAGAGGGCATCTCTCATCTCATCTTTTAATCCTTCAATTTCTTATCTTTTTCTTCTATTATTTTAGATTAGGTTAGTTTAGATTTATTTTCTTGGAGGAGTTTTTGAAGATTGTGAGAAGAGAAGAAGAGGCACTCAAGAACTACGGATTCGCCTACGGCTTGTATGTTATTTATTGGATATTATCTATGATGTCTATGAGTAACTAATTTCCTTTTATCTTAGGGCTAGAGAGTAGATGGATAATTAACTTTGATTTTTATTTGATTGATCAATTACGACCCTCGCTTCTTTCTTGTGTTCTTGGTTTGATTGTTTGCTTAATTGCTTAGCTACCAATTTTGCATGATTTGATGTGTTAACTTGAGTTCGGAAGAAGATAGTTAATACTTGATCTAGAACATAGGACATACATTGCAAAATAACCGGAAGGGGACGAGCCTTGTGTGAGAGCATTAATCTAATCGATCTTTTTAGAGTTGCATGCATATGATGTTTGTCGGGAACGAAAACCCTTGCATGTGATCAAATTCGCTACGGAAGTAGGTTTAAACTAATTTCGTGATTGTTCTAAGAAGAGTTGAGTCCCAGTGTTAATTTATTAATTGATTAAATCTTGAAGTTAATTTTCCATTGAAATCGAAACCTTAGGATATCTTCTCTATCTTTAATCTTTAAATCTTTTCATTTGCTTTTGATTTGGTTATTTTGTTTAAATATTTGCATCTTAGTTTAATTAATCATTAAAGTTTGAAAGTCTAAATAGAGGAAAACGATTGAAAGTAGTACTTGCTAGAATTAATACAATCCTTGTGGAATACGATCTTGCTTCCATGTGCTCAATTACACCCGTGCACTTACGGTGTGAAAGAAATTAGCGAACATGTACTGACAAAGAGAAATCTGAAAAATGAAAAGAAGAAGAGTTTATCTGACTTAATTGATAACTTTGATGATATTGATCAGATTGATTTGGGTGAACCACATATATCTGATTATGAAGATTCTGATGGGCCATATCAATCATCTGAAACTGATGAGGATGATCCTAATGTGAGACACATGAAGCATAGGATTTATTATGATCCTGAATGTAATCCAAGCTTATTTAAATCATCATTAGTAACAATACTGTATAGCATTTATATTCCTTTTAATGGAGATACAACACTGGACATGCATGACTTGACTTGACTTTGGCACAGAGTGGGCTTTATTTCTACAATAAAAACAGACGCCAAACACGACTTAATTATCACACATTATTATATGGAAAAATCGACATTTATGAAATTAGTAATGATGATCACGATCAAAAGCACATATTCTCTTTGTGCTATGTAATTGGGATCCTACATCATGTACCACTTTCGCTGCCCCTCCATTGATTATTTAAAATAAATAAAAAATAAAATAAAATAAAATTGTTAGTATATATACCATGTTTTATTTTGAAACTCAACTCCCAAAATTAAACAAAATATACATTTTTATTTGTTTTCTTATCTGTTTATTTATTTTTATTATTTTTAATGAAACGGCACATTTCATCTATAGATGTCATGTACCAGATTTTTTTTTACTAAAACATGTTAAAAAATATTCTTATATTTTTTGTAATTAAAGAATAGTAATAGTTAGATTGATATGATTTCTTTTCATAAAAGAAATAAGGAGACCTTCAAATAATTGGATGAGAAAAATTACTCCATAAGTATAGTTTTTTTTATATTCGTTCGTCCATAGAGATTGTGGTTTTTCCTTTTCTATACATGATCCAAGCACTCCTTTATATATTTTAAACCAACAACGTATCAAAAGAGTGGGTATCTTTTTTTTCTTCATTCTACAAACATCTAACAA